>CM031243.1:302358259-303558259 GCA_018340775.1 Taxus wallichiana var. yunnanensis | reverse complement strand
AAGTGAATTTTTATAGAAATCTTGGGAGATGTGATAGATTTCCATAGAAAGTTTCAGGAAGGTAAAATGAATAAATTTTGAGTTACATGTCCTCCAAGTCACCCTACCACTTTTGGCCTTTTGGACTAGAACATAGTCATGGAGGTTTGAGTTGAGCTAAGTTATTTTACATATTATAACTGAGATATTTGGTCTTGAATATATTTTTAACATATGAGAAGATGTGATTGATCTCCGTAATGGTATGAATAAGTGGTTTCTTTCTTAATCCCTAATGGCCTAATAGCCTTAATAGGCTTGCCAAGATAGGTGACTAAAATATGTGTGTTATATTAGTTTTCTTCATTTGAGATATGCTTGTGAATGCTTTGAGAGGTTTAAAATGGTTTGTTTAATGTATTTTATGGATTGGTTGAGCCTGGAAGTGAATCTTGCTAATTTTGAATCATGTTTCCTCAAGACTCGTTCTTGAGTCCTCATTTCTAGTTTTGAAGTGTTTCGAGATTAAGTTGTTTGAGTGCTTTAAGCCCTGATTTGGTGAATGAAGTGAGTTATTCCAGATAGTATACATCATGATATTTATATTGATGTATGGTTTTTGACTTGGTGAGGTAATTTGATATGTGAACCATCTTATTTGTTTTTACCTATTTATGGGTATGATCATCATGCTTAAGTGAGGTAAGAGAATTGAATGTATTGGAATGTTGTGCCTTGTTTGGTCATGTCTCATAGAACTACAGAGTGATTTAGATTCATGGTTCATCCATTCATGTGGTGAAGTCATCTTGACTAATGGTTTTTCCATGAGAAGTTGTTCACTCTTATAGACTAGTTTTTGGTGCTCAGACCTAGCTAAAGGTGCTTGCAAATTTATGTACTTCATAGTGTTTGTAGATGATGAAAAGGTTATTTGGATTGATGAAGGTTGTTATAGGATTTTATTGAGTTGTTTGGAGATTCTTGAGTCTTGAAAAATCTTCTTAAGAATCATAGCTTCCATTATGTTGATTCAAGGAAAATACATGCATATTTCATCAATTTAAGACATCTTTATGATTTTTTCACCCCTAGGACTTAATAATATCATGTCTAGACTCACTTAAAACCTTTTATATTCCTTGGAACCTTATAAAAGTCACATTTCCTCACTATCATGCCTTTACAAATTCAAATATCCTTTTTGGAGGGAAAACAAACAAGTGAAGATAATTCAAATTTTCAAACCTTCTCAATGACTTGAAATGACTCCATTTGACTATTAATACCTCTAGAAATTTTATATAAATTCAGAGCCATGATAAGGAGGATGGTTAACAACTTAATTTTCCTCAATCCTTGATGCTCCTACATGACGTAATGGCCGTAATACATCACAGAGCAAGAAAGGCATATGGAAAAGCCCACAAATAATAACAAGCAAAAGCAAACAGTGTATCGAGATAACCATGGAAGAAAATAGTCCTGTAAAATAAATGTTGTACATGAAGCACCCGTTATCACCCATAGTGTACAAAAGTATATTCCCCAAGAGCCACTATGGAACTGGTAATAGGCACTACACCAAGCATCCATGTTGCATGTTATAGATTTTTATAATCTATGATCACAAATATAAAAGAAATTGAATGAGCATGTGTGTATGATAAAGATAATGACATACAAGATATCTATCTAGTATTCATAATAGTATGAACATGTAGCAAGTAAATGTAAGCAAGATTAAATGTGACCAAGATATGCAAAGATGTCATGAATGAAGAATAATGGAATGCAAAGTGAATGATAGGGGCAACGTGCCCCCCAAGTGGATGTATATGTATGCAATGAGGTTCATTTATTTATTCCCCCTCAACAGTCAAGAATGAACCATAAATGAGAGTGCATCATCAAGAAATGGTTTAAGCAATGTGTTGTCATGTGTAGAAAGAGTTGATGAATTGAGCATAGAGTGTTGATTATAGAATGATGATGTGTAGATGATATTGAATGCGACATATGGATGATTAATCTTGAAGTTGTAGAATGAGGTGATGATTTAGCCTAAAGCGTATATCATGAAAGGAAATGAGAAGAAATTGTGATTTTACCCTAAAGCGTATATCATGAGACATGTGAGTAAGATGCTAGCAAGCGTGATGATGTAGCACAAGGCGTATATCACGAAATATATGAATGTGATGATGTAGCACAAAGTGTATATCACGAAATGTATGGATGGAATGCTAGAAAATGTGATGATGTAGCAAAAATTGTATATCATGAAATGAATGAATAGGAAATCTAGAAAGGGGTGATGATTTAGCATAAAGCATATATCATGATATGTGTGAAGAAGGCACTAGCTAGGAATGTTGCATGGTATGATAAAAATATTGATGGATTGATTGTGAAGATCAAATTGTAGAATGATGTAAAGGTGATGATGTGAGGTTCAATTTACAATCGGACCCTCAACAATCAAGTATGAACCATTGGACTAGATTGCGGTTGGGTAGTGAGTGCAAAGTGTAAAGGGTGATGAGTAAAATGTGCAATATGTGTAGGATATGTTGTAATTAGAAAATGCCATAGTTTTGTGACATGTAAAGGGTGTAATGTGTAATGTAGAATTTGTAATATGTAATGCAAGATGTGTATATTATATAAATGTGGAAGTGTGAATCACATGTGGTGTAAAATGTATAATAATGTAGTGTGTAGAATGTGTATGATGTATGGGTCTATAAAGCATAGATTGCAGATGATGTATAGTAGATTAAAGATGAAGATGATGTATACATACAAAATTGCATGATGTGTGAAGTTTTGTAATGTGTAGTATCTACTATGTAGTGTGTGAGGTTCATGTGTATAAGATGCCCTCAAAAATCAAGTGTGAACCATAACACAAGAGTGCGTCATAGGGAAATGATGACATGATTATGTGTTAAGATACGAAGGTCGTAAAGGAATGTCTAATTTTGGTATGATGAAGATGTAATACACATGTTTATGTTGGGGAGAATAAGTGTGATGTCCCCCAGTGTTTGAAGGAGGATAATGATCAAGTAAATTCATTGAAAAGATCATCATTGTCATAGTAAAAGATATTAGGATCCGGATCTAAAATTTGATAAGCAATAGTTTCATGTTGGTTGTGTAAAACACTATCTAAGCATAATTTTTAAATGCCCATAACATATTCCTCATCAGTAAATGGAGGTAGTGGAAAACCATGTGTGTATCAATGAGTGAGGTTTTATGAACAACCAAGGAATAAGTCATTGCAAATGAATACATGACCAAATAGAATGGTAAATGATATATCAGTGTGATCAGGATCTAACATGCCCCTAGTTTAATCAAGCAACTACTATCCCACCCTAAGTGGAGAAGTACGGGGATAATGTGCAAGAAAGATAGTGAGAAAAAAGACTTGAAGACCATAGATGGCGTGATGTAAATAAACCCATGGTGGAGATGATGATCATAAGGTGGAGGAAATTTTTTTCAACTATAAATCCTAGCCAAGTAATCCCATCATGTCTGCATACAGATTTAGATAAAGTAGGATCGAATGGAATATGTTCCCAATAAGAGTCATTCATGAAAAGTGTACATGTAAATGGTGGGCGTGCTAATGGAGATGACCCATGTGAAGGTACAGGGGATGGATCAACGTCTATAGACTGGACAGGCCCCTAATAAAGAATCATAGCAGTAGTAGTAGCAGGTGGAGGTGATGGCATAGATGAGACAATATCTATCATGTAAATAACACCTTCAAGTGGTGGCAAATGAGGTGGAGTATCCATAGGTTGTGGTTCATCAGTAGTATCAGTTCTTGGAGTAGGAAGTGTAGTATTAGGATCATGGTCACAATATTTGTATGGATGACGGTCACGAAAAATAGTATACTCGATGCCCTCATGTAGGAACTTAACACAATGATGCACGGTAGAGGGAACCACTTGCATGGCATGAAGCCATGGCCTACCAAGTAAACAATTGTATGAAATGGGGAAGTCAATGAAAAATAAGATGATGTTAATATTTTTGGTCCAACGGTGATAGGTAAAGTAATGTGACCTAAGCATGGACGAACAAAGCCATCATATGCATGAAGATAAAGAGAGGATGGGTTAACATTAGCAATAGAAAGACCAATATTTTTGAGGAATGACATAGGACAAAGATCAATTTTGGATCCATTATCAATTAAATTACGTTTGATACCGACATTGTAAATGTGAATCATGATATGCAAAGGTGGATCATTTTCAAAAAATTAAGACCAACATCAAGATTAGATGGGAAAGTAATACTCTTAGAAAACAATCTACAAATGTTTGATATACTTGAATCAGGATGCATATTGGTAGGAATGCAAGTGGTAGCTAAGATATTTCTGACTCTTTCTCTTAATTTAGGATTAATAAGAAAAAAATTCATTAATGGAGATACTCATGATAATAAGATTCTAGAAATATGAGCAATAAAATAATGAGGATCCTAGGAGTGCGAAGATCAAGTTTAGGTTCACCAAAATGATTAAGCTAAAATGTAATTTAAGATCCTAATCTAAATGCAAGATTGCAGTAAAATGAATAAAAATGAAATACATGAATTACACCCAAGAAACTAAGTAATAAATAATGAAACCCTAATTGCAAAAGAGGGTAGAAATCCTTAGCTAATTTGTAGTAAAGTCTGGACTGAATTGAATCTCTTACCGACCGAACATAGAGGAAGAAGCATCACATAGAAATCCCTTGAAAATGTAGAACTTGAGGAACAAGCTTAATCGGGTGCTTGGAGATGGACAGGGGTGCCATGGGCACCCTAGACTGTTTCTAGGTGTCCGGGTCCGAGGTGTCATAAGATGTCCACCTTTAGTCTCCTTTGATCTCTCTGAGGTCACACCAAGATTTTGCAGTCGCTTAAAACCTACAATGAAGAATGAACGTGCAAAACCTCAAATAGACATCAAATCCTAAAAAAGAAAGATGCAAAATGACGGGTTAGACTATCCTCAGCTTGTCACAATGGTGAACTTATGACTGAGCACTATATTACATCTCGACTCAATGTATTTTTGTGTGTTTGTATGTGCGAGATTATGTGTTTGGTTTCTCTTGTACATGTCGCACTTGGATAGTGATAAAGTAGCTAGATGTAGAATGTATTAAATGTGTGCATGGAATAACATGAAATCCCTCCTATGAAGTGTGATGAAGAAAACCAACCCTTGTGTCCCTTGTGATGGAGCTAGATGGATGCAATGGATCTCTTAGATTCCTTGATGGATGTAACCTTATGTGATGATAGATAGTGCCTAGTGCTTCATCATTTATTATGATCACATAACTTTATATTTATATGATTCCCTTGCTTGAATATCGAAATTAACCTTGAAAATGCAAACTACCAAAAAGATAAGATACTCAAATAGATAAAAAGGACCCAAAAAGTGTGAGTAAAGTACATAGAGGACAAGGGTACCTAGAAGGGATGAGGGCACCTGGCATTGGCATCTTGACCGGGTACTAGTGTTTAGGATGACAAATGTCGAAGAGTAAAAAGGAATACTAAGAAAGTAAGGGTGTAAGACCAAAAGTAGTAATATAAAGAAAATAAAGGTGGCCAAAGACATGGGTTAATTAGTACTTTTCTTACTTATGAATCATATGAATAGTAGTATGTAATCAGGACTAAATAATTACCCAAAGAGTGTGATTTTTGTCTACAATGACACTCCAAATTTGTTTTGCATTCAAGAACAAATAGATATGAATGGCCTTGAGTGATATCTTAGAATGCAAGAGGATTGGATCAGGCCAAAGATCAAAGTGATGCTCAAATAATTCAAAAGATACTCTTTTGGATCCCATTGAAAGCTCGATCTATATAGGATTTAATCCAATTGTGCCCCCAAGCAAAGTTATATTGCTAAAAGGGTAATTAATTGCTTTCCTCGAGCATAGATATACACCATGGGCAAGAAAAGTGATTAGCAAAAGATGATCTAGAACCATCATGAGGATTTTTGTCAAATGACGAGATTGTTGAACCGTGTTACATAGTTCTAAGATTTGGTCAAATATTTTTGAATGTTTTTTTGTTGTCAGCTTTTATACTATTTTTTATCAATTTTATATTGTTTCGTATTTTTGAACTATTTTATATTGTTTTTTAATTTTGAACAATTTTATATTATTTTTGAATTTTAAACAATTTTATATTATTTTTAATTTTGTGAAATATATTTGAATGTTTTGTAGGTTTTGAAACATATTTGAATGTTTTTATTTTTAAAACATATTTGAATGTGCTTTTAAAACATATTTGAATTTTTTTTTTTAAACATATTTGAATGTTTTTTAAAAAAACATATTTTAATGTTTATGTAGTTTTGAGAAACATATTTGAAGGTTTTTTTGAATCGATAAAGGGTTGCATAGTCGAAACTCATGTCCAAACAATTATAATAATTCCATTCCATTGGTATAAATGTAGATGATATAATGATTGGGTGTTTCATCTGCTCGTGACTCCACACAACTAGGAAGATGTGAGGGCTCATCATTGATATCTAAGAAGGACATGAGAACTAAGTGAATAGTGATATGAAAGTGAAGATGATGGATACTAAGACACAAGTTGTAACAATGATCCATGTGAGAAAAATGTAACACATCTCTAGTCAAGAGTATCTGAATGATTCCAAGATGATTTCACTTTATAGGTTTTAGCTTGAATTAGATCTGTAAATGGCCTATTGATTGACAAGATCTAGTTGAAGGAATTATCATCTCTCTTGGCATAAGTAACTTTCTTGGGTTTTTTTTTATCAAGCAAGTTTGATTCATATTTTCTGAATACTTTATTAGTTTTTTTTTTTTAATTTGAAAGGGACCCCTTACATGTTTCCTCATGCCACTAGTAAGAGACAAGGGCTCAACACCGAAGATAAAATGTAGGCAAGTAAGGACACATGCCCTCATTCCCAGTCTCATACTACTAGTGAGAAGTATGGGCTCATCACCAAAGACTGTGAACTATGAAAGGTGTAACAATTTTATAGTTTTTTGTATTTTATAGATTAATTTACTTTGTTTCTTGATATTGTGCTTGTTAAGGAGGAACATTCTTCCCCAAGTCTCAGCCACATGTGACTAGGAGGAAGCAAGGTTTCAACACCTTACACTGATATAGGTGATCAAAGAGGGACTGGGTAAATAATTTAGTGCTTTATGTTAAAGAGAGAACTTATTTGAAAAGAGGAGTTATCATCAGCAAGATTCTATACAAAGTTGTAGGTAAAAAGATATGAAATGGTAGAAACCATAACAAGGATGAGACAAAAATGCCAAATTATGAACAAGATTAACTTGTGTGGTGGAATGTGAAGAATGAGAAGATATGATAATGTTATGATTAAGATATCTACCAATGGATGAAATAATTACATTTTTTTAAATTATGGGTTAAATGTACAAGTGGCCTCCTAGTGAAGAGAGAACCCATGGAAGAATATGTTTCTTCTTCTAGTTATTTTATGTTCAAATAACACTTTAATGATGAGTTTGATATGAATTTTTATTCTTTGTTTATGCTTGTTAGTTTTTCTAAAATTTTGAGGATGAAGGTTTGCAATGGACTCATCAAGAGAGAGTTTCATCCGTATTAAATTTGAATGGTCCCGACTTATGATACTTGGGTGGAATAGATCTAAGTAAAAGGAGACAATAAAAATATTCGATGAGTCCTAAGATATGATACTTGGGTGGATGAGGTCCAAGTAAAAGGAGAGAATAAAATTATTTAATGATTCTTGAGATATAATACTTGGGTGGGTGAGATCCAAGTCAAAGGAGTAAATCAAATGATTAAATAGGTCCTGAGATATGAGACTTAGGTAAATGAGATCAAAGTCAAAGGAAGAAATATAAAGATTCAATGAGTCTTGACTTACGAGACTTAGGCGGATGATATCCAAGTCAAAGGAGGTAATTATAAGATTTAATGAGTCCTAATTTATGAGACTTAGGAAAACAAGGTCCAAGTCAAAAGAGGGAATCAAAAGATTCAATAAGTCCTGAAATGTGATACTTGGGTGGACAAGCGCCAAGTTAAAGGAGTGGATCAAATTATTGGATGAGTCCTAAGATACAAGAATTGGGTGAAAGAGATCCAATTCAAAGGAGGGAGTCTGAATATTCAATGATTCCTACATTATGAGACTTGGGTGGATGAGGTCCAAGTCAACATAGGGAATCATAGAATTCGATAAGTCTAGAATTATGAGACTTGGGTAGATAAGATCCTTGTCAACGAGATGTGTGATTGGGTAACCTGTTGATGGGATCGAAAGTCCTATTTGATGTTAGAGGAGTATTTTCAAGTGGAGAATATATTAAGATACACATTCACCTGTGAGTGGAAGAGTGTGAGGAAAGAAGGATTGATCCCTAGATGTACACCAAAGGCTCCTTATAGGTTTTAGAGAGAGAAAATATTCTATGTTTCTCCTTCGAGACAATGGATTAATTAATTTGATGAAATATTTTTAATTAAATCTTGAAATGGTTGTATAAGGATATTCCTAGGTATATATACCTTTTTTAATGCACACATGTGGATTTCGTGACACATAGCTATCACCGTTGATGAGATGATGGAAAGATTGATCATTTGAGGCATTATGGACATGAAAGGTTGTGTTGTCACAAGTGTCCAAAAATTTTGTGGTTGTGTTTCTACAACAAGACTAGAGATGTGTATAGGAGCCAACATGAAAGGAATAGACTCAAACTCAATGGTGCTTGATGATGGATCGTCTTCTGTAGAGTCTGCAGTTATATCAAGGGTTAAAAGGGAGTCTTGAAGCAAGGGAAATATCTTGTTTGATGTTGGAAGGTTGTTGTCCAAAATAGGTTCAATATACGTTTTAATTATAGGAAGAAAATTAGGAGAAGAGATGGATTGGTTTTGAGTTAAATATACTTTACCTTTTTCATCATGATCTCATGGATTTTCAGTATGTACGTAAGTTTGAAAAATGCTCAAATCTTCATTAGAATTTTTAGAATTTGATGTGTCTTTGGTTGTGATAGCTTTGTTTTCATTCTCTATAAAGATGTCTATGTTGTCAAGTAATTCTTATACATAATGATGGATACTTGAACAATGATCAACAGATTGGTCTTCAATGCGGTGGTATTCATAATATTTTGATGCATTATACCACTTAGGCTTGGGTTCCCCATTTATATTAGGGTCTTGTAAGTGAATATTTCATCATTCTAACCTTTACTAATTAATGCAAAACACTAGAGAGACTCTCCCTGAGGGTGTAAAATGACACTTAACTCGGTGTGGAGTAGTGTCTTCACTAGGTTGTATGATTGGATTTTGATTGATTGTTCATGTATGTTGTGCACATGGAAATGATCCATAACACTAACATTGATGACATTGTGTTTTTGGTTGATGTACCAAGATTTATCATGATGAGTGTTAGTATTTTTGTTAGAATGATTATTGTGGATGTGCCCATTGTCTTTATAATGAGGTTTGATTATAACTTTATCAATAATGTCCTTTTCAATTTGAGTTCCCTTTTCAATAACTTCTTAAAAACTAGGAGTTACTATATCTGCATGTGAAAGTACAACTCCATGTTAATGTTTGGGATGAAGATGTTAACCATGTGTTTTTTCAGGTATTGAACATGGGAATCGACTTGTAATTCCTCTCCATCATTGTGAAAAGTTTTCCAAACTTTCATTTCATCAGTGTTTCATGTTGCACAAATCCATCATTGTGACTTTGGAGTCAATGTTGAAAGCTAAATGTTTCACAAAATTCTTCAAGAGGTCTGTGAAGGTAGTTATAGATCACTTTGGAAGGTGTAAGAACCAGTCCAAATCTTATCCTCATAAACTTCTAGGAAAGAGGTGCAAAGAGAAAGATATCATTATATGCCACTTCATGGCATGTCATGAAAAATTATTTGATATGCTCTCTTTCTCTTGTATTTGTCAAATTTGGGCATCTCAAAATATTTTGGAAAGCATATATGTAATATTTCCTTATCAAAGGGGTAAGGACACAATTCATCAAATTTGAATTATTTGCATTGTTTATGTATACCCAAAATAGTGTCCTTCATCATTTTCCATTCTGAGAAAATGATGAATTAGATTGTGGGATAAATGATGAAGTATCACTCGTAATTTTTTTTTCTTTATTTTTTGTGTAATGATTTTTAAGGTTTGGTCACTTTTCTTCGTGTGTGTGGTACCTTTGGTATCGTTTTTAGTGACTTGAGTGGGTAAGAGAACAAGTTGTTTTCTCATCTTAGTAAGTTGGTCTAATAGGTCGTCATTTGATGACTTGCATGAATCCATCATGTTTGAAAGAGAGAAAAATAAAGAAAGGTGTGATGAATAACTCAACCCTTAGAAAATTGAATGCTAAGATGGAAGAGGGGAAAATATTTGAAATCTCAACCCTTAGCAAAGTGAATGCTAAGATGGAAGATGCAAAAAGTTTTGAAAGCTCGACCCTTAGCAAAGTTAATGCTAAGATGTAAGAGGTGAGAAATTATTGAAAGCTAGACCCTTAGTAAAGTGAATGCTAAGATAGAAGAGGTGAAAAATATTTGAAATCTTTACCCTTAGCGAAGTGAATGCTAATATGGAAAAGGTGAAAATGTTTGAAATCTCTAACCTTGGCAAATTGAATGCTAAGATGGAATAGGTGAAAAAGGTTTGAAATATTGACCCTTAGAAAATTGAATGTTAAGATGGAAGAGGAGAAAAAGGTTTGAAATCTCAACCATTATCAAATTGAATGCTAATATGGAAGAGGTGAAAAGGTTTGAAATCTCATCCCTTAGAAAATTGAATGCTAAGATGGAAGAGGCGAAAAAGGTTTGAAATCTTGACCCTTAGAAAAGTGAATGCTAAGATGGAAGAGGTGAAAAGGTTTGAAAGCTTGACCCTTAGAAAATTGAATGCTAAGATGGAAGAGGTGAAAAAAATTTAAAGCTCGAACCTTAACAATGTGAATGTTAAGATGGAAGAGACAAAATGTTGAAAGCTCAATCCTTAGCAAAGTGAATCCTAATTTGGAAGATTCAAAAAGGAATATTTAAGAACTAAACCATTAGCAAAGTAAATTCTAAGATGGAAGAGGGTGACTTAAAGATTGAACAATGCGACCCTTAACAAGGTGAAATATAAGATGAAAGTGAGATTGAAAATATTTGATAGAATTGAGCCTTAACAATGTGAATGTTAACATGGAGAAATGATTTTAAAATATTGCTATATTTGACCCTTAACAATGTGAATGTCAAGATAGATGAAGAGAAAATATTTGAAAGTGAAAGTCTAAGTATGGAACTCTTAGCAAAAGAAATGCTAAGATGGGAGAATTATGCACACACTTAACATAGGGCCTATACATCCTTTATATGCTTGAAAGTAAAAGACCTTAGCCAGGGGTATCCTATCTCTATAGAATAACTTTTCTTCTTAATAATAGAATTGCACTTCTCTTAGACTCATGCCCAACTAGAAAAAGGAACTAGAATTGACTAAAATCCCTAATACAAAGTTCATAGACTCTTGAGGACAATAATACACCTTTGTTCACTCCATACACCTCTAATCACATCATCTACAATGATCGGCCTAATAAAATTTGGTCATAAGTTCATCTATCCTTTCTTACTCAAGATATTAGCTACTAACCTTTTCCATCTTGGTTTTTAGTGATAATTTCTTAATACTACTTGATACCACAAAACTAATCAGTGAGCATAATATCCATTATAGAGCTACACAACATATTCAGTGCAGGGTATGTTTCTTTTTATAGAATCCTACTTTCCAAGACTACCCTAGACCTAATAAGGTCTTTTAGGAAGCTACTACCGGGATAAAAAAGGTTTCACTAATGATTACAGAGTTATAGATCATATGAGGAGGTACATTTAGACATATTCTAGCTATTCATACTATCCATTAACTCGTGTCTACTCTTATAAAATCCCAAAACATCACTCATACTTATTACCAGGATTATTATTCATAAGTCTTAGGGCTATGACATAGCACACACTAGCCAATACAATTATATTCTAAAACTTTGGACAAGAATAGCTAACATCGGTAGAGATATTATTACCAATTTTTAAGATTTCCCATTGTACGTGAGATGGTGAGATCCTGAAAGCCCTAGTTTGAGGGTAGTAAAGACAAATTTAACTCCACAAAACGTTCTGAGTGAGTCAAGAGTTCCAAAAAAATTATTGGCCTTGTCATGATGTCCCCTAGCTATTCTAAGTATCGAGAGAATTTTCTATCTTGAATTTAATGACTATCACCCTTTAGCTCTCGGTCCGAGTAGGGTTCTCAAGGCATGATCAAAGAAATTATTAGGAAAAACTTGCAAAATGTAAATTGTAACACCTCCAAAGCTTCAATACCTATTATTCACACTTAATTCCAGATGATTAAATCATTTCCATGAATGGATCCCATATATAGAAAAATAAATCAGGTTTGACCTCTCTAATCATATTATCTTATCTTCACTCAACCATATGACTTAAGATAGCTAACAGCCTCTTAACTTAGAAAATTATTTCTAACACCTTATCTACATTACGATAGCATGGAGGTATTTTCCTACCTAAGAAAAGATATCCAATAATCCATCCTTGTTCACAAATTTGGCCTAACACACAAATATTGGCCTTATTTAAAGTATATATACCAAATTACCAAATTTGAATATTTGAAATACCAACATTTTAAAGGAAATGAACACACATACTAAAGACAACCTAGACTCTATCTCAAAATAATCTTGACCATATCATGATGCTCATATATTATTCTACCCATGAGAAAAATAAGCTTCCTTCATGGTTTATTTTTTTCATCAGCTCTCAACATTTGTGCCCATCTCCATTAGTCCATTCTCAGCTTGTTTACTCTCCACATGATTTGACAGACTCCTTGTTCCTTTCCTTATTCTTCCTTTATATATTCTTTGGGATGATAAGATATTTTTATAGTGTTCCTTCCAAATGGACAAATTTAATTTCTTAGTGTTATCCTTCTTATCCTACCTGTACCTACACATGAGACAAACTTATTAGATGAAAACACCTCCTTTTCAAGCTCTTTGCTCCACTACTCTACATGTTTATTCTTCTTTGTGTTATCACAAGATCTATTGTCTTCCTTATTTTTCCTCACTCCTCCATTCTTGCTTGTACTAAAGACCTCATCACCTTCCTTATGCTTCACACCAAGACCATGTCTTAGGTGTTTTCCCTCTTTAAGTACCTTTATTCCAGGAGCACTCTCAATCCACTCTATTCTCGGAGTGTTTCTTATTTACCCTGTTATGGCCCTATTTTGTATTATCCTTTCTTGGCCCATTCTTGGACTCATATATGAGTGTCCTAACCTATTCTTGGCTTGAAAATTCTGAACATGCAAAATTTTCTCTTTAAATTTGCATACTTTCACTCAAATCTAAGTCTTCCTTTTTGTATTTGATCCATATTTGAGTCTCCTTTATGCTTATCAACTCTATTTTAATGCAAGGAAAGAGGTTCCACAAACTACCCTTTAATCCATATTCCTCAATGATTCTAAGATATTGGTTCTTATAGTAATTGAATGAGAGAATACATAACATTACCATACCTTTAAACTGATTATCTATGCCAAGTACTTGGGGATCCAATCTATTATGAAATGTAGATTAGGTAAGCCTCTCTCACTTACAACTCTTATTTCAAATTTTTGTTAAGCTTCATAGGACCTTGGGGTTTATCATATAACCTACACCGATATGTCTTTTTCTTTGTTCTCCCCTCATTCTTACCATGATCTTTCGATCTTTAACCTCTGTGTTTGGAGGATCACCATTATCTTGACATGGTAGAGTGAAAATATGACCTTGTGTATCCCATTCTAGGACTTTGGATCCTTTTCCTAAGCCTCGTCCATCCTTTTGGTGTTGATATTATTCTATTTTATGGCCCTTTAAATCTTTCTTATTCTGAGATATGGTCCTTGAAATGAGCATTACTCCCCCCTTTTGTTCAAACTTTGTCATAAATTACCTTACCTCTGAAATTTCCATCCTTTCTTCATCTTTTTCCTAAATTTCCTTCCTATTATAGGTTGTAGGTTTGATGCCTTTCCCATACTACCTTCAATCTCCATAACTACCTTGCACTTAAACATGTCCCTTCTCATTTCCAATGATACATCTTGTTGATCTCTGGTTATACACCTTTAAATTATCAAAAGAAGTTGACTTCTTAAATTTTATTTTCTTCTGTCATTAGAAGGATCATACCTTTTCTTTGATTATACTGGTTGCCTCTATAATATTGCTCCCTTGAGACTTACAAATTCAAATACTTGAGATACTACCATAAACCATGTATTCCTTGTATTTAAATCCTCCAATTCCCCATCTTGTGGACTGAATTTTTCCACCATTAGTCTTAATAAACCATTACCCTCATGTTGTCCTTTTTCTCTAATTTGAATAGTCTTGGAACCTTCTTCACACTGATCTTCATTATCTATTTGAGGTCTATGTACTTATCTTACCTTGCATGTTTCTTCATGAGACAAAGATGCCTTGTCTTATTGAGTGTCATATTCTTGTCTTTGTTCACCTTCAAAACCTACAACAACATATTCATTTGCATAGTTAGATTTAAATACTTGAGCTTCTTTAGCTCCTTTTTGTGCCATTATCATGGTTTCTTCTTCTTCATAATCAATTCTCTACATTTCACCTTGTGGAGTGAACATTTATTCTATCACCCTTAGCTCCTTTTTCAACATACCTTCATTTAAAATTTTCTTGTCCTCATCAAACTTAGGACTACCATCTTGATCATTTGGATCAATTGATGCATTATCTTGTTGTTCTTCATCTTCAAGAGAGGCTAATAATTTCTTTATAACTTCTTCATCCATTAAAGGTCTCTTTCCTTCATTTAGAACTTGCATGAGTTCTTCTTCTAGAATTGCATCATTCAATATTGTTTTTCCATCATTGGATTGATCATCTTCCTTCATTGATATACCTGCATACCTGCATACAACATCATTTGTTAGATCAAAATCCTGAGGCTCAACTGCCCCTATGGAATTGTTTTTCCATGATTCTCTTATACTATTCAAGTACTCCTTCACTTCCATCATCACACTCTTGCTTCCATTTTCTTGGAGTTCTCCCTTCAAAGGTACCAAGGTGTGTTCAATTCTATCCTTCACAAATACATATGTATTCTTCTTCCCATTATGATTTGTTTTCCTATCATACTACCAAGGTCTTCCTAACAAGACATGACATACATCCATAGGTACAATATCACATGTTACCTTGTCCTTGTAGCTTCCTATCTTGAATTCAACCTGACATTGTTCATTTACCATCAACTGATGCCCTTGTTGCACCCAAGACATCTTATATGGTGTGGGATGAGGAAATTTCTTTAGTTTCAATTTCTCTACCATCTCTGTGGATACCAAATTCTCAGTACTCCCACTATCAATAATCAAATTACAACACTTTCCTTGAGTTTTACATCTTTTTTTGAACAAATTCCTTCTTTGAGTGATAAAATTCATTACCTTGTTTTGTTTAGGTAGCATTATTCTCATCGAAGAGATTTACCTTCCTTAAACTCACCTCCATCAAACATTGCTCCTTTTCCCTTCATAACAGGTAATCTGCTTACTCATTTCTAGACACTCATTAGCTCTATGGCCTGCATATTTCTGAAATTTATAGCATTTTCCTTTAAAATAAACATTTTGTACAAATTTACCTTTATTAGGTAGTTACATGCCTTGGACTTGAGGTCTGATCACTGCTTCTTTCTTGGTCATTTATTCTTTCAAGAAACCTATCTCCTCCATCATGCTTCTCTTCCAAACTTCTATATCCTCTAACCTCATAAACAACTCTCTCATCACTTCATCCAAATTTTCTCCCAAAGACTATCCTCCTTCTCCTCTCATCTGCACCATATTGTAAGTTCACTTGCAATCATAAACTTCTTTCAAGTATTCAATGGCTCTAGAGTCACCTATCCCCTTAAGATGTTTTGGACACCCGCATGTACAAGCATATATAATTCTCGTAATCATATGCATCATTACTATCAATTGAATGTATCCAATACTTAAAACTACTGCACATATCCTCCTATTGTAAGAATCCTGCTCTAATACAAAATTGATGTAGATCCCATCAACATAACACATTTGTTGGCGAGGAAATTTTTCGGTGGAAAAACTTGTGGATTCCTTTCCAATGCTCTAGGAATCTAAGTCCCTCTACTTAACTAGTGCAGTTGTTGTGTATGCATGCGCAAGAAAGCATGGATTTTGTGGTGGCCTTTTGGCCGGGGATCCAACAGGGGCACTCCACTAACCCTGCAGCAAAGCTAGCAATCTCTTGCTAGGGAAGACTTTGTCTGAAGGTGGGAAAGGGAGTGAGAAATGAGATAGGGAAACTAATGTTGCAGGTAGGAAATCATATTCCTACACACATTAGTTAGAAACTTCAACACATGCATTTATGAGAAGAAACAACCCTGCAAATGGCAACAAGATGAGATAAGATTGCGAACTCAAAGTTTCTAAAATATCCTCATCAAAGAGGCTAAAAATCCTTCTTCTTGTATTGATGCTTAAACAAGAGTTGTACATAATGTGGGAACGGAATAAATTTGAGAATGGAGGAAAGTAGAAGAAAATGGCTATCTCCTTTGCTTTCTCTAAGTACAATGCACTCGTGAGTTTACAAGATCAATTTCTAACCCCTTATAATGGCATGAAGAAGCCATTAAATATCTTGTAAGAAATGGTTACAACTTATTCTTTGTTAGCAAGAAATGGTTTACAATCTTTTCAGTCATTCGCGTCCATTCAGATTCTTGATTCACAAAGAAATGCCAATGGCGAAAAAACCAAAATTTTCATAATGCAGTCGTTACACTCATTTTGTAACTTTGAATTTGAACCGTTCATCTTGCCTTTGAAACTTTAAACCAGAGCCATCCACGTGGGAGAAATTTACTGGAGCGGGCGTGGAGGATGCCTTTTGCATTTTGTGACTTTATAGAGATTTGACATTTTTTACATTTTTGGTCCACCCTTCCACTTTTGATATAAGCCTAACACATGGCTTCACTTGAGTGGAGAAAGATTCATGGGTCACTTTTATAATTTTACCTTTTTTCAATGCGGGCTCAAAAACAAAAATTTCTCTGCAGGCCCGCCTCCCCACTTTGACCTTCGATGCGGGCTTAATATTTGACTTTTTCCTTGGTGTGGGTGGGGCTGCGGGTTACTTTTAACTTTAAGCCCCTTTAATGAAAACAAGGCTCAAATTCTCAAATCTCCCCAACGATCCACCTCCCTACTTTGACTCTTTTGATGCGGGCTCAACATTTGAATTTTTCCTTTAAGCATGATCAGGGTTGTGGGTCACTTTATGAATTTTATCCCTTTTGGAAACAAGGCTCAAATTCTCAAATCTCCCCAATGATACGCCTCCCGCTTTGACTCTTTTGATGTGGGCTCGGCATTTGACTTTTCCTTTAAGCCCGATCGAGGTTACGGGTCACTTTATTACTTTTAGCCCTTTTTACAAAAAAGGATAAAAACCTCAAATTTCTTCGCTAGAACACTTCCAATTAGATATGTCCATGTACCCATGGATAATGGAGCGAAAATTTGATGGGGAAGAAAATACCCGTCATTCACGACTATAGAAAAATGCAGAGAAGAAGAAAACTCCACCATTTTGTGCTTGATTTTCAAATTTCTTTCACGAACCAAGGAATTGAAAATAATACAAGGTTTGACAATCCATGGACATAGAAATATTGACAATTTCATTCAAATGAGGATGATAATAAAATTTTCACACGTCTAGATAGGAAAATGGAGAATTTATCAAAACATGT
This sequence comes from Taxus wallichiana var. yunnanensis, assembly GCA_018340775.1. Lineage (NCBI taxonomy): Eukaryota > Viridiplantae > Streptophyta > Pinopsida > Cupressales > Taxaceae > Taxus > Taxus wallichiana. The sequence continues at coordinate 303,540,243 of CM031243.1, read as the reverse complement.
AGACTGGAGAGTTTAGACAACTTCAAAGCATGAATTTCTCTATCCTTTCAGACTTCCAACTTTACTTGAACACCTCTAGAGGGCGTAAGGCTCAAAATTTTGAATTTGACTTAAAAAATGAGGGGGGGATTTTGAGGGCAACAATAGTGGCTCTATCTTGGGGACATGACATGGGAATCTAGAATCTCAATCTTAGACCATATAATTCGTTGACTAGTGCCTTATCCATTAGGCCTTATAGAGTCATGTACAACCTACAACAAGAGAGAGAAGAAGGAAACACACACACACATGAAAAGGATGAAAAGGAAACACATGACACACAACAGGAAGGGAAACACACGCAACAGAAAGGGAAACATACCTAACAATCACCTATGGTACAGATGGGAGACAACCTGCTTTCACTAAAGCACTTTCCATTCCTCAAGAGTTACCCCTAAGCGGGCAACACTGAGTGATGATGTTCTGCGAAGCCATTGATGGGTTCCAGAAAGTAGCTTCCCCTCCTCAAGTGCTTATGAAAGCCATGTGATTTCACAATTATCCTTGTACTTGGTAGGAGTGAGTCCATGTGAGATTCTTGATGCTCAATTCCTTTCTTTGAAATTCTACTTCCTTCATTTTCTTTGAAATCGGTTTCATAGTGCCAGTTTCCTTCCATGTTTATCCATATAGTTGATTTTCCATCAAGTGTCTTATCACTTCCCTTGATCTAATTTTTTTCCAATTCCTCCCATATTCTAAGTTACATTCTTTCCCGTGTCTATTCTCATTAACATCTCCTCCATGAGAAATATTTGATTCATCCTTTATCTCTACTCCACTTTGAGACATTTGAGTATTAACAGGGGGATCAAAGGTGAACTCGTACTTGTCTTGTATATCCATGGCATGAGTGAAGAGATTGAGAATAAGCTTGGGGTCTTCCGTAACTTCTACTACATCCAATATTTCTTGCACAAATTTATGCTTCATCATTTCGTGCAGCTCCTCTTTGTACACCTTTGAAGAATCTTTATGTTGTAGCTCAAGGAAACTATCTGGAGGGATTACCTCATCATCTTAGGAATCAATGCACTCTACCAATCCTTCATTGAAAATATATTCATCTTCAAATGCCTCAAAACTTCTTGCTTCCCTTTCTTCATCATGGAAATAATCTTCTTCTACAACTGGGAAAGAAAATATCTCCATTTTGTTGTTGTATCCATCAACCATTAGTTTGAGAAGGACATCATATTTCACATCTTGCTTTGTTTCAACATAGCCAACCTTCACACTGGTTGAGGCTTCCAATTCAGCTTCATGTTTGTCTTGCATATTCATGGCTTGCATCAAGAGTTTGAGACTTATCTCAGGGTCTTCTATTTCTTCCGTGGATCTAAGCATTTCTGTATAGACATTTCTTTCAAACCTTTCACGGGCTCATCACAAGCTGATTTTGTCTCTCCATAGATGGCCTGACTGATATCATCTTCATCCCCAAATGGGAATGAGAATAAATCCTCATCTTGGATAAGCATATAAGATGATTTTTCTTCTTGAAAATCATCAAGAACCATCTCCTCTTCCTCATGGTTTGCATCATCCGACAATTCGGGCTGCCCGATCGGGAATATTTTTAGTGTCAAAAGTTCCCTAAAATTCCTAGACCATTCTAGTGCATTAGATCCTTCAGAGATATTTCTGATGACTATAATAACGTGAAAAACAAACACTCTGATCTCAACTTATGTCCGGTCAAAGTTCAATCAACAGGGAAGTCAACTTTGATCAACAGGTCAACAAGTGGACCAATGACAAGGTGACACGTGGCAATTGGTGACAAGGAAAAATTTATGGTCTTGTAATTTTTTTAAAAATTAGTTTCATGGTATAGATCTCATCACAAACTTTCTAACGCATTTTGAACGGACCAAATCTGAGTTCGTATGCGAAAGATATGCATAGTCAAAGTTGTGGTTAAATGATGATGTGGCACACTGTGACATGGCCAAATGACATATTATGGGCGTGACACTTGGTAGGTTTTTAGTGGCTTTAAATTTAAAATAATAATAATAATAATTTATTTAATTCATTCCACGTGAATAAGCTTAATCCCATGGGATAAGGAGGATTTTGTGGACAAAAAGCTATTTACAAGGTTATCTTATCATTTTCCCACCAAATGTGGGGTCAATGGCTAAATTGGGTGCCTAAACCTATGGAAGGGGGATTTGAACTGAGAACCTTATCTAAAAATACAAGCGGCCTTACCAACTTGCCACCCTCTTAAAAGTGGTATAAATAAAGCTCACTTGTATTTGTAATGAAGAAGTGTCGGCTTTGTGTCAAGCCATAAGCAAGCGACTTTGGAAAGAATAAAATTTTGAGGCACTTCCACTCAAAACCAGATCTCAAGTTATATATGAAAATTGTTCAAAATTTTGATACAATCATGATGGTGTGATGATTTTCCCAGTTTGGAGCTTTTGTGATAGATTTTTGTGTTGTTAAATTTAAACAAAGGCGTAGAACCAAAAAGGACACTCTTGTTGCGAAATGGATCAACAAGGTGAAAGACATAGGTTGAGCTCCATTAACATCCTTTGAGGGTCTGAAACATAGTTTTGAAAGTTTTGATTCATTATTGGTTAATGTAAAGGTTATTGTAATTACATATTTAACATTATTAATGAATCGGTTCACCACGAACCCGGGGACATAGGAATTCCAAACCCCGTAAACAATCTGGTGTTGTGTTCTGATTTTATTTTTAATTTCTGATATTTGCAAGTAATTTAAATTCAGAATTTGAATATGGATGCAACTATAATCACAATTGATAAATTTGGAAAAATCAATTAAATCTAAAAATGTTGACTTTTTGGGCTTTGATCAAACAAAGTGAAATTTTGAGTAAATTGCAAACTTAATTTCAGTTTGAATCCAGATCTTAAATCAGTATTTGATCAATTTTCGAACATAAAAGACTTCAAGTTGATTAAAAAATAATAATCCTTAAAAACTTTAAAAGTGGAAAAAATAAAACACTCATTTTCTGATCAAGTTTGGTATCGAGCGCTTAGATTGCACGATTAGCTTCTAATTGTGTTTGAAAATTTGGCTTCATTTAGTTCAGATTGATTTTAGTTTATAGTGTGCGAGACATTTTGGGACTTGTTAATCTTCTTTTGCAGGTGTGCGCTTTTAGAAGTACAAGTTGTGTTTGCATGAACATGGAATCATGGGCAAGTCATCCATACTGAAGCAACTGGATGAGCTTGAAACCATAAACCGCCAACTCCAGGAAGAAACCTCTTTCCTGAGAGCTAGTTTTCATTCCTTGGAAGAGGAAATAGTGTGGTTAAAATTTGAGCCACAATCCTCTATAACCAAGAAAGAGGAGTATGTCAATGAGATGCTTGCACAAAGCAAGAAGTTGATGGGCTTTGTTAAAGAGTTGCAGGAAGAAATACAGACCAAGGATTCCCATTTGGAAAAGCTACAACAAGGTGAACATAAGAAGGAAGTGCCTTCCAAATCGATGCAAGTACTATGACAGAATGCACTATAAGTTGTTCACATTTTAATTCTTCCTCTCATTCAATTTCAGATATTCCTTTGGGTCAGTTTGAAAAACACACTAAGGGAATTGGGTCTAAACTAATGGTTAAAATGGGATATAACGGAAAAGGCCTTGGTAAAAATGAACAAGGTGATGTTAACCCAATACAGGTAGAGGATCAGCCTCGGTTTACAGGTTTGAGTTATTATAGTAGTCAAATGTAAATTGGAGAAAGTTCCAAAGCGGATGAAGGAAGAAAAGCTTCCAACAACCAAGGATCTACGCCTCTCAAATTATAGGATTCCACAATCAAGAGGAACAATGAAAGGTGTAAGAAAGCAGGTAAATGAGGAAATGAAATTCCACCTCATCCCACTTACACTAAAAATAGTACTAAGGGGAAATTAAATCCTAAAAATTCTAAAAATCTCTTTCAGTCTGAATAATATAGCTTTGGTAGACAAAAGTACGCTTTTCCTTGCGTTTTGTGAAGGTAATAATCATTCTGCAACATATTATTGGAAGAGGAAAAATATGATAAAGAAGTTAATGCCTTTTGTGAATGATAAGGTAGGTGCAAAAGACCAATCTCACTCGGTAAGGCGAGAAATGGCAAAAATGTTACCTCTCCTAAACAGGGGAATCATTTTCCTAGACAGAGTTCAAGGAATGGCAAAATGGGTAAGACTCCTAAAAATAAGGAAGTTAAATTTTGTTCCCATTGTAAAAGGAATGGTCATGATGTTAAGATGTGTTGGTATGTTCCTTCAATGCAACATTGGAAAGTTGTTAAAAAGGAAAATAATGTCAAACCAAAATTTGTTGATCTAACTCATATAAATGTTCATTCTTGTACTGGGGAAGTAAAACCACCTAAATGGAAAAATCCAAGTAATTAGATGGGTAAAACATTCCTCAATTTTATGTTTTCATTGAATCGGTGATGATATATGTGAACATTTTCAAAGCTATATTTTAGGGATTTTGATCCTATGTTAATATTCAACTTTGAAATAATTTGGAAGCATCCGTAAAGAAGATTTGAGTGATAGGTTCATCATACTCATATTCATCTTCTCACATTTTGGTTGGTTATTCCATTTCTGACAACAATATGCATGGATATGGGCATCATCAAAATGTCTATTTTGAAACTTGTAGTTTTATAGTGTTGTCATTTGTGCAAATATTATGGATGCTTATAAGACCCATTCGGGCACCTGTTTGATATTGTAATAAATAGACAAACTTGTTGTATCCACATGTGTTATTTGCACTAATTTATAAGACCCTTATTTTGGGAAAATTTGATTTTTGTAACTATCAGATGTGGTTGCAATTAGGGTGTAAATTTATTACACTAACAAACTGGTTTGCAAAGGCACCAGGTGATCATTTTGTAGATTATGGCAGTTCACCAATTTGGGTAAGCATACAATTTATAATCTATCCCTTTATAGTTTAGTGTATGGATAGAATATTTGCATATTCATGTTGATTCAGATTTTGACTATAGCCATTTTGGGCGTTGATGGTTTAATTATTCTGGATAGTGAATATTTTCGTTATAATCAGCATAATCACAAAGTGTCAGTTGAACACTAGCTTCCGTTATAGATGGGTGTTATTATCTGACTCATTATTTGTGATGGCAATACAATGTTTTTGGCAGATTCACGTGGATTCAGTTGTTGACTATAGCTATTTTTAGCGTTGATAGTCTATTTTATTCTAGATAGTGAATAATTGTAATTGTTACAGTTTCAGATGGATAGTGGGCACTAGCCTAATTGTGGGCAATTTAGATGTCTTGTATACTGATATGTGTTATGAAATTGTAATTTAAGTAATCGGTCGTATCACAAAGTGATTTTTGAACACTAGATTTCTGTATTAGAATGGGTGTTATTATCTAGTCAATTATTTGTGATGGCATTACAATGGGGTATGACAGTTCACAGTTGTGTGTAGAGTTGATGGTGGTCGGATTTACGATTGAACACTAATTTAATTAGGTGTTATTATATAATCGTTTATGTGACTAGTTAATCAACTATTTACATTTATTTTAACCTATAATGTTATTTTGGGTTCTTGTATGTGTTTGTGCCATGCAGGAAGAGATAGCATTATTTGAGGGTTGATAAACAACTTTTTGTGGACAAAAACCTTCTTAGTAGAAAGGAGTGATAAGGGGATATTTTCTAGTGTCAAAAGGTCCCTAAAATTCCCTCCACCATTCTAGTACTGTAGAACCTTCAGATATCTTTGCGAAGACTATAAGAACGTGAAAAATGAACACTTTGATCTCAAGTTATGTCCGTCAAAATTCGGTCAACAGGAAGTCAACTTTGGTCAACATGTCAACAAGTGGACCAATGACAAGGTAACACGTAGAAATCGATGACAAGGCAAGTAAATTTTTTTAAAAATTAGTTCCATGGTATAGATCTCGTTGCAATCTTTCCGACGCGCTTTTGAATGGACCAAATCGAGTTCGTATGCGAAAGATATGCATAGTCAAAGTTGTGGTCAAATAATGACTTGGCACACTATGACGTAGACAAATGACATATTATTGGTGTGACACTTGGCAAGATTTTAGTGGCTTTGAATTTAAAATAATAATAATAATATTTTATTTAATCCATTCCATGGAAATAAGCCTAATCCCATGGGATAAGGAGGATTTTGTGGACAAAAAGTTATTTAAAGGTTTATCCTATCTTTTCCCACCAAATGTGGGGTCAATGGCTAAATTGGGTGCCTAAACCTATGGAAGGGGGATTTAAACCCAAAATCCCATCTAAAAATATAAGCACCCTTACCAACCCGCCACCCTCTTGTAAGTCATATAAATAAAGCTCACTTGTATTTGTAATGAAGAAGTGTCAGGTATGTCAAGCCAATAAGCAGACAGTTTTGAAAAACGTAATTTTGAGGCACTTCCACTCAAAACCAAGTCTCGAGTTATATATGAAAGTTTTTCATAATTTAGAGAAGATCATGATGGTATGATAATTTTCCTAGTTTGGAGCTTTTGTGACAGATTTATGTGTTGTTAAAGTCACATAAAGATGTAGAACCAAAGGGAGACACCACTGCAAGTGGATCAGAAAGGTGAAGGGCATAGGTTGAGCTCCATTAACATCCTTCAAAGGTATGAAACATAGTTTTGTAGGTTTTTTATTCATTATTGGTTAATATAAATATTATTGTATTTATAGATTTAATATATTAATTGATCGATTCACCACGAACCCAGGGACGTAGGAATTCCAAACCCCGCAAACAATCTGGTGTTGTGTTCTGATTTTTTTTTAGTTTCTAATATTTGCAAGTAATTTAAATTCATAAGTTGAATATGGATGCAACTATAATCATAATTGATAAAATTGGAAAAATCAATTAAATCTGAAACAGTGACTTTTTAGGCTTTTGATCAAACAGTGAAATTTTGAGTAAATTGTAAACTTAATTTTAGTTTGAATCCAGTCTTAAATCAGTATTTGATCAATTTTTGGAATATAAAATACTTCAAGTTGATTAAAAATATAGCAATCCTTGAAAACGTTTAAAATTGGAAAAAATAAAACACCCGTTTTCGGATCATGCCCTCTTATAACTCAAATCTCCTCAATGCTTCTTCAAAGTCCAAATCTCTCGGGAAGGCATATCCGCCCTATCAAGATGGGAATATCTTCTTCCTCTATTAGAATTTGAGGATATACGGATTTAATCGATTATATATTACATAATGTTACAATAAATATTTAAATAAAGATTACATCATAATATAAGTAAATAAAGAAATACATGAAATAAATAACACATGTGACACAATATTTATAGTGGAAAACCTCAATAGGGTAAAAACTACTTTGAAAATAACCTTTTACTTTAGAGAACTTATTTTACATCTAGTAAGATCACCTCCTCCTTTGAAACACTATTTATCAACGGTAAAACCAAATCACTTGAATTACACACTTTTGATATATTTCCCGAATATATCAAATGATGACCTAAAGTCCTTTTTATATAAGGCGGTCGGGTATGTCTCTTGACCCACCTTTTCAACCTAAAATGGTTGACACATACACCTAGGTTTATATATTTAATATTAGAAATATAATAATTTCATGATATTAAATATTTAACCTAAAGTATATACCTAGTTTAGAATATTTAATAATAGAAATATAAATATTTCATATTATTAAATATTAAAATATATATTAGTGATGGACCCATATACATTAAGGGTTGGCCGACCACTTAATCATTATGTTTTAACACTCTCCCTTAATGTTAAATGGAATAAAATAACATATGCCAATAGATTACCTTCTCGTGGTACACTACAAGATTTACAACCTTAAACCATAAAGGTTTTACGCTAGCATATCAAGTATAAGGAATTATATCGCCTTCATCATACTTAAATTATCTTTTGGTACAAAAGAATTTGGAATCCTAAAGATCATCCCATGATCGGTGGCTAAGTATGATTTGTGAATTTTACATGTTCTCACGTGTTCTCATGAAAGGTTATTGAATCCAAGCATATATGAGCCTTTTACAACCAAGGACCTCCTTAACAATATGCTTGTATTAAATGTTTACTAGTAAACTCAATAGTACTAAGAGTTTATCAAGACCGCCTTTAAGATATTTCTACATTTCTTTCTAAAAAGAAGCCGAGGAAGTATACATGCCCAAAGGTCTTTTACATATGTCCGAAGGTCTTTTTACAAAACCAAGTTCCATTAGGAGGTGACATTGTCATGCACACTCCCCCTCAATGGAAACTCCGACAATCTAAGTTTTTCACAAAAGTGACAAAAATTTGCAACACTCAGGGACTTTGTGAAGATGTCAGCAACCTACTCTTTAGTCAACATGAACTTGAGATTTATCTCATCACTTTGCACCTTCTCACGAGTGAAGTGTATATGTATCTCAATGTTCTTCATCCTGTGATGTTGAACTGAATTCTTAATAAAGAGTAATACAACTCTGACCACCACATAGAAGAGAAATACTTCATTTAGTTTACATGTATATCTCTACCAATAGTTGTTATAGCCACATGGCTTCTTTACTTCTTCCATTGTACTTCTCTGTCCTCGAGTCCAAAGAAATGGAGGTTGTTGATTGTATTTGTTGTTCCAAGTAATGGTTCCTACACCAAAAAACTTGAACACATTTCCAATATATTTTATAACACAACATCAGTATGGTTAGAATCACAAAATTCATATAAGATATCATTTTCATTCTTATTATAATGCAACTCATAATTGATTGTTCCTTTCAAATATCTAAAAAATCTTTTTGTAAGATTCCAATAATCTCTAAAAAAGGTTCCTACATAAACCTTGAAGTAATTCCTCTGTATAGAAAATATTTGATCTAGTTATAGTTAGATAAATCAAACTATCAACTAACAACCTATATAAAATATGATCAACATTTTTCATATGCAAATTTATGATCAATATTTATTCCAACTTCCATTGAAGTAAAAAATGGTTTACAATCAATCATAAGAAAAAATTTCAATACAATGGTTGTATATTGTGTTTTTAAAAATAACAATAGAATGAAATACAGTCATAAAAATAACATGATGTGAGAGACCTAACTCATTCATTTCAAATTACTTCTTCAATTTCTCTTTAATCCTATGAATTAAATCAGAATTGTCACCAGACATAAGCAAATCATCAACATATATACATATAATGATAATATGCAAGAATTATTACTTAATAAATATATCATTGTTAGAAGAACAACAAAATCTAACAATTTAAAGAAGGAAACAATTTTCGCATACCAAGCTCTAATAGTTTGTTTTAAACCATACAAGGATTTCTCAACTAACAAACATAGTTTTTTTACTAGTTTCTTAAAATCCTTTAGGTTGAAACATGTAAAGTTCTTCTTTTAAATCGCAATTCAAAAGTATTTTTCTTATCTATTTTGTTGATTTCCCACCCAAATTGAGCGGTAATTGCAAATAAGGCCCTAACAAGACTCATTTTAGCTACAGAAATGTCTCAACATAATCAATACTAGTTTTCGAGTGAAACCTCTAAAGAACAAGTCTAATTTTATGTTTGTTAATACTACCATCAGCATTATATTTTACTTTGTATATCCACCTAGACCCTATAATACTTCACAGATCAAGTTCATAAAAGGTAACTATGCATGGTACATATGATGGCTTCTAGTCATTTTCCTAAAATTAATAGGATTTGAAATTTCTAACATAAATTGAACCTAATTTAATTTCTTATATAGGAAGATAAGAGTTTCATAAACATCTATAACATCAAAACATCATCATGACCATTTACTAAATCAAAATCAAAACCATCATTTAGAAGTATTTAATGAAGTAACTTTAAGAGAAGAAGACAACACATGTAAACCTTTCACTAGATTATATATAAATTTCATATAAGCTTCGATAATTAACATGTCCTAACCTTTCATGCCATAGTTTTGAATTATTCAAACTCTGAGATATAAAACAAGATGCAGAAGAGAAATCATCAAAAATATATAGACCATTTCTTTGAATTCCTTCAGCTATTATACTCTCATTACTATCCTTGATATATCAAGTATCCTTCATGTATGGATTCTAGTTGTGTCCATACCTCTTTCGTATGTTCGATATTACCAATGTGTAGAAGGTACTCGTCGTTCACATTACATAAAATCATAGAAATAGCCTCCTGCATTCATTACAAGAATACATTCATGTTATCTACAGTTGTTTGATGACCGGTGGGAGAAACCTCAGATCTAGAAACAATCGTCCAGAGTTTCCTCGCCATAAATTATGTTTTGACCTAAATGTTGTAGTTGGTTTCATTCAGGATTTGGGTTTTGTCAAGACAGAAATAGTTGGATACCATTGTTTTCTTAAACTTGTAAAACACACCTCATTATAATATACAATATATCACAGATTTATATACATATTTATCGATAATAAAAACAACACTTTTAATAGAATCAGATCTAAAAAAACTATTTAATCATAACTAATTTTGTCATTACAATGCATACTAATTGACCTCCCATGATCAAAATAATAACCCGCAATATAAAGGGCTCTGCATTATACCCCATATCTATATAAAAAATATTTTCGACCATATAGAAGTGAAAAAGAGACCCGTAATGCATAACAACTTCACATTTCTGAAAAAATTAATGTTGACAAAAATCGCCAACTTAAATTTGACATCGAAATGACCGTCATAATGGCTTTTTTTTGGTCTACCATAACGGTCATTTGACCATCAATTTTAACACAATGAAAATTTTCTGGAAGCTTTGAGCTTAAATTTGACATCTAAATGACCGTCATATTGTCTTATGTTTGGTCTACCATGACGGTCATTTAAGCGTCAAATTTAATGAAGCCAAAACTTGTTGTATATTTTTAGAATTTCTTCTTCTCGTATAATATTACGGTATTTTAACACATTATAATAACCTATTATAATTTATAATGTAAAAATATATACATTTTTTTATTAAAAAATATATAGTTTATAAAATGAAAATAAAAAACAACATATAGTTCATGAAAATTATAAACTATAGTATTTTTATTAAAAAACACATAACCCTTATTAAAGGGGTTTAGAGGACATAGACGAGCTTAAAAGAGTTTTACCAAGTGCAAGTAGATTTATAAGAGTATAGATTAACTTCCATATTTTATAGAGGGGACAAGAATTTCACCCGACCAATGAAATAAATTGAAATTCCTATTTTCATGAACTTTGTCTCCTCCTTTCATTTACTCTTAATTTTACCCTGCACACATTTAAAACTATGGAAAGATTACAAAATATTTTATATAATTCTTGCAAGCTAAAAACTTTAAAACTTTTATATGGCTATAACTATCAATATTTTAATAAATATTTACCACACTTTACGTGGGCCACCAATAAATTAGATTTTAAAAAAAAATCTTAATTTATACTTGAGAATTCCACATTTATACCTAAGATATTATCTCATTTTATTCTCCACTCCCACTCTTATATAAAAGAAAACCTTTAAATAGGTTCATTTATATAGTTTTATAAACTATAAGATATAAATGAATGGGGTCGCCCCCTTACATGGATAATATAAATGGTTATGGATAATGTTTGGTTTTATTTAATAAGTATTAAGATTTAAAAAGTAATCCCTTCATGGTCAAGCAATAAACACAAGCCTAAAAAAAAACTATATATGCCTAGATTTATAAGTTAAATATGATTTAAACTTAGGCTTAGAATATGGTTTGTTGACTCTTCCTTCAATCCCATGTAATTTTAATATGGTTAAAGGCTTTTAATAAAAAAAAAATTCAAAACTATATAAATTTTAATATGATGTTTATATAAATTATTATATAAACCTTATTCTATATTATATATATTTTTATTTAAAAATAATAATATAGTTTTCAAATTATATAGGATATAGTTATAGATTAACTATAAACTATAGTTTTTCAAATAGAATCCTTTTAGAGGGGACCAAAGAACACAAGTATGAATTTACCTTCGATATATTTAACTCCGCAAACATTTAAAATTATAGAAAACATAAAAAATATTTCATATAGTAATAAATCCTTTCTTTTTCTGTATGTGATTTTCACACAAGTAAATATTTGAAGCCCCTTTCACTTGTGCACACATCAATCTGCAAACAAACATTAATTCCATATAATTTACAAAATGTAAATGAAAGTAAAAATCATATCATATTATATCTCCCCCAAAAAAATTAAGGATTTAAAATTGAAAAACCTAAAATTTTTACAAGAGTTTAATTGCACAAATGTAATGCCAAAATAAATTGGGAAAAAAAAGGGGACCGAATAATTTTAAATACCCTTTCGGGTTGGTTGAAAAAACCCGTACAAATTAAATAAATAAAATACACAACATTTGATCTTAATTTATTTAATTTACCTCGCTCTGTTACCATGTTAGAATTTGAGGATTCTAATAAATATGGATTTAATCAACTTACATATTACATAATGTTACAATAAATATTTAAATAAAGATTACATCATAACATAAGTAAATAAAGAAATACTTACAAGAAATAAATAACATATGTGACATAGTATTTATATTAGAAAACCCCAATAGGGTAGAAACCACTTTGAAAATAACCTTATACTTCAGAGAACTTATTTTACATCAAGTAAGATCACCTCCTCCTTTAAAACCCTATTTACTAAGGGTAAAACCAAATCACTTGATTTTCACACCTTTGATATATTTCTTGAATATCTCAAATGAGGACTTAAAGTCCTTTTTATATAAGGTGATTGGGTATGTCTTCCCACCTTTTCAACCTAAAATGGTTGACACAAACACCTAGGTTTATAATATTTAATATTAGAAATATATTCATTTCATGATATTAAATATTTAACCTAACGTATATACCTAGGTTAGCATATTTAATAATAGAAATATAAATATTTCATATTATTAAATATTAACCTATATATCATTGATGGACCCATATACATTAAGGGTTGGCTAGACCACTTAATCGTTATGTTCTAATATCCTCCTTAGTTTTCACCAAGTGAGTCATCCGATCATTTATTATCTTTATACAAGATGTTAGCTTTCGAGCTTCTAGAATTTCATCTGTGTACCTCATCTTCTTCTCGGAAGTAATTTATCCATGTCTCCCTTCACTGGTATGGTTGCAGAAGACCAATTCATTTGAATTTTCCTCCCAACTCTTGGCAGAAAATTCTAATTAGCAACATTTTGAACGAGGTTGGGACGTCTACTACCAAAATCATTGCTAAAACTTTCTTGTTTGGAAATCTGGAGAGAGCCACCTGTGCATCTTTTACCTTCCCTACAAGTGGGACCTCTTTTGAATCCAAAGAGTAACAAGAGCCACTGGGTGGAGTCATGGTAAGTTTGAGAGCCTTGACGACCTTCAAAGGAATCACGTTGTCTGAGGCACCAGAATCTATTATGCAATTGTTCAGTACATATTCTCCAATAAGAAGGGAGATGTAGAAAGGTTCAACTTTATCATTCTTTGATGCACCCAAAGAAAGCATGTTCTATGATGGAGGTGTAGGTGCGTTTAGTAGCATGCCTTTGGAACTAGATGTTACAACATTGGGTGTTAGACTACCACTCCTAATATATCGGATGAACCTCTCAAATTGTTCAGGATGAGTCTGCAAATATTCAGTTTCAGTAATCTGCACTTTGGCTTTGTTTGCATATTCTATGAAGTCAAAGGGAGCAGATGCGGACAAGGGGGGTGAAGGGATTGATTTTTGAGTTTGGATAGGCTTGGGAGCAGGATTTGATTTTTGAGGAATGGATGATATTTTGAATGGTACACTAGGATCTTTCAAGGTATTAGATTTTACAAGAGAAGATTTAGATTTAGACTTGGAAGAGACATCGAAAGACTTACTTGGGATTGTGGGCATCTTCTTACTTGCTACAGGATCAGGCTCCAACAATGCAGACTTCATGGAAGATGGAAGTGGGGATCCTTGACTAATTATTTTATTTTTGTGGAGTCGCCACAGGAGGATCATCAACCTTATTTTCTTTTGTAGCAGTGGAGGAGGTGCTCTTTTCTCATACTGAGAATGAGTGAATACCACACATGAGAACCTAGGTGCATCCTCTTCATCTTCTTCATCACATCCAGAATACTCACAGAATCTAATTTTTGTATCATTCTCAAACTCATCATTTTCTAGGAAATCATCACCTTCACTTTCTTGTTCAAGCTCTTCTTCACTTTCTTGAAATCTACCATTTATGTTCACGGGTAGGGCCTCCAAGGTGAGCCTTTGGGTGCTCCCTGAAATCTAATTTTTGTTACTTCTTTGGGAAGAAACACGTTTAAATATTTCCTTGTCAAAGATACTATTTCATTCACCAAATTTTGTGGCAATGGATTGGTTCTCTCATCTTCAGGATGTTGGGTCTTGCACTTTGATGGATTCTTGATCTTTCCAAAGAGGATGAGATCATCATCCAATTCAATGGCCCTCCTTTTTGCTTCTACAATGTTCATTGGTTGAACTCTTTATAGGAAAAATCCTACCTCCGATGATTGAGCATTTATGAATAATATTTTGATATTGTTCTAAGAGGGTGAATCTTCTTCAGGTATCCTACGAAGAAATCGTCCGAAACGAGCCATGAATTCTCTCATCATTTCACTTTCTCCTTTCCTCATTTGATCCAACTACACCAAAAGGTATTGAAAGTCTTCAGTTGATTTAAATATTTCCTCGAAGGCAACCTTGATGTCATCCCAACTAGTGATGGATCGAGAAGGTAGGAGGTAAAACCATTATGTTACTTTTTCTTGGAGGGACTCCACGAACAATCTCACAACAACGTCTTCATGTTAGACACCAAGAATTCCACATGATGTCATGAAAGTAGTGATGTGTTCTTCCGATGTTGTGTTTTGTCACCATTGAACTTTGGTAAGTTCTTATGGGAACTTGTTGGTAGATCATGGAGAGGTGGTTCAAGAGCAAGTGGGCCTGTATTCCTTCCCCATGGAACAATGGGTTGAGGTATTTCTTCTTCGTCTGCCATTGTCGTTTATGTTTATGCTCTTACTTCTATGAATTCTTCTTCTGGGATCTCAATGGTCAATGGTGGTCTAAAAATGGGAGAATTTGAAGGGGGTATCCATAGGATTTTTGATAGGATTGCCCGATGAACTTCGTGAAGAGCTAGATGGAGAGGAGGCTTGAGAGAATAAGTATGGATTATCTCTAATTATTTCTTTATGATTTTTTAAAGCCCTGATATTGAAATCATCAACACCTCTTGACCTGCTCAACCTGGTGTGTCTTCCTTCAGCCAACCTTTTGAAATTCTTGAAGTGGGAATATGAAAAGACATGTGCAAAAATCAGCAGTGTATCTTTCAGCAATGGATTTTCATGAACTCTTTTTTTTTTTTTTTTTTCAATATTTGATTTTTTTAATTTTCATACCTTACGGTTGTATATTGGGTGTAGATGATGTTAATCTACCCCACCATGGGTGCCAAAAACTGTTGGCGAGGAAATTTTTTGGGTGGAAAAAATTGAGGATTCTTTTCCAATGCTCTAGGAATCTAAGTTCCTTTACTTAATTGGTGCAGCTACCATGTATGCATACACGAAAAAGTTTACATTTCGTGGTGGCCTTTCGGTGGGATCCAACAGGGGGCACTCCACGACCCCGTGGAAAATATAAAAATATCTTGCTAGGGAATACTTTGTGTGAAGGCGGGAAAGGGAGTGAGAAATGAGATAGGGAAACTAATGTTGCAGAAGGAAATCATATTCCTACACACATTAGTTATAAACTTCAACATATGCATTTCGAGAAAAATAAACCTGCGCAAATGGTAACAAGATGAGATAAGATTGTGAACTCAAAGTTTCTAAAATCTCCTCATCAAAGAGGCTACAAAATCCTTCTTCTTGTATTGATGCTTAAATAGGAGTTGTACATAATGTGGGAATGGAATAAATTTGAGAATGGAGGAAAGTAGAAGAAAATGGCTATCTCCTTTGCTTTCTCTAAGTATAATGCACTCATGAGTTTACAAGATCAATTTCCAACCCCTTACAATGGCATGAAGAAGCCATTAAATATCTTACAAGAAATGGTTACAACTTCTTATTTGTTAGCAAGAAATGGTTTACAATCTTTTCAATCATTCGCGTCCATTCAGATTCTTGATTCACAAAGAAACGTCAATGGTGGAAAAACCATACTTTTCATAATTCATCTGTCACACTCGTTTTGTAACTTTGAATTTGAACCGTTCATCTTGCCTTTGAAACTTTAAACCAGAGTCATCCACGTGGGAGAAATTTACTAGAGCGGGCGTGGAGGATGCCTTTTGCATTTTGTGATTTTATAGAGATTTGGAATTTTTACATTTTTGGTTTGCCCTTCTGCTTTTGATATAAGCCTAACACGTGGCTTCACTTGAGTGGAGATAGAGTCGTAGGTCACTTTTATAATTTTACCTTTTTTCAATGCGGGCTCAAAAACACAAATTGCTCCAGCAGCCCGCCTCCCCACTTTGACCTTCGATGCGGGCTTAATATTTGACTTTTTCTTGGTGTGGGTGGGGCTGTAGGTCACTTTTTAACTTTAAGCCCCTTTAATGAAAATAAGGCTCAAATTCTCAAATCTCCCTAATGATCCGCCTCCCTGCTTTGACTCTTTTGATGTGGGCTCAACATTTGACTTTTCCTTTAAGCCTGATCGGGGTTGCGGTCACTTTATGACTTTTATCCCTTTTGGAAACAAGGCTCAAATTCTCAAATCTCCTCGATGATCTGCCTCCCCGCTTTGACTCTTTTGATGCGGGCTCAACATTTGAATTTTTCCTTTAAGCCTGATCGGGGCTGCATGGGTCACTTTATGACTTTTAACCTTTTTACAAAAAGGCTCAAAAACTCAAATTGCTCCATCGGCCCACTTCCAATTAGATATGTCCACATACACATGGATAATGGATCCAAAAATTGATGGGGAAGAAAACTCCCATCATTCATGACTGTGGAAAAAATGCAGAGAAGAAGAAAACTCCACCATTTTATGCCCAATTTTCAAATTTATTTCACGAACCAAGGAATTGAAAACAATACAAGGTTTGACAATCCATGGCCATAGAAATATTGACAATTTCATTCAAATGAGGAAAATAATAAAATTTTCACACGTCCAGACAGAAAACGGAAAATTTATCAAAACGTGCAGGCTGGAGAGTTTAAACAACTTCAAAGCATGAATTTCTCTATCCTTTCAGACTTCTAACTTTACTTTAACACCTCTGGAGGGTGTAAGGCTCAATTTTTTTTAATTTGACTTTAAAATGAGGGGGATTTTGAGGGTGACAACAACCTTCCAATACTCTCTCTTCCTAACCTTTTCTTCCAATAACTATGCTTCCATTTATCTCTTCTTGTCTCTTTGGTTAATCATCCAATGCACACACTTGGCATTACACCTATACATCCTTTATATGCTTGGAAGGAAAATACCTTAGCCAGGTCTCCTATCTCTATGGAATAACTTTGGTTCTTGATGATAGAATTACACTTCTCTTATAATCATGCCCAACTAGAAAAAGGAACTATAATTGACTAAAATCCCTAATACAAAGTTCATAGAATCTTGAGGACAAGAATACACATTTTTCACTCCATACACCTCTAATCACATCATCTACAATGATAAGCCTAATAAAATTTGTTCATATGTTCATCTATCCTTCCTTACTCAAGCTATTAGCTACTAACCTTTTCCATCTTGGTTTTTAGTGATGATTTCTTCATACTACTTGATACCACAAAACTAATCACTGATCATGATATCCCTTACAGAGCTACACAACATATTTAAAGTGCAGGGTATGTTCCTTTATATGGAATCCTACTTTCCAAGACTGTCCTAGACCTAATTAGGTCTTTTAGGAAGATACTACCAAGGTATAGAAGGTTTCACTAATGATTGTAGAGTTATAGATCATATGAGGAGGTACATTTAGACATCTTCTAGCTATTCATACTATCCATTAACTCTGTCTACTCATATAACATCCCAAAACATCATTGTTACTTGTTACCAGGCTTATTATGCCTAAGTCTTAGGGGTATGACACAATACACACTAGCTAGTACAAATAGATTATGGAACTTTGGATGGTAATAGCTAACATTAGGAGAGAGAAGATTACCAATTTTAAAAAATTTCCACCATACGCATGGTGATATCCCGAAAGCCCTAGTTTGAGGGCAGTAAAGACAAATTTAACTCCACATAACGTTCTCGAGTGATTCAAGAGTTCAAATAAATTTTATTGGCCTTGTCATGATGTCCCCTAGTTGTTCTAAGCATCAAAGAGAAGTTTCTAGATTGAATTTAATGACTATCACCCTTTAGCTCTCGATGCAGTAGGGTTCTCAAGGCATGATCAAAGAAAATTAGGTAAAACTTACAAAATGTAACTTGTAACACCTAAAAAACTTCAATACCTGTTATTCACACTTAATTCCATCTAATTACATCATTTCCATGAAGGGATCCCATAGATAGACAAAGAAATCAGGTTTGACATCTCTAATCATATTAACCTATTTTCACTCAACCATATGACTTAAGATAGCTAACAACCTCTTAACTTAGAAAATTAGTTCTACAACCTTATCTACGTTATGATAACATGGAGATATTTTCCTACCTAGGAAATGATATCAAATAATCCATTCTTGTTCACAAATTTGTCCCAACACACACATATAGGCCTTATTTAGAGTATACATACCAAATTACCAAATTTGAATATTTGAAATACCAAATTTTGGAGGGAAATGAAAACACATACACTAAAGACAACATAGACTCAATTTCAAAATACTCTTGACCATATAATGATGCTCCTGCATTAGAATCTTAACAAAATGAGTGCTAAGAGAAGGAATGAAAGGTTCCTCACCCCTTTACAAAGTGAATGTAAAGAGGAAAGAGGTGAAAGAGGTTGGCTTGCTCAACTTGTGACAAAATGAGTGTTACAAGAGGAGACTTGAAATCATGATGAAAAATCTCAATTCTTAACAAAAATGGATGTTAAGAGGAAAGAGAATTAAAAATATGTTGAAGGTTCTCAACTTCTAACAATATGAATATTGATAAAGGAGATGAAATAATGGAAGGATAACACTAAAATAATGACAATGTGAATGTCAAAATATAGAGGTGAAAAGATGATGAGGAAAAGCTTGAATCTTGAAAAAGTGAATGTGAGAGAAAAAGGGAAAATTATTGATTAAGGATCTCAAATTAGAGCAAAGTGAATTATTTAAAAGATATGAGTGAATAAATATGAAGATGTACACAGTTAAACAAATAGAATGTCAAATTTGATAACGCAATATGGAAGAATGCTTTAAGTTCCACAATGTAAATGTTAAACTCAAGACTTATAAAGATGATAGAGAAAGGTGATCACAGTGGTTCTTGAATGTGATAAATGAAGTATCATGATGTTAAGACTTAGATTAAGAAGGATGATTGCACTCAAGTTTGGATATGGATGTCTGCGACTCCAGGACTTATACTTGTTTGTAAAGTGATGATTTCAAATGAAGAAAAGTTTGGAAAGGATGGACAATCCAAAAGAAGATTTTAAAAAGTGCAAAAGGGAGATAATGAATGATTTCCAATGAAGGAAAAGGATGATAAGAAAAGAGATGAGAATAAATCTAAATAAGGAAATTTTAGATATTTTGGAAAGAGGTGAAAATGAGCCCAAATAAGGAGTATTTGGGAAAGTAATAAAGATATGATACGAGAATGAACCCAAATAAGGAGTATTTGGGAAAGATTGAAAATGAGACAAAAAGTGGATCTAAATAAGGGATATTTGGAATCATAAAAGAGCTAAAATTGAATCCAAATAAGGATTATTTGGAAATGTAAAGGAGATATGAAAGGCAAACCAAATAAGGATTATTTTGGAAAGATTAAAAATGAGACAACGGTGAGATCGTAAGATACGAAAAGAGAAAATGAAAACAAAAGTTTTGTTTATGGATGTTTATCTAGATTTTTTTCTTTTGATTGGGGTGTGGCCCCCATGTTTAAAAAAAAAAACAATGTACTTTCATATCTATATTGTATGTTGAGCCTTTTTATTGTTTGCAGGGTATGGTCCCTTCAAAACCATTTACCTATAATTAAAAAAAAGATACGAAAATAGAAAATGAAAAAAAATTGTTTATGGATGTTTTAGCCTCTACCTTAGATTATATTAGACATGGTATGGCTTCCTAGGTGGTTCTCTCAACTAGGTGTTAGCATTATACCCTAGCGATCGTTTTGCTATTGTTATCTACCAACTTTACTTTAACCCCTTTGAAACAATGAGAAAATGTCTTTCTCAAATGAATCACACTAGGGTCGCCACTACTGGATATCCATGACTCTAATCTCATAAGGTGTACTAGTCAGGTAGGATGGGCATACCCATTTCATCATCCAATTCCCTCAATGTGTCGATTACTTTGGGTTCCTTTGGTACTCCTCACAATGAGTTTTCTAGCTTAAGCCAAAACACTTCCCACAATTATCGAAGTTGGGCAATAGCCTTGTGAACCGCACCTATAAATGCATTATGAATTGTTCATTTATCTTGATTAAATATGATATAGTCTTAACCATTATTCTTTGACCAAGACAAATTTAAGTTAGTAGATTGTTTTAAAAGATCGTTCAATCCAACTTGTAATTAGTAGTTTAAGAATAACCTTCATTAGATTTGGTCATGCAAGAAAGGATTAGTGTGTTTTCCCGAGCTAGAGAGGACAAAATGAAAGAAACAAGAAGCCATTTTTGATTTCCAAGATCACTTATAAAGTGCAAGGAAAGAGCATATGCGTGGAATGACTTTGATTAAGAAAGAAAAGGGCTCATTCCCAAAAGCATCCAAGAAAATGAAATGATCATGTTTCTAATTTCCAAGATCACTTAGGAAGTGCAAGGAAAGAGCATGTGCATGATCGTTTCATGATTAGCTTCACAAAAACAAAAATGGAAATAAAACGTAAGAAAAAAATTGCCACAAAGTGTTAGTGACTATGCAAAAATGATGAAACATTAACAAAAACACCCAAAAATGAAAATAATTGGACAAAAACATCCAATAACGTTGCACAAGCAAGTTTCATAATTAGTCTAATTCAAGAAAATTGACAAAAAACAATGAAAATGGGGCTATTTAAGTTTAAAATACCTAATTTAATAATTAAACTAATGAATTGATTATAACCAATTAATTAAGTAAAATAAAACAAATAAATTCTAAACTAAAGTAATCTAATTAAATTAATTTAAAAGATAAAATAAGGATTAATAATAAAAATTAAAAAAGTAACTATAGTTATAACCTAAGTCTTAAGATAAGTTGTAAAAGTGACCTAATATTGTGAAGGCTCGATTAGAAGGAAGAAACCCTAAAAGAAAAACAAAACAAAGTTCTCATGCAGAGTTAATTGTTTCTTTTTTGTTTATTGTTGTGGCTTTGTTTTTTTGTGCAAGGTTATGGAGGCTATCTTAGTGGTGGGAAGCGGGGCTTGATGGTGTGCGGGGGTGCGCGGGTGCGGATCTACATGTGGGATCCGGTTGGAAAGGGTTCGGAACCGGAGTGGTTTTGACGGTGGGAAAGTGGGGATGCGTGCAGGCCGATGGCGCTGATGGTAGCCGAGCAAGGGTCGGTGGGAATCGGTGTAAGGGTTCATAGTGAGGCACAAAGAGGGGAGTTTGGGGAAAAATGGGAGGAGAGCATTCGGGGTGCAACGAGGTTGGTCTCAAATCAATTGAGTTGGGTCGGAGAATAGGGTAGGTCATGGGAGGGGAGAGAACTAGGTCGGGTTTGTCTCTTCGAGTCACGACCAATTCGGGCCGAGGTGGGGGTTAGATCTGGTCTAGGGGAGTTATCTCAAAGAGCTAGCTTGCCGAGTTGGTTAGGTTAACGAGGAGAGGTTGGGGCTAGGTTTGTAGTCCGGGCTAGCTTAGGGTGAGTTGATAGATATCTTGACCGATTTGGCGGGTTGTGTTAAGGGGGTAGGATCTTGAGTAGGCATAGAGGTAAGGGGTGAGATAGCTCACCAAGCTATAGGGAAAGATAGGGGTAGAATGGTAGGTGGGCTAGGTGGGTGTGTGAGGATAAGCCGCATAGTTGTGAGAGGAACAAAAAAAAATTAGTGTGTTTTTAACAAAATTTTCCAAAACCAAAACCCTTTACACCTACAACTATCTATATATTTAGTGATAAAAAAATTTCTAACCAATATTGTCGAAAACCATCACTAAATTTAGTGATGAAACACTTAAATAAAAATTTTCTTTTGAATTTGATTTTTGCATTCGATGTTTTCTACCTATAACAAGAACCTCTAAATCAGCCACAAAAGGATTAATAATCAGCAAAAACATTTTTATTTTTGTGACTTTTAACGAGTTTCTTCTTAACAAATCCTCCTAGAATGCATCTTGTAAACAAAAACAACAGAAAAACAAGTGAACACACTAAAAATAAATGTTAATCACACAAAACAACATACACACGAGTGAGTAAATATTAAACACATGCCTTGAAAGATCAATGAAATGTGAAGTAGAAATGAAAAAAATGGGTAATGTCCCACCTAGTGTGCTAGAATATAAGCATGGAAAAAACATGGTTGAAACATAGAGATAAGAAGATGCAAACCTACTCCTCCATGTCTTCCTTGCAAACCTCAAATAAGGTTGTAAGAAGATTTAAGCTTGTGTAACCTTGTAAATGATTGATTGTGGGTGATCTTGAAAGTGACCTCCAAATGTGAGAGTGAAAATGCAATGACCGCATATTTTTCTTAGATATAGCTTTCAAAATGTAGATATTGGATAACAAATTTGACATTTTTGTGAAAGAATCCAAGATGATTTGTAAAGGGATAGGCATGCTCTTTTATAGAGGATAAGTAGTAGTTATAAGTTTGACTAAGCTCCAAGTTTATAGTTATAATCACATGGGTTAGCAAGTAGACTTGGCAATAGAAATTTGGAATGGCATAAGTTACATTTAGAAATTGAATTGCATGTACAACCCAATTGCCCCCTCATTTTTAAGAATCTAGAAGTGGATTCCAAGTGGAATAGGGAAGTGGAGTTCAAGTGCAGTTAACTAGAATGAGGAAGTGGAGTCCAAGTACGGTTAACCTGAATGAGGAAGTGGTTGTTGACTAGGAAAATAGGTGTATTTTCCTAATTAAGTAACTAATTTAATTAGGTACAATGTGCAAGATAATTAATTAACCATTTATTTAATAAATGTTAATTAACTTAGCTAAATATGGTGTTGTGGACTAATTTAATTAATCCAAGGGGTGTAATGTGTATGATTAATTAATTTGATTAATCAATCGTAAGGGGATGAATAATAAGATGTGAATTGGGATAGTATTAGGAACAAGTATGTAATTTTGGGGTGTCTACAACAATATACCCTTCACAAGAGGATCTAAATGACATGTTGATATTGTACTTTTATAGTGCAAGATTTAGATAAGGTTCAGGAGTTGAGGTATCACTCATTGACCCCTTAGGTAAGAAATTTTTTGTTTCATATCATTTTGAGTTTCCATGCACCAACAATATGACATAATATAAAACATTAATTATAAGATTGTTGTTTGCATTAAAACATGGTGTGAAAATTTTGATTTCTATTAGATGTTTAGAGCTTATTATAAATCAGGTCAAGAGTAAGTTTCAATGTAAATAATTTTATCTTATAAAATACAAACATAGGGTATTGGATATGATTGAATCGTTTAACACATTTCAAGTTGTTGTTGTCCCTAGAGAAGAAAACAAGATTGTTGATCAATTAGCCACCATTACAGCAACATTACATCCTTTTGAGGGATCCCAATGGGACAAATTCATAGTACAAATAGTGCCTTGTCCATCGAACTAGATAATGAGGATAATTTTCAATTTTTTTACTGATGATCAGAAAATTATGCATTTCCTCACTAGTTATAACATATTTGAATCTTAGGTTATAGATGAACAGAAAAGGAACAATGATTTTGGAGAGAAAAATAAGATTATTCTACTTAGAATTATAATGGTGTATTAAAGTTGAAAGACAAAAATATTCCCAAAGGTATGGTCTCTTTATAAGTGTTTTTGATCTATAAATTTCCCTTGATATGTATAGGATACAAAATTTTGAGCCTCGGAAACTGTCACTCTTAATTTAGGAACTGTTAATCAACCTCAAAATATCCTCATTGGAAAGGTATGTACAACTATAAAGAAACTAAAAATGAAGTCCTCGTTTACTTAGTATAAGGATGTTATAACTTGGTCTTATGAGGTTTAAAATATTTTTAATCCTAGATTTATGACACATATCGACTGTTAAGGATAATTATAAAACTTTTAGATAAATACAAAGAATCTTCAACCCCATCCTTGAGATAACTATTTATAAATAAGTTAAGAATTTGTTATCTTCTCACATTATTTTTCCAAACATACACTCTATATGGATAGCCAACTTCATCCCATTCGGAAAAAAAAAAAAAGAATGGTGAAATCAAATTATGTGTTGATTTCATAAACCTAAACAAAGCATCAACAAAATACAATTATGCTCAATGATTAACTAAAATGTGGAATATGTGCACTATTTAATTTAAGCAATGAACAACTATAAATGAAGTAAATAAATACAATAAATAAGTATGTAAATGACCCAAGAAACTAAATAGATGGAAATGAAAACCCTAATGTGCAAGAGAGAAGAGGAAATAAATAATCTAAATAGAGGATCCCATTGTACTATGTCGCAGAGGTGACTGGAAAATCTAGAAGTAGGAATGACTATAAAAGATTCCCGAAAAGGATGGATCTAGGTTGATTCTTTAGATCCGGGGCACCTACGGGCACTCTAGTCTATAGAATGGGCACCCTAGTTTGTGTAAAATCTCTAGAAATTATATTCACGGGTTTGGCATATGATCTCGAAACCCTCACTATGTGTTGCATCAAATTTTTATACCGCACTGTGTCGATGTTATTCCACGATGAAAGGAAGACCAGTAAACCCTAAACAAGAATCAATCCATAAAAAAAAATAAAAATTCATATGATAGGGTTGGATTGACCTCAGCTGCCACAATGGTGGTCTTACTAATTGAGCATTACACTACATTCTAGACCCAAATGTAGTTATGTGTGTGTGTGAAACATGCCCTAGGTTTCTCTTTTCTAGTCACACTTTGTGATGTAGCGAGCTAACTATGTGTAGAAAATGTAATAGAATGGTGGATGGAATAGAATAGAATCCTCCCCCTATGTTGTGTGTGATGCATATTTCCTAGCCTTGTGCCTTGTGATGGAGCTATGTGGATGTAAATGATCTCCAATGCAATAGATGGATGCAACTCTAGGTGGATGATAGTAGTGACTAGTGTTTGGTCCCTCATTATGGTCTCATAGATTTATATTTATAGGGTTCTCTTGATATAATTTTGTAATTAACCCCAAAATGGTTGACCACCAAAAATATAAAGACCTCAAACAGCTAGAAAGAGCCCAAAAAGTGGCAGGAAAGTTCAAAAGGATCGAGGCGCCCATGGTGGGACTAGGGTGCCCATGGGTGCCCCAAAGAATATCCTAGGAACCCCAGCCAAGGCTAAAATAACATGAAAGTGAAAAAAATAGATTGGGCATATGTGTGGTATAGGTTGGGAATGACAAAGTAAATTAAAACAAGATGACCAAAAGACGGGGGTTAATGAGTAATTTCTTCTCTCAAAAACCCTCTAAATAGTAGTATGAGACCTGGGACTAAATATTGTCTAAAGTGCATGATTTTGTGTCTACATTTTCTCCCACTTTATGTTGGTGAGCGGAAAGCTTGGTAACATAAATTAGATAGAGATGCATACTTGATGCTGATGTAGAGTGATAAAGAAGGCATGTCGAAGGACTAGACAAAGCGTGGAGTGATAAAAAGATGATGGAGCATGGAAACTAAAGATGAAAAATGTGCAAAAAAGTGATGAGAGTGAACCTAGGCGTAACGCGCGTGTACCGATGATGATGTGTGTGGTGAATCTTCATAGTTAGTATACGAAGTGTGTTTCCACGAAGTGTTGTTGTTGGTGTCATCATTGTTGTTTTTTTTATCACCATTTGACTACTTATTTCTCATATGACCGGACCTGTAAGGATAAAACAATCAAGTAGTCAAATATGTATGTATATATGTATGTGTAAAATTTCTATGTAAAATATGCATGTGTATGTAAAATGCATGTAAATGTAAATTACGCAAATGAAAAGTGTAAATGGAACATGTTCACATTATCTATGTCGAGAGAAAGAGTGTAGAAGGATATCTTATACTACCGGGGTTTTTAGGGCAATCCAACGCCATAGGCCAAAGAATTATAGGGAGGAATTTATTTGTCTCCTCCAACCTTGAACTACTTCCCCTGAATGTGTAAAGATATCTTTGTACCGTCTTGGTTTTTTAGTCGATCCGACGCCGGTGGTGGGAAGAAGTATTGGGAGGAATTTTGTTGTATCCTCCAACTAGTAACTACTTCCCCAAATGCTAAGGATAACCATGTCTTGTAAAATCCATTGTGTATGGAGTTCATAGACTGTTTTTGAACTCACTCACCGAATATAACCCACAATTCCAAGGGAAAAAAGTGCACTAAACTGAACCGGTGTAAACATGTTGTGTAGACCGTAAAAACCCCAAATGATGCACCCTTTTTAGGATCACATGTGACATCGCTGATAGGAGGATGCAGCCCTAAAATAGGACCAACCATATGAACTCGAAACTCTTCCTGCAGGGAGAATGGAATGCACTTGGTAGAAACCAAGGTGTGCACAAACAAGAGGCTATCCAAAGACAAGTGTTAGTATGAAAAAGCATGCATGTGTAAGACAATGTATGATCTACACAAACAATGTGTAAGCTACCAAAAAAAGTAATGAAAACATATAAGAAGACAAGTAAGCCACACAAAGTGGATCACAAGCATTGGACATCACTCACGATATCGCAAGACCATCATATCCACAAACAACAATCAAGTGTGCACACCAAACATAGGGAAAAACCAGTAGACAAGAGCAAACAATAGCATATAATGTAATAAACAAGTATGGAAGCCAAATACCCTTGCATAAAAAATGTTGCACATGAAGCACCCATTAGGATTTCATATTTACAACTAGTATGCCAAAAGCATGTAGAACCAAGTAATGTAAAGTGCTAAGTACCAAATGACACAATAACACCTATGAGAGACGAATGTGGATGCCCCAAGTGACCAGTGTAGGATGGGTAGAAGGTGAGCATCCATGTTGTGTGTAAGAGACATGTGTTTGTGATCACAACTAGAAAAATATGTGAACGTGCATGTGCGAGATAGTATAGATAATGACATATAATAAATCAGCCTAACATGTGTAGTAAAGTGATCAAGTAAAACACAAGTAAGCGAGTAAATTCCCCCAAGACAATGCAATATGATGTGGATGGATGGAATGGAATGAAAGATGGATGGTAGGATCCACGTGCCCCCTGAGTGAATGGAAATGTATGCAATGAGGTTCATTTTTTTTTACCCTCAGTAGTCAAGAATGAACCATAAATGAGAGTGCATCATCAAGAAATAGTCAAAGTGTGGATTATGTGTCTAACGTATTGTGATGCTAATGTATGTGTATTGATGAGATACAACTTATAAATGATGTACGTGTATGAACCCTATATCCGAAGCATATATCACGATAAAATGAATGGAGGAGTGATGATTTAGCCTAACAAGATGAATAGTAGGGAGTGGAGATTTATCCTAAAGTGTATACCACTACAAGATGATAGAGTAAGTGACAAGTTAGCCTATAACATGTGTCACTATCCTAGAAATGTCACATGATGAGAGGTAAAATTGTAAACATGTGGTGAGTGTAAGGTCCATTTGATTTTAAACCCTTAGCGATCAAGTATGGACCGAGGAAATAAAGTGTGTCATAGGATAGTGAGTGCGGCACGTAGAAGATGATGCGGATATATGTAATGAAGATGATAATCGACCATGTGATGTGTTTATAGTGTATAGTATGGAATGTGATATGTGTATTGTAGTGTGTCTAAGAACGTATAGTATGTAGAATGATGAATTTATGAATAGACGCGGTGTGTAATTCCTATAGTGCAGTGTGTGGGGTTCATGTGTATTAATCCCTCAATAGTCAAGTGTGAATCAAGCACAAGAGTGTGTCATCAAGTAATGGTCGATGTTAGAATGTGTGATGAGAATGCCTATATGAAAATGCAAAGATGATAGATGCCAAGGTGAGTGGAAGGGGGTATATTAGATGCGATGCCCCCTAAGTATATATGAATGAGTAAACTAACCAATGATAGTGAAGAACAAAGGTCCTCCATCTGATGTATGTGGTGGTGAAAGCGTATGATTATGGGATGTATGTATAACAATGTGAAAATGCGGTATGTGCAAATGCTAGAAGTGTGATGTACAACTATGTAAGGATGTGAATGAATGATAATGCAAAGATAATAAATGTTCCTATGATGATATGATGATGAGAGAGGGGGATGTGAATACTATGCCCCAATGTATGTGTGATGAAAGAGGCTATCATGTAATGTCATCTAGGAGATCATCACTCTTAGGATCATAGTCGAATGGATAATAATTGGTGACTTGATAAGCAATAGTGTTTGGTTGATCATGTAATGATCCATTAAGGCGTAAGTTGTACATGCCCATAGCATACTCCTCATCGGTGAATGGAGGAAGTGGACAACCATGTGCATACTAATGAGTGAGATTTTGAGTGTATCCTAGGAAAGAGCTATTACAAATGAAAACACGTCCAAATAGCATATGAAATGAAATGTATATATGATTAGGATCTATAGTTCTCCCAATACAATCAAGCCGTGATTTCCTTAATGTAAGTGGTGAAGATTGAGGAGTGTGTGTGAGAAATATCGTGAGGTGAAAGATACGTAGACCATAAGTGACAAATGATGCTTTGACGTACCCATAGTAAAGATGAGTAGCATATGGTGTAGGATAGAGGTCCTTGAAAGAAAAGCCTAAGAAAGCCAAACCATCATGTGCACATATAGTGTCATCACATGTAGGATCAAATGGAATATGTTACCAATATGAATTATTCATGAAGAGTGTGCAAGTAAATGGTGGGCGTGCTGATGTAGATGGTACAAATGAAGGTGCGTGTGATAGAGTGATGTCCATGGATTGGACAGGCCCCTGATATGGAATCATAGTAGTAGTAGTAGCAGGTGGCATAGAAGAAATGGCATCTATCACACAAATGGTACCATCAAGCGATGGTAAGTGAGGTGGTTCTTTTATAGGTTTGGGTTCGTTTGTAATATATGTATGTGGAATATGAAGGCCGGTATTAGGATCCATATCACAATACTAAAAGGGGTCACATTCACGAAAAATAGTGTAGTCAATGTCTTCATGTAAGAATTTGGGAAATTTTTAGTGGCAAATTTTTATAATCTCGTGAAAATTGAGGATTATGGAAATTCGAATTGGTGAATATTTTGTGATTCATAGCCAAATTATTCATAAAAAATTTGACCAACATGTCCCTTATACTATTCATTTCACCTAAATTTTACACATATATAAGATCTTATGAATGTAATTCGCCACCATTTCAAATCATTTCATGTGCATATTTGATGAAGTAAACATAAGAAACCCCTCAGTCATCCAACTCTTAGCCTACGTTCAACTCTAAGCCATCCAACCATGAGTCCTCCAACCCGAACCATCACCCCTTAAACCATCCCTAACCCCTAACTCATCCAACCCCTTAGCCGTCCAAACCTTGAGTCATCCAACCCCGAGTCATCTAACCCATCATCCATCTAACCCCTCAACCATCCAACCCCTCAACCGTCCAACCCATCAGTCATCTAACCCCTTAATCCTAACCCCTCAACTATTCAACCACTTATCCGTCTAGCCCTCAGCCTCTTAGCCATGAGCCGTCCAACCCCTCATTATCAACCAACCTCGACTTTGCCATCCAACCACAGATCCATCTAAGCCTTTTCCATCCAACCCTTTATCATCCAACCACGAGAGCCATCTAACCCTTTTCCATCCAACCACTACCATCTAACCCTAAACCATCCAATCTCAAATCCTTCAAACATAAGAGCCATCCCTAAGTAGTCATGGATACTAGAAATCAGGGTAAGAAGGTTACAAATTCAGCCAGTTCAAAAAAGGGTGCAAATACTTTGCTTGGCTATTTTGGAAAATCACAAAAATGAAGGGGGTTTCATCAATTGAAAATATCGGTATGTGGCATGTGCTATTTACAAGTTATTTAATCTTATAGTATTTAATAATTATGTTTTTCATACTATTCTTGGAACTCTTTGTACTTTGTGTAAAAATTTAACTATAGATAAAATTAATACTATATATGTAACAATTTTATAGAATTATATGCAGACGTTTCAGAAATTCCTTCACAAAATAATCAATTTAAAGATATCGATGATCCATTATATGTTGAGGAAAACATTTCGTCCCTTGATGACATAGAAGTACAAGAAAATTCATCGAATTCTCATGATACACCAACAGAGGAAGCTTCTACTCCAAGGTCTATTTCCAGAAAAAGGAGACATGAGAATCAAGATATTCCTACTTGAGAGCCCAGATGCAGAAGTTGAACCCCAAGAAAGAAAAAAAAAAAATATGTCAGAAGAAAGAGGACAAACTAGACAATTGGAAGGAAATTCCAGTTTGAATGGGCTGCAAAATATTCGTTTATTGAACTTGTGTACACTAAAATGGTAATGATGTTCCAACACAATGTCGATGCAAAATATGTGGTTGGAAATAGGGGAAGGATCACACGATGCAACTCAAACTGGACACAATTGAAAAGCATTGTGGGAAAATATACATTTCCCAAAAGTAAAAGGATGACAACATAGTCAGAACACATAAATGGAAAGATGCAAAAGAGTGTCTACATGTCAAATACATAGAAGAATATGAAAAGGAACAAAAACGTATGAAATATGTAAATGAAAAAGGTGGGACCATAGTAGCAAGATTGAGAAAAGCTATGGAGGTAGAAATGCATGCAAAAAGTATTCAGTTTGCTACCGTATTCCATATATTGAAAAGGGGAAGACCGATGTCATATTTTGGAGAAAATAAAATTTGTATCAGGTTATTGGTCTACAGAATGTTCCTCAATCTCATTGGTCAGATACCAAGGTGGGAAATTACAAAATGTCTATCTCTGGTAGAAAAGGAGGATCTAAAATATGTGTTCAAAAGGCAAAGTATATTTCCCTTTCAATAGATGAGGTTACTTGCAGTGGATAATACTTCATGGATTTGTATTCATGTTTACACATTTGCTAATGAAATAAGAACTCCACACCTCTTAGCAATTCATAAAATGAATAAGAATTGTAATTCTAAAAATATTTATAAATTGGTGGTCTCAAATTTGAAGGATATCACTCGGAATGGATGAATTTTCCATTGCAAAAAATTATTTTTTGTTGGAACCGATGGTGCAGTTGTATGTAATGCAGGGAGCCAAAAATGGTCTCTGCATTAGACTTCAGACAATTTTTTTTCTCTTATATGGTTGTTGTCCATTGCATGGCTCACATAATGAATCTGGCTTACAAAATTGTGAGCACATTTGAAAATGTAGCTAGAGTGGAGGAATTGATACGTGATTTGCATGCTTATTATTCTAGCAGTCCAAAGAGATTTTTAGAATTTCAGAAATTTGCAATTGGACTGACAGAGGGAAAAAAAATTCTCAAAGATGTAGATACCAGATGGATATCTATGTATGAACCTTCTGTAGAATATTTGATGAATATCCTTCATTGACATGATTTATGTATAAATACCACAGGGATGTAGATAAAGCTAAAGATCTATTGTGTCCATCTAACAGACATAGAAAATTTACTCACACTCTGCGGTATTTTTCCCATGTTGAGGGAGCTTAATATTTTAACGAAGCATGCACAAGATCATTCTTTCTACATAACAGACTTCATAAGACTTAGAAGACATGTGTGTTGGAGTCTAGAAAGTTTATATATTTTGATGGGAGTTTTCAGGTGTTGCTTTTGAAAACTAGAATGCATTGACAAATTTGAAAAATCCCAGTGCTTCTTAAAATACAATATACATGATCATCTGTGTATAACAACACATGGAAAAGAGATTCCACTTCATACGTTCCAAAAAAGAGTTGATATGGTTGTCTCAAAAATAGAAGAAGTAAGAGTGACATGAAATTTATATGATGCAATATTAATGGAAACTAGGAATAAGTTGAGAAAGATCTCTAAATCGTTAGCTAAAGAGATCCGGGAAAGATTCAAAAATGATAAAATACTTGAAGCAATGGGAGTTGTAAATCCACAGTTTTTTGAATTTTTCTGTGGAAAACCTTATACATCTATCAGTCCTTTATTTGTCAAAAACATGAGTGATCTAACTGACCATTTCTCTAAGATTGAAGAGATAAACGAAGTTTCTAGAAGGTATTTTACAAAGAAAAATACTTAGTTCCTAGTCAATGGATTTTGCTAATACTATGATACGACAAGTTCAAATTCTACAAAACCCACAGGATTATGGTGCCATCAAAAGGATTTGGAAGGATATTTGTTCCAGTAGTATTCTAAGTGAAGATTTGAGCGAGTATATTAAGTTGTATGAACTCTATCAAACAATGATTTTGGGTTCTGTGGAAGATGAGAGGGTTTTCAGTGCACTATCCTTTTTAAATTCAAAAGTTTGAAACATATTGGATAGGAATCTAGAAAGTTGTCTGAGGTTGTATGTATCACATTACTCAGTGGAGTCTTTTCCTTATGATAGAGCACTCACATTATGGAATTCACTAGTAGAAAGAAGAGGAGTTAGTAATATTCTTCTTGACCCAAGGGATCGAGACACATCCATAGATCATGCTACAGTTGATTTCCAAGACACAAATGAAAGTGTTGCTCCAGGACTGTTCCAATTCACATAGATTTCATTACAATAATTTGATGTAATAAATATTATTGATGTATTTCATACAGAGATTACAACTTTCAATAAATGCAATATTATATTTGTCTTTATTTGATCCATTGCCATTGGAACAATGTCACTATCATTTTCAATTATCCCATTTGTTTTTATATTTGGTTTTTAGACTGAAATAAGGAAATATTTGTCTTTTATATCTGTTAATTGATTTATTTTACATCTGCAAGAAATCATAAACGTAAATATTTTAAACAAACAAAATCAAGTAAATTTAAGCAACATTTACGTAAACAAAGAAACAAAAACATCATTTGTATTATGTAGAAATCAAATAACAATATATAGTTACAATTCCAATTTCCAAAGTACTCTTGAAATCGTTCTCTCATGTGGTGGATTACTTTATGAAGAAAAGTACAAATTCATAAAGCATTGTCGGCCAATACAATTCCAAAAAGGGGTTGTCAATACATTTCAAAGCTTCCGACAAGTTCTGTCATATAAGGACACATTACGAGGTCATCCTCTTTTCTACCTATGATTCTAAATCATAGTTGTCCTTACATCTGCCACACGGAATAAAAACAAAAAAGGGTTGGCCACTATCTTTTAATTCCTACGCTAGTGTTAATTGTGACAACACACATGTCACATGGTGAACTTAACTAACATATTGAATTTTTATGTTGCAGGAGAAGCTTGATATTTTTCTTGTGTAAGAGGTGGAGGAATATGCTGTGTATGTACAGAGCTATCTATGCTATAACTCCTGATGCCTACAAATCTCATGTTGTGGTATTGATATTTTCAAGAATATTTGCTCCTCCCTCACTACATCTCCTGCTTGACAAAAGTGTTGCATCTACATCTGTCTTTTCCTTCAGTAAGACTTATGGATCCATCTTATGCTCCTTGATTATCCTTCTCAATGTATTATTTTGTTTATTTATTACTATGAGTTTTTCCTTCAACTGTACAAATGAATTCAGGATTTTGTGGGCATTCTTCAAATGTGCTTCAAATACAACTGCTTCTTTCTTTAAATTTTCATATTTTTCTTGCAAAACAGAAATATAAAATTTTAGTCTATTAGATAAGTTGAAAAATATATTGCAGTGCTTATAATATTAGGATTTTGCATGTAAAACTTAAAGCCCACTCACCACAACTTTTTCTTTTTTGCATTTGCTATTAAAACATTTGTCTTGTCTTTAGCCCATTTGTTGTAGTAAGCATGTGCTTCAACATTCAGATTCTCCAACTTGTTTAACATTATGTCTATAATTTCATCATTGTAATTATTAGTATATGAAATTGTCCCTGATTGAGATTTGTTTAGAAAAACATCATGCCTTTCGGTTGGCTCTCTACGACAATGAACAATGAATTCCTTTGAGCGTGATTATGGTATCTTGTATTTATTTATTTTATCAAAATTTTAGCTCTCCTCTCCCAAGACCACACCAAATCCACATCAAACATTACAACCTCTTGAATTGTTTCCCCCATACTATCTGATATCATATTTTCTAATATAAAATGTGTCTTTTCATCATCTATTTGTGGAGCATTTTCTTGGAGGAGGAGGAGAGTCACTGTCCTGTACTTCATGCACATTTTGTTGTGGTTGTGGTTGAGGTGGAGTAGATTGAATCATATCATGGGTGTCAAAATAGTTACCCTTTTCGCATCGCCATATCGAAGCCCAAATACTCCTCGTCAAGGGTGATGTTGTTGAAAAGTTGTGAGGTCGTTACACTTAAAACACCACCTAGTGAGAGTCAGAAATTATGTGGTTGTAGGATGAACTGTTCCAGCCGATTCTACAGAAACCTTATATTCTTTCTGAAGATCTTCTTTTTGTTTGGATTATACGTGTTGGTGGTATTGGTGGCCTCCTTGCAAGTGGAATGTGCTCAGAATCCATATTACCTGCAAGAAGCAAACAAAAAATTGTTAGAAAATTATCATTATATGATTGGGCCTTGTAAATGCTAAAAATTATAACGAAACAAAACATGCTAAATATTAAATATTACAATTTACCTTGCATGTTCGGAGACACAAATGTGACATTTCATCTTGACCATCATAATGAGTTTGATCTTCATCACCAGTTTTAGTAGTTTCTGAATACAATAAATGTAGAAAAGAATAATAGAAATATTAAAATATAGTACTACCTACATAATCTATATTAGTTGTTTGAATTAGTTAATTATATAAAAAGAAAACTTCATACATGTAGTTAAATGTGATGGTAGACGTGATGCACATACCGACCCCCTAGGTCACTTTTGATGAGGAGCTCTTATTGGTGTTGATTCTGTTGAATCCATGTCGAATCAATCAGTAGAGACCTCTGCACGAGGGCTTTACCTCGAGCAATTGCCTCCTTATGAGATGTTGCAGCTATAATTCTTCTCTGCAAAAGTAAAATCTTACAATTATTATTTTATTGAAAAATATTGAATTTGAAATCGTTATAACAAGAAAATTGTAAAAGTAATATTACCTGTTGTTCTTCAAGACTGAGACCAATCATTTTATCATTAATTGCAGTTGGAATTTTATCTTGCTGAAATTCATAGAATGCTTCATGATAGAAAGCAAGAATATAATTGCAACAAGAGAATACAGTCTTGGATTTATCATTGATTGGCATTGTAGGCATGGGAGACATCTATTTTTATTCGGTTGGACAAATATGTGCACCAATCGAATTGTTGACTTGCTAGTGTCCACAATAAATATTGAACTGCCCAATATGGAATGTCTGCAGATCTTCCTTGTAATACAATCCTGGCCTGAAAAAGTGATGCAACTGCAAGAAAGAATTGGTTTGTAATACCTTGTAGAAGAAGGCCTCTTGATGAACGATTAAGAGGAGCTGCAATAATAGACAAAAATGTTAGAGGCTTGGGTGGTCGACTAATGTTAAGAGAAAAAATTTGAAAATAATAAACTTACCATCAACCTGCACATTGTAATGAGACTCCAAAACTTTTTGTCTTCATCTGTAAGAACAACCTTTGTAGTAATGAGCGAATTATTTTCGAATGGTAACCTAGTTAACCGATGTACGTCTATGGGCTCAATTGTGAAATAAATTTGACGATGTCTCGGATGCATGAGGAGAACGGAAAATTGTCCATCATTCTCATTGTAAGAGGTGAGAAGGTAATCAAGGACTGAAGTATCAGTATCGAATTGGGGCATGTCCACAAGCCCAGTAAATTCTGATTTTTCAAGCCATTCCTTTTGTGTGTCTTTTACTTTCAGTAGGGCTACAATCTATGGGCACATGAGATTTTTGTATTGGAATTTGGGTGTAGGAGTAGATGTGGTGCTTTCCATTGTTGAAATTTGGGAGAACTTTGAAGATTGGAGAGCTCAAAGCACTTTGGAAATTTTTGTAGAAAAGTGAAGAAATGAACCTTGTAGGGGTATTTATAGGGGTCTGAATGGTTCAAAGGACACGTGGTGGAAAACTATTGGCTAGCCATGGTGGCCACCCAACCCATGTTGGATGGATGACCAACCCACCCAACCAATCAAACCAGCCAATGTAATTAAACAACCCATCCAATCCATTACTAATTAGTCGTCCAACCCATTAGCATTAGCCATCCACCCCTTAGCCGTCCAACCCCTCAACCATCCAACCCACCCATCCAACCCTTAGCCTCCCAACCCCTCAATCTTCCAACCCACCTGTCCCACCCTTAGCCATCCAACCACTCAACCGACCAACCCACCCACCCATCCAACCCTTAGCCGTTCAACCCCTTAACCATCCAACCCTTAGTCGTCCAACCCCTCAACCATCTAACCCATGCATCCAACCCTTAGTCGTCCAACCCCTCAACCGTCCATCCCATCCGTCCCCAACCCTTAGCCGTCAAAACCCTCAACGTTCCAACCCACCCACCCAAACCCCCACTCGACCCACCCACCCGACCAACCCGTCAAAGCTAACTTTCCTAACCTAGTTTGCAAAACCAGGGAAAATTTCTCTCTGAAATCACCTTTTCCATGAAACATTTTTTCAGAAATTCGCCAACGATTTGAAAGTTGATTTTTGAGATTCGCCACAAATTCTAAAGTAATTTTTCGAGGGCTCTTCTTAAAATGAACCCTAAGTGATATAGAAGATGAACTAATGTCACGAGCGGAAAGACCTAAAGCTTCAAGGAATGACATGGGACACAAATTGAGTTTAGACCCATTATCAATCAAAGTGCGCTTAACACCTACATTATGAATATAACATATGATATGGAGAGGCAAATCATTATCAAAAGTATGAACATCAGTGGGAATATTAGACTTGAATACTATGTGTGAAGATAATGCATCAAAAATGTTTGATAAACCGAGTCTGGATGCATGTCAACACGAATGCGAGTAGTAGCAAAAAGATGTTGGACTCTATGTAATAAATCAAGATTTGCAAGAAAATAATCATTGATTGAGATACTCATGATGACCAAACCCTAGGATGACAAACAATGAATGAAGAAACTAAAAGTGTGAATGAAGGAAGTGTTGAAATGTGGGGTTCACCAAAATGATTAACTAAAATGTGGAACATGTGCACTAGTTAATCTAAGCTATAAACAACTATAAATGAAGTAAATAAATTCAATAAAGAAGTATGTGAATGACCCAAGCAACTAAATAGATGGAAATAAAACCCTAATGTGTAAGAGAGAAGAGGAAAAAATAAGCTGAATAGAGGATCCCATTGGGTATGTCAGCAGAGATGACTAGAAAATTTGGAAGCGAGAACGATTGTACATGATTCCCGAAAAGGATGGATTTGGGTTGAATCTCTAGACTGGGGCACCTATGGGCACTCTGGTATGAAAAATGGGCTCCCTAGTTTATGCAAAAGCTCCAAAACTAATCTTCACGGGTTTGGAAGATGATCTGAAACCATCATTGTGTGTCGCATCGTTCGTTATCTTTGCACTGTGTCGTTATTCCAAGATGAAAGGAAGACCTGTAAAACCCTAAACAAGCATCAATCCCTAAAAAATAAAAATTCATATGATAGGGTTAGACTAACCTCATCTTCCGAATGGTGGTATTACTAACAGTGCTACACTACACTTTAGACCCAAATGTAGTTATATGTGTGTGTGTGAAACATGCCCTAGGTTGCTCTTGTGTCAGTCACACTTTGTGATGTAGTGAGCTAACTATGTGTAGAAAATGTAATATAATGGTGGATGGAATATAATATAATCCTCCCCCTATGTTGTGTGTGATGCAGATGTCCTAGACTTGTGCCTTGTGATGGAGCTATGTGGATGCAAATGATCTCCAATGCAATAGATGGATGCAACTCTAGGTGGATGATAGTAGTGACTAGTACTTGGTCCCTCATTATGGTCTCATAACTTTATATTTATAGGGTTCTCTTGATCTAATTTCATAATTAACCCGAAATGACCGACCATTACAAATATAAAGACCTCAAATGGCTAGAAGGAGCACAAAAAGTGGCGGGAAAGTTCAAAAAGGATTGGGGTGCCCATGGTGGGACTAGGGCATCCATGGGCACCCCAGTACTAGCCTGGGTGCCCTATTCAAGGCTAAAATAATGTGAACGTGATCAAACAAATTGGGCATATGTGTGGTATAGGTCTTGAATGAGGAATTAAAATAAAACAAAATGACCAAAAGATGTAGGTTAATTAGTACTTTCTTCACTCAAAACCCTCTAAATAGTAGCATGATATTAGGACTAAATATTATCTAAAGTGCATGATTTTGTGTCTACACTCTTTCATCTTGATGAGGTACTCTAAATGGTTAGTGGCTCGAGATGATTTTCATCTTCAATGGAATCTCAGGATATAATTAGGTGTTGGTCAATGAATAAGACATACTTAAGATAACTTTCACAATAAAATAGGGAACTTTTGCATACAAAATACTACCATTTGGACTAATTAAGGCAAGAGCAATGTTCCATAGAGTTGTGGATGAATAATTTCAAGGGTTAATTGGTAAATTAATTGTTATATATATGGATTATATAACAATGTTCTCTAAAAATAGGCATCAACATCCTCGATTGTTGGAAAAAAATATTAGATAGATGCGGGAAATTTGGTATTTCCTTATTAGTTATTCATGGTATATTTGCTAGTTTTTAATATTACAGTGTGAAATATAGAAGTGGTTGAAACCACTCACATAGATAGGAATATGATTTTGTTGAGATATATTGTGTTCTTAACTAACTCCACTAAATAAAGAGTTTATTGTGCTTATTCATATGTATGCTTATATAGCTTTAATATACATAATGAATGAAGAAGTAGCTATTAGTGTTATGAGTTAGTAATTCTTTTGATTTCATTTCATATAACTCGACCAAATTTATCATTTGGTATCGAGAAGGAGAGTCCCATGAGAGTATTAATAGTTTAATGTGTGATTTTGTGATAGAAAATTTTTGTTACTTAAGGTTTTCTTCAAATGATTTTGTATTAGTATTTGAACATTTAACCTTATATAAACATGTGTGGTTGTAAAAACTAACAGTCAACCCATTGGGTTGTTTTTGTTTTTTATTGGTAATATAAAGCATTGAGAAGGAAGATTGTGAGCCTTCACGCCTTAAAAAATGATTTATCCCATGTGTGAAGTACATGCACAACCAAGCATAAAATAAGGCTTAATATTCATCCACATTTCATATAAGTCATTTTTTCCTTTGAACTCTATATATGGATCAAAAAAATTCACCTATTAAGTACAACCCTTTCTTAGTGCCAACTATCACATACATTTCATTTTTCATGTGAAAATTTATTTCCTATTTTAATGTTTACATGGCATAAAATTTACATTAAAAAACAACACACTTGTCACAAAATATAAAATACATGTTATTATCATTAGAATAATTTATACATGATTATATTTATTTGGTACAAAGAGACAATAAAAATAGAGAATACATGTGTAAGTACTACTACGGCCAAAAATTTAACTCAAATCCATTTGAATACTTGTAGAGTTATGATTGATGAAGCCATTGAAATGAATCAACAACTACATGTTGCATGATAATAATTATAATGATAGAATTTTCATGCATTTGTTTTGTCTCTCGTTTATTGGATCGATTATTGGATAGCAGAATCAGTGTGGTCTCTGTTATTTTTGTAACATCATTTGTGATCACAAATTATTAGTAATACTAGAATACAAACACTAACATGACCAAATGGAGTTGAAAAAATATTAAAACACTAGAATTCCTCATGTGACCATAAGTTCATATGTCTAGATGGATGTGTCTTAGTTCAAACACAAGAGGTTGAGTAATCCTGGATTCCAGTGAAATATGTTGTGACATAAACATTTGGTGAACAAAGATTAAAATAGAAACAATACTATCACCAATGTAGATAGTAACCAATGCCCGAAACAATTCTCCTTATAATAGATTTTTCTTGTGAAGAAACCATTGTACGTATGGACAAATTAAATGAACAATAATGATTATTATTTATATCATTTATCCTACTTTGTTGCACTCCATTTTATTTATCTTGAGCATGTCAGAACTACTACTAAGGTATGCCCCCAATTTCTCACAATACAATATTTTATTTTATTATTAGTTTTAGTTTATAAATCTTGATTTGTTAAATTGTTATAACATAGGAAGAATTAAATTTCACATGCCAATGGATCTATGTCACTCATCGACATGCATACAATTTTTGGTCCCCTCTTTAGTAAAGTCACATGTGTAATAGAACAAGTTGTTTAAAACAAATCATTACGGTATTTATATTCTATCATTTTGTATTTGAAAAATGGAATGGAGAAATTTTTTTATAATTCATGTTCATCTTAGCTTTAAATAAATATTATCATCGTTCACATTCAAATTATCGAGATCACAATCCAATTTCATTTTGTAAAAATATACAATTACATTGCTAAAAATATAACTTTAATTACCTCTATTACAATATATTTTATGCATTATATAATATCCTTTGTGACACACTACTAGCTAAATGATTTTCCAAGGAATAGGTAGAACTGGTAAATCATATCTCATCAAATGTATCAAACATGTATTGTTAGAGTAGGTATTTACCTTAGCTCATGTTCACCTAGGTACTTTATTTATCTTTATTGTATTTATCCTCACCCACTTATGTGTGTGGATATTTCTTTTATCTAATTTAGATATTAGGAGATATTATCTAGTTGTTAGGTATAGTTCTTTCCTTGATCTATGGTATTGACTAGATCCTTGATGTCTAGTTCTCTCCTAAATCTATGATTTTGACTAGTTCTTTGATGACTAGTTATTTCCTTGATTTATGGCTTGATCTACGACATTGGTGGTTCTTAGATTGTTATTCCTTGCTTATTTAAGCAAGGCCCATTCTCAATGTATTGCATTGAGTTCCATAATAATATATGATATTGCTGCTCATTTGTTTGCAAAGGTTTATGTAAAGTTATTCTGGTGAATTACTTTCATCTTATTGATCATGGTGTTTGATTAGCATCTGTGTTCTTGGCTTGGTAAGATCTAGTTATCGTTCCTTTCATGTATTAGACTCTTGCTATATAGATTTTAAAAATCCCTCAATTGCTCCTTGCTCCTACAAGAGTTTCCTCTTTAACATACATGCTAGAATAATGCATACTACTCATAGAATCCCGATTAGAAATGTCCAAGCTTTGAAATAAGAAACATTATACATGTCTCAAGAAAGATGATGTTTATACGTTACATTCTCATTGATGAAATGAGTTTTATATGGCCACAAGTGTTTAAAGATGTTAACAATATACTCTAACATGCATTTCCAACATATACAAATAAACCATTTGGTGGACATGATCAATGATTATTGTCATAACCTTACTCAACTACCACATGTAAAGGACATCTCTCTTTATACAGGTAAGTTTGCATCATAGTTGTACCTTCAACACCTTGCAAATTTATTTGCAATGATTTTTAATTTTGATTCAATTTATAAGTTCTTAACATTTACCCCCACTTACGCTGTCAATTTACAAGTGTTTCAAGAAAAAAATTTGGGAGAATACTCTAGGACACCTTTAACATTGTTGTTACCTTGATACAATATTCCATCAAAAAAAAATTAATCATGACCAAGTTATCTTCCAAACAATGTGGAAGAGTCAAAGTTGAAAGCTATAATTGTGCACCTTGGGACCCATGTCACCCGAGATTAGTTGCGATATTTCGAGTAGCAATAGATGATTGTAAAGTTATTCTAAAAATGGCTAGGGAACTTACCATACATAAGTCCCAAGGATTGACTTTGCCTAAAGTAACCATAGATATTGGACATGTAGAGAAACCAGGGTTGATTATCACATCATTATCGTGAGTTACGTCTATTGACTCCTTATGAATATTTCCACTATTCTCTTTTGAGCACTACTTTGAGATAAAAGATAAAAATAACTATGTATGTGAAACAAATACTTCATTAAGAGAAACATCTACACATGTTAGCTCCTTGTACATACAATAGGCACGTATCTCGATAACTATAATTAAATTACATTTATTTCCATTCTTTTCCACATAAAATCCTTATCATTCATATATTTTATAAGAATGCTTTTCAATCTCATTTTGAAATTTATTTTCTATCATCCTATGAAAACAATAATAAGGCAACCTCACATGCACACAGACACACACATTCCACATCTCTTGCATACATGCTTAACAACAAACACTAAATTTGAAGAGTTCCTTTGAAGTTCAAATCTAGGTTAATAACATGTAGTATCGTATGCATCTAGACTCAGATTTTTCATGTCTATGTTTTATGAATAAAACACTATTGATTTTTCTAGGATCTTCCAATCAAAATCTGGTTTCAACACATGAATTCCTCGCATTCAAGTTTTATAAATTTCTTTATTGTTTGCATTTATTTCTTTTGGC
Source organism: Taxus wallichiana var. yunnanensis (assembly GCA_018340775.1). Lineage (NCBI taxonomy): Eukaryota > Viridiplantae > Streptophyta > Pinopsida > Cupressales > Taxaceae > Taxus > Taxus wallichiana. The sequence continues at coordinate 303,496,939 of CM031243.1, read as the reverse complement.
CATGATCCATAGTTCTTAGTATTATTTGTTTACAAAAGCTCAATTTACATTATTCGATTAAAAAAGGATTAAATGTAGTTATTAGTAAAGCAATCCTTTCAATAGTTCCTTTGAGACACCTATCGGCCTCCCACAAGCACATATAGATGCTTTTTCTAGGAGCCACATTTAATTAATTTTGGTTTGATACTCCTATATGTCCTATTTTCCAACACCCATAGTCCCTCAAACATGTTTTGGTTTTGTAAACTTGTTTAATAATCCTAGAGGTGAATTCATACCCTCTTTCAACCATTTCATCAAGATTTATTCTCCTAGAAAATGGTTTTGTCGGGGATTCAATCATGCTACATGTATAGTTCAATAAAAATTGGAATTAGAATATATTTTATTTCATGATTCTTTTCATTTATAGAAAAAAGGAACAAAGCTATTTTCAAACATTTATCCCTTGATGGTTGTTTTTTCGTTACTAATAAAATAAAATTTATTTAAAACGCAATACTTCATATTCTAGTGCAATGTGAGAAATTCCTACCAAAGGTGGAGCACCTCCAAAATCTTTGGGACCATGAAGGCAATGCTCCTATACTATTAGCCAAGTTCCACTAGACTTTACATGTCACGTGCCATCCTCTCAAGGCCATGGTTTAGATATGATTGTGGAACTCGTGGCGGGGTTTGTTCTCATGGTATACATCAAAGTGGACAATTGCATTCTCAACGTCCCTTTCCATCCCACATCTCTCAAGATAGTGGTGAGTTTGTGCCTCTAGATGCGGGTGGATGGAGAGCTCGATGTCGGAAAAGTTTTCTTGGTTTGCGTTATCCATATCTCCATTCTAGGTAAGACCTAGATGAAAATGTTGAAAAATAAATGATAGTTGGGAGTTGGTAAATGATTTTATGGATATGCCCACTAGAGATGGTTGGGGATAGAGTGACAAGATAGATGGACATCCGCCTTCGCTGGTTGTGTTATCACTCTTATGACTTAAGTTCTCATGCCTTTTTGTATTATGGTGCCCTCTTGATTTTTATCATACACTTGATACTTTTAAAACAAGTTTTATCAACAAGATGTAAATTCCTTTTCAAAAAAAAATTAAGATAAAATTATCGGTTGGTTTTGCGGCCCTAGGGGTTGATATGATATTGTAATGTGTGTATTTGTCGGTTGTAATGCCATCCATTCACATATTTTTGTATGATTATCCTTGAATCGTTTGTATATTGCTTACTGCAGATACTTCGTGAATCAAAGATCTTCTATTTTTAGAAAAGACACTACCACTATTTGTGACCTTCTATCCTCTAGGGATTGAATTTTTGGCCTGTAATTTAAAGAAAATTCAAACATTTAGCTTCAAAATTGTCCTCCCTTCCATGCGCTTTAGGATCTATTATTGGATTTCATGTTACACAAGCTTGGTGCGCAACCTCTAGTATCCAAGTGGAAGGATTGGTGGTGGAATTGGTGATATTGCTTCCAAGCATTAATTTCCATGTATGCTCTATTAGTTAATGATCCATTCCTCTCTTGTTTTTTCATAAGCTAAATAATCTCTAGTGTTCAAATTTCTCCGCCAAATATGGCTTGCTTTCCTCAATCACATATGGAATTTCAAACGGGGGCCCAAAATTGCCCATTTTCTTTGGTGTGTTATCCACCAAGGTCTTCTTCTAGGGATAAGGCTTAAGCACATACAAGTTGTTACTTATAAGCACCATGTGTGTGTTATACTTAAGTATATCAAACACATCTTCTAGACTTGTCCTCAAGCTCATGCGTCTTGGCTATAAATTCACACAATATTTTAGCTTTACCAACTACAACCTATTAACTAGAGAATAACTTTGTTTGGGCATAAGTATCAATGACAAAAAAATATAGCATGCCTCTGAAAATTTTCAAAGTTATTATTCTTTTTCAGCTTTGGAAAGATAGATATTCACCTATTTTGAATAATGAACTTCTCTCACGATTTGCTTTTTTAGTTAGCGATAAATTTTATTATCTTTTTTCTTGCTTGTATATTCGAGCCCAAGAGACAAAGTTGTTCTTGAGTTTGAGCATATCTAGAAGTTCTTGAATCATTAGGGGAGTGCATCCCACACCATAACCCATGTGCCTCAAAATCCTCTCCTCCAAGGTTCACCTTCTTCGGCGCTAAGTGACGATAAAGTTGCTCCTACGGTTGGTTCTCCACTTCCGATTGCATCCAGCTTCTCCACCCCTTCTCTTAAGTAGAGAAGTTGGAATATACTACCTTACAAAAAAATTTGCCAAGGTGTCTCAACGGTCTTTGTCGATGTAAGGGGGTGATGTCTCTACCTCATGGGTGGGGCATTGTGGTGCTTCTAGATCCTCCGGGAATACTCAAAACAAGTGGATTGTCCCAAATCATCCTTCTAGACAACCTTTTTGGAGTGTTCTTCCCAAAGGATGATATATTGTCACCTCCTCATAATGTCGTTGATGAGTTTGACTTTCACATTTGTCTTGGTGTTTTTCTATGCTATTTTTATACTTTTGTTGTATAACCATATTTAGTTAGTATGTAATCAAGTTTTTAAGTCGTAATTTTTCCGATATAGAAATTGAACCATAAATACCAACCAACGACTTTTTTATTGTAATCAAATGTATTTTAACTTTTTTAACTAATTATTACTTTGAAACAAATAAAAAATTAGATGAAGTTAAAATTTCAATACTAATTTAAAAATTAAAAAATAGGAAAGATTTGAAACTAAAATTAAACAAAAACAAAACGAATACATATTAAAAAAATGTAATTCAGTTGATAAGAATAATGATTTGTGGGTTTGTTAATTAAAAAGTTATTAAGGAAAATATATGCTTGACAGCGAGGACCATTAGGTATTTCAAGGCCATTAATTGACGAAAAGAATGTATACCTAATATTCATGGAACATTACATTTGAAGGTCAAGAAGAATATACCCTGGACCATTATGTGGTTCATTAGAGCGTTTTGGGAAATATATCCCTGGAGATTACGGTTCATTTTGAACAAACAGAGGAAATACTAGAATGTAATTAATAAAAGAAAGGCCTTCGCGAAAGATTGTTTTTTTTTTAATGACAGAAGTGCCCCTGATTCGGAACAATGAAATTCATAATTATCATATTTCAAATGAAACGGATTTTCCTCGTACAGGTGTCGCAAAGAATTGTATTATAATTCCAGTCTGTCTGGTTATGGTTTATACAAACTCGCATAAAATTGTATTCTAATTCTACTTATGATTTGGAAGAACATTCTTTTTCCATGACATGAACAGGTACGTTATGGACTGCAAGTGCATATATAATCACAGCAGTGATAGGAGCGGGAGTTTTATCATTGGCATGGAGTGTTGCACGGTTGGGATGGATTGCAGGCCCTGCTGTTATGGTTTTTTTGCTCTCGTAACATACTATTCCTCATCTTTGCTAGAAGATTGTTACAGGTTTCCTGATCCAGTCAGTGGACCCAACAGGAATTATACATACAGCGATGCTGTCAAAGTGAACCTGGGTTTTCAATTTTGACATCCTCCCATTCAATTTTTGATTGTCTATAAATTGATGGTATAGGTCATCATACTAAGGTTGATAAATTTATGTTTTTTTTTTTTTTTGTAGGTGACAGGAAAGCATGGCTGTGTAGACTGGTACAATATGTGTCCATGTATGGATCAGGGATTGCTTTTACAATCACTGCTTCAATTAGCATAAGGTAAGTTTCCCACACCATTTTGAAGTCTGTCCAAGCTGTTTTGTGCTTGAAACTTGAACAGTTATTTCGTTTATCTCTATCTCTGTAATCTGTTATTTTATTATTCAACTTTCTGCTTATTCATTGCTGCAAAGTCTATGGTTTCGTAACCTCCTCCACTATCCAGACAGCCCACACTTTCCACAAAGCGGGCACTAAGGACATAACTTAACATTGTGAATTTTATACATGGATTTCGCCATAATTCTTAAGATGGTAAGTAGTTTGCATTTTGCACAAAACTACTTTCTGCCAATGTTGCATGTATATGCAGACCCCAGTTGGGACTGGTAATTTGGGCCTTAACATGGATTCATAGACTATTTCTTGAATGGAGTTTGTATACATGATTTTGCTATCCATATTGACAAGAATAGAATGCTAAAAAATACGCAATGTTTCTTATGCTTTTCTAGCCTACTACAAATGACCAGCTAAGTGAACAAATAAACATTAAAAAATGAGAAACTGATTCTATTATCTTATAGCCATTTCAACGCCCGTCCATGATAGTTCCCTTTCATCATCTGTCACCCTGAGCCTTCCATTGATATGGACTTCAGTCTAATTAGTCTCATGTTAGGATGTTTCACAAATTTTATACTGTGGATGCCATCTGGTGACACTGAGAATATGGGCGAAATGAGCTGGATTGTTTGTTATTTGTCAACTCTCAACAATGAATTTGGGAAATATACATTTTTGTACTTGTTAAAATTTGAATGATGGGTAATTGTTTTGTATGACAATATTTACGATCTAATAGTTATTACACAATTGAGAAACCCTATCCTCTCCAAAATCTTAGAATCCCTGTTTCTCTGCTCAAACCCTTACCTGTCTTTTTTTTTTTTTTTTAATGTTATTCTGTTTTTTCCTTTTGGACATTTCTGGTAACATAGATTGTTAGTATGGATTCTCAATTGGCTTTTCTGACTGGTAATATTCTGAAATATATTTTTGACTGCCCATTTCTGCATTAGAATGACATTAGTTTTTTCAACAGAAATTGTTTTATCTTCTAGTGATGAAAGTTTGCATGTTTTCTACACCTGATCTAACTGGATCCTAACATTGCAGAGCAATCAGGCAGTCAGATTGCTATCACAAGAATGGACATGACTATCCATGCCACTTTTCAGACTACACCTTCATGATCATTTTTGGAATGACACAAATTGTCTTATCTCAAATACCAAACTTCCATAAAGTCTGGGGTCTTTCAATAATCGCATCTGTAATGTCCATCTCCTATGCAACAATAGGATCGAGTCTTGGCATTGCAAAAGTAGTTGGTATCCTTGTACCCTATTCTCTTTCAGTTTTATGAAAAGTCTATCAATGGATACTCTTATTCTGTTCCAGCCTATATAGGATTAGGCTAGAGATGTTCAAAATCCTATGTAATGCAATGTAATCCTTAACATACTAAATATTATATTTTCTCATACCCTACACTCATGATATTCGAATTTTTGGAAATTTTAGAAAATGGAAAGTTTTATGGAAGTATTGGTGGAATCAGCACGAGCACCAGGATTTCCACATCACAAAAAGTTTGGCAGGTTCTCCAAGCTGTCGGTGACATAGCTTTTTCATATCCATACTCTGTTCTTGTTATAGAAATTGAGGTATGGAAAATGTTAGTGTACTGATCTGTATGCTCAATCCTTTTTATAGCTGTAACCTAATCTGCACAAGTGATTGTGAATGTATCATATAATCATGCAGAACACTTTGAAATCTCAACCTCCAGAAAACCAAACTATGAAGAAAGCATCCCTGTTTTCTGTAGCAACAACAACTTTCTTCTATATGCTTTGCGGTTTATTTGGGTATGCAGCATTTGGGGAGAATGCACCTGGAAATCTCTTGACAGGATTTGGTTTCTATGAGCCTTACTGGTTGATTGACTTTGCCAATGCATGTATTGTGGTTCACCTGGTGGGAGCATACCAGGTAAGAGTTTGTTTTCCAACCCTTTCTTCCCTCAATTGTCTTCAACTAGCAATTGCCAATATCTATAAGCCATATAATTACCCTCCATACATGAAACCCCATGGCCATGACATCTTGTATCCTTGCAGGTATCCTGTCAACCAGTGTTTGCTTTCATTGAAGATTGGTTTTGGAACAAGTGGCCAAATAATAGAATTGTCAATTATGAATATGGCTTACCCATTCCCCTGCTTGGATTGTATAATGTTAAGTTATTCAGGCTGTTTTGGAGAAGTGCATTTGTGGTCTCAACTACTGGTATTGCCATATTGTTCCCATTCTTCAATCAGGTTCTTGGACTTTTGGTGCCGTTAACTTTTGGCCATTGGCAGTGTACTTCCCAGTGGGGATGTATATTGTACGGAATAAAGTCCAACATTGGACAAATAGATGGCTTCTTTTGCAAGCCTTCAGTTCCATTTGTCTTCTCGTTTCAATGGCATCTGCTCTGGGATCTATAGAAGGCCTTGTGAAAGGTCAGTAACGGTCACTTCATAAATAATCTTTTTAAAATGTAAACTAGCAGAAGTATCCATCGGTGCTTGTGGAAGGCCGATAGGCACACATCTATTGCTTACGAGAACAAAATTATAATAGCAAAAATCAAACATACATATTGATACCTCTAATTGTTTTATGAGAATGAAACATGTAAGAGATGATATAAATCAAGAATGAATTTATATATTATTCTCCAAATTAACCTCTAATTGTTTTATGCGAATGAGACATGTAAGAGAATATTTTGAATGATGAGCGTCTTTGTTATAGACGAATTGTATTTCACGAATTGACCTTCTCATAGAAGAGCACACTCGAGGCTATTAACTAGCAATCGCATATGTATAATGCAATGTGAACACTTTGAACGGTATACGTTATTTGATTTAGAGGGATAGTTATTACTTTTGTAGTTGACGTTGACAAGGGTTGCGATTGATTTTGTAAGTGTAGAAATATAGATGAAGTATTACATTTAAAAGTTTTATCTCTACATTTCAAATTTGTTACAAATTCATACATACACATTTGCAAATCTTATATCATGAGTGGTAGCATTTTGCGAGACTATTTTATTTGAACTAAACATGAATACATGAAGAATTCCATACATTTGCAAATTTTATATCATGAGTGGCAGCCTTTTGTGGCATATATTTGTGGCACTAAACATGAATACATTTGATACCACTTTGGATAGTTGATTACGTTGGTTGCACGAGTCTTTTGTGTACTATCAATAACATGTTAATATGGGGTGTGATTGATAATGGAAGTGTAGGAATATAGATGAAACATTACATTGAAAGGTTATATGTGTACATTTCAAATTTGTTACAAATTCCTACATATACATTTGCAAATCTTATATCATGAGATTTGAAGTAAACATGAATACATGAAGACCCCCATACATTTGCAGATTTTATATTATGAGCGGTAGCCTTTTGTGGCCAATTTTATTTACACTAAACATGAATACATTCAATACCCCTTGAATGACATTGCCACTTTGGATACAAGAAGTGTTGAGTAAAGTAGTAGTAGAGGTGCTATCAAAGTAGAGGGTAGTATTTACGACAGGTTGAGTGATAGTAGTCTTGACTCCTCCATTCTTCTTGCTCTAAGTGTTGGTACGTGCACCATTTTGACATACCATCCAATTGGTGAACCCCACACTTTGTAGGAGATGACAATCTTGACTTGTCAAGAAACAACAAGAGAAGGTATAATGTTAAGTGTGGATATTGCTCCAGGAATTGGAAATACATATTGAAAGTTGGTGGTCTTCAAAAAGATGCAACTTTTTATTGGGTGACAATTAAAAAAAAAGTTTTAACTCAAGTTTCTCAAGTCCTCCAAAATACATATCGTGGAACAGCCAAGAGAATGATAATGATCATGCAATGATGTTGGGCCTTGAAACATTGGCTAAGTACCAAAGGGCACATGCGCACATGACTAGTGAGAAGAAGGGCGCTCAGGGGAAAGCACACAAGACAAAGAGGTTTAAGAAGGGTTTAGGTGAAACCAGGATATGCGTGGAAGGCAGAACACAAGTTCAAAGGACTTAGCCATATTTGGCATTCTGAAGACACTTGAGGAAAAATGTGAGGACCCGACTAGGCATGATGAGTGGATAAGGTGCCATCCTGGAACCTTGGAGGTCAAGAAAAGGATATTCCATGTAGGGAATATTCCCAGGAGACATCATTACAGAGAGTGGAGGGTTTTGCAAAGGGATAAGCATTCACCATTAGAGGACCACATTGACACTTGGCACGTGATTTTTCTAGAAGAGAAGGCATGGCGGTGGGTGTTGATCCTATAAAAAGAGATGCTCGAGCTAGAGAAAGACACATCAATGAGAGACATCACCAGGATATACATGAGACAAATCGTCTCAAAGGAGAAGAGAATGCATCGAGAATAAGATGTTGAGTAACAGAATGTTGTAGTAATGCTAGGGTTTAGAGCACTTAGTGCTAAGGGTTGTGAGGGATGTCATGAGCCTCTGTATGGCACTAAGATCTGTAACAGGGGTTAAAATGGGAGGATATAGCAAGGGTCTCATACAAGGGAAGATTTGTGGGAGTTGGGTCTCTATCATTTAGTATGTATGGTCTGTGATGACCTCTTTTGATTGTAATGTGGCTACCAATGAATATATATATGGGTTCGTTATATATATCATGTTTAAGGGTGTAAACCCTTGTGTTATATGACCACCATGGCTCAAGATCCGGTTTATTATGTATATTACATTGTTATTCAGTTTCTGTAATGCATTGATTTGTGGATCTGTAAGTTATCCCTTCCACTTTTCTTTTAACTAAGTAAATGTACTTCTCATTCTACAATTCATCCTCCATTAATGGAAAAACCTTCTCACAATGCTCACATAAAGGAGGGGCTCAATGCCCATGCATGCCTCGAGTGAGCACCTAGAGCCCGTTGGGTGATAGGACGCACTTGGGGTTAGAAAATAGTATTGAAGGTAGATAAAATGACTACATCTTGGTTCATTGTCGGGACCTCTTTTCAAAGTTGTTGTGAGAATGGTGCATGATGATAGAGCACTTGATGTTGGACAGTGTTAAAGCATGGTTTAAGAGCATGGAGGATGATTTTACTTAGAGATTTAGTACTAGACCTGAGTTTAATGCACGTAAATGGGTAGAAGAGCACCTGTATCATGATTTATATGAGACCTTCTTTTGTTGTTTTCAATGGAGTTGTATGAATGGATTTTAGCGTATGCATCTAGATCAAGTTAGTACTATAGATCTTGTGTGTGGACCCAAGATGAGTATCAAAGGTTGCAGGATGTTAATCTAACTTGGACACGTGTTGTTGATCATTGGTGGAGAAGAGTGCTGACTAATTATACCTTAGAATACGTTATTTCTATGTATTCTTGTCTGAAGGTTACTTGAGTTTGAGTTCTTAAGGGAGCCTAGAGGATCATTTTACGTGTTATCCCCTTAGCTATAAAGATCTTGATCATTACATTGAGTTTGGAAGCATTTCCTATGGCCATCTAAACTTCTTCTGAGTCTTTGGGTGAGGAAGCTAGGGTGGAGAAAGATGGTGGACCTTGTGGCTGAAAAGGAGAGGGAAGAGAGATGACTCAAGTATAATGAAGCTTGTGAAAGGGAGTTAGTTAGACAACACGAAGTTGTAGGAGTGATGGATTTATGGAGGCATATGTTGTGGGAAGGAATTGAGGTTCATGCAAAGGACGTGGAGCCTGAGCAGTCTGTGTTACCCCATCTTGGCAAGCGCGGAGAGATACCCCTTCAACTTCTGATGAGAGCTTGTCACTTGGAGAAAGGAGAGTCATTGGTGCGCATCTGAATCCACCTAGTGACCAACCCCTGGCGCTTAGTTTTCTAAATCCAGAGATAAGTATTGCTAACCCAATCGGTATTGGTGGAAGTAACCGATCAACACCTAAGAGGTATAACTTTTCATTTAGCACATCTATGGCTGCACAATCATTTCCTGTGTTTGGAGGTATAATGTTTGGAGTGGCATTTAGGAAAAGTACGGGTACACAAAGCTTGGGTATCATGCCTAGAAGTGGTGCGGGACACACATCTAGTAGCGGTGCAATATCATAGAGTTTTGGAACGTAGTTCAATGCGATAGTGGGGACACAAGGCATGACCACTTAAGGACCTTTACCAGATACGAGAGGTAGATCTCGGTGAAATAGGGGCTAGTGGATCTAGTGGATCTGGTGGTGGAGGAAACAACACTGGGGGGATCAAGGTTTTGGATCAGGAAGACAAGGGCCTCAACCACCTCAGCAAGTATTTTTGAAATGTCTTTACATCTACTAGACTACAAAGGTGTTGAGGATGCTTTGCAGAGCATGTACAAAAGTGTGAGCTTCTATGGCACGCGAAGGGGATCACTACCTAGGAACGGAAGGCAAGTTAGTTTGCAACAACATTGTAGGGATGCGTGCATAGTTGATATCGAAAGTATGAACCCCACCGCATAGGGCAGTTACACACGCACTGCGGAATGCCTTCTTAGATGAATTTCATATCCCTGAGTTTGAACATAAGAGCATTAACGCGTTAAAGGAGATTTAACAAGGTATGAAAGAGAGTGTGTGGGAATATGACGTGCATTTTAAGACTCTCTTATCAAAACTTTTCTTATGATATTCATCCTTCTCAGCACGCTCAGTGGTTTTTTGAGGGTTGATAACACCTTTTAGGAGAGCACTTTCGCAAAAGACTTTCATTGACCCGCGAGGCCTTGGAGGCTTCCACGCGTGCTTGAGGCTATTGGAAGTGTGGATATCACTTGCTAGCCCTTTTCTTGAAGCTCGAGTTAATGTAATGATAAAGCAGCTGGAGAAGCTCTCTATGAACTCGGCGTATGAGACTCGCAGTGGCCTATGGTGTACAAATTATGAGGTAAAGGGGCATACAAAGGATAGTTGCCATCGAGAGATCAGTGTGCACCATGACAACGGACTTTGAAATTTTCCACAAAGATCATAATGCAAGTAGGTGTCCACTCTTTGCAAAGCACGTGATCCGTAAAAATGTGTCTTGTTATTGCAAGATTTGCACCTCTACTACTCATGACACTAAGGATTATAGATTGATTAACTAGATACATGATGTCATTGACATTGGTTTGCACTAAACCAGCCTCACAAATAATTCCAAGGACCATGGACATCACTATGAAGGGCACACAGATGGAGGAGTGCGTGGAAGAGGTTTTGGAGGATGATTTCGTGGTCATGGAAATAGTGAAGGAGGAAGAGGTGAGTTCCCACGTGGAACTTGTTACAACAAGTGATCTGACTGAGCACTATAAGCACGAATTCATGATCTATTACAATACTCTTGGTGTGGAAAAAAACACAAGTATGAGGAGTTCCCAGAGCTATTTGAACATATGAGCCAACAACACCAGAAGGAAAAAGGTGCCGGAATGGTAAGCATAAAGAAGGCCAACTCACGGTGGATGCCAAGGGTGGCACATGGGTTATAACTAGAGCCTGTACTGGTGACGATGCGAGTTGAAGTTACACATGCCAGGGAGACACCAAGGCAAAAGCCACTAGTTACTAGAGAAGAGGTGGTGTATGGTAAGTATTCGGACCCTACTCATCAGAAAGAGGTGTATCAAGAAACCATGGATGTAATTTGAAGCCTACAAGGAGAAATCCAGTTCCTGAAGGAGTAGTCAAGGCAAATAGAACTAAGGAAGAGCACTGAGGCACCACAAAAGGATCTAGATGAGGTCAGGGAAGTATGCAAAATGATGAGGTAGGAGAATGTATTTCCTTTGATAGGGGAATGGTTACGGGAAAAAGTACCACGCGACGGCAAAGTGCGAGAGGCACATTCTGCATGCTAACCTTCCTCCCCATAGCCTCGACTATGATAAGGAGATTACCTTGAATGTGGTTGTGGATGGGTGGCTCCTAAGCAATATTTTGATTGAAACATGTGTGGAAGTTAATGTTCTCACCCTGGATGCTTGGAACCAAATGGGAAGGCCCCATTACAGCCATCTTCAAATGTGTTGTATATGGCCAACAAAATAAAGGCGATGCCCATTGGTGTTTTAAAAGATGTTTTTATCACTATCCAATGGGTGAAATTCATTGGATATTTTGAAGTCTTGCACTAGCCAAGGCGAGGAAGAAGACTTTCCAGCATTACTTGGGCACCCCTGGTGTTACAAGATCAATGTTGACCTACGGTTCAATAAAGGGCACATAAGCTTTGAGAAAAAGGAGGAACGATAATCATCCCCTTGACTGCTGGGAATTCAACACCCTATACTGAGCCCTTGGGAGAAGAATTTCTTGACATGATCTATGTGTACTCTATCAGGTACCTTGAGGTGATTAATCCCATGGAAGGAGTTATTTAGTTTGAAGACGCTCAATCTATGAGTGATACCACTAGTGTAGCATGTGACAACTGGGTGCACGAGACTTATGAGTTAATTGGATAACTGTTGAGAGGCTCTATTAAAAGAGTAACAAATGCATGCTTAGTTAAGTGCACGGAGGAAATAAGTTGTCAAGCTATTATGGCGGAGCCAACCCTGATGTTTTCTTACGAGAAATGGAGACCTAATGGAAAATTGAGATCGAAAGAAGAAGGATGCTCAGCTATAAATTTCTTGGGACCACAACACGTTGGTGGGTGACACATCATGATAGCCTTCTAGAGTGGTGCAAAGTAAGAATCATGTTCTTTGTTAGGTTTTCCCAGAGTAATGCACCCACTATCATACAAGACTATCATGGGAAGGAACCCGCCTCGTTTTATGTCCAAGCATGTACGAAGGTCTGAATGGAAGGTGTGAAAGATTTTCCACCTTCTCTATGGGTACATAAGTTGTACTCTACTTTACAAGGTTGTGTGCACGTATGGTACATTCAATCAAAGATGTGCTGTCAGACAAGAAATTGACAGGAGTTGACGGCTGACCTCCTTCAAGATTTTGAATATCAGAGCACTAAGCCATCAGTGGATAAGGCGTTGCAGGTTGTTAAGCACCTAATGATGGGAGATAGTGCCATGACAGAGGATAGAATACTAGAGCTATTGGGTGAACTTGGTTTGGAAGCACGTTTTGATGAGGAAGAATCAGAGGAGATACAACTTGAGCATGCATGCATGGAGAAAGAAAAGGGAAAGATGGTCTATGTGATAGATGGTGAAGAGGTGGAAAATTTAGATGTTAACCATATTGAAGGTACACATGAAGTTATGGATAATGTTGATGAGAAAGCACATGCCTACCATGAACCCCTCAAGAAAAAGAAGGTTAACATTGGCTCGAAATGTAAACCTAAGGAGGACACTATTGGAGACTATTGGTCGAGAAAGGAGGTTTTGAAGATCATTAACCTATTGTGCGAGTTTCAAGAATTATTTCCACGCGAGTACCATGAGCTTAAATGTATCCACTACTCCTTGGGGAGACAAAAATCAAGTTAAAGGAGGGTGTGCGTCTAATCTAGAAGATATCTTACCGAATGAATCCAAATTTATGCGTGCGAGTCAAGGAAGAGATAGACAAGATAATCGTATCATGCATCATCGAGGATATTGAGGAATCATAATGGATAAGCCCGATGGTCATCAACATTAAAAGGATGGAAGGATAAGCATATGTGTTGACTACATGGACTTAAATGCGGTATGTGTAATTGATCTTTTCCAACCCCCTTCATTGAAGAAATCTTGGAGGGAGAGTAGGCTGGCGCGAGATCTATTCCTTCACGAGATGGATTCTTAGGATATCATCAAGTTAGAATTGTGAAGGAATACTAAGAAAAGACAACTTTTCCACTGAATGGGGAAGTTTTTCCTACACGGTCATGCCTTTTGGACTGAAGAACATGCCTACTATTTTTTCACGCATAGTGGTCCAGGAATTTTAGAATTTTATCCATAAGTTCCTTCATGTCTACCTTGATGACTGGATAGTGTATAGACTGGTGAAAGACCATTGTGACAATCTGAGGCTGATGTTTGAAAGATGTTGACAGTTGAGGATATCCCTCAACATTAAGAAATGTATTTTGCTACTCAAGTAAAACCATTTTGGGGCATATCATATGTAAGGAAGGCTTGTTGGTGGATCCCATCAAAGTTGTTGTTATTGTGGGATTGGGGAACCTACCAACCAGAGCGTAGTGTGCGGATTCCTTATACATATGGGATACTACCGGAAATTTATCAAGGGGTATGCCAAGATCGTTGCACCATTAGAAGAATTACTAAAACAAAAAAGTGCATTTCACTGGGGAGAGGTGCAACAAATGGCATTTGATGCATTGAAGAATAGGCTTATCACTTGCCCATATTACGATTTCCCTTTTGGGATAATCCATTCCGTGTACATGTTGATACTTTGGGGATTGTGATTGGGGCCATCTTTGCACAACCTCGGAGAAGGGATTGTTGACCACTGTGTGTTTTACTAGCATTGACACCAACAGAGTAGAACTATACTACTACTAAGCACAAAACACTATCAATGATCTACGCGTTGCACAACTTCAGGAAGTACCTATGGGAAACACCCTTCATATTCTACAAAAACCACATGACATTGAAGTACTTGGTGAATAATCCCATTTTAAAAGGGTGCATATGTCGGTGGGTCTTGTTGTTTTAAGAGTTTGAGTTTACAGTTATTGTGAAACCATGAAAGAGTAACTCATGGCCTGACCATTTATCAAGGATTGACTCAGGGAAGGACACACAGAGCATTGAGGATATAATGTTAGACACACAAATTTTTAGGTTGTGGTATGCGCCCTTTGATTTGGAAGATATTGTTGTGTTTCTCAAAATGGGTGTGGTGTCGGAGGGAAAGAAGACTCTAGAAAGAAAACAGTTAATCATACGTGTCATGCAAGGTACATTTAATTAGTGGAGACTTATACAAACTAGGTTGCGATGAGGTTTTGTGTCGGTGTGTGTTAGAACATGAGCATGTTGCAATCATGGAGGAAGCACACGGTGGGGTTGTAGGAGGACACTATGCGGGAATGTCACCACATGAAAGATTCTACTGGCGGGACTTTAGGGGGAAAACATATACCAAGATTGCATTGAGTTTTGCAAGGCTTGTGACCATTTCCAATGCCTTGGCAAACCAGAAGAAGGGATGAGATGCCCTTGAGGCCGATAGCTAGCGCATAACCATTTGAGAAGTGGGCCATTGATTTTTAGGACCAATTTCACCTACCGTGCGAAGGACTGGTTCGCGTTATATCATCACTTGCACTGACTACTTAACAAGATGGGCAGAGGCAACACCTACAAGGGATTGCATAACGACAATGACAACTAGGTTCTTATGGGAAAATATAATCAGCATATATGGATGTCCGCTAAGTTTAACAAGTGATAGGGGTACCCATTTCTTGAATGAGATAATTAGAATCTTGTTGATAGAATTCATGGTAGCCCACCACAAGACTACCCCTTATCACCCACAAGCTAATGGAACCGCGAAAGCATTTAACAAGATACAAAGTCACATGCTAACCAAAATTTGTAATGTGGGAAGATAGGATTGGGATGACAAAGTCTCAATAGTACTATGGGTGTATAAGACTACCTACAAGAGATTAAACAAGGCCACACCATTCCAATTGGTGTTTGGCGCGGAAGCTTTGTTACCAGTAGAATTTATGCTACCATATCTTCATATTGGGGGCGTAGGAGGATTAGGCTGATGATCGGCACTATAAGAGCACATGGATATGTTAATGCAGTTGGATGAAAGGCGATCACTTTCTATATGGAGTTAGAAAACTGAAAAGGCACCAAAAAAATCATGACATGATCACCATATTAAAAATAAACAATTCGAGGTTGGGCAGATGGTGTTTCTTTATGACTCCAACTTTCTGTGCCATCCTGGGAAATTGAAAGTCCATTAGTTAGGACCATACATCATCTCGTACATCCTTGATGTAGGTGCATGCCGATTCTGAAGCTGGATGGGATGAGGTTACCAGGTCATTTCAATGGGAGTAGGCTAAAGCCCTACTATAAATAAGGCTTATGTGTAATAATAAATAAGGTGGTATTTCCATTCAGCCTAGGATTTCCTTTAATATTTTTCCTTTCTTTGTGTTTCCCCTTCTCGTTGCTTGTCCCTATCTTTTTGTTGTTGTGTGCGCATTGTGCACTAGTAGCCACTTATTATTTTCAAAAAAATTCTATGCACAGAGGACCACACATCTATTTTTGTGTGGGGTGGAGTAATGCGACAAATAATGGAAGTTGGTAGTAGAATCTATGTTTCAATGGCCCAGATTGAAGGATCAAAAGCACGTAGTTTAGAAGAGTGCACATAGAAAGGTGGACATAAGGAGTTTGGTGTAAAGAGTTTGGAAGACCACATACAAGTATGAGAAGCGTAGGAACAACATGAGGTAGGTGATGTAAAAATTAGGGTAAGGATGCAAGAAGAAGCTTCGACGCTATAAGCATGCGTGAAAGGATCTTTGATTAGTAAGGATTTTTATGTGCCAGAAGGTTGTAGGAGTTTTCACATAGGATTGGGCATGGGGTAAAAGTGCTTTGAAGGTTGGCTTAAGAAGAAAAAGCTACCTTTATTGTAAAGGTACGATGGTAGGTGGCATTGCATTTATTACAAAAAAGAAGCAAAAACTATAAGTAGAAGGTCGGGATACATTATTGTTACCTTGCATTTGTGATATCGAAGAGATCTTGTGAACTAGGGCATTCTTGAGAAAAGTTGTGCGAAAGAGGGTTGTGAAGATCTAAGTGCATAACTAGGTTGATCAATGAACCAAGGTGGAAAAAAGTACACGGGTGTGAGGGAGAGGGTTATAGGAGTTTTAGAAACCCACAAGTGAATACGCCATCTTGTGGAAGGAAGGGTTTTTCCAGGTTAGGGTTCCACAACTAGGGCACATGATTGAAGGGATATTTCACGTAAGAGCCACAGAACTAAGCAGAGCCGGATCAGGAGAAAGGACTTTGAGTAACCCGAAAAGAGAAATGGAACCAAGAAAAGTAACCACTATTTCACTAAAGAAGGGAAAGGGAAAGGGAAAAAGTTATTTCCAGCAGCTTCAATGAGGAATGATACGCAAAGATACAATACCTAGATGACGTATTGCTTGGAAAAGAATGGGTGTCTCACATGAGAAATATGGCCGTAAGCCACTACAACCATCAAACGAGCACCACAAAGAATGAGATGGCATTGGAACTAGTTCTCCCTATAGAAAAAGGACACTAGACGGAATGTCGATCTACGATGATGAAGTAAAGATGAAGATGAAGAAGGCCAGGTTGTTGCAAATCTATGAGTTGCGCTATTTTGGCAAGCCAGAGTGGATGTACCAGTGGTTGATGTCACGTGTGCATGAGGACCATTTCTATTTCGTAGGACACAGAATGTGGATAACTCCCCAACTGATCTCTAAGTTTACTGGTCTTACCTGTGAGGGAGATTCGTTTGATGATGACCTAGACAAAAAGGAGGCCATCAAGAAAACTTTTGAAGCCTATGACTACAAGAAGGGGTCGAGGTACTTCGACATCTCCGTGATTTCTGACCCTATAATGAGGATGGTTGAGTGCTTGGTCACAAAACTGAATGGACATGAGAGATGAACGCAAATTAATAAGGCATGGTTGAATGTTTTCTAGAAGATCTCATAAGGGGACCATCTATAATCTCTCGACAATTATAGCAGAGAGAAATCATTGGTGCCACGCGTGATGGAGAGAAGATCATGTTTGGTAATGTTCTCCTTACCATCATATTTTTATAAATTTGAGTGCCCGATGGGCCAGAAAAGCTTTTATGGGAGTACCCAGATGAGAACCCCTCTGTTGCAAAAAGATTCGAGAAGTATACTTGTGACACCATGACAGCCGCCTGAAGGAAGGTGCACTTAGAAAAATGGTACAAGTGAATGCGTGACACATTCAGGCCTTCAAAGTGGAGGATATTTGAGTAGTTACATATTTTGCTGCAAGGTGAAGTTGAATTTTCCATGTACCAACATTTTTGCATTGGCCAATTTACTCTAGCAGATGGCGCCAAGGGTCCCTGGTGCAAGTTATCATTCTACTTGACAACACAATACTTCCAAGCCGAGGTTAATAGATTCAAGGAGGCAAAGAAGCTAAGGTTTTGCCTCAACACGGTGGACCAGGATTACCATGAGTTACATAGGACTTTGATATATCCAAAGAAGTGCACCTATGTGGAGAAGTATGTCTCCCATAACGTTCATATGGTGAAGTCAGTAACCTTTCCTATTGCTGGGAGAACTGCAACAAGGGAATACCTATGCATAAAGCCAAAGTATGAGAATGGTTCTTATGTGGAGAATGATGTCTCTATCCTAGAAGACCCCACCTTAAGGAAGAAGGCCATGCCGAGGAAGATGGAGAGAGAGGAGGCCCTTGAGAAAAAGGCAATTGTACGAGACAATGCAATCTGTAGGCGCACAAGTATAGAACAAATCCAAACACTTATGCATGCAGGAAGAAGTCCCCCACTGAAGAAAAAGATAAGATACCTAAGGAAGAGGTGCCAGAGCAAGAGAAGCCCCTTGAAAAGGAAGAACCGCCGAAAAGGAGGGAGTCACCTCATCAAGAAGAAAAAGAAGAATCTCCTATAATGAAAGCACCGAGTTAGGAAGAAGCGAAAAGTAACAGATAGGGTGGATCGGAAGAAACACATAGCATGGAGGCCATCAAGGGTGATGAGGATGATGACAAGTGCGATGAGGCTCGGAACCATCTTGTGTACAATGTACACAACTCCAAAATTGACCGAGAGAAGTGAGGAAGTTAACAAAAAGGATCAGAGGACTTCAAGCCTGACCAAGGAGCAGATAGAAGATGTCGCAGAAAGGGAGGTAACATGCATAGTAAAAGACTTCATGGAACAAGAGGTGGAGCGCAACGTCAAAGAAGTGCTCAAGGAGGGGGAAGAAAGTGAAAGTGTAGAGAAGGAATATGGAAGCATGGGCAAAGATCCCAACTTGGCGGTAAGCTTCCCAAAGGCAGCGCACACGGGAGGAAAGAATGTGGTAGTGGTGAAGGAGTAAGGGATGACCTATGTTAATGATCCAAATAAGGTACTGTGCACACATTTCCAAAGAACCGTGCCTACAAACCAACTCCTTGCATGGTCTTCATTCGAAGAAGAGGGTGCATACCCATGCACACAAAAGATGTTGTCTTGGGCCTTTGAGTCCCATGTTGACGAACCCGAGTTCGAGGTCAACCATGAGGCGCTGATGAAAATGCCGATACTAAGGAAAAAACCCTTTGGTGAATGCTAAAAAATATCGATCGATGAGAAAGTGTGTAACACACTCAACAAGGTATCGGTGGAGGTTGAGGCAAGGCTCTTTGGGAGGAATGACAGAGTAAGGGTCCTGGAAGAAGAACTTGAAAAGAAAAATGAACAAATCATTGAGAAGAACAAGGAGTTAAAGTAGGAGGAGCTGATCAACAGACAATTAAGGCACAAATTAAGGGAGGAGAAGGAAAAGGTGGACGATATTTCTAAGAAAATAGAGATGATTACAAACTCTATAATCTTGAAGCACCCAGACTTGGCCTTTCTTGAGAAAAATATGATTCAACCATAAAATTATTGGAACACTTGACCTGCATCCTCACCATGGAAAGGCGGCCACCGACATTGGAATCAATGACAAGGCATTGGCATGACAAGGAAGGAGGAAGAAAGGCTAAAGATCGGGAAATAATTACTCAACATTTTGAGCTCCTTACTACCGTAAATACTTCCACGCAAATAGTTGAGGTTGTGTATGATAATTATGTTGATAGAGATAGGGTAAGAAGAATTCTAGTTGTTACACATGAGGCATATCTAAAGGAGTTTCAAGAAAAGAACAAGGGAAATAGGGCGAAGTGGGATAAAATCCTAGCTGAGGTTGAGAAGAAGATAGAAGCAATCGAATCCTTGTAGGGTTCGATTAAGAATCATCTCAAGGAGTTATACCCCTAGATCACTTGCAGGATGGATGCGCTCACAACCTTAGAAAATAGTTAGAAGGAATTGTTGATACAATGAATTCTAAGGGTGATGAATTGAGTTTTGAGGAGGTGAACATTCTAACGGGTGACCTACTTCAGGAGGTGCAGGGTGAGGTGTATGCCTAGGAAAATATTGAGGAAACAATGAGGAAGGAATTCCCACTCCTCCTACAACAATAGCAAATTCTTCCATTCTTCCATTCCTCCATTCTTCAATTCTTCCATTATTTATTCATTTGTTCCAATCCCACTATTCTTTATTCTTTAAAGGGGTAGGATGTTTCCAAGGATGGAGAACACGTTTAGTGTGGGGTGATGTTGGGGCTTGAAATATTTTCTAATTACCAAAGGGCGTGAGCGTAAGACTAGTGAGAAGAAGGATGCTCGGGGGAAAATGTGTAGGACAAAGAGGTTCAAGAATGATTTAGGTAAAACCAGGGACACACACGTAAGGCGTAACACAGGTTCAAAGGACTTAGCCATATTTGGTATTCTAAAGACACTTAAGGAAAAATGTGAGGATCTAACAAGGCGTGATGAGTGGAAAAGGTGCCATCTTGGAACCTTGGAGGTCAAGAAAAGGATATTCCATGCAGAGAATATTCCTAGGAGACACCATTATAGAAAGTGGAGGGTTTTGCAAAGGGATAATCATTCACCATTAGACGACCACATCAACACTTGGCATGTGATTTTTCCAGAAGATAGGGCATGGCGGTGGGTGCTGATCCTATAAAAAGAGATGCATAGGATAGAGAAAGACACATCAATGAGAGACATCACCAGATATACATGAGACATCGTCTGAAACAAAGAAGAGAATGCATTAAGAGTAAGATGCTGAGTAACAGAATGTTGCAGTAATCCTAGGGTTTAGAGAACTTAGTGCTAAGGATTGTGAGGGATGTCATGAGCCTCTATATGACACTAAGATCTGTAATAGGGGTTAAAATGGGAGGGTATAACTAGGGTCTCATACAAGGGAAGATCTGTGGGAGTTGGGTCTCTATCATTTAACATGTATGGTCTGTGATGACCTCTTTTGATTGTAATGTGGCTACCAATAAATAAATAAATATATGTGTGTGTGTGTGTGTGTGTGTGTGTGTGTGTGTGTGTGTGTGTGTAAGGGTTCATTCTATATATCATGTTTAAGGGTGTAAACCCTTGTGTTATATGACCACCATGGCTCAGATATGGTTTATTATGTGTATTACATTGTTATTCAGTTTCTGTAATGCATTGGTTTGTGGATCTGTAAGCCGTCCCTTCCACTTTTCATTTAACTAAGTAAATGTACTCCTCATTCTGTAATTCATCCTCCACTAATGGGAAAACCTTCTCACAATGCTCACATAAAGGAGCTTCTTGGTGCCCATGCGTGCCTTGGATGAGCACCCGACACCCATTGGGTGATAGGCCAACACACTTGGGGTTAGAAAATAGTATTGAAGGTAGATAAAATGATTACAAATGGTGTTACTTGTAGCATTATCTGTGAAATTAACTAATGCAAATAATAGTAGTTACTTTTTAAATAGACCAGTTCCTAAGACTTTCATCTATTGTTATCAAAAAATTGGCTAACTTGGATATGTATGGTGTTGTGTAACAAAATTTTGGACCAATGCAATGAACAACATCCATATCAAAACCAGAAATTGTTTGCATTTGTTTGGGTTCAATAATACTATTGTGCATAATTATAGCTTTGTACCATTCAAATCATCCAAAGGAATTTACGAAAACACAAGCTAGTAAAAATAATAGGAGAGGACTGTGATAGAAGATACAAGCTAGAGCCAGAGGGCTTCTGTCACTATGAATGATAATTCAAGCACAAATATAGTTATATTAAAGAAAACATACATGAGTGGTAATGAAATTTCCCAATTAATAAGTTTCTTTGTTCAATATGTTTGGTACTAAACAATTGGTCATATTAAAGGTTGAATTTCATCCTAGAAATGATTTGGTTAGTCCAGAAATGTATAAAGAAGACATGAATTGATTTGGTTTTTCTACTACGTTCTCCAAAAGAAATCATGACAAAAACTCATTGAAACAAAATGGAGCAAGGTGATATTTTTTTTTTTTTGATTAGAGGTAAAAGTTAGGATTGAGGGGACCCTACCCCCTTACAAAGAGTAACAACATACTTACATATTGGCCAAAGTATTTACCTTTAAAGGCCAAATATGATCAAAAATTCAAAAACAAAGACAATAGTATAAGATATCCGTTAGATAGAATTTACAATATATAACAGTCTGAAAGATAAAACTAACAACATAAAGGTAAACAAAAAGTAGATTCCAAACCATTGAATTTCATTAATATTTGACCAGTTCTTCCACCTGTCTAGACATATACAAATGTTCCATTCTTTAACCAGAGTTGCTATATCCTCCTTCCAATACTTGTAGTTTGGTTCTTTGATCACCACCTTCGGCCCTATAGCATCCTTTTCCTTTTCTTTTGCCAACTCCATGGATTGAATCATTTCGACCAGCAGTTTGAGATGGTAAATAGTACTTTTCACATTAAGGATATGTGCATCCCTTATTTGCATAATAATACCTTTCATTTTCAGCAACTCATTTTCCATTTCCATGCTTCTGGCATTGGTATTTTTGAGGTTTTCACTGAGGATAAGGGAAGACATTTTATCCACTTTGTCATGTAGCTCCTTAAGGTCCATAGTGATCAGGCTGATTTTGTGCCTATTGATATCAGTGTTCAGTTTGCAATTTTCAAACTCTCTCATGAAGGCATGGGTTTTAACAGCCGATTCCTGGGCTGAGAAAAGCTCCATCTGGGCCGTTTAAGATTATGAAGACTGTGGATAGCTTCCTCAATGTTCTTGGAATGCTTGTCCTCAGAAGACTCCTATTCTTTTATGCTTTGGCCACATCCTCATCAAGCTCTCTGCTTCCCCTTCACCTTTTTCTTGAGAGGATTCCTTCTCGGGTCGTGGGGTTTCACTTGGGAATTCATCCGAAACAAAGGTGAAGTTATCCTCCTCAGCCCGATTGGGATACTACACTTTCCTATTTTGAATCTTATCTCCCCCTTTACCCATGCTTGAACTGGTACGTTTGGCCACTGGATTCCCGGGCCCAAAATCATCACAATTTGCCATCCTTAGGTTCCATACTCCCTGTCCTTTTACCTAGCGAGATGTTTGAAGCTGAAGCCCCAAATTTATCCTTTTTTTCCCAACAGGGGAGTGCTCAGCCAAATGATAGTTTTGATCAGACCCTGGTGTAAAGGGAGAATGAAAGTGCCTTTCTTCACCATAGTAATTGATTTTGCCAAAGAAGAGAATAAGTAGAAAGGAAAGTTATAGGGTTTGGAATTGTGAATATGGTTTAACATGGGGAAATGGTAGCCATAGATAAATTTATATCTTCCTTCCAACGTTATGTAAGACATTATTAGTTTGGCAATTTCATCAAAAGGGGAAGGTAACTTACTCCGAGCGTATCCATTATGTAGAGATAGGATCCCCTTTTCCTTGAAAGAAATAATCAATCTCAAGACTGTAGTCAGATTTCAGCTTGAAAATACATCTACCTTCCAATGCGAGGCCAGTCACTTTAGCGATGAGCTTGGGCGAAATTGTGAGAGAATAGTTGCCGACCTATACCTTGCCCTCGTTCCATGTTTTTGTGACCGCTTCGCTCAGACTCTCATCATGGCCCTCAAAAGTTTTGAGAAAAGACAACAATCCCGTAGTTTCCAAAAGAGCTTCAGCATCCTTGGAGATCTCTGGACACCTAGATGGTTCAGTGTGAACCAGGTCCCCTCCCATCCTTCTGCACCCAAAAACTTATTGTGAAGAAAATAGACCTGAAAATCATTTTTTCTTTTTTCAGCTTCCCCAAATCCAAAATGACCAAGCTTCCCGTGAGAAAAAAGGGATCCAACTCACGCATGGAAGAAAAAATCATGAAAGTTTACTGGCATGAGTGGGAGAGTTAGCAAAATTATTAAAGACTCCCTCCCTTTTCATGATTTCAATGAAATTGGCATTCATACCAAAGAGGTGCTCAACAACATGGAGACCACTAGTGGTAACCCCTAGATTAGCAACAAAGTCAGCACCCGCATTGCCTTCCCTATACACATGATTGAAAGAAATATTCACAAAATAATTTAAAAATGACTTAGTTTTATTGATGAAGTCTTCTATAGATATGACAGGTCTAGATGAACCCTTCATACAAGAAATAATGTACAATAAATCTCCTTCCACTTCCAGAAGGTTGAAACCTTTTTCTTTTGCAATCTTCACCCCCTAGTATAGAGCAGCTACCTCCACCACATTATTTGATTGTTGTCCAAGGTCAAAGAAATAAGCGAGAATAAAATGACCAAAAGAGTCCCTTATGATTCCTCCTCCCCTGCTTTCCCATTCCCTTTAGCTACTCCATCGAAGTTGAGTTTTAGAGAACCTTCACAAGGAGGATTCCACATGGCTAGACATGATTATATATTGTATATATTATTAAAATTATGAGAATATACAATGCATTTTTTGAGTACTAAGATTTAAAAGCTTACACAAAAATTAGATCTAAAATTTGCACCAAAATATTACAAAATGGATCAACTACAGATAAATTGTTTATTTATCAGCATTTTGCTGATCAGAGTTGTGCCACAGAGGAGATTAATCTCATTGATCTGAGTTATTCATGTGAAAAGGAGGAGAGATTACAAAATCTCAAGGAATTTTTCTATAAGGAGGGAGCTTCATCTGTATCTACACTTCAAGAGGAGGAAAATTTGATTGAAAATGACCTGTAAACGGGGGAGATCATTCAATCTAATTCAAAAACAAATAAAGAAAAGGAAATCTCAATTCTAATCTCTAGAAGAAAGAAAAACTCATTTTCCACACTTACAACCACAAACAATACAAATATTAGTGTCATTGTATACTGTAAATCTAAAGGCTTGCTTTTCTTGCAAGAATGTGTTACTAAAACAACAAACCTGACTGCAAAATAGTGTAAATTAGTGCTTGTGTATTTGAATAGATTTACTTTGAATAAGAAATCAATTAACTTATACATACCTTGGTATAGTAATCTTTCCAGATCCTCCTGAAAATCTGATTGCCACCCAAATCAAATGCCTTGAACTTGATTTTCGCAATACTGAGTTCCTCAGATGTGGGATACTGTGTCGGTTGATGTTGCACTAATCTCTGGCATGCCAAGTCAAAATCAAATAAGAAAAGGAAACCAAATCTTACCAAACAGTTACAAATGGTCTAAGAGAAAAAAGGAAGAGCTCGAGTTCTTTTTAGCACAATACCCTTCAAAGAAGATAGTAAAAGCCCCTGAAGAGAAAAAAAAGAAGAGCTCAAGTTATTTTTAACACAATACCCTTTAGAAGATAGTAAAATCCCTTGAAGCACGGATTTGAGAGCTCTTGCAGCAGTAGCTGAAATGAACATTATGAATCTATAGAGATGAAAACTTGGCTCGCCCTTCAAAAACCAAAAAAATCAGAGTCACTTGTAATGATTTTAATGCTCTTTAACACAAAGATTATACACAAATAAACATGAGAACCAAAAAATACATGCACTGAATGCAAACTATTACATAAAGGCAACAACATGGAAACCATTAAAAGAAAACAAAAGAGAAAACCAACAATCTAGGCATGCTCTGTTAAATAATGTGGGTTATCCCTCATATTATTTTAATATAAATTGTAAATACAAAATAAAGATACAAAGTGAACAAAAAATCCCCTAGAGAAGCCCTCCTCCCAAACACACAAGCAGGGGTCATGGAAGCCAGTGTATTTCTACCAACACACATTCACATGAATGTAAATGTTCGTATGAGTATGTGTGTATTCATCTGTGTATACATGGGAAGGGTGGATCAGCAAGTCTCATGGGAAGGGTGGATTAGAAAGTCTCAGTGTGCTCCAAACTTAGTGGTGAGCTCAAAATATGAGGAGAACAAAATTTAAACAATGTATTCAACCAAAATTGATAAGGTTTTATTTTTCTTCTACAAGGGGGAACATATGGCCAAAAGGCACCGATACTTCCAATGTACATGCGGCCAGACTGGTACTCCTAGTGTAGATGGATTGGCCAGGTTTAGTTTACTCATAAGTACCCCAACAATAAAAATGCATCTTCCCAAAATATTGTGTATCCTCCCACAATATAGTTTGGGAACAATTATTATTTAAACGACTGCTAAAACATCCTTCGGTGTTTGAATAAGACACAAAGGATAAAAACGACATACAGTAAAAATTTTGTTACCTTTGGATTCGTTATGATGGCATAAGGCTTATGCGATTGTGGTTATTCCTGATCCGCTCATTCCTGTAACAAGCTTATAATAAATATGTATTGGTTCTCATTATCATTGTTTTGATGGAATGTAACTACTACTGCAATTAACTTCCAACTTTTAGCTTTTGCTTTATACTTTTTGCTTCTATCTTTACTTGGTGTCATATAGAGCCAATACTCACTCTCATCATTACATATCTATTTAATCAAAGCTTACAAATAGTCTGAAGTAATAGTTTCGAAGGCAATCTCCTTACTCTTGCTATTTCCATTTGAGTTGATTTCTTGATTTCTGCAGCAAATTTTGAGAGGGTCCTCAGTTTTGAGACATACATATCTGAAAGTGAGATAATGGAAACTGTGTCATCAATTGAATGATCACCTTGACTGCTAAACACCATACTTACTGAAAGTTATTGATATTTAAGATTGTAGTAATACTGTAATTAAGGTTGTTCAACATCGTTGATATCTATGATCATTGGAGACATGCTGTAATCGACGTTCATGTGTAAAGCTTAAAGCTTTCTACCATTTTTTATGAATGAAAAAAACTTAAAAGAAAAAAATAACAAAGAGTGTCCTAAAACGTCGATCCAAATCATTTTCTATGCATTTTTCTCTAGTTCTATGATTACTTCCTAAAATAATTTGTAACTTACCGGTATCTCGAAGAGGGAAGTCCATTATCTTGCCTTAGGAACCTGAGACACTTAATCAATCTCTCCAGATCGTGGCACTCAAGAGACTCCTTCAAGACATCCAGATTAGCCAATTGAACTTCCTCATGTATCTTTAACCATAACTTGAAATCATCACTCAAAGTTTCTGCTTCTTCGAACACTAAAGAAGGCTCCCTGGGAGGATGATCTCCTAAACTCTGGAAGTGATAATCCTCAACCTCATTCAAAGCTTTGTCAGAATCATATAAACTAATTGCAAAGTTAGACGTGTAATTCCTCTGCAAATCCACCTGCCCCTGAATATTATCTATTAGCGCTTGAATTCTCAATCATTTTCCTACGAAGCAAACTAGTTTCTTGGGTGTGCACATCAACGTTGGAGGAAATATCCTTCATATATTTGTCGCAGTCTTCATACATGCAATTTCACTAATTTTACCTTGTAACGTGCAATTGCCGATAAAAATAGTCTTTTTAAAAAAGAAAAAGCTAAAAATAGTTTTAAAAAAGTGAAAATGTCAAAACGGATGTCAAAGTTAAGATAGTAACATGAATGTGGGAAAAGGTCTTTCCCATAGGGGAATGCCTTTGGCGCAATAATAAACAATGAATTACTTACGTTTATAAAATAAACATATCTAAAATATCGACATGGATACTAAATATTTATAGTGCCCACCCATGTGGGACCCAAACACAAGACCAAACATAGCAAAATAATTATTTTTTAACTTTCATACTAGTTGACACAAGTGTGCGACACGAAAAGACTCACAAAGTTTTTCATGACACCACATGTAACATTAACACCAACATGAAGAGCATGCAAAACTCAATATGACACAATGTGCAACCAACGTCACACCTAAATAAATGCACAAGTATGAGACTGCAACACAAACATGACATGAACATCACGAATTGGCACCTTCCACATTGTCATATTTTTAGGGTTCAATATTTTATAGTGGTCAAAAGCTAAATTCGCCTTAAAGGTTTGAAGTGCAAAAGCATGGCAAACCTACATTTTTGTTTTACTCTAGATTGTATTTCCCTTACTTTTTTTAACACTTCATTTAAAATGATTTCCAATTCACTACCATCTACATTTCCATAATTAACCTTATAGGTCTTGAATCCATTAATCATGAGAGCATGTAGTTTCATTCACAATGATATACATTATTTATTTCGTTTTGGGTTTAATTTATAACAAGTACACTTAATCACATGAAAGTGTTAACATTGGTTTGAAGAGCATTAACATGCAAGGTGAAAATCCCCTCTTCTCCAAACTACAAAACTCGATTACACATCATGAATAACTTAAAAAGATAAGTGTACACTAATTGGTTCACATTTCAATTTCCATTAATTTGTAACACCCAATGTTAGTTCCAAACATTTTGAACACATAAAAGACACCCAACACATGTTCTTGGACTATGGGTTTATTTCTTAAAGAGCATGGCTACTCACCATTTCACTTAGTTTTCATTGCGAGGGAAAAGATCTCATGACGATAAGAGGAGAATCTTAAGCTAAACTTAGGTTTGTAGTACACCTTGAAGATAGGAAAGATTGGGAGAATTTATAAGATACAAAGGGTCACCTATGGTTAGTGTTCAAGTCAAATTTATTGTTCTAGAATATCATGTTCTCGAAGGAGATATCTCATATTATCTTTAATGTCATAAAAAGGATACTTAACAAGGGGTAAGGAACAAGTCACGATTATCACCTATCTAACGACCAATATTCTATCGTTAACAATCCTATGTGCTAAGGTTTAGATACAAAATTATGTCCACACATTATCCTTAAAAGGTCATGGGATTAGTTTTAATTTTATTCCCATTTACCCCAAGGGACCTATGCCCGACTATAGGCCAAAGCTAGCATTCAATAACCAATTTCCCTAAGGCCTTTAAAACTCAAAGGTGTTCCTATAATCAAATGTAAGGAAAACACTTCCATTTCTAAGGAGTATATATGTCCCAAGAGGTGTTTGGTTATGCTATAAAAACAAGGAAAAGGTTAAGCTCAAAGGGACCATTCCATACCACAAGGGTTGATATTTCAAACTATAATTTTGGGGAACATTTTCCGCCCAAAAAAGGAAACACACACATACAAGATATTATATTTTTATTTTAAGGCTAAGAGATTTCCTAAGACCAAACACCACTATTATATAGATGAATTATGCCATTACTAGATTACTACCATCAATTTTACTGAGTACAATCCCATCCAAGATTATGATGGTACAAACAATTTTAATTAACAAGATTTCAATTTCATTCTCTTAACGATGATTTATATATAATAAAAGGGATCCCTTACATCATTTTCCAATACGACATGATATAATCAACTTCATCTACCTAACCAATTATAATAAAATACGACTAAGTGCATAATTAGTTAAACATGCAAAAGTACAACTACATAATCTAAATAGTACATTTCAATAATAGAAAACAAGATTAAATACAAAATGGAAACAATGAAATAAATCCCTTCTATTCATAACTATATCGCTAGTATATTCTATACAATTATTGCATGTATTCCAAAATTAATCTCGTGGTTACAAAAGAAACACAATTAAGGCTGCCATTTTCTTCTTGTCTCGTGTATATGAAACTATTGTAGGGTTAGTCCTAGAACTGGTATGGAAATCCCCTACAATCAAGCATAAATCCACACATTCATCATTTCATACAATTTTAAATAAAGAGTAGGGAGAGGTAGAGATAAGGAGAGAGAAGAGAGATTTTTTTCCTCACACATTCATAATTGTAAATTCATTTGCACTTTACATTTTAGATTCTAGAAAGAGAGATAATAAGGATGAGAGAGAAGGTTAATTGACATTTTATTTTCCATTCACAATGTCATAACAATTTTGATTTCATGTCCATTTTCATTTCATTTCAACCAATTTGCTTTCCATTTCACTTATTTTTCAAATACCAATAAAGTATCATAGTCATTTCTGGATAGAGAAGGAGGAGAGAGAAAAGCACTATACATTTCAACTTCCATTCATACAAGATAAAATATAGAATAATACTATACATAAAATTGAGATGATATGAGAAGGGTCTCTCCCGTGGTTAGAGGTCAAATGGGAACCTCGAAGGAGTTTCTAGCTAAAGTAGCAAGTCGAAAAAATTGACCAAAACAACAAAAGTGCTTACAAACTGGGTCCTCAAAACACTCATCTTGATTTCGAGCACAGTTTTGGATGAATCCTACTTATTCCCCTATATACAGAGAAACACAATTAATGCTATGATTTTCTTCTTGTCTCGTGTACATGTAACCACCACAGGGTCAGTATTAGAACTGGTATGGAAATCCCCTACACTCAAGCATAAATCCACGCATTCATCATTTTGAACAATTTCAAATAAAGAGTAGGGAGAGGTAGAGATAGGGAGAGATAAGAGAGATTTTTTCCTCACACATTCACACTTTCACATTCATTTGCACTTTACGTTTTGGATTCTAGAAAGAGAGATAATAAGGATGAGAGAGAAGGTTAAATGACATTTTATTTTCCATTCACAATGTCGTAACCATTTTCATAAAATTTACCAATTTTCAGTTTCCATTTCACTCATGTTTTCAAATACCAACAAAGTATCATAGTCATTTCTGGAGAGAGAAGGAGGAGAGAGAAAAACACCATACATTTCAAAATCCATTCATATAAGATAAAAGATAGAATAATACTATACATAGCATTGAGATGATATGAGAAGGGTCTCTCGCGTGGTTAGAGGTCAAACGGGACCCTCAGAAGGAGTTTCTAGCTAAAGTAGCAAGTTGAGAAAACTGACCAAAACAACAAAAGTGCTTACAAAATGGGTCCTGAAAACACTCATCTTGAGTTTGAGCACAATTTTTGATGAATCCTACTTATTCCCCTATATACAGAGACTTCATTGCATTTGACAAAATTCTAATATGATGAACTAGGCTCAAGTTACAAGGGTATCTCTCAGTGATAATCGTAAACACAACTAAAATTTATTATCAAACACAGTTGGAGGGCCTCGAAACCCACTCGCAAAACTAATCCCCGATAGTGTTTTTTCATCACATAGAATTGGTTCCAATTCTCCTATTGGTAATCTAGAGGTAGGTGGTAGCATTTTTCAATGTCACTCAAATGATGAGGCATCTGCAAGTTGGAACCGATTGCATTTTATTAAATTGAATCGTCACCACGAGTGGATGATATACTAAAATGGGCTTAAAGACTCGACTCAAAAGACATTAAAAGAGTTAAAACAACATAGTTAAGTTTCCCAAGATGTCCTATATTACCAGGGATCCAATTATAAGTTCTAGTTTCACAGTACATTTCGGTGTGGCGCTCCATGCACATAATTTTTTAGGCTAATTTTTCTATGTTTTAAAGGTTTTGAATGGTAAAACTTGTAACATTCATTCAAGATATATTTTCTATGGTCCACAATATTGAAACCCAACCACATAGAACATGATAAAGTGCATAATTTAAATGCAAGAAGAAGAGGAAATCCATACCTATTTCATGCAAATTACCGTCACCGCAATCGATGAGACCAAGATATCTTGGAGAATTTCATCAAACAAAATTCTCTCTCCTTCGTCCAAGAATTCCATAAAACAGCTTATGAGCCTTGAGCAAGATTCAACATATGCACATATAAATACCGGGGTATTTGCAACTACAACACTGACAAAAATTCCATATCCTGTATGATTTTATAGCCGTCAAAACCATGGTATAATTATAAAGCTCATGTGTTGGAACATCTTGGAAGGGTGTTGGCACATGTTGGAAAGAGTTTTGGAGTCTGATTTACAATAACTATTCATATTTTCTTAAAAGTTCTAAGGATTTTTTTCAACCATTTCATCTTGTGCAAGGCTTATCCTTGCTTCCTCCTTCCGCATCCACTAATCAACACCGTCCCAGGTCCACCATTTTATTTTTGTGCACATCCAACAAAGCTCACTTTGGCTTAAGAGGCCACATTTTTAAGAAAAATTTTCAAATAGTTTGCGGGCCCAACACATGCTTCCAATGCTTGCTAAATGTAGGTTTTGAGAAGTTTCCAAAGCCTTTTTAACAACAAAATTTTCTATACCTGTAGACACCTATAATTACGCCCAAGCAATTTAAATACTTAAATTGCGCTAATTATCCTCTTTCTCACAAATCAACGACATATCGTCAAAAGCACTCATTTTCCCTCATATCATCATTAATTAATTACACTAAGCTAATTAATTAAGTTTCCTATCCAACAAATACCCTAATTAACGACCTTCCATTAATAAATCACCCCTTCTACCTAGACTAATTAATTATTATTAATTAATTAGCTTTCCCTTCCATTTAACTAATAAATCAATATTTAATTGATTTAATCCCCTTATAATAGCCTAAATCACACTAATATTCTTCTAATTGGCTTCTATAAGCTTACACCTACCTATTAATTAATCACCTTTGATTAATTAAAATACCCCCAACTCCCATGACTTGCTAAACATGTATTAAACCCTTCTAAAGTAAGGTTACCTTTAATAAAACAACCTTATCCATTCCTAATCATGTTTTACCTTTATCCCACATTCATGAGAATGTGTTGAATCATTTATCCTTTGGGCTATATAAAGAGCCATCCACCTACCTTTTTACTTACACCTAAACTCCTTAGAGAGCAAATGCAAAGCATATAGCAAAGAGACTAAGAGCTTGCACCTTGCCCTTTTGAGAGTTCATCATCTTGAAGAGTTAAGCCTCTTTCTTAAAGTGCTTGGGTCATATGGGAGGTGTTAAAAGGGTCTTGTAGCCCAACTTTGATTAGCCCCCATTCCTAGGTTCTTGGAACATTAAGGACAACTATTTTGATAGCCATGGAGCTTACTTAGGTCTATTCATTTATTTGTTGTTAGAGAATAGAGGAGTTTAGATATGTAGTATTGTTAGTTTCAAAGTTTGAATTGATGAATGCTAGCATCTAACCCTTGTTTAATTCTTATCATGATGGTGTTTATGCTTTGTTTTAGCTAAATTGTAGAACTATTTTAGGTGGTAGTTCTTGCTTCATTTGATTTAGCATTAATCAAAGTATACATGCACATAATACCCAACACCCAGGTTGGGCCCCAAATCTAGCAAAAGAGATTGTCCAAGCCTTTTCATCGCACCCACCATGGAAAAAATCATGTAAACATCCTAGTCCATGTGGCCTCATCATATTTTGGGGGCATTTAAACAACTTCTTACCTGTCTGGCGCCAACTAAGCCCAAAAAATGCTCCCACATTTGCAAAGGTGTTTTCCAAGGCAGTTGCAACTACATCTTGATTAAATTTCACTACCTTTTGCTTTGATGGAAGTCCACCGATTGCTCTAATTTTCTCATGGGAAGATGCTGGGTGAATTTGGTGAAGAGGATGCTGGTAGGGTTTGTGGAAACTTACTTCACACCTGGATTTTTTTATTTTCTTAAAAATTTCCAAGCCGTTTCAACATATTCGTTTTGCATCTTTCCAAAATCATCACATTACATAAAACCACATTTTTAAAGTCTTTTTTTCAATGACTCATTCCCTGCATATGCTTCCACATTATACATATGTGTCTAACAAGTCATTCACAACAAGACTAGATAAAAAAACACTTTCGGTTATGCTTTGATCGATGTCACACCTTGCTAAAAAAAAAGAAGCTCCCGCGTTGAAACATGTTGGGGAGAATGTTGGAAAAGTTGTGGATTTTGAATTAGCTTTCAATAAACATTTCAACAAAGCTCCACCATAAGCAAAGACCAAAGAACTAACACAAACCCAAACCAATAAACCATGGCAGTCCACCATATTGTTGATTCATGGAGGTATTCCCAACCACCATATATAGGCCCATAAATTACATTCTACGACCAAAATTTTCCAAAAATCCTCTCATGACAGGCAACTTACAAAACCAAGATTTTTTTCACAAAAATATTTCTCACAGTGAATCTCACATTACCCAAAAGAATTTCCATTAATTCTTTCTTGGTAAGTGCTTTGGCACAAGCCTCAATAACTTGGGAAAAATTAACAATATTCAACATATTTAATGGTTTAATTATTTTCATATTTCTTTAGAAATTAGTATCAAAACACTAAATTATTTATTTATTTATTTTAAATTGCTTTAATCATAGCCACAACATCTCCCCACTACTGCATTTACCTTATCATGAGAAGAATATCTTATTTGAGAAACATACAGATCACCTTGATCATTTCCCGCATTACCATTTACTTCGATAAACTTTAACGCTATACACAAAACACACACACACACACACACACACACACACACACACACACACACACACACACACACACACACACACACACACACACACACACACACACACACACACACACACACACACACATATATGTTTCAAATCCAAGATTCACATTAGCTCTTGAGTCAACATGATCGTAATATTAACGACTTTACACCACACGAGCACCGAGGAGGCACTACAATATTGCACTTACTCTCCTTGAATCTTGATACATTTTGTAATCTTTTAGCATGTCATCTATAAGCTTCCTCATTTCACATACATTTCTACCAACACACTTGTAACTAAAAACATATGAAAAAATCAACTTCAAGAATACTTTGCTGATGATGTCCATTTTTATACATATCTTGCTTTTGTCTCAATCAATAAGGCCATATTTAATATTCAAAGGTGATTAAAAACATTGTTTTGTGCATTTATTGCAATCTTACACCTTTTTGTGCATCTAAAAAAAACAGCGCACTTAACATACAACCCACCATTTCATTAAATTTGGACTAACCACCAATTTTATAGACTTCCAATAATGTGATTATTGGTTTTATAAACATGAAATTTGGTTTCCAATTGTGTGATTATCAGTTTCCAGTTTTGATAATATTGGTTTCCAATTGTGTGATTATCGGTTTCTAGTTGTGTTATTATCGGTTTCCAAACATGTGAATGTTGGTGACCAATTGTGTTATTATTGAGTATTTTCACTTTAAGGGAGAATGAGAGGTGTCCCATTCTTTCCTTGTTTTTTTTAACTTTCCCATTCTATCTCTTGAGTTTTCTATCCCATTTTTCCTCTTGAATATTTATCACTTTTCCATAGAATCTACCTTTTTTATTTTACATTTAACTTTGATGGTGAATGGAAGGTCTTCTTTTTCCCTCTTTTATTTTTCACTTTGAGATAGAATGGGAGGCCTCCCATTATCCCTCTTGATTGATTTTACACTTTAAAGGAAATTGGAAGGCCTCCCATTCTCCTATTCATTGTTTTTATTCTTCCTCTATTTTGACTTTATGAGATTGAATTTATTAGTCCTCTTCCAAATCTATAGAAGTTAAAAATGTATCATTTATTCTTCCTTTATATTTAATGTTTGAGAACGGGCATATGTTCATTCTATACAAAAAGAATGAAACCTATATTAAGTAAGATTTTTCTTTTAATTAAAAGATAAAATGATGATTAAAATTGACAATGGGATAATAAAAGGTTTTTCCCACTTGCGAATTGTGAGAAAGGTAAGAATTACAAGTAAGAGAATGGAAAAAGGAACAATTTTGATGTGTGAGGACTCGTATTCTACAAGTGCGAGAAAGATGGAAATAAAACTGCCCAAAATTTTGAAAAGAAAGATATAATTTTTTATTGTCTCACACATTTTCACTTCTGAACCTCCAACAAAACATATTGTACTTTTTAACCTCCTAATGTTTATATTTTTAACCTCCCATGAAGCATATTATACATGATAGTTATTACAAAAATCATGCAATTATTTTACGAATAAAGTCATGAAAAATTGTAAACGAGCGTCAAATTAATAAAGTATGATTGAGATGAAACCTAAAGTATGAAATGCATTTGTAAAACCCTAATCATTTCCATTTTGAAAACCCTAAAATTTACGAAGAAAATTTAGGTGGAGGCTGCCAGTGAGAGTAGATTGGTGACAGGTGAATAAGGGATGAGACAATAATAATATTTTTTCAGGTAAGTAAAAATTACTTTTGGTTTGTGGTTTATGTTTAAATTTATTGTTCTCACACCAAAAGGAAACATTTTTCCTGGATTTGGGGGAAAAAAAATCCACAAATGTGCATTCTACCTAGTTCTATTGCATTTGCTTATTACTTAAACATGTGTTCTTCCTACTTATATTGTGTTTGCTTGTTACATGATAGTTTACTTCCTATCAATTATTATATGATTTTTTCATTGTAATCTTGTGATCGTGTGATATGCATGACCATATCATATTACTATCCATTTCATTACAATTTTGTGATGGTGTGGTCTGAAGGACCATCTCATATTACTATCCATTTCATTGTAATCTTGTGATGGTGTGGTCTAAAGGACCATCTCATATTACTATCTTTGTCACACAACCATGAAAACATATTAAAATTGGTCAAGTTTAAAGCACGTACACTAATACAGGAATGACCATATTTCACAACCATTTTATTTCAAAGTGACATTACTATTCTCCATATTGAAATGAATGAATTAAGAGGTATAATGGGTTTGTTACCATTCTCCTTACTAAAATGTTAACTTTATATCTCAAGGGAATATATCATTTTGTCATACATTGGATATACATCAAGATTAAAGATAATATTATTTAAAATAAATATTAATAATGATTGCATAAAACATATATTTCCATCATCTTAAGTGCAACAAAATAGAAATTTTCATAAATCCCATAACTTGAGACTAGATAAAATATCACATATTGTCTTTGACATATTTTTCATTATCTATAGTAAATCATTAAACATCATTATCAATTTGGCTATCCTCAAATTTTTGAAGTTGCAATTAATATTATTTTATGGTTGCATGCCCCTTTTCTCGTTATTCTTTTTTTTTTTCTAGATTTTAGCTCGCTTTTGGTGACCAAGCCTAGATGATACTATTCACATCTATGTCACTTGTTCCTTCATTTCCTTCTTTCCACTCTTTTGTTTTATGTAAGAAATACTCATACAAAACTCAAGGTATCATTGATGTCAAAAGGATTATGATGTCATGTGAAGGTTGATTGGTAGTGTCATGTAGTGAGTTCATTTGCTTGGTCAAGTTGAGTAACTTGGTGAGGTTCTATGGTATCTTGAGTAGGTATGATGGCTTGTAGGAGTGTTATAGAGGATTTGTAGTATTTTTTGATGTCATGAAGTGCATTGAAATATCTTGAAGGTGTGAAAATGTGGAAAAGACATGAGGATCTCAATATGGATGGCACAAGCATGGTTAACATGTTTGGTTTGGAGGCCTAGTCAATAAGATGTGGTGTGCGACAATGGAGTACAAGTATGCATGATCTGGATAAGCATGGTGTGAGCATGGGGAGCATGAGGATGATGTGTCAAGACACTCAAAAGTGTCTCAGATTGCATATGCAAGGTTAAGACTACTTTATAGGTCTATACCTTAACCTATTCTTAAGCCCTAGGTGTCCAAATGAGATTGGTTGGATAGATTTCAACATGGAGATGCAAAGGTGATAATTGGATAATGTGATTCAGGTTATTATTATTTTTTCCAAGTTTCAATTCCCGAGTTGCATGTTTGAACAAGATATTTCATTTTTGATCCCACCAAGTTCACAAAAGTGAGAAACCAAGCTTGATATGGAATGTTTGATGCTCATTGGCACATGTAAAATTTGCATGGTGGTCCAATATCTTCATGGTAGTTTGGGAAGGGTCCTAATATGATGTTCTAGGAATTATTTTATAGTTTAAAGGGAAGAGATTTATGAACAATTATTAAGAAGCTAAGGTGGTATAAAACCCTCCTTAAACCCTAGTTCAAAAGAGATGGAGAAGAACTTAATCATACTATCTAAAAATTTATTGGTTGACCTTGGTTAGTTATTGAGGTTTTATAGGGCTCCTCTATATTTCTCCATGTTTAATTTAGGTGTCATGGTTGTGTGTGGACCCCACAATAAAATCCAATTTTCTTAAGAAGTTTTGTTTTCTTTCAAGTTGTGCACTATACCTATTGACTAAATTAGTGTATAAAGAAGTATGGAAGCTATAATTCATGTTTGGGTAGTTTAAGACCATGGTTTATCCCTTAGGAGGTCTATTGAAGTCCATTTTGCAAGACTGGTTTTGGGGCAATAAGGACAGCTTTTAGGTGATCTGATTGTAGAGGTGTTTTTAGGCTTCTACAATCAAATTGGTGGTGTCTTGAGCATTTTTTGATGACCCTGATGTCATGATAATTCCATCCATGTGTCAAACTTGCATGGTTGTGGTGATTTGATGTTGGTTTGGCTTCATTTTTTTAGGGCTGGTTTTATAGGTCATAGACCTAGTAAGGATGGTTTTTTGTAATGATGGTGTCATTACATGAGATGATGGTTCAGAGTGGTAGAATCCTATCAAAAGTTTCTTGAAGAATTAGAAAATATATCTAAGTGGTTTCAAAATTTTGGTGATGGTCATGTTGGCTCAAATTACTTGGCTTTGCGAGGGGGTGGTTTGGGTGCATTAGGGTTTCTTGAGTCCCAATGGAGAAATTATGGTTCTAGATGCTATTGCTGACCTATGTGGTCCTTTGTAGGATGTATTTAGGATGTTTTTATGTTGTAATTGAGTTGTATTTCTTATAATGGCTGAACTATTTGTATTAGGATCATACATCATATATATATGTTAGTGAAGAAAGCTTATTTACGTAGGTTTTTAGGGGTTAGAGAAAGTGTGAGCTAGAGGGTAGCTTGTGGAGGTGTAAGAGGTCTTTGTGACCATCAAGAGAGAGCATAGAAAATTATGTGATGTTACAAAGAGTGTGCTGATGTTGGCAAGCTTGGTTAGATGACCTAATCAGCTTAAAGGAAGAAGTTCTTGAGTAAGGAAGGATAAAAGGAACCTTCGAGGAAGATAAAGAGAAGGTGAGCTAAATTGGTGTCATCATCAGTTGTTGGTGCAACATTTTAGAGGTGAAAAAAATATTAGGTGGCTTTAGTTGGTGTTGAGTCATATAGGGGCTAGTGCTCCTTATAGGGTTGGTGTTATACTAGATTTAGGGATTCGTGCTCTCTTGTTAGGTTAGTGCCTCACTAAATATAGGGGTTGGTGCTTCTTGTTGGGTTGGTACTCAAATAAATTTGAATCAATACTATAATAAAGCTTTAGTGGGTTTTCTTTCCCTAGAGGGTTTGATACTTATATCCGGTGTTCATGTGTTCTTGTATTCTTATGGTGCATACTCATGTGTTTGGTTAATCATGGTCTATTCTATTGTAGATAAAAAATCACACACTTGGGTACATTTCTAGGTTCATAAACACATACTTACATTCATATGATTCCTAAGAGAGAAAACTAGTAATTGATCGTTGTCTTTGGAAATTTGTCTTTGTTTTATGTTTTTTTCTATTTGGTCTTTACACACCCTAATTCCCATTCAATACTTTACTTTCTTATCATTTTTAACTCTAGATACCAAAGGTGCCCACTAGGACACCAGCGCCAGGCGCCTCATCCTTTGGGCATCCCCGACATCTTTATATCTTACTTGCTCTCTTTGGGCCTCTTTTATCTTTTGGGAATATTATTTTCTTATGGGTCGGCCTTTTAATTGTCAATTACGAAATTCAAACAAGGGAATCATATAAATACAAAGCTATGTGACCAAAATAAAGTACCAAGCTCTAAGCATATATTATCATCACCTAAGGTTGCATCCAAAGGAGTTGTTGGTTTCTCAAACGTGCACCCACATCTTGGATCTTCGAAAGGGCCAAAGTGTCTCGAGACGTTAATGGAACCGTGCCTTAGTTGTGGGCCCTTGCGAGCTTGGGACGGATCTCCAGAGAAGGTTGATTCCTCTATCTATTTCTCACTCATCAAGCTATCGCTACTCCTAGTGCTTTGAAAGGGGAAACTAAGCTAAGAATGCCAAGGACCAGGGAAAGAATGATAACATGAAGTAAACTACACTAAAAGGAGATAACACTAGAAAAGAGGGGTGAACACTATCTTTTCTGAGTGAGAATGATAGGGAATGCGTGAAAGGAGGCTAGGCACGAGTAGCACAACAAAATATGCATTCACCAGATCGCTCTCATGGAACACAACTAAGTATGGAACTGCAGGGGACTTGAAATAGCACAACAATACACAATGTAAGAGAAGAGGAAAGAAGAAGGAATGCAAACATGTTAGGACAGAGAATAGTCACAAAATGATGCTTCTATTACTTCTAGAAATGCACAAAACTATTACAATGATAAAGAGGCCGATATCCACATGCAAGAGCCAAACATAGAGGTCTGCAACTCAAAATACATAAAATATGGAGTCCTTAGCAACATGTGTAAGGATCCAGAGTGTCCAACATAAAAATGAGCCTTGCTCTTACATTTATAGATGAATCCATGGAGGAAGAAGGGAAAAGGAGGGAGAACCTGAATTTGAAGAACAATCACCAATAAGAAGCATTCAATGTCAGAAACCCACTTGTAAATCTATGAAATACACTTCCCCATGCATGTTTGACGTGTTGAAGATAAAAGATGGCAGATCATACCAAATTGGGTGGTTACTCCAACCACCCAATTTGGTATGATCTGCCCTCTTTTATCTTCAACATGTCAAATAGGCATGGGGAAGCGTATTTAATAGATTTCCAAGTGGGTTTATAGAAATTGAATGCTTCTTGTTGGTGGTTGTGCTTTGAATTCAGGTTTTCTCTCCTTTTCCCTTCTTCCTCCATGGATTCATCTATAAATGTAAGAGAAAGGATCATTTGTTATGTTGGACACTCTGATCCTTACACATGTTGCTAAGACTCCATATTTTCTCGTATTTTGAGTCAGACCTCTATGTTTGGCTCTTACATGTGGATATCCACCTCTTTATCATCAGAATAACGATTCACTTGTCCGGGAATTTACCTAATTAAATCTTCCAACTATTACCCTCGGAAATGATCTCGTAGAATCAACAAACAAGAACCCGATCAAAATCATGAAGTGCACAATGAACATCAGCCAAAGAAAGTGGTATACGAAGGTCTTCTACGTGCTCGGGAAGATAGAATCACAAAGAAAAGGAAATAGGAAATTCACCTTACAAGCTTGTCTATGGCAAGGAGGATGCCCTTCCTTTGACACTAGAATCAAATTCATTGAACTTTCCCAACAAATGGAATTTGAGGGCACAGAACAAAGAGAAATCGGGATGACGGAGCTGGTTCATCCCGAAGAACTTAAAAACTCTGCCATGATCAAGCTAGAACAACATCAATAAGAAACAAAGAAATGGTTTGACAGAAAGGCTAGGCCTTAAGCTTTCAAAGTTGGGACCTGGTTCTAAAATGGGATGCTGACAGAGCTAAACCAGGGCATGATTCAAAGTTTGATGCACTTTGGAGTGGCCCATACATCATCAAGTCTTGCAAAGAAGCTAACTCTTTTGAGTTAACTCACCCAGATGGAAGCGCGTTGTAAATCCCTGTGAATGTGATCTATCTCAAACCCTTCCATTAGGTTTACTACATCATGATTGTATATATTAGAATAGTTTCATTGCTCCAAGTGTGCTCTATGCACATTGTTTGTTTGTACAGAGTTCTTTCCTCTCGCGTGCTTCCTACGCGCACTCTTTTGTTACTTCCAGAATGCAAAGCTTCTCTCAGCAGTTATGAGATTCAAAACAAAGTGCATAAATGATTCTCCAAGTGACCACAAGGGAATTTTCATGATTGAAAAAACAGACTCCTTGCCCAATGGACTTCTAAGGCTATTGGTCTCTTGCATCTAGTAGGCAGATGGCCTCGAAAGTCACCAAAACTGTTATCCAAATAGCTCTCCTAGCGATTTGGGTAACTTACATACACATTCTGGCTCTAGGTTATTCATTGAAGAATTACATGCACTCAAAATCACTTGGCACATTCCTTTCGTCGCAGTTCACCTACACCCTCATTTCCTTTTCTCCTTCCACTTCTCTCTTCTGCCCACATTCCGTGCATTTACCTTCTTCTTCGAGTCGCTTCTTTCCATCCCCATGCATAAGTCCTTAGCCCTTTGCACGCTACACCCATTACTTTGTAATAGTTGTGCCTTAACCATACATTCTCTACTCACCGGTTTAATTCATCTCCCCACACGCATCGTGTGCACCCCCTCCGTGCCTTCTTCTATTTTCTCTCGCATGCCCTTCGTGCTAGATCATATTTTGACACACGTAAGTGTTTAGCACGTAACCAGTCAGGGTGCACCTATAGGGCACCGAATCCTTATAACAAATGAATGATTGACATGTGGTAGAAACAACAAATAGCTGTATATTTGGCCACCATCTTAGAAAATCGGTGCACGACATGTGTTTTGCATATGCCGAAAACTTTGATATCTTCCTCGACAGCCATATCATCAGCTACAAAGCTCATATTGGCATGCACCTAGACTTTTCAGAGAGATGATGCTTGACATCAACTATAATGCCAAAAATTCAAAATTCAATTTTTGGTAGATTTGGTAGCTAAGAATTGGAAAACGTCTCTCCAAACATTGATGAGCAGATTTGATTATCAGTAACCACCCAATTTGGTATGATCATCCCTCTTTTGTCTTCAACACATCAAATAGACATGGGGAAGCGTATTTCATAGATTTCCAAGTGGTTTTATAGACATTAAATGCTTCTTATTGGTGGTTGTGCTTCAAATTCATGTTTTCCCTCATTTTCCTTCTTCCTCCATGGATTCATCTATAAATGTAAGTGTTAGTGCAGATTCACAGTACCCCCAAATCGACCCTTAGATCTACCGTAGGAAAATGGTCAATTTGGTGTGAATGCACAACATGGAGTTTTCCCTAAGTGTGGGACCTTGCAAATTGGGAAAACTCTCCAGATTGAGGCTGGTTCCTACTCCTCTGTTTAGGTGTGTGCATGTAATTTTTGTAGAGGTTCTGATTCAAAATTCCTACTCTAAAACTACCAAGGAGTCAGGGTTGAGAGAAAACATGGAAATGGGAAACAAAACTAAGCAAAAACAGAACACTGATACACCAAAGGAGTGTTGAACTTCTTGTTTTGCAAAAATAGACATAGATCATGGAGATATAGCATTAAAACATGCACATATTGCTAAAATATAATGAAAGATCAGAAGACAATAATAAACGCATGAGAGGATTGGAAAATCATTCACAGAACATGCATTATCATTCCCAAGTTTGATACAATGCATTACATTGGAAGAGAGGCAAAAAAACATGTTGTAGTCTTCATGGGAGGTCTAAAACTCCTTCAAATCTACCTGCTAAGGAGAAAAGAAGA
Source organism: Taxus wallichiana var. yunnanensis (assembly GCA_018340775.1). Classification (NCBI taxonomy): domain Eukaryota; kingdom Viridiplantae; phylum Streptophyta; class Pinopsida; order Cupressales; family Taxaceae; genus Taxus; species Taxus wallichiana. The sequence continues at coordinate 303,453,651 of CM031243.1, read as the reverse complement.
GCTTGCAGGCAGAACATCAAACCATTACAAAATGAGCCAAAACTGGCTTTTAACGATGAAGTAGAACAAAGAAAAGTGAAAAACGTGGGCAAATTGATTTGAGATCTCCAACCACCGACAAGATTCATTAAAACAGTAAGGTCACCCTCAAAATCCATTTTCCAATGTATTCGACCATGTTGAGAAAAAATGGGTGCCATATTGCATTAATTTTTGGTGGTTGGATGTCTGTTATGCATTTTTTCTCATTCATGGGAATTTTCTTCAATTTTCTCCCACCAAATTTAACCAAAACTCAAAATTGAAGCTTTCATGAAATAGAGGGCACTGATAGCTTTCCAATGGTATCAAATTTGATGAATTTTGACCACTGGATCGAAAGATATGACCTTTTGAAATTTTGCGGCCAAATTAGGGAAAAATGGTGAAAAATGGGTCACAGGGCAAAATCTTGATTTTTTCCCTCTTTTTCAAATTGGGAAAATTTCCCAAAAATCTCCATGCCCCGCTCCTTCGATGACACATGGCACCCTCTAGTTGATCCGCGGGCCTCAGGAGAAAATTCTGCCCAATTTTCCCACCTAGGAAACGTTTCCAAAAATCCCCTACCGCCCGACCTCCACTGATGTGGACACGTGGCACCTTATGATTTGGTGTGGAGGTGTGGCTCAAGTTTTTCACCTTTCTCCTTCGTGGGCTGTAGGATGAATTTTGACTTTGATTTTTTAGCCAAAAAGGCTAAGTGTCGCAAATTCCTCCCTGGCCCCGCGAGTCCGTTTCCTTCCTTTGTCGGGCTCGCGGCCAAAATTTTCCTTTGCCCCCTTTTCCGCAACAAGGGATAAGTGCCCACATTTTCTCCCTATCTCCGCTGACCCAAAAACTTCCTTAGAAAATTTTCCATTTCCGCTCTCGCCACCCTAAGACTCCCTGGAAAATTTTCCTCACCTCCGTGGGCCCGCCTAAGGAAAATTTTCCCTCCAAACTCCGCTGAGCCATAACTCAAAAAATACAAGGAGTTAGGAGGACTTATTTACCTTTCTGGAAAGGTGAGAAAATCCTCTATTTGATGAAAACATACCTAGAAAATTTTGAGACCCCAAGCATGTAAAAATTCATTTTAAGTACCAAAGAAAGGAAAAGGAGGAGTTAGCCAAAATAAGCAGGGGCTCATTTTGGTGACTTAGAGGGGTCATCTGCCTTGCTAGATGAAAATACCAGCTGCCTTGAAGCATCCATTGGGCATGGAGTCATGATAGATAGCCTATAAACTGATCCTCTACTTGAAAAATTCCCTTTTAGGCCTCTTGGAAACCACTAAAACTGAAACCAGTTGTGAGAAAATGCCAAGACAATGCACTGTGCAAGAGCAAAAACCAGCACCACAAAAACTATGTACAAATATGAAAATCATACATACCCCAAGTGGGATATGTAGAGTGTGCACAAGCACTTATTCTGCTGAAAACAAACCTACCTACACTACTCTAACCAAGAGCAAAGGGAGCTCAAACAAAGCCTGTAACTGGCAGGGAGAAATAGCTTCCCTTCCTAAAAATGGCAGCCATGCAACTGATTTGGCACTAAACATGGCTGGTTGTATGAGTGAAAAAATGACCATAAGCTGGTCCTCCACCCAAGTCATCAAGGTATTAGCATCAATGGAAAATACCTCCTCAAGATGACTTGCATCAGACTTCTAGAGGTGTTGATGATGACCCTTGGTACTTTGATGTTCACCCTCATGTCCTAAAGTAGGCATGACTAGTTTTGGTTTCTCCTTTGGCTCCAATGAATCCAAGTACTTGATTGGGCACGGTCTGATCCTTTGGATGTGCCCATTTCTCTGAAATTCAACTCCAAAATTGGAGTCTTCTTGTGGACCTTTTTGGGTGGATGGCATGAAAGAAGAGTTAAAAATCTCTTGCTCTTTCCTTTCCTCTTCCCATGAAGCACATGGAATTTTTAAATCTTCCAATCTTGGTTCCAAAAGGCTGTTACGAAATGCAAGCTGATGTTCTTCAATGTTCTCGTTTGTGGCAGCAGCAGGCTCTTGATGTTGAAGAATGAATGGTAGAGAAGAAAATGTTGCAATTTCAGTTGGCTCCTCCTCAAGACATTCCTCTAAGTCTGATAAACAATCAAACTCTTTGCTGTCCCGCTGCAACAAAGCTTTTCCCTCTTGCATGGTGACCTCCAAATCTGTGTTTTCTTCACCATGTGCAACTTCATTTTCAAACATGCAACTTGCCAATTCGAACTCATCCAAGAAATCAGATTTTTGGAGAGATGAAGTGGGAGAGAAACATGGAATTTCTTGTGCCTTTGCTCACAATTTGGACCTGTTTTTTTCACCTCCATAATGGCTTCATCGATCAAATCAGCCCCTTCAAACGAAAGCAAAAATGTATCAATAATGCTTCCTGCTTCTCTGTTGTAAAAATTGACTTGGTCTCATCCATTTGCTCCTCAAAAAAGGGATTTGGAGCTGATTTTTCTTCCTCTTTGATGACTGATTTGGTAGCTTGGATTAGATCAAATTTTCCTTAGGGAAAAGTGCCAAAATAGACACCAAACTTAGCATAAACAAACCGCTGGTCTTTTTGCTCTACTTTTCTATTATAAAATTAGCCTTATCCACCACTTTTCTTTCAATACCAACTTCCTACTTTGTAAGCTTAACCAGCAAGGGGATCTTTGTAAACCCAAATTTGGCAGCCCAACTCTTACCATTTTTGTCATTTCTTTTTTGTTGGGCTCCTCTACTTGTTGTCCTTGATTGGATTCTTGAGTATCTTCCCAACATGGACTTGGGAAAGTAAGAGGAGTGGTAGGTTGGGGTTCAACCATCTTTGTAATTTTTTGTGGTGGGGAGGAGGTGGAACTTCTTGTTTATTTGGAGGGGATGACTATTTGGAATGGAAAAGAGTAGGGAAATTGAGGTGGGATGGGAGACTAGGAGATGAAGAAATGGAATTAACTTTTGGGACAACAGATGGGCAACTTGAAACTTGACACTGCTGAGATAAAATAGATTGGGAAAGAGGAAAAGAAAAAGCATGAGATGGTGTGCTTACCCATTGACAAGGTTGCTGAATACTCCTCTCATACACCCCTATTCCTTTAGTCCACTTTGTAAGCAATGGCAGCATTGCAACAATGAAGTCAAGTTTCTCTTGTAGGCTATAATGCCTTGGAAAAGGTCCCACCCATGGACAAGGTGCCCTATAACTGATTCCAAATGCTTTCATTTGTGCTTGAGCCCTGGATTGCACCATGTTTGCCTCCATCTTTTGGATCTTCTCCAACAAATCCACATTTTCTTCTTGCCTGCCCTCACAATCTATGTACCCTTGTGCTTGACAGGCTTCATAGCTAAAATGACTTTGGCATTGCTCAGATGGGTATGTATATTAGTTTTGAATTTGACCAAAATGTTGATTTGTAGGATTTGAAAAACATGTTAGAGGTGGGAAACATTGCTGCTATTGTAAATGCAAATTCCATGAGGGAAATGAAGTCATGATTGCACAACTTCATGGAATGAAAGAAGAATGAAAGAGATGGAGGGAAAAATGAAATGGAAAATGAATGAAAATGAATGGAAAGAAGGTCTGCAACTTCAGAGATGGGTTGCTGATCAGATGGAGTCACCAGATGTGCTTGCAAGTGCCTCCAAAGGCTGAAATCTTCACCAAGAGCACATCAACTTGATGAGATGAAGTGGAAGACCTCTTGGTCCCACTGGGCATGCCAAAACTATTAGTGTAGATTCATAGCACCCCCAAATCAACCCTCAGATCTGCTTTAGGCAAATGGTCAATTTGGTGTGAATGCACAACATGGAGTTTTCCCTAAGTGTGGGACCTTGCAAATTGGGAAAACTCTCCAGATTGAGGTTGGTTCCTACTCCTCTGTTTAGGTGTATGCATGCAATTTTTGTAGAGGTTCTAATTCAAAATTCCTACTCTAAAACTACCAAGGAGATAAGGTTGAGAGAAAACATGGAAATGGGAAACAAAACTAAGCAAAAACAGAAATGGTGATACACCAAAGGAGTGTTGAACTTCTTTTTTTGCAAAAATAGACACAGATCATGGAGATGCAGCATCAAAACATGCACAGATTGCTAAAATATAATGAAATATTAGAAGACAATAATAAACACATGAGAGGATTGGAAAATCATTCACAGAACATGCATTATCATTCCCAAGTTTGATACAATGCATTACACTGGTAGAGAGGCAAAAACATGCTACAATCTTCATGGGAGGTCTAAAACTCCTTCAAATCCACCTGCTAAGGAGAAAATAAGAGCTTGTAGAAGCAAGAACATCCAACCATTACAAAATGAGCCAAAATTGGCTTTTAACGATGAAGCAGAACAAAGAAAAGTGAAAAAATGTGGGCAAATTGATTCGACATCTCCAACCACCGATAAGATTCATTAAAACAACAAGGGCACCCTCACAAATCCATTTTCCAATGTATTCAACCATGTTGGAGAAAAATGGGTGCCATACTACATTAATTTTTGGTGGTTGGATGTCTGTTATGCATTTTTTCCGTTTATGGGACTTTTCTTCAATTTTCTCCCTCCAAATTTGCCCAAAACTCAAAATTGAAGCTTCCATGGCATAGAGGGCATTGATAGCTTTCCAATGGTACCAAATTTGATGAATTTTGACCACTAGATTGAAAGATATGACCTTTTGAAATTCTCATACCCAAATTAGGGTAAAAATGGTGAAAAACAAGTTCGCGGGGCAAAATCTTGATTTTTCCTCTTTTTCAAATTGGGAAAATTTCCCAAAAATCTCCATGCCCCACCCCTTTGATGACAGATGGCACCCTCTGGTTGATCCACAGGCCTCAGGAGAAAATCCTGCCCAATTTGCCCGCCTCGGAAAAGTTTCTAAAAATCCCTTCCCACTCGACCTCCACTACTGATGTGGACATGTGGCGCCTTCTGATTTGACATGGAGGTGCCTCTCAAGTTTTTTAACTTTCTCCTTCATGGGCCTACAGCCAAATTTTGACTTTGAGTTTTTAGCCAAAAAGGCTAAGTGTCACAAATTCCTCTCTCGGCCACGCGAGTCCTGCTTCCCTTCCTTCGCCGGGCTCGCAGCCAAAATTTTCCTTTGCCCCCTTTTCCGCAACAAGGGCTAAGTGCCCAAATTTTCTCCCTATCTCCATCAACCTGCCAATTTCCTTGGAAAATTTTCCAACTCTGCTCCGCTGGCCCGAGACTCCCTGGCAAATTTTCCTCCTTACCTCCACGGGCCCGCCCAGGGCAAATTTTCCCTCCAAACTCCATCGAGCCATAACTCAAAAAATACAAGGAGTTAGGAGGACTTCTTTACCTTTCTGGAAAGGTGAGAAAATCCTCTATCTGATGAAAACATACCTAGAAAATTTTGAGTCCCTAAAGCATGTAAAAATTCATTTTAAGTACCAACAAAGGAAAAGGAGGAGGAGTTAGCCAAAATAAGCATGGGCTTATTTTGGATAACAAGAAGAGCAAGCATCATTTGTTATGTTAGACACTCGGATCCTTACGCATGTTGCTAAGGACTCCATATTTTTGTATTTTGAGTTACGACCTCTATGTTTATCTCTTGCATGTGGATATCGACCTCTTTATCATCAGAATCGTTCAGCATTTCTGAAGTAATAGAAGCATCGCTTTTGTGACTATTCTCTTTCCTAACATGTTTGCATTCCTTATTCTTGCCTCTTTTCTTGCATTGTGTATTGTTTTGCTATTTCAAGTTCCCTATAGCTCCATACTTAGTTGTGTTCCATGAGAGTGATCTGGTGAATGCGCATTTCACTGTGTGCTACTCGTGCCTAGCCTCCTTTCATGCATTCACTATCATTCTTGCTCGTAATGATAGTGTTCACCCCTCTTTTCTAGTGCTATTTCATTTTAGTGTAGTTTACTTCATGTTATTCTTCTTTCCCTGGTCCCTTGGCATTCTTAGCTTAGTTTCCCCTTTTAGCACTAGGAGTAGCAGTAGCAATAGAAATAGATAGAGGAACTAGCCTTCTCTGGAGATCCATCCCAAGCTCGCAAGGTCCCACAACTTGGGGATGGTTCCATTGTGGTCTCAGACACCTCGGCCCTTTCGAAGATCCGAGACGTAGGTGCACATTTGAGAAACCAATAGTTTCTGGCATGCCCAGTGGGACCAGCATTGAAAGCTCAAATTTCATATCTCTAAGTTCTGGTGTGTGAAATTAGTGTTTTATCCCTTGAAGAGGCTCATTTCAAACACATTTGGTGACTCCCAATATTTTAAAATATCTGTTTTAGGACTCATAAGTGTCTTTCATGAGAAGAGTGCACACAAGAAGAAGTGCAGCAGCTGAAGATTCTTTTGAATACCTCCATCTATCCTCGAGAAGAGTTCATTCCATAAATCCTACATGTGCATCTCTATCTCCAAAGCACGTAGTGCCCACTTAACTCCTCCTGAAAGTAGACAACCTTTGTGCCCTGTAATGACACATTAACCACCTCCACCATTAAGAAGATTTGAAAACTTTGATGGAGGGAGTCCCTTACTCCTGGCTGTGCAACATGATATGCCAAATGGCACACTCAAAAGTATTCCTTACTTTATTGGTGAGAATTAAGTCACCCTCGTGAGTATATCTAGGATGTAGCAAATGTGCGTTCGCTCTATCTCGATCACACATAATGAAGTAGCAACAGTCAGCTTTCGCAACCTCCTTCAAAGGTAAAGCACTTCAATGGTATAGAGGCTTGAGACTTCGATCTATCACCACCGGGATGAGGTGGGAAAACTCTACTTAGTTATTTTGAGGACAAGTATGATCACTTATCTTTGGTGGAGCAATTGACAACAACAAGGAGGGCACCCAATGAGCAGATGACCGATTTCAACATCGATTTCGTAAGACTTGGGACAAAATTCCTCTTGTGGTAAGACCTACAACCTAACATACTTTCCTTTATTATCTCAAGTCACTCAATAACGATATCTCGCTTATGATCCAATCTATGGGAGGTAGGAATTTACCAAATGCTTATAACATTGTAGTTAGGGCAGAAAATAGTTTCATTCAGCAGAAAGTTGGCTCTTAGACCACCCATGCACTTGTTCCTAGAAATGTCACAAGCGCCGTAGCCTTTTTGGGCCCCTGCTCCTATCCCCGAGAAAATCACGCAACCAGCTTGCCTCAACATCCTATTCTCCATCACAACAAAAGGAGGACAAAGAATTGAAGGCCTTGATAAGAAATTTATCAAACAAGGTAATATCATTAGAAAAGTAGCAAGCACAAGCATATAGAGGCATTTCCAATCAGGCGCATGGCCAAGGCAATCAATCTTGGCGGAATCAATATGGAAATCAAAGATACATGCCCAACCAATAGAATGATAGGTGGTAGCCTAATGCACATATGCCCTTGTAAGTTGTCCCTCCCGCACCTTCTCGTCTCAAAGCACCCAGTGCGAGCTACGTGCTTGTTCCGGTTTAGAACAACTTGGCACAAGAGTCAGAATGGTGCTTCCCTTACAAAATGCCTCATAGTCAATATCATTGTGCTAATGTTGCACACACCCAAGCCTTCATGATCCAGAATGCTTCATCTTGTGAGCCCTCAACAAGCGCCCATGAAGTAGATAATCCAGAAGGACCAAGTTCCTTTGGAAACCAATTTGATGTTATTTGGTGCGGAGGACTTATGTGCAATCAACCAAGCTGTAGAAGATACAAATAGACCGCGCACCCAAGTTGCAGACAACACAAGATAAAAGAAAAGAGTATTAGAGTCATGGACGCAGTCATAGTCCCAAAGAATACAAGTAAACCTTTTAAAGAAAAAATAATCAGACAAGACCTCTTATAGAAAAATCATTTAAATCCCTATGCAGGAGGTCCCGCATAAATCTCTTCCTTCAGCGATGTGCCCATCCTTTGGTAGGCTAGGCCTTTTCCCCAGCTAAAATTTAGGCTTCCACACCCGAACAGTCAAGAAGGGATGTCGTTCTCCAAATGTAAAAGGTGGGGGGGATTCCGTTCAACATTGTTGACCAGATGAAGAAAACAAACATAAATGTCACAATGTGGGAAGCTCTAACCATTCCATCTCAGCGGGATCTATTATATGAGGTTCCGATGCAACTTCCACATGCTGACCTGGTTATGTAGAAGCCATGCGCTTCATTAAAATCTGCCAAGAAGATGAGAAACAAGTAAGTAAAGCTACTAAAACCCCACCCTTCTACATGTCCTTGATTATAGGCAAATACCTAGTGCATAATCGCTTAATTGACTCAAGGGCTAGTACTTCTGTTATGCCTAAGAAGATAGCTGATGTCTTAGGTCTAAAATATAGCCCTTTATCTAAAGGAGTCCTAAAACTTGATGGCTCAATTGTAACCACCTTATGATTCATCAAGGATCTTGAGTTAACCCTCCATGCATGTCCAAGCCTGAAAATTACTCAAGATGTGTCAATTATCGACTCGCCTCCTTTGTTTTCCATATGTCTATCAAGATAATTTATTGCTAAAGTGGTGGTTACTTGTATTCGATTGGTTCATATGTTACTCAAGACAAGGTATGATACCCGGTTTACCATACAATCCGATCCTATATTTTCTTATCATGTAGAAACATATGTCCCATCCCCTCTCAAGCCAATTGTCTTATCTAAGAAGAACAAGTTTCAGCCTCCTAAAGAGCACTCTTCCGCCTCTCTATTCCGGACCTAGTACTTAATGAATGGGCGAGAAAGGCATAAAAATTTGATCCCTATGTTGAATAACTAGAAGCCTATGAAACTGGGCTTGGTACTTATTGCATTCTAGAAGAAGACGCTACACTTCCACGTGCGCTCATAGGAGACAAAGTTCAAACTGGTCTATGGAAGTTATATTTTGATGGATCCAGAGGTAGGAATGGCACAAGAGTGGTTCTCATTTCCCCTAAGGATGATAAATTCTTCTTTATGCATAGGTTGCAGTTTGCATGTTCTAACAATGTGGCAGAATATGAAGCATTGGTGCATGGCTTGCTTATTGCTGAAAAGAAGAAAATTAAAGCACTGTAGATCTTTGGGGACATAGAATTGGTCATCCACTAGGTCACCAAAAATTCTAGACAAATAATAAGCTTATTAAATCTTATAAACATAGAGTTTGGGACCTACTTGAGAGCTTTGATGCCCTTAATTTGCAGGTAGTTCTACGTAAAATGAACAAAGAAGCTGACCAAATGGCCACACTCGGTTCACAGTTTTCTCCTGCTAAGGACTTTGTCAAAGGAAACACTCAACACATTAAGATGGTGATTAGACCATCCATCCCGACAATAACACTAGATGGCAAGTGTTTAACAAAGTGACACGTAGATCATCCAATTTATCTAGAATGAAGCTGAATTTTCATCAAGTATGCAAGTGACTTACATGACAGCTATGGTGACCAAGTAATACAACTAAAGACAAATAGGTTTCCTAAAGGGCTGGTCACCTTAGAGAAAATGTTCATCCTTGATGATGAGTTCAAGGGTGAAGAAAGATACATGCATGCCGCGTAAGAGGATTGCTCCTCCATTACTATTGCATGCGGAAAGGAGCTGCTTCTTAGTAGGACTTGTGCACATGAAGAAAAATAGGCCTTCATCTCTCTATAAAAAATATAGTGACATTTTCTCATGGGAGTATGAGGACCTCAAAGGTTTTGATCCAAGTGTTGCTCAACACTCCATTGACCTTGATCCTAGTATCAAGCTTGTCAGACAAAAGCAATGGCTAGTCAATCCAAAGATAGAGCCCCTCATGAGAAAGGAATTATCAAAACTCATTGAGGCAAAGATTATCTTTCCTATCAAATATTCTACCTGGGTCGCAAATATTGTTCCAGTGCGCAAGAAAAATGGTGAAATCAGAATCTATGTTGATTTTAGAGATTTGAATAAGGCATCTCTAAAGGATCATTATCCTTTTCCTTCAATGGAGCAGATTCTCTGATTGTGGCTAGCGCGCGAAGAAAGGTTCTCCATGTTGGATGGGTATTTAGGTTTCAACCAGATCATGGTTAAGGAAGAGGATCAATTCAAAACAACATTTACAACCAATTGGGAACATACGCATATTATAAAATGCCCTTTGGTTTTTCAAATTTGGGTGCAACATTTAAATGCGCGATGGATATTGCCTTCAAAGGTTACATCAATGAGTTCATCTTGGTTTACCTTGATGATATAACTGTCTTCTCAAAGTAAGGCACAGATCACATGGCGCACCTGGAAAAGGTCTTTGATAGGTGCAAAGAATTTGGGGTATCTCTTAACCCCTAGAAATACAATTTTTGGTGGCTTAGGGAAGGCTCTTGGGCCATGTGGTTTCAAAGGATGGCATCATGATTGATCCTGAGTGCATTTCAGCCATCCTAGCCCTTTCCCTATCGGCACACAAAAATTCCTTACAGTCCTTCCTTGGAAAGATTAACTTTGTTAGGCATTTTATCCCTAACTTTGTAGGACTCGTTTGATCCATCATCCGCATGCTCAAAAAGGACATAGCCTTCAGATGGACAACAGAAGGAAGAGAAAGATTCAACAAGATCAAGAAAGAGATTACTTGTGTGCTAACACTCATCAATCCATATTACTCAAAGGATTTCATCCTTTATGCTTATGGTGCTGATGCAAGCATTATTATTGTCCTAACACAGGAAAACGAACAAGGGATGGAACAACCAATGGCCTTCTTCAGCTAGATGCTGAAGGATTATGAATTGAAATATAGTCACATGGAGAAGTAGGTCTTCACCATCATGCGTGCACTCAAGAAATTCAAGAGCATGCTTACCAAAATCATATCAAGGTGTTAGTCTCCCACTCATCTGTCAGAGACTTCATCATGGGAGTAGAAATCAGTGAGAAAAGAGCGCGATGGGTGACAAAAATCATGGAATATGATGTAACTATTAAGGCCGCAAAGCTGGTAAGAGGAAGTGCACTCTGCAAATAGATTTCTAAGGATGCACAAAATGAACCTGAGGCCTCATTATTTTTGGATGGAGACCTCCTGCGTGTAGAACATGAACATAATATAGACCCTGGCGCATGCAACTAGATGAAGGACATGATCACATTCCTTTTTGAGGGCGCGTACCCTCCCAGTTTGAACAAAGCAAAGAGAAGGCATCTGAGGTTGCAATCTATCCATTATGTTTTTATTGATGGAATTATCTTTAAAAGAAATCTAGATGACATGTTTGTTAAGATGTATCGCATGGCGCCGTAATGAGCAAGTGTTAGTAGAATTTCACGATGGATTCTCTGGTGGACACTTCTCTGCCAAGACTACAACAATGAAGATCATAATGGCAAGTATCTTTTGGCCTACCCTATTTGTAGATGCACATAGGTGGGTCACAAAATGCAAAGAATGCAATTTCTTTACAGGAAAGAAAAGATTGACAAAGAATTCCCCTTAGACCAATTCAAGTGGATCAACCTTTTGCATAATGGGGTCTCGACTTCATAGGCATGATCAATCTACCTTCAAGCACTAGACATAAATGGGTGTTGACAACTACAAATTACTTCACCAGATGGACAGAATCTGTCACACTTAAGGAATCAACCGAGGTAGTCATCCTTGACTTTCTCGAAGATTTTGTCATAAGGTTTGACATTCCTCAAACCATTATCTCTAATAATACAAAGGCCTTCCTTGGTGCTAAAATCACTGATTGGGCTCTAAGTCTGGGCATTTACCTAAAAACCTCTTCCAACTATTACCCTCAAGGAAATGGTCTGACATAATCAACAAACAAGAACCTAATCAAAATCATGAAGCACACAATGAACATCAGCCAAAGATAGTGGCATATGAAGGTCTTGTGCGCACTGGGAATATAGAATCACAGTCAAAAAGGCAATAGGAACTTTGCCTTACAAGTTTTTCTATGGAAAGGAGGCTGCCCTTAATTTTACACTAGAATTAAATTCATTGTCGCTTGCCCAGAAGCTGGAATTTGAGGGCACGAAACAAAGAGAAATCAGGATGGCAGAGCTAGTTCATCTTGAAGAACTTAGAAACTCTACCATGGTCAAGATAGAACAACATCAAAAAGTAACAAAGAAATGGTTTGACAGAAAGGATAGGCCTCAAGTTTTCAAAGTTGGGGACCCGGTTCTAAAATGAGATGCTTTGACATAGTTAAACCAGGGTGTCATTCAAATTTTGATGCACTTTGGAGTGGCCCATACATCATAAAGTCCTACAAAGAAGCTAAATATTTTGAGTTAACTCACCCGAATGGAAGCACACTACAAATCCCAAAGAACGAGATCTATCTCAAACCATTCCATTAGGTTTACTCCATCATGATTTTATATATTAGAATAGTTTCATTCCTCCAAGTGTGCTCTGCGCATTGTTTGTTCATACATAGTTATTTCCTCTCACGTGCTTCCTACGTGCTCTTTTGTTACTTCCAATGTAAAACTTCTCTCAAGTAGTTATGAGATTCAAAAAAAGTGCAAAAATGATTCTCAAAGTGACCATAGGGACATTTTCATGATTGAACAAGTAGACTCCATGCCCAATGGAATTCTAAGGCGACTGGTCTCTTTCATCTAGCAGTAGATGGCCCCAAAAGTCACCAATTTTTTTATCCAAATAGCTCTCCTAGCGATTTGGATAACTTACATACACATTCTGGCCCCAGGTTATTCATTGAAGAATTACACGCGCTCAAAATCACTTGGCACATTCCTTTGGTCGCAGTTTACCTACACCATCCTTTTCTTTTCTCCTTCCACTTCTCTCTTGTACCCACATTCCACGCATTCACCTTCTTCCAAGTCATTTTCTTTCCATCCCGCATGCCTAAGTCCTTGGCCCTTTGCATGCCGCACCCATTACTTTGTAATAGTTGCGCCTTAACCATACATTCTCTGCTCACCGGTTTGATTCATCTCCTCACACACATCGTACGCACCCCCTACGCACCTTCCTCTATTTTCTCCACGCATCCTTCTGTGCCAGATCATCTTTTGACATGCTTAAGTGTGTAGTGCGTAACCAGTTAGGGTGCACCAAAAGGGCGTTGAATCCTTGCAACAAATGAATGATTGACATGTGGCAGAAATGAAAAATAGCTATAAATTTGGCCACCATTTCAGCTAATCAGCATGCACCACATGTTTTGCATATGCCAACGACTCTGACATCTTCTGACAGCCATATCATCAGCTACAGAGCTTAGATCGGTATGCGCCTAGACTTGTCGAGAGCTGCTTGACATCACCACAAGATCAAAATTCAAAATTCAAATTCTGGTAGATTTGGTAGGTGAGAATTGGGAAAACATCTCTCTGAATATTGATGAGCAGATCTAATTACTCCAACCACCCAATTTGGTATGATCCGCTGTATTTTGTCTTCAACATGTCAAAAAAGCATGGGGAAGCATATTTCAAATATTTCTAAGCGGGTTTACTGTACATTGAATGCTTCTTGTTGGTGGTTGTGCTTCAAATTTGGGTTTTCGCTCCTTTTCCCTTCTTCCTCCATGAATTCATCTATAAATGTAAGAGAAATGCTCATTTTTTATGTTGGACACTCTAGATCCTTACGCATGTTGCTAAGGACTCCATATTTTCTATATTTTGAGTTGCAAACCTCTATGTTTTGCTCTTGCATGTGGATATCGGCTTCTTTATCATTGTAATAGTTCTATAAATTTCTGTAAGTAATAGAAGCATCATTTTGTGACTATTATCTATCCTAACATGTTTGCATTCCTTCTTCTTGCCTCTTCTTTTGCATTGCATTGTGTATTTTTTTGCTATTTCAAGTTCCCTGCAGCCCATACTTAGTTGTGTTCCATGAGAGCGATCCGTGAATGAATATTTAATTGTGCTACTCATGCCTAGCCTCCTTTCATGCATTCCATATCATTGTCACTCATAATAGATAGTGTTCACCCCTATTTTTTGGTTCTATCACCTTTTAGTGTAGTTTACTTCATGTTATCCTTCTTTCCTTGATCCCTTGGCATTCTTAGCTTAGTTTCCCCTTTTAGCACTAGGAGTAGCAGTAGTAGTAGAAATAGATAGAAGAACTAACCTTCTCTAGAGATCCGTCCCAATCTCATAAGGTCCCAAAATTGGGGAAGGTTCCATTGTGGTCTTAGACACCTCGGCCCTTTTGAAGATCCGAGACGCGATCCACATTTGAGAAACCAATAGGAATGTAAGAGCATCAAAGGCATTTAGCTAGCTTTCTTTCAAGGGACAAGGGAATGCATTTTCTACATAAACACATAAGAGGGGAAGTTAATTTTTCCATCCACACATCTATTTACATTGGTACATATAACTATCACTCGCTATCATGTGCACTTGCACAAGGTATTCCTAGGGCACAATTCTATCACACACTCACAAGAACTACATGGAATTTGAGATGTAGTGCAATACTTGGTCATAAGTTCACTCTATTAGGTTACCATTGGGGTCAATCTGAATCCCCATATTACATCTTTTATTTCTAGGATTTGGTTTAGTTTAAGGGTTTTTCCAGGTTGTCTTCTCTTTGTAGGTTACAGGCAAATTTGGTGATCATCTAGTGACATACATGTGACCAAAATAAAAGGTTAGTGGAACTTATGTGACATAAGAAAAATAAGTTTCAGAGCCCTTGATTGGTTAGAGGTGCCCAATAGAGGTATTTGACACCTAGATGCCCTTGTCTCGCCTCTAGGCACCCTAGTCCCGAATCATTCAAGAGTAGTTCCAAGATTTTTATGCTCAATTGTGATAGTCTACTCCTATTGTTCATCGCTTGCTCCACTAGATCATCTTTAGGAAAGTGTAAATCAACTAAGTATATATTTTTTCCTTTTCACTTAGGGTTTCCTATTTTACATTATTATTGTTTGTGTCACCTATATTTCGATATTTTTTTTATCATACATGACTCTAGAATTAGGGTTTTACAAATTCAAAAAATTTAAAGTATTTTGTGGACCTATATTTTGAACACTCTCGGATCTTTATTTCTTCTTTTTTCTTCAATATCCTAAGCTTCTTCCATCATGGCTATTTCTATCTATGCCTTTTTGTAAGCTAATCCTAAATGTAAGGCTAAAATCAACTCTCTTCTGGCTAATACTTACATTCCTTCTACTACTCCTCTAGATCATGTATATTAGTTATTCATTGATGCATTTACTCAACACCTTAATTTCCCATCTGATGTCACCACCACTCTTTCTACTTGCGACAATGATCCTCCTCTTTATATTAAGGCTTGCATCTTTAACATAGGCATTAGGCGAGTACTAGTTGATAATGGATCTGAGCTCAATCTTTGTAATCTTACATTTCTTCAGCAACTTGGCCTTTCCTCAGCTAATCTCAGTCTAACATCCATTTCTATTCATAGCTATGATTATTTTGTATGACCGTGGCCATATCACCTTACCTATTATAGTTAGGTAAAACACCGTCCCTATGATATTCTTTTTCATCGACACCAAACTTCAATACAATTACTTACTTGGTAGAATGTGGGTTCACACTATGCAGGTAGTACCTTCTATCATTCATTGATGCATTAATCTCATACATGATGGTTGTGCATATACTATTCTTGCTAACTGCGATCCATTCAAATATTGCAATCTAGACCCACTCACTACTCTCCCTACTCCATTTCTCTATCACAATGCTGGTCATCCCCATAATCCTCCTACATATCTCACTGATGATTATCAACTCATAGAACCTCCTACCCCTACCAATGACATGATTTATCTCCAGGGATCCATTTGTGTATTAGACACCATGCCATCTTCTTCATCTCTCCACAAAAACTTTGTGTCAGAACCCCATCCTTCTACTAATGCTATGGTAATTTTTTGGGGGTCTATCCATACATTGGCATCATACCACCTTCCTCATCTTCCCATGAGCACTCTACATCAGCGCTTCCTCCTTTCACATGCACTCTTTTCATCAATAATTCTTATTGGCCACATATTCCATTTGATCCTACTAGTTCTGATACTATTTGCACGTATGATGGCTTAGCTCGGTTTGGATTCAAACTCGGTGATCTCCTCCCTCCACCTCATTCTTCTCACCTCTATCACAAATATGTTTGCATCGCTTATAATTATGGCCTCCGTGTATTCCATTTATTAGTATTTTTTGCATGCACTTCTCACACTTCTCCACTTATAATTGGATAGTCTTGGCACGACTACATTGGTGGCACATTGGATCCTAATCATATTGATATCACATTTCCTATGCCTTTCGGTTGCATTTATATTTCTAATGATTCATTTATCGGCTATACAAAAAGCCTACTCGATGGTGTGCACATGGCTTCTTGCTACCACCTTTCATTGATGAAGAACATGCAATGGAAATATACAATTTACGCCGCATTGGCTCTTTATATGATCAACCCCATATAGTTGTTTACCAAATCTCTAAGAATTCTTCGTTTGGATTCGACCATGACAATGATGATCTCTTAGACGATGTTACTTGATTCTTCTCTATATCATACACTTGGGGGCATCATGCTTATCCTACCTCCTAACATTATTAGGTGTGTCTCACTTCTACTAACGCACTCCATGTTACACATCTAGTCTTTCTCATTCATATTACATACATTGATACACCTCGAGATATCGTCACTACCATATGATGCACTCTAGTTCCATGGTTCATACTCGATTGTTGAGGGTCTAAATATGAAATTAACCTCACCACATTCACACTCTTTACGCTCTATGATTCATTGATCTATCTATCTAGCATGCATTTTCAAACCATTACCCTATGACGCACTCTTGTGCTAAGGTTCACACTTGACTGTTGAGGGCATACTACATTCATGAACCTCACACACTACACATTTCATGCTTCACAACTCACAATACATGTTTTGAACATTTTTTATCACACATCATTCCACCCTTCTTCTAAATTTTATGCTCTATGTGTCATGTTATATCTATCTAGCACACATTTCAAACCATTTCTTGATGACACACTCTTGTTCTATGGTTCATTCTTGACTATCGAGGGGTATTTTATAAATGAACCTCATCTCATAGTCATACACATCTACTCAGGGGGCACGCTGCTGCTATCTATCACATTCACATTGCATATCATTCTATCTCACTCATTCACAACATATTGCATATCTTGGTTACACTTAGTCTTGTTTGCTTATACTTACATGTACACTTTGTTTCCCATGCTAGACAAATACTTAGTATGTCATTATATTTCTATATACACACATGCGCGTTCACTTGTTCTCTAGTTGTGAATGCAAAGTTTTTCTGAATAGTGTGCATACGTAAGAGAAAAAAAAATAAGGTAAGGGTAAAGAGGAATACCTGTGAGTGAAGGTGGAAGTTAGAGTGCACGCGTTTTGATTTCCGATCCAATGCTGATTGCGAGAACTTCCTTTTTCTAGGAGGAACTACCTGTAAATACAAACAAGACCAAAAAAGGAATATTAAACAATATATGTCAGTGAACTACCTAGTGTATGCTAGATTCGGGAAGTGTGATACTTCCTAGATGGTTGTCAATCCACTATTTAAAACAACTTAATGCAAGAAGTAATATGAACCAATAATGTCCTACTATATTTGATATGATTTAGGTATCTCATTCAAGTACAATAAATAAATATAATATAACAACCTAGGTTATGATCAGATCCGGAAGTCAGACAGGTAAAGAAAGTGGTGGGGACAACTTAGGGTCAAGCTTTAGGTGATTTGGGTTGTTTGGCTAAAAGGTATGAGTTTTCTCATTATAGGTAGGATTTCCGCATACGTATACCAATGTTGATATGGTATGATTGATGCCGGTTGAGGGAAACTGACGATGGTTCAGTTAACCGACATTGGTAGGGTCGGGATGATGGAAACTTAGTGAAGGTGGGTTTTAGTGATTCTCTGAGATTTCCCAAAGAATGAACAGATAATGGGGAGGTAGATGGAAATGCTAGGGATAGTCGAGGTGTCTAGAGTCAGGTATAGGGGGTTTAAAAGGTTGTAGGTGATTGGATGGAGGGATTTGCAGGAGGGTGAGAGATGATGGGATGTAAGGGAGACTAAAACCCTCAAACAAACATGAAGAAACTAATCTAAATAAATATGGGAAGGTGCAGATCTAAAGGTACTTACTAGTGTTTGCAAACCTGGTTATTGGATGGAGGTGATGGTTGATCCGTGTAACCAAAGTGGTCACCGCCGCAGCTTTGCTTCCTAGAATGTTGTCATGAATCTTTTCCTTTCAGAGCAATGCTTGGTTTCTGGTTCAGGGTGTCTGGATGTGTAAGAGTGCTCTGGTGCATGCTTGCAAGTAGATCTCTCTTCTCCAAGACTTGAATAATTCTTCCAACCTCTCAAACAAGGTTACCAAAGTGAATATATGGTAACCGACGATGGTTTAGGGTGACCGACATCGTTTAAAGTGGGAAATCATAGGTTTACTAAAATTGACAGATTTTGGCAATCTTTTTGTAAGCTCTGTCTATTCTCATGGATTAATATGGAATGTTGTGATTAGATAAGTGGGAAAATGGTTAGAGGGAGAATAGGCATATGATTTTAGTGTTAAACTAAGTCTTAGTTAATTAAGGTAGGTAGGACTAAATTTAGTTAGTTATGGCGAGTGGATATTGAGTCCTAGTAAAAGGAAATATGCTAAAAATAGGTTTATGATGAGGTGTCTAGGTGAGGTGGAAATTAGTTTAATTAAGGTAATTAAAAATGAATATTGTGAGAGTAGGCATTAATTTAATTGTGGGTGATTAAATTACTTTACATGTGGGGTAAAGGGGGAGTGTGACCCAAATTTGGTGTCTACATTTTTCCCTTTTTTCACGTAGCTTGTATTAGTAAGCGACACTAACAAAATCAGTAGTGATTTCCCCATGTGTGGGTGAAGGTGATCCCCCTCAAACTAGGAATTGATGAGGTGTTATATGGAATTAGTGAGTGGTTTCATAAATGTGTAGTTGGTGGAAGTGAAGGTAGGTGGGGAAGGGTATGAGTACTATAGGAAAGGGTGATGGTCAACGTGGGTAAAAGGCAATAGGATGGGGTCAAATCGGGTATGTGTAATGGTTAAATCAAGTAAAAGGTAATAGGCCAGGGTCAAATTGGGTAATGGGTAATGAAAATCAAATGCACACACACATATAGATTGCAACATGGTACCAGGTTGAAGATCTTGCAAAATCTACATCGTCTAAGTTCGATAGGTTTATCCAAACAAGGGTGAAGTAATTCAGTATCTAAGGTATAGGATATGGTCCGAATTGCAACATAGGTCGGTGTGTAGGAACGTTTAGGTATGTTTCGGTACACTAAAGGTTTGGTCAGATAAATGACATGACAATAGGCAAGGTATGGTTGTTAGGCTAAAACAACATAGGTAATAACATCGCAAGGTATAGTGAGTACATAAGGTCAATGGTCACACCAAGTAGGTCAAGTTTAGGAAAATAGGTCATGACACGAGTAAGGCCAAGGTATAGGTAAAATAACAAATCCTAAGATGTAACTACAGAAATGTAGGGGTAGTTTGGGCCTGTAGGTATGGTTCAATAGGTGTCCGTAATGATAAAAGGTGTTTGAGAACTAATGGTTATAGGTAAAATTAAGCGTAGTAATGGAAAATAACTATTAGGGTTGGCCAATGTTGGTTATATGGTGACTGATGTCGGTTGTCTAGGGCACAAATATGACCAATGTCGGTAAGATAGATATGGGTTTATAAAATAAAATATTCATATTTTACAGAATCATTTTTGTGTTATGAATTTTGAGAAAACGATAGAGCCATTTGACCTTGTAGCACTTTTCCTGGAGAGAAGGACAAGGCATTGTACTAGGATGAGGTGGAGATTATGAGTTGGTGAGAGGAGCTAGTAGACGGGTCCACGAGAGTGGTGTGATTGATTTGATTGGTTGGAGGTGATGAGTGGATTTTGGCATGGCAGAGGCGGGAGAGGGTTCATGTGGGAGGGAAAGATAGCCAGTGAGGTATAAAGGCAAGTGTGTTGAGAATAGCTAGGGTAAAAAGGTATATATGATATGCGTTGAGGGGTGTGAAAGTGGGATGGGGAAAGGCGTAGGCCGTTAGGGTTGGGAAATAAATAATAAGAGTTTTGGGAATAGGTTGGTCGGGTAAGTGATATGTTAAGTGTGTTCAAGATTTAATAATGGCATGGTTTGTTGGGTGCATTCTAGGGAAGAACATGATGAATTAAAAGGATGGGTTGGTAGGTATTAGGTATGATTGAGTCTAGGTCATAGGCATGGTGGATTTTTAGGTGAGAGTGGAAATATTGTAAAATGTATGTGTCGATGAACAGTGCATCGTATAGGGTAATCAACAAGTAATGAAGAAAGTGAATGGTAAGAATTCATAAAAGAGACGCTTAATTGATAAGAACCCTAATGGGTCTACCATACCCAAGATGGGATTATGAACGTAAGACCCTAAAGGTGTTGCAGAATGGACTATTCTAAGGGTGAAGAAAGTCACATGGTCACGAAATGTCATAGTTACGATGAGTCCCTTAAGCAGATAGGAAATTAGGGTGAAAAGGAAATGAGGTGAAAATGAGTGGTTTTTATCATAACTTAGTGTACGACCGCATGTTTACTTGGAAAGAAACCTATGATCAAAAAATAGGCAAGTCAATGACGAAAAAGTTATCATTTTTTTCTTTTTGTTTTTGTTTTTGATAGACTGATCGATGTGGGAAGTCTATGTGGGATGAGTATATTATCTCCTTGAGGTCTTCATGAAGCTGATTGATGCAGGAAGCTTCTGAATATTTTATTTTGTTTTTGCAAGGATAGTCCCTTTTTATGATAGACTATGTGCAGTATGTTAAGCTTTGTATAGTTGTCCTTCAAGGGAGCAGTCTATTTATAGCGGCGAGATAAAGAGAAGAGATGTCCCTTTTGAGGGAGTCATCTTTTTGCTAGAAATTTCACTCAAGGAGTTGAATCCCATTTGTCTTTTGGACATTTAAGTCATGGAAAGAATATAGAGAAAGATTAGGTTCATGCGTAGAAGACAAAACCATAGCACAGAGGTTAACTATGAAAGAGATGGTTTCAAGTGATGAATGAATATGGGATTCCATCTTTGAAAAATATAAAAAGCATCCATGAGAATCATGCCATGAGTAGAGTCATGGTACTCATATTGAAGATAAGGCTAAAAGGTGATGGGTAATCACATGATTCTTGTTTAGCCATTGATCCTCAAAACAGTAACATGGAAGGTGAACGACACTCAAGGGACGAGCGTTCAATAGACATAAGGTGATATAGAACTTGATTTCAAAATAAAATGGTCTAAGATGGAAGGCATTAAGGGGCTCAGGTTTGGGTTTAACTTCAAATGAAGACAAATGATAAGCACCTGATCCATAGGCATGAGTAACGATATAGGGTCTAAGCCAATTAGGATAAATTTTTCCCCATTTAATTTTCTCTTCTTTGGTTACATGTTGATTTTCTTTCAGGATGAGGTTGCTGACCTAGAAGGTTCTCTTGTGGACACGTTTATCATAGGCATGTTTGATACGTTTTTGGTACTTTTGGAGATGGTCAAGAGCATTGAGATGACATTCATCTAACAACTCTAGTTGTGTTAAATGAAATCTGCAAAAGTCATTGTCATTGAGTTTGTTTTGTAGTGAGATGCAAAGAGATGAAATTTGGACTTCGAGAGGTAAGAAAGCCTCGGTACCATAGACCGAGAGAGAATGGTGTGGCAAAGAGAGTCGGAGTGTGAATAATAGTGTGGTAAGCCCACAAGGTGAAAGGAATGTGCATATGACAATCCTTCCTGGTATTGTATACTACTTTCATAAGAATTTTGTTCAAGGTTTTATTGGGTGATTATGCTTAGCCATTTATCTATGGGTAATAAGGTGACGAGAAACCGAGTTGAATTCCAAAAGCATCACAAAGCTTTTGTAGGGTTTTGTTTTTGAATTTCTTTCTGTTATCAGTGAAGAGGCAGTGAGGAACACCAAAGCAAAAAATGATGTGATGATTGATAAATTCACATATTTTCTTGGATTTTTTTATAAATGAGGGGAATGGCTTCTACCCATTTAGTGTAGTATTCAATAGCGGTTATACTCCATTGATGGCATTGTGAAGAATGAGGATTGATCTCTTCAACAAGATCTAAACCCCATTGAGAGAAATGCTAAAGGTCTCAACGACTGTAAGGAATGACTAGGTGTGTGATGAAGATTGGCATGTTGCTAGAATTTCACACAATGTTTGACATAGTCACAACACTCATAGTTTGGGGTTGGATAATGATATCCAAGATGAATAATGCGTTTAACAATAGCTAAAACACTAAAGTGACCTCCAAAATTCCATCATGAACTTCCTTGATGGTGTAAGAAATTTCAGAATTTGTAAGGCATCGTAAGAGAATACAAATGAAGCCACGCTTATAAAGGAGACCACTCATGATGACATACCAAGAGACAACTTTCGTAAAGGCACGTTATCCATTATGAGTGAGATCGGGAGGTAGAATAGAAAGGGAAAGGTAGTCTAAAAATTATTTACACCAAAGGTCACGTGGGTCAAGTGTAACGGTTCCAACAAAGTTGACCACATGAGATAAATAAGAGGGTGATGGCAACCTTTGTACTGACAAATATTTTGGAGTCAGCAAGCAAAGTGGGTATTTGAGAAGATAGGTAAGCCATGGTATCCAAAAATTTATTAGTAGATCATGAGGTGGTTTGAAGCTTGTAATGATAAAAGGTAGTCAAAATTATGTCAACGTGACATTTGTACCTTTATAGTATTTCATTACAACACTGGTATATACCATTGACTTGGTTTACAACTAGTCGGGAATCACCAAAGATATTAATAGATTTAACGTCTAGGGAGATGGAGGTTTGAAGGCCTAATATGAGTGCTTCATATTCAACAATGTTGTTAGTGTAATCCAAATCCATTTTGAAAGATAGAGGTATAGGTTGACCATAAAAAGGAATGAGGATAACACCTACACCACCTCCATCCTAACATTTGGAACCATCAAAGAATAAGGTCATATGGTAGGTGGTATCATCCAAAGAGAGGGTAGCAATGGATTCTTCTAGAAAATAAAATTTAGAGGGTTGAACCCCGAAAGAGGTGCGCCCGCTAGTTGGCCAATGATGGCTTGGCCCTCGATATATTTTTAATGGATGAATTCGAGGTCAAGGTATGTAAGAAGCATGAGCCAACATGAAACACATTAATGTTGGTAGGGTTTGGTGTAAATGTAATGTAGGGGATCAGTGTTAGTGACGAAAAAGGTTTTGTAGTTGAGTAGGTAATGACACAATTTAGTGGTGACAAAGATTAAGGATAAGCAAAGTTTTTCAGTATGGGTGTACCTAGTTTTATAGTCTAGAAGTGTACGACTTATGTAATAAACCACTTTCTCCCTTTGTTGCTCATTGCGATGAGTGACCATGACACCTAAGAAATGGTTAGTAGCATAAATGTATAGGTAGAAGTGTTGGTCATCCTTAGGAAAAATGAGCACGGTGGTTAAAGAAGCTATTTTTTTAAAGCATCAAAGACTTTGTGGCATTCATCATCCCATTCGAATGATATGTACTTTTTAGGAGATGATGAAATGGTTGACAATGGTCAAAAAGTTGTGAAATGAACCGACGATAGATTACAAATTACCTTGCAAAATTTGAAGTTGACGGAGATTAGTAGGTGGAGGCATTTTGAGAATGGCCTTTACTTTAGCAGGATCAACCTCTATGCCACACAAATAAATGATGAACCCAAGGAGTTTTTCTAAAAGCACCTTGAAGACACACTTCTTAGGTTGAAGGTGAACACAATACTTGATGAGGCGATCAAATATGACCTTAAGGACTGTCAGTGTTCGGCCTGATGTTTGGATTTGGAAAGAAGGCCATCTACGTAATCTTCTAATATGTAATACATGATGTCATGAAAGATATAAGTCATGGGTCACTGATATTTAGCACCAACATTTTTAAGGCCAAAAGGCATGACTTGATAGTAGAAGGTCCACCAAGGAGTGATGAAGGAAATTTTGTGTTGATATTTTGGAGCAAGTATTATTTGATTATAACCTGAGAAATTGTTCAAGAGTGATAGCATCTCATGGCCGAAAGTGAGATCAACCAGTTGGTCAATTCTTAGGAGAGGAAAGTTGTCTTTGGGGTTAGCTAAGTTGAGGTCATGGAAGTTTGTGCAAATGCGGAGTCCCCTCTGCCGCTTTTGTGATAGGAACAATTTTATAAATCCATTGGGGATAGTCAATGGGTAGGATGAAGGAAACCGAGAGGAGGCACTCGAATTTCTTCTTTGACTAGAAGAGCAACGTAAGGATGCATTTTCCACAACTTTTGTTTCATGGGTTTGGCATCGTGAATGGTAACAATATTGTGGAGCATAATGTTTGGGTCAATACCGGGCATATCAAGCATAGGACCAAGCAAAGGAATTGCTATGGTCTCGGAGGAAAGAAGTAAAAGCTTCATGTTCGAAGCATCTAAAGATTAGCCTATCTTTAGAATATACGGTCGTCTTGAGTGTTAATGTTGATTTCGATAATCAATTCATTCAACATGGTTTACATCTCGAAAGGTAACACCCGGAAATATAAGAATCTTCCGCACGAAGGTAGGTGAGGATAGACTCATTGTCCTAACATTGAATGAAGTTAATAAAAGGTGTATCATCATTGATTATGTTAGGATACATGAATAGAAGAGAAGAGGGAACCTCTCCATCATGTTGATAGGTCAAAGGTCCCAAGGAAATTATGTTTACGAAAAACATTAGGAGGAATAGATTTAGGATCGATGGACTCCGTGGGTGAAGGTGGTGATGTTGGTGAATGGGGCGAAGTAGGTTTGTCTTCCTCAATGTGGTTAATGCGGGCTGTCTTGGGAGATGTAGCGGTAAAGACAATGCCACTACGATTGTTATGTTTATAGGTGGTACATGAAATGACAACATAACAACCTTGTTCATAAAAAATGAAGCCAAAGCCTTTCCATGTGCAACGATGAAGGAAAGTGTGGGTGAAGAAATGATTAATAAGAGATTAGGGGTCAAATGAAAATGGTCATGTTTGGGATGGAGGTTTGGGTGAACAAGTGGTAGTATCAAGTCCCCAATATGTTAATTTAGTGTGAAGGTGGGGAGGACCATAAGGGAAAACCTCTCCTATGTGATAGTCATAACGAGGATGTTGGCGCAGGTTTCCATACTCTTGCAAAGTGAGGAATGTGTTTATGTTGTAGAGGTGGTACTCCCCAGAGTGAGGCATTGAAAAAAAACTTCCAAGGGATTGGTATTCGGTATGCGGGTAGCAGGGATAGACAAATCACTAGGTGATTAGGCTGAGGGGTATCGGTTGGTTTGTAAGTAGATGGGTGAGCTATAGAGGCTATGACCACAATAGGAATAGAAGAGTTAGGTGTGGGAGAGGTGGAAGCATTGGTGGATGGGGTCATGGGTGAAGGAGAAGTGGGGTGATGAAATATGACTTGACTAGTACAAGTACATTGTTGGGTTGGCACAACATGTTACAAGTTTTGAATGGTGATGGGTCGACGGGGATGGCATAGTTATGGCCTTCATGTTCAAATTTTACACAGTGATGTAAAGTTGAAGGGACATAACCCATGACACAAATCCAAGGTCTTCCGAGTAATAGGTTATCTTTGGAACTCTTCCTCTAAGACGTATGATAGTTCCGGGACAAAGGTGCGAGGACCTACTCAAATGTGGAGAATAATGGTGCCAAGTGTGGAAGTGATGGCGTTGTTGAAGGAGTGCATCATAATCAAGGGTTATTATGCATACAATTGGAAGGAATGTACATTTTATTCTATGTTTGGGAGGAGATGATGTTAATACTAGCACCACCATTGATCATGATGCGTCATATGTGTGTATGTTATCGATATAAACATAAACGAAAAGGGTAGGATCAAGATCATCTGACTAGATAGGTACAATCTCCTCATCAGAGAAACTGAGGAAAAAGAATTGATTAGTAGGTTAGAAGAAGGGGATGATTTGGTAAGAGAGGCTACATGGTGAGGGGTGATAATGGAGGCCACTTGTGTGTGGTCATTGGGTAAAACTTTAATGGATTGCAAAACCTTTATAAGGGCTTGTCTATGAGTTTCAGAAGTTTGGACGAGATCATACAAAGACATTTTTAGAGGGGATTGATGCATTTGTTTTATCATTGTGTGATGGGTGACCCCGTCAGAGATAGGGTATGTAGGTCCTCGATGGTGATTTTGGGTGTGTGTGCAGACGATATATATACCGGGCACATGGTTGGTTGATAGGCTAGTTGCTTATTATTTTCCTTTGTCTTTTTGAGCACGTGTGACAACTTGAACCATGTTAATCTAAGGGGAGGTGGTAAATGGAGAAGGTGTAGGATGAGTAGTGTAATGGCATGATGGGAAAAAAACTAACGGTGAGGAAAATTCTTGTGCAGTGAGTTGGGCACACCAACATTTGGGTGGTGATTTTTCCAATTCTCTGATACGGACCATGTTGATCTCAAATTTTGGAGGTGGAAAAAGGGTTGTGGGGGTGGAGATGTTGGTCGTTAAAGAAGCAAGGGATGATGATGTGTGGTGACAGGTGAAAGTGGAAAATGGTCCTCATCTAGAAGGTCATCATCGTCAAAGTTTTTTTCAGGAGGAAAAAGTTGGAGAAGATCGGTCTTTAGAGCCTTAAAATTTTCTACATCATGTCCTTACACACGATGATAAGCACAAATCTTGGTTTCATTAAACCCTTTTGGTTTTGGTTTGAGAGGATCGTAAGGTTGAAGCGGTGTTAATCCGATGATGGAAGTATTTAAGAGATTGGTTAAAATTTTGGCATAGGATCTTGCTAATGGATCACAATGGGAAGTGAGTGTGGGTTTGGGTAAAGGTGTAGATGATCATGAGGGAAGAGGTTTTATAGGAGGAGGAATGGGTTGGCCCACTAGTTTGGTAAGTGGTATTGTCTTAGGTTTTGATGGAATTTGCTTGGGTAAAGGTGTGGTAGAAGAACTAGCACTGGAAGGTTTTGTTGGTTTGACTACCTTATTAGAGGGTAGTGGGTTCTTTTCTTTGGGTTATACCTTCTTGGGTAAAGGTGACATGGGAGTACGGGATGCATAAGGGAAAGTAGATGGTGGAAGAGGACGAGTTACCCATGGGGAAAACCGAGTTACGATGGGAATGGTTGGTAGAGGTTGGGTAGACGGCATGGGTTGAAGTCATATAGGAAAGGTTGGGGTTATAGTAACTGGTGGAGGTATAGGTGGTAAGAAGTGCACGCGGTGAGGGTGAGGGTGTTTGGTTTTTGGGTGAATGAGATGTAACAAAGGCTCGTGTTGTAGTAGTAGGTTGTTTAGATTTTGACTAGCCTTAGGTAGGATACTTGTTTGATCAAGGTTGATGGATGGGGATCTAGGATGGACGGAAAGGGGAAGGTGACATAGGTGTGGTGGACGAGACTGGTGTATGTGGCCTAGAAGGTTGGGTATTGTTTTTAGGCGGAGGGATAATGTTGGTGTAGGTTTGGAAAGACACGACTAAGTCTAATTTTATAGGTGGGTGAGTAAGGTTTGATGTCGGCATGACACCTAAGGTAGTGACAGTCTAGATACGGGTGAGGAGATAGGTGTGGGTAGGTTTTTGATGTCTTGGAACCATTTTAGTTGTGGGTAGAGGTTTGGATGTAGGTAGAGGTGATGAAGAAGATGCCATTTTAATAGGCATGGTCAACGTTGATCCGATTAATGAAAATACCTTTGGGTAGATCATAGAAGTACCTGAGGAAACATTTGCATTTGAGTCAAAAAGGGGAGCCAAAGATGTCCCCAAAGCATGGAATTATTGACGTAATCCAAGCGATCGGCCAATAGTGAAAATGGGACTACTGAAGAAGAATATGGATTTGGTTTGGTGGAAATCCCTATAAAATATGTCTGCGAGACAAGGAATTGGTTAGCCTTGGACTCTGTAGGTAAAAGAGCCAAGATCATGTCAATGGGGTCTTGGGATGCTTAGAGGAGAACTACCCCCAATAGGTAGTGGCATGTCTGACGAATCTCCCATGGGTAGGAGAGATAATAGGTGGGGTGAGGTAGACTTCTCCCTTGGTGGAGGAGAAGACGATGATGATTCTCCTGTGGATGGGAGAATTAAAAGCATTGACTGTTTGGTAGGTTGTGAGGTAGATGGTGAAATGGCATTGGTAGAAAATGTAGGTTCCTCTCATGGTAAAGGAAGAGATGAAGGGGACTCCTTTGTGGGTGAAGGAGTGGAAGAGGTATGTTCCTCTATGAGTAGAGGAACTCATGCTAGAATTTCCTCAATAGAAGAAATAGGTGGGATTTGAGGAATGATCGATATGATATCAAAAACCACGTGGACTTCATGGACATTGCTATTGTTGGATGAAGGTTAAATATTTTAATTAGATGACAGGTTTATAGTTAGGGAACAACTTTTAAAGATGTGAAAATTTTGATTTGCCTAGGTGAGTTTGGGTTTTCCACTATGAGGTCTCCATTATCTATCATCTCTTGGAAAATGTTCTTAAAAGTTATGAAATTACCATCGCTATGGCCTTTAACATGATGGTAATTATAGTATTAATGTTCCTTATACCACACGGCATATGAAAAGTAGGATCGAAACATGCATGAGGTTTTATGGGGGAAGCATAATGGCTCCACCTTTAAGAAGCTTTATCAAGACCAAAGAATAGGGTTCTCCAATTAATGTGTACATCCACTACTCCCATCGGAGCTGAAAGGTCCTGACAGGGAAATATTGGAAGAAGGTTGTGCTTGATTAGAAGGATGAGGTGGACCCACCTTGAGGAATTCCTCTTTTGTAGATCCTTTGGCCTTTGAATAATTATTTTGAGGTTTTGAAGATGAAGAAGAATCGTTTGATTTGAATGGGGCATTCTTGTTTCGTAATTGGATTTTCTTTTCTTTAATAGTGTGAATTTCCATCTTTCATGCCATGGTGAATGATTTTTTGAAGGTTTGGAAGGTTTGTACCTATAGAGTTAATGAGATGTGTCTAGCACAAGCTCTAGTGAACAACTCAATAAGTTCAGTCTGAGGTAGCTAGAACGTTAATTGGTTGATAAGACTCCGCCAGTGGGAAACAAAATATGTGATAGATTCATCTTCATACTGTCGTGTCAAATATAGGTCGGTCATGGTGACCTTCTTGACTACATTGATTGAGAATTGGTCTAGGAATTACTTGAGCCACTTAGTTGAAAGAGTAAATGGAATGTCTAAGTAAACTATTGTAATAATCTACGGCGGGTCCTATTAGGGACATGGTAAATGTTCGTAAGAGAAAAGAATTTTCATGGGAAATTACGTAGCACCCATACTTGAATGACCACAAGTTCTATTGTGAGTCTTCTTGACTATTAAAATAGTTGAATTTAGGAATTTCCCAATACACAGAATACGTGAGAATAGGAATGGATGGATGAATAGGCTCATTATAGATTTTCTCATAGGTTAAGGAGTTACGAGAGATGGAGACCGATGCTTCTAATGTCTATATAATTTCCATCATCATCCTAATGAGGTCGTTGTTGGGTTGTGAGGAATGGATTCCTCCCGAAGTAAAGGGAGGTTGATGATGGGTGTATGATGTAGATGAAATCCCCATACATGAGGGTGCGAAATATAAAAAATGCAAAGGGGTATGGATACGAGTGGAATCTACCCCGAATAGGTGATAGAAGAAATCAAGGACTGTTGTTGTTGATGCATGTAAATAGGTGGGGTGGTCACAAGGACTCTCATGGTAATGGATGGTAGAGACTGAGGGATAGAAAAACTAGATTTTGGAAATGGTGTGGGTTGCAAACTGGAGGTGGTTGTAATGCAACCCAGTACATACGAGGAAAGGGGACATATGGGGCTATGCTCAAAGCGAAATCGGTGAAGGAATGGTTGATGCCACGGGTACAAAAAACGTCATTGGGGAAGCAGTTATGGCAGAGGTGGAACCTAACTAAGTGACCACAAGGGGTTATGTGGATGAGGAAGCATCAAACTAGTGGTAGCTAAAGTAGAAGTGGGTGCAAGGGTAGGAGAGATAGATACGAGCATACCGTATATTAACCATCTCGAGGAGTCCTAGGTAGATGAGTGGGAAAGATAGTATTGTAAGGCCATGGGATTCTGATCAAGGAGTCTTACAAACTCCTCATCACCGGTAGCAATGGGGATAAGTTGAGTCAGATCCATAGGTGATAGGATGGATGATGGTGATGGACTAGGTGGGAGTGGTTGACGGCTGGCGTGAAATACAAGGGTGTTAGTTTGGCTGCGAGTCAACACCATGTGAATTAGTGTTGACTTGGTAAAATTGTATTCTATAAATGACACAGAAAAACAACAAAGAAGAGAACAATGAAGTTTGGGGGAAAATATTGTCGAGTGATTTGATTAAAAATCAAACATAGAAACCGACGATGGTCATCGACCAATGATGGTTCAGAAATGAAATGACGAAGGTTATGATTACCAATACCGTCACTGTGGAAAGTACCAGTTTCAACAAATGAAATAAAATTGATGAGTATAATTTGGGGAAACTATACCTAACAGAGATACCAGAAAGTTGGGGGATATAATGGTGTCTTGAGGACCAAAAATAGAAAAGGATATGTGATGAAGGTTTTTTCGGTAAAATAACCAAAATAGCCAGAAGTCAACACTGGTTAGGTCAACCAACGACAGCATTCTATGAAATGAGAAGAAAAGAAGAAAAATGGATGTTCATGAATTAAACTAGATAAAGGGTCAACCCAAAAATATAAGAATGACCCCGGCACACTCATAAATAACCAGAATACTCCATCTATGATGAGGAGTGTTAAAGGAAGAAGAAAAATTGATAATCGTAACTCACACCTCAAAATGCAAGTCAAGAACAAAGCTAAGAAAAACACGTAATCCTAAAAGTGAATTTATGTTTGTTTTAACTTATGCTATTAAGATTGACTTGTGAATTTAGAAAATATTTTTGGTTGGGAAGGCATCCTACAAAGAAGGAAATCTAAAGGTGAGGTTTCAAGTTATATTATGGCAGGGGCAGTCCTTTCTTTGAGTTATGATTGGATAGAGAAACCAGCTTGGGTGCCTACTATCAATCCTCTGATCGTGTGATTGTTGAAAGCTTATTCTAGGTGGGATTTTGTTTAAGAAGATGTGTATATTCAATTTTTGTGGTTTGGAAAAGAGAGAAGAGAGAAATGTGCTTTCTATGGTTCAATTGTGTCAACCATCAGCTGGGCATGACTTCTAACATATAGGTTGCCCTCATTTTTAAATGTGAGCTAATAATGCAACATACAAGGATGAAATGCAACAAAATTTTAAACCCAAATCCACAAATTATATTTGATGAGAGAAATAATGAATAGGCAAGAGTATGTCTTTCACTAATGCAATACAAAAATAAAAAAGAAGTGTTCTTTTTAATCCAAACTATGAGTGTCACTGAGACAGATAGGAGAAGAAGAATGTTTCCAAGGGAGAAGATTTAATGTGAAATATATTTCAAAAAGAAATAAACACAAAATGATTCCCTAAGAATGAAAAATGTAAAGAACCCAAATGGGTCCCACCGGTGTGCCAAAATGTTTCACCAAATAGTGTGCGTACGTAAGAGCAAAATAGATAAGGTAAGGGTAAGGAGGAATACTTGTGAGTGAAGGTGGAAGGTAGAGTGCGTGTGTTCTAATTTCTTAATCCAATGCTGATTGTGAGAACTTCATTTTTGCTAGGAGGAACTACCTACGAATAAAAACAATACGACAAAAGAAATATTAAACACTATAAGTCAGTGGAATACCTAGCGTATGTTAGATCCAGGAAGTATGCTACTTCCTAGATGGCTATTAATCCAATGTTTAAAATAACTTAATGCAAGAAGTAATATGAACCAATAATGTCCTACTGTAGTTGATATGATTTAGGTATCTCATTCAAGTACAATAAACAAATCTAATCTAACAGGTAGGTTATGACCAGATCTGGAAGTGAGACAGGTAAATAAAGTGATGGAGATAGGTCAAGGTCAAGCTTTAGGTGATTTGGGTTGTTTGGGTAAAAGTTATGAGGTTACTGTTATAGGAAGGTTTTCCAAAAGCAGTCCACGTCGGTATGGTATGATCGATGCCGCTTGAGGGGAATTCAAAAATGGTTCGGGATAACCTACGTTGGTAGGGTTGGGCTAATGGAAACTTAGTGAAGGTAGGTTTTGGTGATTCTATGAGATTTCCCAGAGAATGAATAGATAATGGGGAGGTAGATGGAAATTCTAGAGATAGTCAAAGGTGTATGGAGTCAGATATGGGGGGTTACAAGGTTTTAGGTGATTGGGTAGAGGGATTTGTAGGAGGGTGAGAGATGATGGGGTGTAAGGGAGACTAGAACCCTCAAACAAACATAAAGAAACTAATCTAAATAAATATGGGAAGGTGCAGATCTAAAGGTAATTACTGGTGTTTTCAGACCTAGTTGTTGGATGAAGGTGATGGTTGATCAGTGTAACTAGTGGTTAGTGTTGTGGCTGTGCTTCCTAGAATGTTTTCGTGAATGCTTGCATTTCAGATCAATGCTTGGTTGCTGGTTCATGGTGGCTTGATGTGCAGGAGTGCTCTAGTGCATGCTTGCATTCAAATCTCTCTTCTCAAAGACTTGAATAATTCTTCCAACCTATCAAACAAGTTTACCAAAGTGAATATATGGTAACCGATGATGGTTTAGGGTGACCGATGTTAGTTTAGGGTTGAATGGATTCGGTTAAGGTGGGAAATCATAGGTTTACTAAAAATTATAGATCTTGGCAATCTTTTTGGTTAGCCCTATCTATTCTTGTGAATTAAAACAGAATGTTGCACTTAGATAAGCGAGAAAATGGTTAGAGGGAGAATAGGCATGTGATTTTAGGTTTGAAATAAGTCTTAGTTAATTAAGGTAGGTAGGACTAAGTCTTAGTTAGTTATGACAAGTGGATATTGAGTCCTAGTAAAAAGGAAATATGCTAAGAATAGGTTTATGATGAGGTGTCTAAGTGAGGTGGAAATTAGTTTAATTAAGGTAATTAACCAATGAATATTGTGATAGTGGGCATTAATTTAACTTTGGGAGATTAAATTAATATACACGTGGGGTAAAGGGGGAGTGTGACCCAAATTTGGTGTCTACATACGACTTTATACGATTCTTGCACACAACAAATATGCTTAGCATTGTACCTCTTACCAATCCCAATAAGGCTCCTAGGGGCATCTAATTTCTCACATATTACAGGTGCTATTTTTTCATTTTATACTAATTCCTATTATTACTAGCACACTACTTATTCCATTGATATATACACACTTTGACATACTCTTTATCTCTCTAACATGCTATGGGGTGCTTCATGTGCAACATTTGACTTGTAGGAACTATTTACCACCATGGTTGTCTGATACTTTTCTTGATACTGTTTTCCATTGTCTTCTATTGTATGCCATTGTTTGTGGGCCATGCCATATGTCTTTCTTAATCATTTCTTGTATTGTTTTGGCTGTGTGTTGGACCCGATTGTCTTGCGACATTACTGAGCGATATCCCATGCTTGAAACCCACTTTTGTAGTCTACTTTTTCTGCACTATTTATTGTTTCTATTTTCTTCTGTATCATGTTTGTCACTATTTCTACTAACATATGCATATTTCCACTTTTTTGCATGTGCCTTGGTTTTTACCATGCACATTCCATCCCCCTTGCATGGTATCAATTTCGATCAGTTTTAGGTCCTCTCCTTTGGGATGCATCCTCCTAGCTATGTCACATACACCCCAAATGAGAGGGGCCATACGTTGGGTGAATTAGTCACCCCATACAACAACTTAGAGCTTCAGTACATGTCTCCATGCAAAATATGTGAACGTAAAAAAATATAGTCTACGCTTATAATAACAACCTTAATCGATTTGGGTACTCATTTCAATATAAACACTAGTGCCTAGATACGATGACACTAGTGATTGAGTGCTTGAAACCTTTCTAGGCACCTATGACCAAGGGGAAGTTAAAGTTAATTTCTCACATCAACATAGTTTCCAACAGCTTCGGAGAGAATTTTTCACAAAGATAGAAATAATCCTTCGATAATCGAATACATTCTATCTCCTTTTTCTACTTGGATCAAACATGGAACAACATGAAACTAAACATGGATCACACCAACTATAGTGGTGTATAAATTTGGTACGTAGTCATGGAAGGAGAGTAAAACTAGACCTCTCTCCCCAATGCTCTTTTTCCATGGTGTGAGATCACCCAAAAAACTTGTAGTTGGATTGATATCACCCAAGAAACACATTCTTGGCATGAGATCTCCCAAAAAAATTTCTCTTCTATAGCCATTTTCTATCCTATTCACTAGGGATAATTTTAGTGGTGAATATTCGTAATATGGTGAATATTTCATTTTAGGGAAATTTGAAAAGGTGATTTTTTCAGAGTGGGTTGGTGTCCTATTCACCTAAAATTTATAGTATATTTTTTTGGGGTCAGCTTCACCTACATTTGAAAACATCTTCTATAACAACCTAGGTGATTCGTTGAGTAGTATACTATAGTTCTACCACTAGTACCTTACGAATATTGTGAACTCACATACTTTAAGCACCAGTGACTAGAGATTGCTGACGTGTGACAAAGGGGTTAGCTATTGACCCGTGACAGGGATATAGTTGATGCGCGACAATGATGTTAGTTTTTGACGCTTGAAACCGACGCATTGTTGACGTGTGATAAGGGTGTTTGTTGACGCGTGACACTGATGCATAGTTGATGCCTGAAAAGTAGTTACAACAGATGCATGACAAGAGGTAAGTTGTTGACGTGTGATAGGAAGGTATTGGCGACGCACGTCTAGGAGGTATTACGTATGTGCAATAGGGATATTATCTCTAATGTGCAACTTGTTTCTTTTGCTGATGTAGGAATTTGTTCAGAAAAATGGAAGGTGCTAGTCCTCAGAATGTGAAAACCCAAAAAGTAACTAAGAAATCTTAGAAGTCCCTATTCAAGTATTTTGGAAACTCTGCTTGATACAGATATTGAAACTACCAGTAACCATATAGCTGCCACCAGAAAGAATCAGAATATTGACTATGTGGAAGGTAATATTGAGGTGGACATGCATTCTGCACAATATCAAACAAATGATACCTATGATAATATGCCAGATCTTGAAGATATAACTGTTGAGATGCCAGATCCTAAAGATATTCTTCTTGTTGGGGTGTAACCATGAGTGCATCATGATATCACACATAAAAATACTCAACAAAATGGAACACAAAAATCAAATTCAAATTCTGGTTCATGAAAGAGGAAAGCTGGTGATTGTGATATTGCTCAAAATTCTACTCAAAAAAGTAAAACATTGAAAATGAACAAGCAAATGTGGACCATTGGGAGGACATACAAGTTTGATTGGGCTACCAAATTTCTGTTTATCGAACCTATACAATCATCTAATTCAGAAGAGATCCCATTTGAATGTACATGTACAATATGTACGTGGAAATTAGGAAAGCAACAAAAAAATGCAAATGAAGGTGGACAATATATAAAAACATTGTGGAAAACAATATTTGACTGTAACAGGGGCGAGATGACTAGAAAATCAAAACACACAGGTGGAAAATTGAAAAATAATGCATGCATGTTAAATATGCAGTGGATTATGAAGTAGAGCAAAATAACACAAACATCTCATAGAAAAGGGAGGAACGATCACATCACAAATTAGTAAGATGAATAAGACAAATCTACATGCTAAACTCATACAACTATCTACTTTGTTTCAAATACTAAAGAAAGGAAGACCGACTTTGGATTTCCTTGATTTCAAAGTTTTGTACCAATATAATGGAATGCCAAACGTACCTCGAGTCTCATTGGTCTGAAAGTAGTGGATGGGAAATGGTAAAATGCCTTTCGATGATAGAGAAGGAAGATTTGAAATAGGATGTAAAAAATCAAATTTTATCTCTCTTTCAATTGATGAAGTGATCGTGGTCGAAAACACCGCATGGGTATGTATCCACATCTATACTTTAGAAAATCATATAAGGACACCTCATTTGTTTGGGTGTTATGAAAATGGTTGAAAAGCGTAGTTCCGAAAACCTACATAAAATAGTTGTTTCTCATTTGAAATATATTACCGGAATGACCGATAATGAAATTGCTATGAAGTTGGTATACGTTGGAGCAGACGGTGCATCTATCATGCAGTGTCATCGAACAGGGCTGTGTGTTAGATTAGAAACATCAATGGCCCCATATATGCTACCAAATCACTGTATGGCTCACAAAATGAATTTAGCATATAAAATGGTAAGAAACTATGAAAATGTTGCTAAATTAGAAGACCTTATAAGATAAATTCATGCTTATATGGAAAACAGCCCAAAGAGATTTCTTGAGGAGTATCCTTCATTGGTTGGTTACATGCACAAATATTGTCATGAGGTTGATAGGGTGAGGGACTTGTTTTTCTATTTAACTGATTTGGAGACATTGCTCACATTGGTTGGTATTCTTCCAATGTTGCAGGAGATCAATACACTAATGAAGCATGCACAAGGGAGATTAATCTATATTGTGGATTTTCTACGAGATGAGAAAAATGGTATGTCAAAGTCTTGATATCTTGTACTTCCCAAGATAGTTTGTATACACCTTTTTTTCGAGAATTGGAAAGCTTTATTAGATCTTAAAATCCTAGTAACTATTTGAAATTTAATATCCAGGATCACCTCTGCATCATTGTTTATGGGAGGGACATACCACTGCACATTTTGTAAAAATGTCAAGATATTACAAGATCGAATGGGAAGATGTTTCGGTGACATGTAATATTTTGAGTTTGTTATATTTTAAACAAGAATAAAGCTTAAAAATTTTTCAATCCTTATCATTAGAAATTAGAGAATGTTTCTCCAAAGATAAAATTCTTGAAGCAATGGGTGTGATGAATCCTAATTTTTGGAATATTGAAGGTGGTCGTGCAGACTTTGTAAGAAAGCATTTCCATAAATCCATGGGTACAATAATGGAACATTTCACAAAGACTTTAGAGTTCAAGGGTATGGAAATCAAAGGTATACTAAATGCTGATTTATTAAAGTTTCAATCAAAATTTTTATAACAACAATGAGGAACCAATATAAAAATTTAGACAAACCTTCTGAAAGTGGTGTTATTACAAGTTCAGTAGCAAGAAATATATCAAATTTCTATCTTACAAGAAGACATCAATGAATATTTCAGATTATATGAGTTATGCCAAACAATTATTTTGGGGTCTGTGGAGGATAAAAGGGTCTTCAGTGCTTTATCATTTATAAAATCAAAACTGAGAAACAGGTTGGATAAAAATCTGAAAAGTTACATGAGGTGTTATGTATCTTGCTACTCCATGGAAACCTTTCCTTTCGACAGAGCAATTGCACATTGGAATTCCCTTTGCGAAAGAAGAGGTGTGAATAATACAACTACAAATACAACTGTTCCCAATGATGAGAGTGGAATTGGTGTATCGTCAAAATCTACAGAAGAGAACATCGAGTTTGAAGAAGCTATTGATAATGGATTGTTTCAACTTTAAATAGGTATCTCCTTGACCTTACTTTTATTGTTTGTTATCATTAAAGATGTTACAGGTATATATATTTACATTTATTTATATACAATTATTTCATCTTTTATTTTGAAAACGTGGGTTGACATCCATCTGAGGAAGCTCACACTTCTCGGGACTGACAATGTCAGGAAACTCACCAATCTATCTACTAATCCATTTCTCATGTTGAGTTTTCTTAAATCAAAGATCTAGCACACTACGAAGGATGATTTCACAACCATCTAAAACACAAGAGGTAAGTTGCTAACTTAAACCCTATCATATGACATTTCTTGATATTTTACAATTATGTATAATTTATTTTTATATTTGCAAAATGCTTTGATATATTTTTTAAACTGTGGTATAAAATCTCACAATCTAATTTTACAAAGAGGATTTTTCGATATTATACAATTCATCATCCACGATCGTGCTTGAAGCTAAATCTATGTCCACATAAAATTCACCATCATCCATATAATGTCATCATCCACATCTAATGTCATCATATCATTATCATAATCCTGACACTCTAATCCTAACACATTCCATTTTTAATTATCCATTATCATCATTCATCATCATCTATATCGATTCTAATGTCATCATATCATTACAAGTATAGAGAAGAAGATTTAGAGAACGTTCAAATGTCTCTGTCGTACTACATTCCAAATTTTCTTAAAACAATTATCCATTATCATCAATGATTCATCATCCAAATTCCATATCTATGAGACTATGATTCTATTCTAATGTCATAATCCACATCTAATGCAATCATCATTAAAAGTAGAGAAGAAACATAAACACCATCAAAATCTATCACATTTTCAAAAGCTATCACATTTCAAGTTTCAAATTTCAAATCCAGACAATAAATTTCAAATGCCATGACCATCATATTCAATGTTTCAAATTTTAAAATAAAGATTATAAAGTATTTCAAACTTGCAAATTTAAAGATTCTATTTTTCAAGTTTCTAGAATTCACCCTCAATTTCAACCCTCAATTTTCTTTAACCCTTTCCTCAATGGCTTCCACTCTTGTACTCCTTTCCCTAATGGCTACCCCTATTGTACCCCTTTCCCCAATGGCTTGAATAATCCCAAAACTAATCAGATCTTCCGCAACACTGTCTAGATTCTTTACAATTCTTTCTTCTTCCTTTGTCAAATCTCCATGGGATAACAAACTTGGATCTGTAGCTGCCTTGGTTTTGAATAAAATTTCAGGGTTGAAGCCATGCTCTTTAATTATCCTGCTTCAGTGTATTGTTTTGTTTGTTAACCAAAACAATATTTTCCTTCAAATTCTTCACTGCGGATAAACTGTTCTTTGCGGTTTCCAAGTGAACTTGGAAAACCCTTGCTTGACTCTTCAAATTTTCATATTTCAACTGCACAAAAAAATTGATTGTCATTTAAACATATAACTAAAATAAGAAAACTTCAAATTAACAAAAAATATTGTTTGAAAGTGATAATACTTATGACCGCTCTATCTCTCTCAGCATTTGCAACTGCTACGAGATCCTTGTCCTTCGACCATTTGTTAAAATATGCCTGGGCTTCAACACTAATATTTTCCAATTTTTTTAATGCTTTATCTAAAATATCATCTTTATAATTGTTGTTATACGTGATAGTCCCACTTCTTACTTGGGTAAGTAAGGAATCCATCTTCACATGTTGATTTTGGACTACAGTGTATAAACTATCCCTTTTCCAGA
Source organism: Taxus wallichiana var. yunnanensis (assembly GCA_018340775.1). Lineage (NCBI taxonomy): Eukaryota > Viridiplantae > Streptophyta > Pinopsida > Cupressales > Taxaceae > Taxus > Taxus wallichiana. The sequence goes on along the minus strand of CM031243.1, from coordinate 303,414,054 downwards.
ATTTCAAAATGACTTATTATCTCATTGATTAGTACTTTAGCCCTTCTCTCCCATTCTATGAGCTGACTGATATGAGGTAGAATAAACTCATCGACATGGGATTGAAAATCATAACCAATTAAGTTCTCTAAAGGAAAAGGTTACAACTGTTCACCATCTGTATCTGAAGAAGATGATGTCACTGGAGAGGTATGGGGACTTTCGGGTTGATCATCGACTACTACTTGTTTCTGCTTTTGGGTGGCCTGATCCTGTTTGTGATAAAATAAATCAATATTCAAACAAATAAATCTAAAGTGAAATGTAACGAAATTGAAAGTTGAATAAATTATGTTAAAATAGAAGTATACCTGCTGGCCTTGAATCATCTCACGTGTATTGAAAAATCCTACTGGGTCATTGCTATCAATGCCCAAGTAATCTTCATCTAAATTTATATTGTTTAAAACTGATATGCCCATTGCGTTGGGAAAGCCACCGAGAGAGAGGGTTGGAATTTGAAATGAGGAGGCAATGTTTAGTGTCCCACTAGGGGCCGGAGGAATTAGCATGTGTTTACCAATGTTATTTTTCTTGATCCTCGGGTTGGCATTTTGAATATTATTGGTTGAGGGGTGTTGCTGCTGTTTGTATAGAAGGAAAAGGACTACAATGTGCTAAAAATTCAAGAAAAATCATATGAAAATTAAAAACTGTTAAACTATGCAATAACTATGAAATTAAACGAAGTAAAATTCAAAACTTGTACCTTGTTGTTGAGGGGTAGCTTGTCGCGGTACTTGAGGTGGCCGTGTTGGTGTAGTAATTGGTGGTTTCGAGTTGTTTGTTGCTAGGATTGCTGAGGTCGTTGATGAGAAGAGACAATTACATGTGACTGAATTGAATGGGTTGGGGAAGACGGTTGACTTTCAAATGCACATGTATGGTCCAAAGCCCCTGCAATGTCATCAAAAATGAATTACTAAATAATACTAATTTAAATTTAAATGGAAAAATGAAAATATAAATTTGGAATTTGTAAATAATACATGTAAGGGTATCCGTATTACTTCTCTGGCGTTTCACAAATTCATACGGTTGGCGGTTCGGGATGAATGACCTTCCATTTCAGATTGTGAATCTCTTGATGCCTCAGCGTGTTATTGGCCTCTTCCTCTTGATGCCACCTTTTTTTAGGGAAGGGCCTCCAAAAATATTCTCTACAAATAGTAAATAGTTAATATATGTTGTCACTTGTCAGTAAATAGTTAATAGTTAATACAAACTTTATAGTTTTTACCTATTGTTCTTCAAATGAAATTGACAAATTAGTCAACGCCTCATCCGTGCAAGTGGGAATGTGTTTGTCTTTTAAATTTAAAAGAGCCTCGTAATAAAGGCCAAGGAGATAGTTTGTGGTGTGAATGACTATTTTTTTGAAAGCTTTGCATTTGTAATGTTTGTTCTTATTTTTTTTATAAGAACATGCACCAATCAAATTTTTGCTTTCTGATAGTTACAAGAATGTATGCAATGGCCCAGTTTGGTATATCTATTTACGCCGACCCTGCATAACTATTCTAGCTTGGAAAAAGGAAATCATAGTAGTAAGAAAGTGGTGTCCAATTCCTTGCGTATCCACACCACGTCTGGATTTATTGACATGAGCTGCAAATGCCAAAAATAGTCCAAATTTATTTAAATTAGAAACTGAATACAAAATGATGAATGAAAATAGTTATACTTACAATCAACATGGAAACCAAAATTTGATTCAAGGTATTTCTTATCGTCCTCGACGAGTGTTGCCTTCGATGTAACAAGTGGTAAATTTTTGAATGGGAGACCTGTAAACCGATGAATATCAGTTGGGTCGATACCGAATTGAAACATTCGACCATCATCCACAGTAACATAAAACAAGCCATCCTCTGTATTGTACGAGGAGATAAGGTAGTTCAAAATATCAGTATCTATTTTGAAATGGGGCATCCTAATGAGCCCACCAAACTCACATGCATCGATCAAATCCTTGTATTTGGAATTCATTTTTAAAATAGTCTGGATGTGAGGGCACAAAGGGTTCCTGTAGAGTATCTTGCCCGTGGTTTGGGCATTTGGGTTGACTGGATTTTCCTCTTGAATTTTGTCTTGAGCTTGCGATGCACTTGTAGTCGCCATTGTAGTTGTCCTTGAGCTTGATTGTACCTGACCTAGACTCCTGTATACAAGAAAATTCAAGAGCTAGAAAGTGTAAACGTGAAAATGACCAGTGGGAGGGTATTTATAGGGAAAAACTAGGGTTTTGAAGGCTAAGATGCATAACAATAGGGTTTGTTGTTGTGTAACAATGAGGCTTGTTATTGTGTGACGGCAAGACTTGTTATCGCACGATAATAAGCCTTATCATCACATGACAAGAAACCTAATTGTCATGCGACAACAAGATCGATTGTCATGCAACAACAAGCCATGATGTTACATGACAACAAAGCCTATTGTTGCGTGACAAAAAATCTTGTTGTCATGTGACAAAAAGACTTGCTATCACACAACAACATGTTTTCTTGTCGTATGCGACAATTATGCGACAATGTCTATGACTCTATAATTTCTTTCGCTCAAAAAAGGGTGGCGAAAATTCAGTTTTGAAAAAAATGGTAAATTCACCTTTCAGTGAAACCGGTTCTGGGGATATTTACCAGGTATTTTCCACCTCCGATTTCCTAGAGGTCTCTTAAAATGAATCCTACTTTTCACTCTTCACGGATCAAGTGCACACTTTCCTTTTACTACTTTTTCACATGCTTTTACATACTTTTACAGAGTTTTATAACACATGACTTTGACTACTCTTTGATCTTCTTTTGCAAGTCCATCCTTAATACACAAAAATAAGCAACCCTTCATCAAACTGCAACAAGATTAGGTACAAAATGGCACAACACAACACGCTTCACCGCTAGGGTTACTTCCTCTTTCTTAGCTTCCATGCTTCATTTTTATTACTTCACACTTTCACTTTTCTCTTCAACATGCTATCACCATCACATCTACATGGTTATCAAGTACGCATATCTTATCTACTTTATGTTATCAAGTATTCACTCAACAACATAAAGTGGGGAAATTTAGACACAAAATCACACACTTGGGTATATTTATAGGTCCATAAACACATACTTGCATTCATATGATTCATAAGCGAGGAAAATATTAATTGATTGATTTATTTGGAATTTTAACTTTATTTTCTATTTTCTATTTGGTCTTACACAACCTCTAACCTAGTCGATAATTTACTTCCTTATCTCTTGTCTATTTTCTCTCGTCCTTATGGGCGCCCGACCTCTTTATATATTACTCGCTCTCTTTGGGAATATTTTATCTTTTTGGAATCTTATTTTCTTATGGGCCAACCTTTTAGTTGTAAATTATGATATTTAAATAAGGAGTCATATAAATACAAATCTATGTGACCAAAATAAAGGACCAATCTCTAAGCATCTATTATCATCACCTAAGGTTCCATCCAAAGGTATTCATATAGCTTTCATTTAAGGTTCAAAGAACTACATTTTATACATACACGCATAGGAGGGGAAGTTAATTTTTTCATCTACACATCTATTTACATTGGTACATCTAGCTATCACCCACTATCACGTGTGCTTACACAAGGGATTCCTAGGGAACAATTCTATCACACATGCACAAGAACTACATGGAGTCTGAGATGTAGTGCAATGCTTGGTCGTAAGTTCACTCTATCAGTGATCATTGGCATCATTCGAATCCCATATTACATATTTTATTTTGGGATTTGATGTAGTTTTAGGATTTTTATAGGTTGTATTCTCTTTGCAAGCTACAAACAAATTCGACGATCATCTAGTGATATACATTTGATAAAAATAAAAGGTTAGCGACACTTGTGTGACACAATAAAAACTAGTTTCTAAGCCATTGCACGATCCACAAGTGCCTAACAGAGGTATCCGTGCATAAGCACCTCACCCCATCCAAGCACCCTATTTATGGCTTATTTAGTAGTTCTAGGATTTTTGTGCTTAGTTGTGATAGTCTGCTTCTCCTATTCATCAGCCGTTGCTCTATTCTAGATCATCTTCAGGAAATTACAAATCACCTAAGTCTCTCTTTCTTCCTCCTAAACTTAAGGTTTCCTATTTTACTTTCTTATTTCTTATGTCACCTATTTTCCAATAGTTTTTATTAATTTTTATCATACATGACTTTGCAATAAGGGTTTTACAAATTTAAAATTTGTTAAATCATCTATATTTTGATGAATTTTTAATGAATGTGTTATCCATTTTTACCTGCTTGGTAAAATGGACAGCTGGAGAGAATTGAACTTGGGCACTTGACGACAGACTTCAAGGTTGAATCTGGAGGAAAACAAGTAAAATTCTATGTTTTGGGAACTTGTAGTTGTTTTGGGGATTTAGGATTAATTTTTGTGCATTCCCCTTATTTTTGGGCTCCAAAGGGTTTAAAACTTGGCCAAATTTGAGAAAAATGGATCAAAACTGGAAAATAGGTATTAGGGACACTTCACACAATTTTCCTAACTCCTAAATCCCGAAAAGTCTAAGGAGTTAGTGAAAAATTTGAAAAAATTGGAAAACATGAAAAAATGACATATTTCCAGTGTATTATGGCTAAATCGGACATCCGGGAAATAAAGAAACAAGTGTCACCGGGCCGTGAGTGCTTTGAAGGCCCGAATCAACCGATTTGCTTTGGATTTGAAGTGATCCCTTTGTATTTCAGGCACAAAGGACCCGTGAGGGAACAAGTTCCTTGCGAGGTTGAGCTCCGGTGGGCTATTTTGGTCGATTTATAAAGGAGTGGGGGTGAGGTTTGTATTGTGGGATGATTGGCCACATCGGTCCGGGTGACCCACATGGAACTCAAAGCGGTTAGGACCTTAGTTTCCGAAATGGCTGATTCAACTGATGATCAAAGGGAATGTGCAGGGGTTTATAAGGTGCGGGAAATTTTACCTCATGGGAACAAGTTCCCCTTAGTGGAAAGAGTTCTATAGTCAATTGGAGGCGTAGTATATATGGAGAGGTCGGTAATCTTGGGCCTAATGAACCCACTTAACCCTATTCCATGGCCATTTTGTTTCCCCACACTAATGAAATGATTGAAAATCAAAGGAAATGAAGCCCAAACCCTTGATGACTAAATAAAGAAATAGAACTAAGGATGAAATTTTTGGAAATGAGCCTATAGACACCAAAAATTTACACTTCCCCATCTTTAATTAATTATCTTGTTCACATTCGTAATATATCACTACATTAGATTAATTATGTTAACACCCCATATTCCCCCCCCCATTCTTATTTAATTAAATAAATATTTCTTCATATACACAAATATCATATCCCATGATATTTTAATCCACCTAAGTTATTCTCTAAAATTTATTTAAAATCATCTCTAACTCCCTTATCCCACATACCTATCATGGGCATTTTTATAAATCCACCATTATCTTAACAAAATCCTAATTATTATAATAATCTTATATTCCTACGTTTGATAAATCCTAATCCAACCACCTAACACCTATCCTAAACAAACTTAAGCTAATTTAGATAATAATCTAACCTATCTTATCATTTCCTAAACAAATCTGACACCTCATTAGCCAACACGACACTTTAAAACCAACCAAAAAGCTTATCCCTTGAAAACACAAACAAAAATATCAAATTAGTAAACATTTTTTGAATAAAATAAAAAAGGAATGAAATTGGAGGCGACTAGGTAAATCACAAGAGATTACTTAAACCCAATTTTGCAGCCCCTTATTAGGATCTTCTTCTCACATTTTCAATCTCGTTTGTTCTATAAGAGTTCAACACTATTATAATGCATCAAAACCAACTTAATAAAATATAGCATTGGTATTCACATCCATTCAATGACTTTGGTGGTCATTTTGAAAGCTTATCGGTCGTCAAAAATCATCATTCAACAAAAGTTTCTTTCATTTCATTCAGCATCTCTAATCAAGGTTAGTCATCTTTTACCATTTCATTTATACATCCATATACATTTACTTGTTAGTTTATTTATTTCATATGATAATTTAAGTCTTTAGAGTAACATAATGTGGACAATAATCAATCGAGATATCACATTTTTATCAAAGATGTTAATATCTTCCGTATGCTAATGATTAATTGAAGAACCTGCAATTCCTGTACACTCTATTTTCCTATAGTATCAATCAAATTTCATTTATTATTTCCACTATATCTTTATTAATGCTAACATTTTTTCAAGAATGGCTTATTTAGATGGCATTAGGAGGACCAAGCCATGAAATAAATAGTATCAACTCTCTACCTATCATCCGCCATCCCTTACATTGGGAGTAATATGACGTTTTGCATGATCTTGAATTGTGTGCCATTCATTATAAACCTTTGGACCAGCTGCAGAGTATTTTTGAATCCACTTAGAGGATTCACAATGCCACTGATGAGTTTTTGGAGGCTTATTTTGAGGATTTACTCATTCAAGCTGACTTGGCTTGGTTCGAGTATCAATATGAAGCTGAATTAGAGGCCTTGAGATTTGAGGCTAAATCTAAAGATCAAACTAATTATCTGTAATCAAATTCTGATTTTTAATACCAATACAACTCAGAAAAAGAAGAGCCATAATACATTTTAGATTTCTCGAGGAATATTTTGATTACGAGTATTCGAGACTACCCAAAACAAAAGAACTTGAGTTTATCGAAGAGGAAGATTCACCTTCATCCAAAAACTCTAACATAGATTTAGACTCTGATTTTGAGCCATACTTTACATATCTCATATTTCATTATCTACTACATATTTGTAATAAAATCTAAACTTTTCAAAACATTTATTATTTATCCATTATATATCATGGCTTGTTTACAAAATAAATTGATTATATAAATTTAGGGTTGACATCCTTATGAGGAAGTCCTTTGACTTCCGGGGACTGGCCTTTTCCAAAAAACGTGCTTAATATTTTTACTAATAAATATCTTGTGCAGTGTCTATGATTGCAACTTTATTCATAGGACATGAGCTAATATCATTTATTACATGGAGTGAAACAATCAAACATCGTCCATTCACATCCATGATTACCTCTAAACCCTACCATATCAAGGTTTGGTAAGTTCTAGCTGTTGAGTTGTGGAGATTAATTGCTTCACAAATAGCATGATTTATAACTTGTAGGTTTACACAGTAATCGGTGTCGGTTGGTTGACCAACGTCACACCTAGTAGACCAACTAACATCGATTACTGTGTGTAAAAATATTTTTATTATAACGCGGGATTATATCCATCATTTGATTAAAAGGTGATCTAAGGGTTTTAAATGAATGGCTAAAGTGCCCTAAGTTTGTATATGCTTATATAATCTAGAAAACTAGGGTTAGAAGTAAGATTGATCATAATTGTAAGAAGGAATTATTGGAGAGAGATGAAAGAATATTAGGAGAGGAAAAGTACTATACATTGTGTAAGGTGTGAAAGATTGCATATCTTCAATTGTATATCCTATGGAATAATATATTGGTCATTTCTTGGTGGACATAGCCCACACTAGGTGAACCACGTTATATTTTGTGTTATCTTTCTCTTGTTTATTTTATCTTCTGGTTAAATTTTGTGTTTATTGCTTGTATGCTTTAATTGATTATAGATATGTACACCACTAACATATGGTTTAACCCCAACAAATTGTATCAAAGCCTTGTTTGAGGGTTTTGTGTGTTGACATGATTTACTCATAGAGGGTTTTCTAATTGAGTGGGAGCACATCAATGGAAAAAGATAGTAAATATAAAGTGGAGAAATTTGGCGGTCATAATTATGAGCTATGGAAGATGCAGGTGGAAGATTATTTGTATTAGATAGAGTTATATTTACCATTGGATGAAAAATCAAGGCCTACATCAGTGACTATTTAAGAATGGAATATTCTTGACAAAAAGGCTTTGGGATCTATAAGATTGAGCCTAGAAACATTTATATCTTCTAATATAATAGAAGCAATAACCACGGTAGATTTGATGAAAGCTTTAGCTTATTTATATGAAAACCAAGAACATCAAATAAATTTTATTTGATGAACAAATTATTTAATTCTAAAATGCAAGAAGATGGATCTGTATCAAATCATTTGAATGATTTTTGTCTATTTTTAATCAATTAAAATTGATTAATATTCCATTTGATGATGAAGTGAAAGAAATTTTATTCTTATTCTTTTTCCAGATAGTTGGAATAATTTGGTAATAGAATTTAGTAATATAGTGTCTACTACTAATATTTTGAAGTTTGATGATGTGGTTAGTATAATCCCAAATGAAGAAGTACACAAGAAAAGTATAGGAGAATCATCATCTTGAAATGCTTTGAATGTGGAAATAAGGGGAAGGTCAAAGGAGAGATCCAAGAGCAAGAAGAATGGGAAATAAAAGTCAAGGAATAGCATATCTAAATCTAAAGTTAGAGATATAATTTGTTGGAATTGTGGAAAGAGAGGAAATACAAAGGAGTGTTGGTTCAAGGAAAACAAAGAGAATCTACTAGATAAAGGTAAAGAGGAAAAAATTGCTAGTGAGGTAATGCAATATGCCCTTATTCTCTCCTTGAATAATAAAGAAGAGTTATGGGTTTTATATTTTGGAGCTTCTTTCCATGCTACCCCTAATAAGGTTTATTTCAGAAATTATTTTTAGGGTAATTTTGGGCTTGTCTATTTAGGAGATGATGAACCATGCAATATTACTGGTAAAGGTGAAGTTTATCTTAAATTTCAAAATGTAAATACATGGGTATTGAAATATGTGAGGCATGTGCCAAGCCTCAAGAGAAATATAATTTTGTAGGGAAACTAGGTGAATCTGGATGCATGGTTACATTCACAACCGATTCTTGGAAAGTTACCAAGGAGTGCTTGTTGTGGCAAGAGGCAAGAAGGTAGGAACATTGTATTTGTCTACATGTGTTACTGATTCCTTTTTTGTGCTATCTACTTCAAATGTAGATGTAAGCATGTGGCATTATCAGCTAGGCCATATGAGTGAAAAATGAATGCAAATCTTAAAGGAAAAGGGTAAGTTTTTAGATTTGAAACAAGTAGATCTTTATTTCTATGAGAATTACATATTTGGAAAGTATAAGAGAGTGAGATTTCTCAAATTTGGGGAAAAAAGGAGCAAAATTGGAGCTTGTGCACTCGGATGTATGGGGACCATATCGGGTAGCTTTCTTTGGAGGATCCCAATATTATGTGACTTTAATTGATGATGCCACAATAAAGGTATGGGCTTATTGTATTAAGCATAAATATGATGTTTTTGAGACTATTAAAATATGGAAAGCCCTTGTGGAAAATGAAACAAATTTGAAGTTAAAGTGTCTTAGAACCGATAATGGTGGTGAGTATAGTAGTAAGGATTTTAATAATTATTGTTTAGTGAATGGAATATGCAAATAAAGAATAGTTCTGAAACACCACGGGAGAATGGTGTTGCAAAAAGAATGAACAAAACAATCATAAAACATGCTAGAAACATGAGACTACATTCCAGTTTTCTTTTACAGCTTTGGGAAGAAGCATAGAGATATGGAAATATAATTAATCAACCATGGGCCTTCAAGTGCATTGGGTGGTGGAATACCAAAAGAATCTTGGTCTGGAAAGATGTAGATCTTTATTTTCTTAGAGTATTTGGTTCAGAAGCTTTTGTACATTTTGATAAAGAAAATAGAAAGAATTTGTATGCTAAATACAAGAGATGCACTTTTATTGGTTATGGCTCTAGTGATTTTGGATTCCGTTTTTGGGATTTAGAAGATTCTAAGATTGTTAGGAGTTGTGACATTGATTGGAATGAAAAGAGAATGTACAAGGATCAAGTTTTGGTACCTAAACATGAACCAATTGATGAGTTTGTGAAAGAAAATCAACTTTCATATTTGAAATAGTCTACTTACAGTGTAACTTCGACATCGTACTTTCACAGAACCAAAGTGCGCTTAGGAAAACTAGTGTTGGAAGGAAGGTTCGGGATAGACACCTACGAAAATTGATGTCGATGATACTCTTGGAATGGGTGTCGGTGAGGAAACCAATGTTGGCGGAAGACATAGGAAATGTGATTGGTTACGAACCATGGTTGGTAGTAGGTGACCGATGCTACCACATTTATAGGTGGATAGGAATGTGAAATAGGTGCAAAATTAGCCTCGGACACCCCATATTTTTGTGAGAAGGTCACAAAGGGTAAGTAGACCTCTAGAAATATTTACACCTTCCTTATCTTATTTATTATTGATTGATAGTGGTGAACCAGAAAGTTTTGAAGAAGCAATGTAGGAGGATACCCATAAGAAGTGAGAGCATGGCATATATGAGGAGATGGAATCCTTGAAACAAAATTAGACATGGGATTTGGTTAAGTTGAAAATAGGTAAGAGAACACTTCATAATAAATGGGTTTATAGGATCAAGGAAGAAGAGGGTGGACAAAAAATATACAAAGCAAGGTTTATGGTAAAAGGATTTGCACAAAAAGAAGGTATTGATTATGGTGATGTTTTTTCTCCTATAGTTAAATTGAATTCCATTTAAAATATTCTAAGTTTGGTTGTAGTATAAGATTTTCATTTAGAACATCTTGATGTTAAGACGACTTTCCTTCACAATGATTTGGAGGAAGAGATTTATATGCAACAACCACTTGGTTATGAAGTCAAGGGTAAGGAGAAACTTGTGTGCAAGTTGAAAAAGAGCTTGTATGAGCTCAATAAATATCCAAGGTAATGGTATATGAGGTTTGGCAGTTTTATGCATGATTACGGTTATATGAGATGTGAATATGACCATTGTGTTTATTCTAAGAAACTTTAAAATGGGAGCTATATTATTTTGTTACTGTATGTGGATGATATTCTTATTGCAGGATCTAGTATTTCAGACATTGGTGAGCTTAAAGAAAATTTATCTCACACATTTTCAATGAAGGATTTGGGAGCTACAAGAAAAGCCTTGACATGCAAATTCACAGAGACAGGAAGAATAGGGAATTGTATTTGTCTCAAGAACATTATATCAATAAGGTGTTGGAAAGGTTTAAAATGAAGGATTCAAAACTGTAAGTACAATTATGGCTGGACACTTTAAACTAAGAAAAGATCAGTTTCCTATATCATGTGATAAGGTCGAGTACATGGCACGGGTTCCATATGCTTCAGCAAGGAAGTTTTATGTATGTAATGGTTTGTACTAGACCAGACATTACATAGGAAGTGGGAGTTGTGAGAAGATTTATGGCCAATCTAGGTGAAGAGCATTGGAAATCAATCTAATGGATACTCAGATATTTGAGAGGGACATCCAACATGCAACTATGTTATGGAGGGTCATATACTTCTTTATGCGGCTATGCTGATTCAAATATGGCTGGAGAGTTGGATGGTATGAGAAACACCAATGGATATGTATTCATAGTAGGTGGGGTGACAGTTAGTTGGATTTCTAGATTGTAGAAGGTTATGGCCTTGTCCACTATAGAGGTAGAGTATGTTGCAGCTATAGAGGTGTTGTCATGAAAATGTGCAACAGGGAAATTGGAAGTTTCCAAGCACGACAACTATACCCCTATGGAAATTTTTTCATGTTTTATCATTCCTAGGCACCCCAGGTCAAATCGGAAGTCTGATCACCCCCTATTTGATGTCAATTTTGTCTCCTAGGTGATTTAGGAAATTCTATTCATTCCACCTGAGTTGTTTTAAGGAGTTCTAAAAATAAACTATCTTCCTAAAAGATAGGGAAGGGCTATTGTTAGCCTTCCCAGGATTGGATTCAACTCCTGGAGAGGAACAGAAGGGAAAAATTCAACATGGAGATGAAATGAAGACCTTAAAACATAATAGAAATTATTTTTGAAGGTTTGGGGAAGTTTTGCAAGACTTGGAGTAGTCTGAGTAAAAAATAGGGTTCACAAGCCTAGGTGGTACACAGGCCTAAAACAACTGCTGGGCTTCAGAAGAAGATTTTAGGAGCTTCGGATGGAGTTAGGAGAAAAAAAAATATATCCAGAAAGATGATTCCAATACCTACATGATGGTGAAATAATATTTTTCACAAAACTTTGGTGCATCAGGTCTGTAGGTAGTTTTTCTCAAGCACAAGTGGAGTACAAAATCAAAAATCTGATTTTTCAGGGATCAAATGGAATAATGAAGTAATGATACCCTCACCATTGGATTCAAAAGGACATTTACAGTCATAATAATATAAATTATTTCCAAAAAATTCCATCAGGAGGTCATGTTATCACTGTTACAAGTTCAAGACTTAGCCAACTTTTTGGGAGGGCACGTGTCGGTACACTCAGGGAGCTTGGCATGGATTTTGTGTCCCTCATGTGCCCCAAGGTCAGGGAACTCAAGTCTAGAAAAGTGTACCCATCCACCTTGAAGCCATTTCAGCCCTCATATGACCTCTTGGACCCTCATGTGACCTCCAGACTCGATAGTTCAACCCCCAAGTACATTTTTGGAGCATCCATTCCCTATCGTTGGATCGATGCCGTGTGTCAGCTCCAGGACCACCAGTGGAATTTTATGTCCCTTATGAACCTAAGGTGGGGGACATAATACCTTGAAAAATGCACCCAACCCCTATGGGGAGTCATTTGGACACCCACGTGACCGAGTTTCAGCCCCTAGGTGCATTTTTGGAGCATCCATTCCCTATCGTTGGATCGGGTGCCACGTGTCACCTCCAGGACCACCGTGGAAACTGATGTCCCTTATTTACCTAAGGTGGGGGACATCATACCTTTAAATATGTTCCCAGACCCAATAGGGAGTCTTCTAGACACCCATATTACTTCCTTTCAGCTCCTAGTGCTTTAAATCAACTTTTTCCTCCTTCATTCCCTGCCATTGGATCAAACGCCACATGTCATGCTCTTGACCACCGTGGAATTTGATGTCCCTAACATCCCTGAGGTCATGCACATAAAGCATTAAAAAATCTACCCAAGCCCTACATGTTTATATCTTTTTGAAATATTTCCAAGTGACACTTTTTTCCGCTTCTAACTTCTAACAACAGATGTGCACTTCATTCCTCCATACTTCCTCTTCAACTTTCTTCCATCACTCCACCATTAAAGAACTCAAAACAGACCTGCTACTAATTAAATTCCCTCCCACTCCATGAAATCATGTAGGTCTCAAGGAATCCTCATCAAACACAAGGAGAAATACGGAGCATAGAAGGAGAAAACAGAGAAAATTCCATAACGATGAAATGAGAAGTTGAAGAAATCTCCCAAACGGATGCATGAAACAACAAGATATATTTTTATGATCATTCCTCTACCCAAGGCCATCAAGAAAACACCTTCAAACTCCCCCCATGTGTGACAAAGCATCCACAATGAAGAAATCTCCTTTTCAAATTTGAATGAAGAAAGAAGTGGGATTTCCCATCAAACCGGTCAGTTGATCGGATCGAAGTAAGATTGTACGTGAAGCACCAAGAAAAAAACCCACATCAAAAATATAATTTTATTTGCAAATAGAGGAGAAAAATAGACCTACAATTTTGAGGTCCATTAATGGCTACTGATCTGTAGAAGCACTTTCGGTCCAAAAATTAAAACTTTAAAATCTCCTGGACTATTAAGTGGGTGGGCCCAAAATTTTAGAGGGAGGATATTGGGAAAAACCCATATCAAAAACTTTGTTCCATGTCAATCTGACTCCTAGAGGAAAAATTTCTAAAAATAGCAGGTCTACTACATAGAACTGCTATTTTGGGAAAGTCATCAATAGAAGAACCTGTGAAGAAGATGAAGACATTGGAGGTGCACTACAACTGAGAATCCACCATAACGAACATTTTTGGAAATTACTAAGAATAGTGAGTGTGTCCTCGAGCACTTGCTAAAAATAGAAAGTTGATCCAAAAGGAATGAGGAACGCAGGGAGAAAGAGGAAAATTGAGCTGCAAAATCCAATTGAAGATCGAGGACTTGATTTCTCATACTTACTAAAAATAGTAAGTTGATTTTTATAAGGGAGATATGAAGCCAAAGTGGATGGGTCATAAGCCTTCTCAGGATTACAAAGTGGAGAACAGTCGAGAATGGAGCCAAGTCCACTATAGCAACTCATCCTTCAGCATAATTCTTCTTCTTCTTCCTCTTCTATCTCTCTCTCTTCACTCCTCATACAACTCTCTCTCTCTCAATGTTATATTTTTGCATTGAGGGTTACACTTTTTAATATGACTTAAATGACTTTAGAAATATAATGTAAATTAAGTCACCTTACTATTATAAAAGGGACTTAAATATTTAAAGTGGAATATGAACAATCTTAAGTCATATTTAGGTATTCAAAAGGTCATGAGGAAGATGATAACTCACCTCTCATTCTATAAATTGTAACACCATTCCTATTGCAAAGGGTTGGCAATTGATCTTGTAGACTCAAGAGTGCATTATACCTAGAGAAAGCAAAGGAGATAGCCATTTTCTTCTACTCTCTTCCCCTCTCATATTTATTCTATTCCCACATTATGTACAAATTTTATTTGACAAATCAATATAAAAAGAAGAAGTTTCTAGCTTTCTTTGACTAAGGGGTTTCTTGATACTTGGTGATCAATAAATTCTATTTGGTCTTATTGTTATTCAGAGTTGTTTCTTCCCATAAATGCATGTGTTGAAGTTTCTAACTAGTGTGTGTGCAGGAATCTGATTTTCTACCTGTAACATTAGTTCTCCTACCTCTTTTCTCACTCCCCTTTCTCGCTCTACAAACGAAGACTTCCCTAGCAAGAGATTGCTAGCTTTTCCGCAGGGTCAGTGGAGTGCCCCTGTTGGATCCCCAATTGAAATACCACCACAAAAATCCACACTTTCTCACGCATGCACATACGGAAGCTGCACCGGTTAAGTAGAGGGACTTAGATTCCCGGAGCGTTGGCAAGAAATCTCTTGCCAACATTTTTTGGTGCCCACCGTGGGGTAGATTTAGCAGCATCTACACCCAAAATAAAACCATAAGGTCTCAAAATACAAAAAAAAATCACATATAGAAAAAATTAAAAAAAGGAGTTCATGAAAATCCGTTCTTGAAAGATACACTTCTAATTTCTGCACATGACTTTTCACATTCCACAGTGCCCTTTCGTGTTTCGACTATAGAAGTTTTCAAAAGCTGGCTGAAAGAAGATACACCAAGTTGAGCAGGTCGAGAGATGTTGCTGATTCTACTTTTGAAGCTTTGAAAAATTAGTGAGAATGAATTAGAGATAATCCATACTTCTTCTCTCAAGCCTCCTCTCCATCCGGTACTTGAGAAATTCACCTCAAGTAAGAGCTGAAATAGAAGCAGAAACAACAATGGAAGATGAAGAACAAAGACCTCAACCCATTGTTCCATGGGGAAGGAATACAGGCCCGCTTGCTCTTGAACCTCCTCTTCATGATCTACCAACGGGTTACCACAAGAAATTTCCAAAGTTCAAAGGTGACAACACACAACATCCTGAAGAACACATTACTGCTTTCACGACATCATGTGGAATTATTGGTGTCCAACATGAAGATGTTGCTGTAATATTGTTTGTGGAGTCCCTCTAAGAAAAAGTATTAGAATAGTTCTACCTCCTACCTTCCCAATCCATCACTGGTTGGGATGACATCAAGGCTACCTTTGACAAAAGATTTAAATAAACTGAATATTTTCAAGACCTCTTGGTGTAGTTGGATCAAATGAGGAAAGGAGAAAGTGAAACGATGAGAGACTTCGTGGCTCATTTCGAATGGTTGCTTCACAGGATACCGAAGAAGACTCGCCATCCGAGAACAATATCAAAATATTCTTCATAAATGCTCAATCACCGGAGGTAGGATTTCTCCTATGAAGAGTTCAACCAAGGAACATTGTAGAAGCAAAAAGGAGGGCCATTGAATTGGATGACGATCTCATCCTCTCTAGAAAGATCAAGAATCCATCAAAGGGAAAGGCCCAACATCCTAAAGATGAGAGAACCAATCCATCATTACAAAATTTGGCGAATGAGATAGCATATTTGAAGAGGGAAATATTTGAATGTGTTTCTTCCCAAAGAAGCAACAAAAATCAGATTGTGGGAGCACCCCAAAGGCTCGCCTTGGAGGCCCCACCCATGAACATAAATTGCAGATTTCAAGAAGATGAAGAAGAGCTTGAACAAGAAAGTGAAGGTGGCGGTTTCCTAGAAAGTGATGAGTTTGAGAATGATGCAAAATCAGATTTTGTGAGTATTCTAGAGGTTATGAAGAAGATGTAGAAGATGCACCTAGTTTCTCATGCACGCTATTCACTCGTTCTCATTCTAAAAAAAGAGTATCTCCCTCCAATGATGTAAAAGAAAAGAAGAAGGTTGATGATCCTCCTATGGAGACTCCAAAAATAAAATAATCATTCGAGGATCCCCACTTCCATCTTCCATGAAGTCTACATTGTTGGATCCTGATCCCGTAGCAAGTAAGAAGACTCCTAAAATCCCAAGTAAGTCTTCCAATGTCTCTTCCATTTCTAAACCCAAATCTGCTCCTACAAAATCTAATAACTTGAAATCTCCTAGTGTACCTTTTAAAATACCCTCCATTCCTCAAACATCAAATCCTACTCCCAAGCCTATCCAAACCCCAAAATCAGTCCCTTCATTCCCCTTGTCTGCATTTTCTCCTTTGAATTCATAGAATATGAAAACAAAGCCAAAGTGCAGATTACTGAAATTGAATATTTGTGGACTCATCCTGAACAATTTGAGAGGTTCGTCTGATACATCAAGAGTGGTAGTCTAACACCCAATGTTGTAACTTCTAGTTCCAAAGGCATGCTACAAAACTCACCTACACCTCCCTCATAGAACATGCTTTCTCTAAGTGCATCAAAGACTGATAAAGTTGAACCTTTCTATGTCTCCCTTCTTGTTGGAGAATATGTATTGAACAATTACATAATAGATTCTGGTGCCTCAGATAATGTGATGCCTTTGAAGGTCGCCAAGGCTCTTAAACTTACAATGACTCCACCTAGTGGCTCTTGTTACTCTTTGGAGTCAAAAAGGTCCCACTTGTAGGGAAGGTCAAAGATGCACAAGTGTCTCTCGCCAAATTTCTGGACAAGAAAATTTCAGCAATGATTTTGGTAGCTGATGTCCCGGCCTCATTTAGAATGTTGTTGAGTAGAAGTTTCTACCGAGACTTGGGAGGGAAAATTCAGATGAATTGGTCATCCAAAACCATACCAGTGAAGGGAGACATGGAGAAATTGCTTTTGAGAAGAAAATGAGGTACACAAGGACAAAAGTTTGGAAGCCCGGAAGCTAACATCTTGTATCAAGGTAGTAGGCAGATGAATCACTTTGTGGAAACCAAGGAGGAAGAGGATATCCCCATCTTGATAGGCCTATACATGCCTTCCCAAAGAGATTTATATTTTGAAGAAGCATTGAGGAGATTCGAGTTACAAGATGACAGTCCCAAATCACCAGATGATGCAAACCATGAGGAAGAGGAGATGGTTGTTGATGATTTTCAAGAAGAAAAACTAGTTTATATGATTTTACAAGATGAGGAGTTATTCTCATCCCCATTTGGGGATGAGGTTGATGTTTATCAGAAATCTATGGAGAGATAAAATCAGCTTGTGATGAGCTCGTGAAAGGTTTGAAAGAAATGTCTGATACAAGAAATTCTTAGAGCCGTAGAAGAAACTGAAGATCCTGAGCTCAGTCTCGAGCTCCTGATGCAAGCCACAAATTTGCAAGACAAGCGTGAAGCTGATTTGGAAGCCTTAACTAATGTGAAGGTTGGCCATATTGAGATAAGGCAAGATGAAACATATGATGCCACTCTTGAGCTAATGATTGATGGATGCAATACCAAATGGAGATATTTTCTTTCCCATTTGAAGATGAAGACTCTTCCCATGACGAAGAAATTAAAGAAAGGAGTTTTGAGACCTCTAAAGATGAAGCTCTTTTTGATGAAGGATTGGTAGAGTGCAACGATTCTCGAGATGATGAGGTAATCCCTCCAGATAGTTTCTTTGAGTTGCAAGATAAAGATTCTTCAAAGGTGTACAAAGAGGAACTACAGGAAATGATGAAACATTACTCCGTGCAAGAAATCTTAGATGCAGTAGAAGTTGCAAAAGATCCCGAGCTGATTCTTGATCTCTTCATTAGTGTCATGGACATACAAGACAAGTATGAGTTCACATCCAATCCTTCCATCAGTACTCAAGCACCTCGCAGTGGAGTGAAGGAAAAGGATGAATCAAAGGTTTCTCATAGAGAAGATGTCAATGAGCATAGACTCAAGAAAGAAAGTAACTCAGAATATCAAAGGAATTGGAATGAAAATTAGCATTGGGGTAGTGATGAGATGCTCAATGGAGAATTGGCTATATGGATAAACATGGAAGGAAAATGGCACGATGAAACCAATTTCAAAGAGCATGAAGGCAGTGGAATTTCCAAGTAAGGACTCGAGCATCAAGAAGCTCATATGGACTCACTCCTACAAAGTAAAAGGAAAATTGTGAAATCACCTGGCTTTCATAAGCAGTTGAGGAAGGGAGGCTACTTTCTGGAACCCATCAATGGCTTCATAGAACATCATCATTCGGTGTTACCTCTTCAGGGGTAAATTTTGAGAAATGAAAAGTATTTCAGTGAAAGCGGGTTATCCCCACCTTGTACCATAGGTGATTGATAGGTGTGTTTCCCTTTTTGTTGTGTGTGTTTCCCTTCTTGTTGTGTGTCATGTGTTTCCTTTCCTCTTTTTAATTGTGTGTGTTTCCTTCTAATCTTCCTTTCTAAAATTTGTACATGACTCAGCAGTGCCCAATGGATAAGGCATTGGTAAATGAATTATATGGTATAAAATTGAGATTCTAGATTCCAATGTCATGTCTTCATTGTGCTCAGTCCATGTCATGTCCCCAAGCTAGAGCCAGATGTTTTTGTGAAAATGTGCAATAGAAAATTGGAAGTTTCCAAGCATGACAACTATACCCCTATGGAAAAAATTTCATGTTTTATCATTCCTAGGCACCCCAAGTCAAATCCGTCAGTCTAATCACCCCCTATTTGATGTCAATTTTGTTCCCTAGGTGATTTAGGAAATTCTATTCATTACACCTAGGTTATTTTAGGGAGTTCTAAAAAGACACTATATTTTGGCATTATAGGGAAGGGCTATTATTGGCCTTCCCAGGACTAGATTCAACTCCCTGGAGTGGAACGGAAGGTAAAAATTTAACACAGAGATGAAATGAAGACCTTAAAACATAATAGAAATTATTTTTGAAGGTTTGGGGAAGTTTTACAAGACTTGGAGTGGTCTGAGTAAAAAACAGGGTTCACAAGCCTAAAACAGCTTCTCGGGCTTCAAAACAAGATTCCAGGAGCTCCGGATGGAGTTAGGAGAAAAACAAAATATCTCTAGAAATATTATTCCAATACCTACATGATGGTGAAATAATATTTTTCACAACACTTTGGTGCATCAAGTCTGCAAGATTTTTTTCTCAGGCACAAGTGGAGTACAAAATCAAAAATCTGATTTTTTAGTGATCAAATGGAATTATAAAGACATTATACCCCAACCATTGGATTCATAAAGACATTTCCAAAGTGAGTATCATTTAAATTTGTTCAAAAATTCCATCAGAGCTCAAGTTATCACTGCATTATGTTGAGGACTTAGCCAAATTTTTGGGAGGACACGTGTTAGCACCAGGAGCCTGGCGGGATTTTATGTCCCTCACATCCCACAAGGTCAAGGACATCAAGGTAAGTGTGCCCATCCACCTTGAAGATCTCTAAGCCCTCATATGACCTCTTGGACCCTCATGTGACCTCCAGACTCGACAGTTCAGCCCCCAGGTACATTTTTGGAGCATCCATTCCCTACCGTTGGATTAGGTGCCATGTGTCAGCTCCAAGACCACCGTGGAATTTGATGTCCCTTATGAACCTAAGGTGGGGACATCAGACCTTGAAAAATGTGCCCATCCCCTATGGGGAGTCATTTAGACACCCACGTGACCGAGTTTTAGCCCCCAGTGCATTTTTAGAGCATGCATTCCATGCTTTGTTGAAACGGGTGCCATGTGTCACCTCCAGGACCACCATGGTAACTGATGTCCCTTATGTCCCTTATGTACAGAGTATTCTAGACAACCATGTGACTTCCTTTTAGCTCCCAAAGGTGCTTTAAATCAACTTTTTCCTCCTTCATTCCCATTGTTGGATCAAACGCCACATGTCATGATCTTGACCACTGTGGAATTTGATGTACCTCACCTTCCTGAGGTCAGGGACATAAATCATGGAAAAATGTGCCCAAGCCCTACCTATGCATATCTTTTTAAAAAAATTCCAAGTGCCGCTTTTTTCCGCTTCTAACTTCTAACAATTGTATGTGCACTTCATTCCTCCATATTTCCTTCTGAACTTTCTTCCATCACTCCACCATTACAAGAACTCAAACTAGACCTGATACAAAGTCACTCCCCTCCCACTCCATGAAATCATGCAGGTCTCAGAAGGAATCCTCATCAAACACATAAGGAGAAGCACAAAGCACAAAAGGAGAAAACAGAGAAAACTCCATAGCCATGAAATGAGAAGTTGAAGAAATCTCCTAAACGGATGCATGAAACAACAAGATATATTTTTCTTCTCATTCCTCTACCCAAGGCCATCAAGAAGACACCTTCAAACTCCCCCCATGTGTGACAGAGCATCCATAATGAAGAAATATCCTTTCTGGCTCAACAAAGAAAGATGTGGGATTTCCTGTCAAACCGGTTGTCGATCAAGTAAGATTTCATGTGAAGCACCAAAAGAAAAAACCCACATCAAAAATATAATTTTATTCACAAATAGAGGAGAAAACCAAACCTACAATTTTGAGGTCCATTAATGGATACCGTACCCAGAAGCACTACCGGTCTAAAAATTAAAACTTTAAAATCTCCTGGACTATTAAGTGGGTGGGCTCAAAATTTCAGAGGGAGGATATTGGGGAAAAACTCGTATAAAAAAACTTTGTTCCATGTCAATCCAACTCCTAGAGGAAAATTTTCTAAAAATAGCAGGTCTACTACATAGGAACTACTATTTTGGGAAAGTCATCGATAGAAGAACTTGCGAAGAAGACGAAGACATTGGAGGTGCACTACAACTGAGAATCCACCGAGAACAGACATTTTTGGAACTTACTAAAAATAGTGAGTGTGCCCTCGAGCACCTGATAAAAATAGAAATTTGATCCAAAAGGAATGAGGAATGCAGGGAGAAAGAGGAAAATTGAGCCGCAACATCCAATTGAAGATCGAGACTTGATTTCTCATACTTACTAAAAATATTAAGTTAATTTTTATAAGGGAGATATGAAGCCAAGGTGGATGGGTCAGAAGCCTTCTCAGGATTACGAAGTGGAGAACAGTCAGAGAATGGAGCCAAGTCCACTATAGCAACTCATCCTTCGGCATAATTCTTCTTCTTCTTCCTCTTCTATCTCTCTCTCTTCGCTGCTCATATGAAACTCTCTCTCTTTAATGTTATATTTTACGTTGAGGGTTGCAATTTTTAATATGACTTAAATGAATTTAGAAATATAATGTAAATTCAGTCACCTTGCTACTATAAAAGGGACATAAATATTTAAAGTGGAATATGAATAGTCTTAAGTCATATTAAGGTATTTGAAAGGTCATGAGGAAGATGATAAGTCACCTATCATTCTATAAATTGTAACTCCATTCCCATTGCAAAGGGTTGGCAATTGATCTTGTAGACTCAAGAATGCATTTTACCTAGAGAAAGCAAAGGAGATAGCCATTTTATTATACTCTCTCCCCCTCTCAAATTTCTTCTATTCCCACATTATGTACAACTTTTATTTGACAAATCAATATAAGAAGGAGTTTCTAGCTTTCTTTGACTAAGGGGTTTCTTGATACTTGGTGATCAATAAATTCTATTTGGTCTTGTTGCTATTCGTAGAGTTGTTTCTTCCCATAAATGCATGTGTTGAAGTTTCTAACTAGTGTGTGTGCAGGAATATGATTTTCTACCTGCAACATTAGTTCTCCTACCTCTTTTCTCACTCCCTTTCCCACTCTACTAACGAATACTTCCCTAACAAGAGATTGATAGCTTTTCCGTAGGGTTGGTGGAGTGCCCCTATTGATCCCGGTTTAAAAACATAGAAATCCACACTTTCTCGACATGCACATATGGCAACTCGCACCGATTAAGTTAAGTAGAGGACTTAGATTCCCAGTGTTGGCAATAAATCCACAAGTTTGTCCACCCAACAAATTTTCTCACCAACAAGAGGCTAGCAAAGATATGATATGAATGAGAAGGTTCATTAAAGAGTTGGGAAATGAGAAAGAGGATTGGAGATTGTATAATGGTAGTCAAAGTGTGATTCATCCGATAAAATACTTAGGACTTATTTTAAGAATGAAACACATTCAACCGAGATATCACTTCATATGGCGGTATTGTAGGATGGGAAACTAAAGTTGGAGAAAATTCATACAAATGAGAACCCTACAGATATGTTAACGAATCATTGGCAAAGGAGAAGTTGGAGCTTCACTCCACTTCTATTGGTCTTCGAGTTTGAGACTTGAAGAGGAAGAAACATGCCAAGGAAAGGATCCAAGGATGGAGTTGTATGGTATAGTGCAACAATTTATCTCCAAGTGGGAGATTGTTGAGTTGTGGAGATTAATTGCTTCACAAATAACATGTTTTATAAATTGCAAGTTTACACAAGAATTGGCGTTGGTCACCATCGTACCCAAAATTGTAAGGTATCTTGATCTTTGAACGGTGTAATAAATGCCCCAATGATGATACAGGTCTCCTCGCAAGGTGTTCGGGATCCAGAAAGAGCTCTTCGGATATGTGTTAACATCCCGCATACCCCACTTAGCCCCCGTGTCCTTTGTTTTCCCCTTTTTCCCTCTTTTCTTGCCCCTTTTGATCTTCATGATTTAAATCGCCACCTGCGGGCGCGGCGGTCTCGTGACCGCCGCCACGAATAGGGCGCAGATCCTGTAACCGCCACCCTAAGTAGGGCGGCGGTCCTGGCGCGTTTTCCAGAACGCCCTTTTGACGCGACCCACGTGAAATATCACGTTTCACCAGCTTTCCTTGCCGACTTGAGCATGCATTTATGTTTTTGGTCCCCTGGAATAGTGTTTTTCCTTTGTTTATTGTTTAGGAGTTCAATTTGGTTTTGGTTCTTGGGTGTTTGAATTCCTATAAATGCATGGTTTGTGCACATGCAAATGGCCACCATTTTTTGTTAGAGTCTTCTGATTTTCAGTGGTTTGGTC
This sequence comes from Taxus wallichiana var. yunnanensis, assembly GCA_018340775.1. Lineage (NCBI taxonomy): Eukaryota > Viridiplantae > Streptophyta > Pinopsida > Cupressales > Taxaceae > Taxus > Taxus wallichiana. Next base: position 303,390,584 of record CM031243.1, on the reverse strand, counting down.
TGTCAGCTTGCTTAGGATTGATAGCATAGTTCATTTCTTACTTGGTTAGTATTGCTCAGCTGTTGGTAAGCCACAGACCCATCTTGTGCAGGCAGTGTTGTTGTTCCATCCAATCCGGTTAGGAGCTTGCCTCTGAATTTCTCTTTGCTGTAGATTTGTTTTACTGTGACTTAGAGTTCTTAGTTCAATTCATTATATACCTGGTTAGCTTTATTCAACTGTTGGTAAGCCACATATCCAACTTGTGCAAGCAGTGTCTTTATTTTGGAATGGAATAGCTTAGGAAGCCATTAAAGTTGCAGGTTTTGCTCTTCGTATAGGATAGTTAGAAGTTCTGGTCGCTTCATGTTGCATGACTTGCAGTAAAATCCCGCTAGGAATCGCATAAGCCAAGCTCTGTACTCTTGCGCTATCCCTCTCCTACTCGCATTCTCGGTCTGCATTCTGAGCTGTCCTTATCCCAAAATCTACTCCTATCGGTGCTAGCATCACACGCTTTTCTGGATCCACGTGAACATGAAAGAACGAAGAGACCATACTGAGGGGACGAGATCACATACACACCATCGGATTCGCCACTATTCTGCGGAATCCAGGTTTTAAATTTCAAAGTTCTAGTCAGAATCATATTAAATAGAGTAGTTAATCACTTTATTTCATTTCATTCTATTCTCGATATTGCCAGGGAAGCTGTGGGGATTGATAGTTTCTGAGAAACTATGATTTACTCCTCACTTATGAGGTAGGATTGAGAATCTTGTAGATAGATTAGACCTATTTATAATTCTATCAATTTGCACAGAAAAAATAACTACACTTGGTTATCTTGTCTGCTTTAATTACTATTTAGTTATTATTTCTAGATACGTTTAAAATAGTTTGCTTCCCTTAAAATTATTAAATATTTCATAGAAGAATAAAGGTTATATGCGATTGGATTTACAAAATTGGTGAACTTTGACGTGAAACAAACAACTGTTTCACCTTCTGTACCTCATTATCCTTCACATTAGCTTCACCAACAAAATTGGTGAACCCGACGTGAAACTTACAATTGCTTCACCTTCTCTCTGAGAAGTTTCATCTTATCCAGATCACCTTCGCTCCTTCCCATTATTCTGCGGGTATTCATATACCCCCCGAATATGTCGGGATTCGATGCATATGGTAGACCCCTCCTAGGTCTTGAGGCATATTATGCCCAACAGATTAGACAGTCATCACCCTCACTCTCAATGTGGGGCGACAACTATTCAACTAGTCAGTTGTCAACACAAACTCCAAGGACTAGATATAACTCGTCCTTCCAAGCAGAGGGGTTGGAACAACTCACTCAAACACAAACAGAGCCTTCAGGCTCAAACAATATGACATTTACTGGAGAATCTGTTTCATCTCCTCAGATGCTACTTAGACCACATATTAGTAGACAATCAGACCCATACTCGGTTCTAGATGACGAGTACTCAATACGTTATCCTAGGAGTGAACAACGCTCCCCGGGTATATACCCACCTGTAGGAGGTTTGCAAATACAGCCCGAGTCCTCTCCTCAAGAAAATACCTCTATGCCATCACGTATAGAAAATACTCTCAGAGATGCTTGGCAAGATAATGATCAGTTCATAGCAGGATATCACATACCTCCGCAAAACCATAGCATACAACAAACGCCACCAAGGCACGATATCGTGACTTCACCAAACGAAGTCATTTCAACTCTAATAGAGAAGGTTAGAGGATTAGAACTTGCCCAAGCAAGTCAAAATTCAAGATTCATACAAACAGGGAGTTCCAATCCTCCGCACCATCCTAGCCAAGTAGATCTCCTCACAGGAGTAGGCACATTAGGTATGACTCCTCAGTATTCACAACAAGTGCCAACTAGACCCACTATCGCTAGCACTGTTCCTCCAGGTCTAGTACAGAGCAATCCATTCCTGGATAATACCCCTTCGTACTTAAACATGTATTCAAAATCACCACAAGGGGATATGTTCTCCTCTCCCGGCATGTTTTCCCAAATACAGGGGTTGCCTTATGCCCCTGCCAACGCGTACGTTATGCCATATCAACAACCCATTCCGCCACCGCCTCCTCAACAGACACCATCAATGGTTGAAACATATGCTATAGGGACTTATTTAGAATACTTGAAAGAGCCCTTAGATTTCACCATACGAAGCATTATGCTTCCAAGGCCTCTTCCCGATTTTCCCAAGTTCAAGGGTGAGGGAGATCCAAACACACATATCAAAGCTTACGCTACAACCATTCGAGAATTACTCCCATGGGATGGGGTTGTTGCTAAAATATTCCCCAAAATGCTGGAAGGCATTGCTCTCGATTGGTATTACAGAATACCCGAAGCTTCCATACATTCATTCAAACAACTCGTGTCTGAGTTCATCAAAGCCTTCGACATGAACAAGCTATTAAGGACAGGAATCAGGGAGTTCTTACACATCAAGCAAGAACATAACGAATCTGTCGCCCATTTCATCCAAAGGTGGCGCACAGTCCTTTATTCCTCGGAAAGCGCTCCAAACATGGATCAGATGGAACTATGTGATTTATTCCTTCATTCTCTCAGCAGAGAAGTGAAGGAAGAAGTCCAGAAGTTCCCACTAAGGACTTATGATGAAGTACTTGAGAGCGCTCTACGAATAGACCAGGCAGCAATAGATAGTGGTCGTAAGACGTATGGAGCAAACGGGAGGTTAATCACCTCTACTCAAAATACTACAACTACCACAAACATCAATCAAGGACCCAAAATCCTTAACAAAAATCATGGGGTAACAACGGATGGGGTAACCGACCAGCCCAAGAGGGTAAATGTTGTTAATACTCCATCACAAACAAACAATCAACGAAACAACAATTTTACCCCAACGGTCAATACAGTGGATTTTAATCATCCACAACAACAACAACAACGGTGAAATCCCATGCAAGGACCAAGCCAAAACTCATTTGGTTATCAAAACCAAAATCAAAACCAGAAACAACAAAACTTTAGTCCTAATAGGCAACAGTTTGATCGGAATTTTAGGCCACAATACACACCAAACCAACAAAACATGAATTACAATCCCAATTCTTATTGTGGTTTCCATAAAATTCAGGGTCATGACACTAGAACGTGTCGTGACTACAACAAGTTCATGCAACGTTTACCGGAAGAACAAAGACAATTCTTCACAGATTTGTTTTTGGCAGATCCTGCGCCATCGCCACCCAATACATTCGCAGGGGCAGTTTCCCCTCAAAATGCTCCTCTCAAGATCTTTAACGATCCACTCCCAAATCACGATAATAATCGACTAAATTCAACGGGAGTAAACAAGGGTGCAATAATAGGAAACAATGACCATGAAGCCTCGACTTCGCTAAATCCATTAGTTGTACCCCAAGTAGGGAGTCAACCACGACCTAAGGTGGTTGGATTGGTAGAATTAGACTCGGAATTACCTATTGAAGCTGTAACAAGGACACGAGAATATTTTTCTCAACCAAGTCCAAGCCACTCGCCAGACACGGATAACATCCAGCAACTTACAACAAAACCTGTGGGTGCTTACGATTTAATTAATGATCTAACGAAAACCTTCTCGCATATTTCATTCCTTGACTTGCTAAAGAACTCCCCTGCCCACAGGGCCGCTCTTTTAGAGGCGCTAGGCTTAGGTCATTTAATTAATATCACTCCACCACCCGAAACACAGGTAAATCATATAGACTTTGATGTTCATCCTCCGGGACAGGCAGATACAGATGTCGAATTCATATTCGACATAAGTAAAATGCCTACAGATGCTGAGATCGCACGCCGAGGCGATCCAGCCTTACACTTGCAAGTGTGGGTTTACAATAATTACGTAAAACGGGCGATGGTTGACGATGGGGCTGCGGTTAACATAGTCCCTTTCTCTTTCCTCCAAAAACTAGGATATGGAGAAACGAACTGTTCTACTACACGAAATACCTTGAGAGGCTATGATAGCCTTAAAGCCACTTCGATAGGAACTATAATATTGCCGGTCACCTTGGGACCTAAAACAATCCTGACTGAGTTTTATATTATAGATCGGGAAACCAATTATAATATGATTCTCGGCCGACCATGGATACACCGTATGAAGGCAATCCCTTCTACATTATTTCAAGAAGTAAGATTCTTGCATCTAGGAAAGGTATTTGTAGCCAAAGGTGATCCAAAGCCATTTGACGTGCACCTAGCTGATTTAAAGAAAAGACCAGGTGTACACTCGGAATTTGAACTTCCAACAAACCAACTTAACAAACCCACTGACTCAAAGCCAGAGGAAAAGTTGATACCTACGACGGATCTCGAAACAACCAGCATAGCCAAAACAATTCCAACCCCTAAAAGTAAAACTAAAGAAACAGTATCATTAGGGACTACTGCGAAAATCGTTGAGTTGATAGAACAAGATTCACCAATGTTCTTACCATTCGATTCAGTAGGCATGGGATTTTCCCTAGGTGTTGGTTCCTTGCCAGCAGAGGATCTCTGTATGGTAGAAATAGAGTGCGCAAGTGCAACTGATGCCCCAACATCTATGCTCCTGGCTAAGTATTGGACTCTCCATTTCGATGGAGCTAAATGTCGCTATGGAGCGGGGGCAGGTATAATTCTTACTTCGCCCGAGGAGAAAATCCTCCCATTCACTTTTAAGTTAAACTTTGAATGCACAAACAATGGCGCTGAGTACAAAGCCCTCCTCCTTGGTCTCACTTTAGCCAAAAGAATTGGTGTTGATGATATCAGAGTTTTAGGAGACTCGCAATTAGTGACAAACCAAGTTTCTGAAATATATGAAACTAAAGCCGAACATTTACAACTCTACAAAGATGCTGTGTTAGATTTAAGCAAAGCGTTTAACTTCATATCCATTGAAGCAGTCCCGCGAGAGAAAAATCTCCTCGCTGACTGATAAAGAACTTGATCACGTTTTACTCCAAACAATGAGCTAGAAGATACTCACTTCACAAAGATATCCATTCGTAACGAACCATTGATAAAAATAATGACAAATCCTCGTTTAAATGCGTGAATCTACCGTCCTAGACCATGTTGGAAATGATGCGGCTACTTTGGATTATTTAAATGCCTATGCAAAGCATTACATCTCTCTTATCACATGCTAGATTTATCCCTGATTCCACATTCGTCTTCCTACTTTGGAAATCCCGTAACAAATCTTCCCTCACAAAGGGAACCTAGCATATACGCAATAGAAAATGGGGATGCTATAGATTTACCTCCAACACCACCTGAGTTCGAAGAGGGTAACGCCTCTTTAATCGAAGAAACAATCGATGTCAACATTGGGACAGAGAATGAACCAAGAATATTGAAACTAGGTTCTTCATTAACCCCAGAAGAAGTGGAAATACATACTCAGGTTCTCAAAGAACATCAAAAGGCATTTGCATTTAATTACAAAGAGATGACAGAGTTGTACCCCACATTCATGCACAACCTCGTCACTAGATCAGATGCAAAGCCAATTAAACAAAAATCAAGACCCATGAAGCCCAAAGTAGCTCTCATGGTAAAAGAGGAGGTAATAAAACTCCTTCAGGTAGGATTCATCAAGCCAGTTGACTACTCCCAATGGGTATCTAATATCGTTCCCGTTCTCAAAAAGAATGGAAAGATACGCATCTGCATAGATTTTCGAGACATCAACAAAGCGTGTCCTAAAGATGATTTCCCATTACCATCCATTGACGTCATTGTTGATGCAACAGCTGGGTTTGAGCTTTTGTCTCTCATGGATGGATTCTCGGGATACAACCAAATCAGAATATCCGAGCAAGATCAAGCTAAAACCACGTTTATAACTCCTTGGGGAACCTATTGCTACGCTGTTATGCCATTCGGTCTCAAGAACGCCGGTGCTACGTACCAGCGGGCTATGACTTATATATTTCACGATTTAATTCATAAGATCATGGAATCCTACGTAGATGACTTGTTGGCTAAGGCCAAGAAGCGTTGTGACCATCCCGAAGTACTCCGCGTCATTCTTTCACGTTTAATAGAATACGAGTTATGCTAAATCCCGAGAATGCGTCTTTGGTGTAACAGAGGAAAAATCCTAGGTTACATCATATCGTCACGAGGATCGATGTTGATCCAACCAAAATTCGGGCTGTCCTCGAAATGGTCCCACCCTCGAGTGAATGCGAATCGATCATTTCTCGGAAAGTCAGGTGCAATCTAGAGATTTATCCCGATCTAAGCTTCGCCGTTCATCCAATCAACAATTTACTCAAGAAGGACTATAGCATTGATTGGAATGAAGATTGCAATGAAGCTTTCAGCGCAGTTAAGCGTTTCTGTTATCACCACCTACGCTAATGCCACCTAAGTTGGATCACCCATTGATCTTATACTCACGAGCTACCAATGTTTCCCTGGCCTGTATGTTGGCCCAAGAAGATGATGACAAGAGAGAACGTGTGATTTATTTCATTAGCCGAACATTGCTCGACTATGAAACACGCTATACACAGGTAGAACGGGAATGCCTTGCCATAGTCTTTGCTACTAAACGCCTAAGACATTACATGCTGAATCAAGAAACGAAGGTCATGGTAAAGACAGACCATTTACGGACTTTTCTCACACAAGGGTCCTTGTCCAAAAAAGCTGGACGTTTTATAACCTTGATGGGAGAGTTTGAATTAACAATTTTAAATCAGAAGTCGGTAAAAGGAAAAATCATCACAGATTGGTTAGCTGATAATCCGTTAGACGGGGGAGATCTAGTAGATCTAGATTTTCCCGATGAATGCGTATACTACGTCGAAACCCGACCTGCTATATCTGAGTGCCCTTGGTACGCTGATATCATTAGTTATATCATGGACCATAGGTATCCAGAAGGAGCTACACCGCAACAAAAAAGGCGGTTATGCATTATCATAGCTAAGTACATTATTATAGAGAAAGTTCTCTATCGAAAAGCATTCGATGGAATGCTCCTAAGGTGTGTCAACACAGAGGAATCCAAGAGGATTCTCCATGAATCTCACAGCAGTATATGTGGAGGCCACTTCGGTGGCCATTCCACCGCTCGAAAAATACATCGAATGGGCTATTTCTAGCCCACTCTAGAACATGACGTGATAGAGTTTGCACGCAAGTGTCATAAGTGCCAAGAATTCTCTCATGAGATCCACATGCCAGCACAAGCTCTGCAACCAATCGCTACTCCATGGCCCTTTTCTACATGGGGCCTAGACTTAATAGGGAAATTCTCTCCCTCATCCACAGATGGCCACAATTTTATAATTACGGCCACTGAATATTTCACCAAATGGGTAGAGGCCATGCCTCTTACCACTGTACCTGGTTCAGTAATCGCCAAATTCATTTTGAATCAAATCATTTGCAGGTACGGTATCCCGCAAATCATTATCTCAGATAATGGAACTTCTTTCAAGAGTGAAGAAGTTCGTGAATTGTGCAGTAAATTCAAAATAAGCCACCATACGGCTTCCTTGTATTATCCCCAAGCCAATGGGCAGGCTGAAGCAACAAACAAAACATTGAAAGCCATTCTCCTTAAAACGGTAAAAGAAAACAAACGGGATTGGCACTTAAAGTTATATCCGGCCTTGTGGGCCCACCGAACCTCAATAAGAACACCAACGGGAGTAACTCCTTTCTCGCTAGTATTTGGGGCAGAAGCAGTTCTCCCACTTGAGGTCGAGATACCCAGTCTCCGCATTTCACTACAAGGGATTCTGGATGAAGATGCTTACAGAGAAGCACATCTTTCCCAACTAGAAAGCCTAGATGAAATTAGGTTAGACGTCGAGCAAAAACATAGAGTCTATGCCGACCGGATGTGCCGGCAGTATAACAAAAAAGTCTATGAACGTGATATATATGAAGATGATCTAGTTCTAAGACTAGACAGCCGGATCGACAAGAAGACCGGCGAAGGAAGGAAATTCTGCCCAAATGATTGGGCCTGCACTCGAGTCACGAAGGACTACGGAAATGGTGCATACCTCTTATGCACGCTAGAAGGTGAGGAGTTTGGCGAAAAATTCAATTCCCTCCACCTCAAACGTTTCTATGCATAAACAAAGTAAGCGCTGCCTATATAACTATATACATTGCATTTCCATATAGATTAGGATCATTTTGTCCACTTGTTCTTACACAAATTATGATCAAGGAATCTATTCTCAAAGCAACTAATTACAAACTCATGATGTTTCTGGCATAAAGTTCTTTAATCATACCTCTCCATCTTCGATATCATCAAGTCATCTTGGAATCTTTTATCAAATAAAATCAAACATGACGAAGTCCTAACGGTAACCATACCAGGATTTGCAAGTTTGTTCTCGCTTTGATTTCTTATTAGGATAAGTGTCTTGCCTATGGTCTGTTCTAGAAGCTTCATGGTGTCACATCTATCCCATATATACATCTCTTTGGAAATAAGCATATACTTGACATTTTACTCAAAAAGACAAGTCAAAAGTGATTAAACAATTTTTTTATTTTTACACATTTCCTTGCCCCACCAACCTTCGGTGATGAGCTTGCGTCTCTTACTAGTGACGTAGGGTTGGGAAAGGATGGAAATGCCCTTACTCACCTACGCCTTGCCCATGGTGATAAACCCACGCTTCTTACTAGTAGCATGGGGAAAAGTGTAGGGGTTCCTCCGCAGGAATGCAAATGTTAAAAGGTCATAAACAAACTATTCAAACTTTGAGTCAAAAATGAATGAATCAGGTGTTCAAAATTCCAAGAGAGTTAAAAATCCTAAAAACCAGATTTTGTCTACTATGTGGCCATCTACGGGTCTAAGTCTGGATAAACCGCAAAGCAAGTTGCACCCAAAACTATGAAGTCATTCAGGTAGAGTAAGCTTGTAGCTTCCAATTTGGTTCCGCCAAAGCTTCGTCTGTCTTTCATCACTATCATTTCACCATTCTTCATAACTTGCGCCCTTCTTGGCTCTTGGTGATGAGCCCTCGCATCTTACTGGTTGCGTGGAGTTAGGAGCGGGGCAAGTTAATCTGTTCATCATACTGGTTATTTTCATCACTTTGCCAAAACAAATACAAGTTATCCAAATTGCTAACAAAAGTTAAGATTCAAGATCACAGTATATCTACAATATCATGTATCAGCATCATGAAACACAAAAAGAAAGCAAACATTTGCATCATCTGTTTTCCATTGCATACATTCTAGAAAGCATATAAAACATACATCGTAGTATACACAAAGCAGTTGGAAATAGAAAGGACACACATGAGTGACAAGCTTTTGATCCAAAAATCGACGCATATATATAAATAATCAATGTTTGTATACAATGCCATCATGCACTAGGCATGGTCAAAACACTCAAAGAGCCCGTAATACACAAAAGAATCTATAATACAAAAGTGCATAGGAGCCAAGTGGCCTCTCAACCCCTACGCGATCCTGCTGAAGGTGCGCGCCCTCGCCTAGGACTCCGGCTACGCCGGCGCTCTGAATGGACGGAGGGCTCAGGGTCCCGAGGAGCAGCCGTGGTCTCGCCATGAGAGTGGCTCCTCATAAGACGCTCGGCTGTCCTATAGCCTGCCAACTCTGTACGGAGAGTCGACACCATCTTGGCCACATGCCAAATGGGAGCGAAGACGTCGGTGTGCCTGCCGGCTGCTGAGGGCTCCCCGGCATCTACAGATAGCTCCGCACGGGTCTTATCCATAGGGATCATCAGAGAATCAGTGCATACCCTACGGATTAGATCCCGCCACTCGTCGACAGTCTCTGCAAAACAAAGAAGAAAGATGAATTAGAAACTAGGCAAGAGGCTAAAATATACAAGATACAAATATAAGGAGAGATAGCAGTTAAAACAAGTCCTAAATCAAACTAACACTGAAAGGGAAAGAGGATAACTTACTCGGATCACCGGGCCTCCAAGATGGGTCACTAGGGCCAGCACTCGCTGCAGATGCCGCTGCCGACTGAGGGGCTGCTCCTGTGGTAGGGGCAACATGACGCCTGCGCGCAGACTCGTCCTCTCCACCACGGCCCTGAGAGAGTGGCTCCTCTGAAACTAGAGTCTCTCTCTCTGCACTCTGCTCCTCCCTCTCTGCCTGCATGATATCCTGGGTGTCATGCCACTCAGGATCGCTATCATCCGTCTGCTCCTCCGACCCTCCCTCTGTGGACTCCTCAGAATCAGAGTCAATATCTATAGGGTCATCACTGCTATGAGCAGGACCCGCAGTAATCCAAAGTAAAGGTTCCCGAGGTGCACCCGCTCTCCCTCTGGCCCGAACAATCCCCCTGGCTGCAATAGGAATACCAGGGGTGACCACTGTCCAACCACGGCCTCTAGGCCCCCCTCTAGCCTCCCGGACTGATCTATAGACTGGTGCCACTGGAGGAAGCATGCCCACATATGGGAGGTGAACTGCTGAGGGACCCTGCCGAAAGGATGTACCTCCACCCGTCCCACACGGTCAATAAGCTGCCCTGTGGTGGAGCAAGAGATCAATGTGAGAGTCTCCTCTCCCCAAATGCCGGCCATGAGCTGGTACGGTGTGGCCTCCATATCTACTATGGTGAGGGAAGCTACTGGCTGGTGAGGTGCTCTAAGCACCGACATATCTGACCACCTGGCTGCCCTCACAGCCCCAGGATCTGCCACCTCCACGCCTCTGCCATAAGGAATAAAATGCTCATACACCCAACTCATGACTAGAGTTGGGTGGCTCAATGACTGTCCCTGTAAACGGACCACCCTATATAAGTCGTGATAGGTGGTCCCCAAAATGTCTGCCCCCCAGGCGTATATCCGGCCATGCCCCTCTATCTGTGCAATGATGGGGGCCCAGCAGTATAACAATGTATCCCCTCCCTTGTCCCCGATCAGTCTCGAGGCAAGGATCCCCATGATGGCCTGTCGAAATACGGGGATGGGCAAAGAAGGAATGGATCTAACTCTCACTCCCTTCTTCGGCCCCGTGGAAATAGCTGCATCCCCCATATAACCTGCCCACTGTGCAATCTGTGCTCTGGACCCAGCTGTCTCCAGTGTGAGTCTCCTCCCGATGATCGGGACCCCCAAGATACGGTAGACATCCTCCAGAGTAATAGTCCACTCACCGCGGACACCTGGCAGTCGGAAAGTGTTCCGATCTGCATCCTAATAAGAAAATAAGTCACAAAGGATGTGACTCGATGGCGTAACATGGGGCACACGTGATATACGCAATATGCCGGCCCTCTGCAACGTGTCCTCCTCGTCTGGCGAAAGGGCATCCAATACCCCGGGCAACCAATCACACTCTCTCTCCCGGCTCCATCTAATGTACTCCTCCCTCGCCTGCATACACCCAAAAACACACAAAACAGAGCAAGTTAGTATCTAATCAATGCCGGGAGAATCATAAAAACGTACAGAAATGCAAGAAAATATAAGTATAAGTCTCCAAAACAAGCTCTTTTGCATTCTGTGCAAAACCGCCGCCCTGAGCAGGGAGGCGGTTTTGTAACCGCCGCCTTAAAGGCGGCGGTCTCGTAACCGCCGCCCTGATCAGGGCGGCGGTCGTGTAACCGCCGCCCTGGCCAGGGCGGCGGTCGCGGTCCGAAAACCCGCGCGGGTTTTTAACCCTAAAAAGTCCAAAAAACGCAAAAATAGACCATTTTAGCTAAAAAAAGAGCCTACCCAGTAGGCGCCCCCCCTAGATGGACCTTTTGAACCAAACATTTTCAAAAATAACCCCCCCATTACAAATAATTTGCCATTTCAAATTTGAAGGGGGAAAAATGCAAAATTGAAGAAAACCAACCTGTGATCTCGCGGGGTGGCGTTCCGCACGTGGAGGCATGATCACGATCTCACTGCGGACGTTTCGACTATACTCACGCGAGAAACCGTCACCGTGGGTCCCAGAGCTCAAAATCGATCAAATCAACTCGCGCAAATGAATAGGAAAATGGGCCCACTTTCATATATATATTGTTCTATTTCATCTTAAAATGACTTTTTCACAGGTTTGGAGCACTGACGGAGGTAAGTTCCTATCCCCGCACAAATGGTACGTCCTCTTTCCCTGTTATTTTAGCGTTTATTTTTCAAATTATTGTATCTATCTGCACTTGAGATCTCTTTTCATTTTGCAGGTAGCGGGAATTTCGGATGGCGCCATTTCGACACACGGACGTGTAAGGTATAACTTCTAAACCCCCCATTTCGGGACTGCCATACTCGGACCCACCATTTTATGCCCTTTCATGGCTAAAACGCTTCTCCGAGGGGGCAATATGTATGTACCCAAAATTGTAAGGTCTTGTCTGCGGAACGGTGTAACAAATGCCCCAATGATGATACAGGTCTCCTCGCAAGGTGTTCGGGATCTAGAAAGAGCTCTTCAGATATGCGTTAACATCTCGCATACCCCACTTAGCCCCCGCGTCCTTTGTTTTCCCCTTTTTCCCTCTTTTCTTGCCCCTTTTGATCTTGATGGAAAACGCCGCCTGCCAGGTGGCGGTCCCGGCGTGTTTTCCATAACACCCTTTTGACACGACCGCGTGAAATATCACATTTCACGAGCTTTCCTTGCCGACTTGAGCATGCATTTATGTTTTTGGTCCCCTAGAATAGTGTTTTTCCTTTGTTTATTGTTTAGGAGTTCAATTTGGTTTTGGTTCTTGGGTGTTTGAATTCCTATAAATGCATGGTTTGTGCACATGCAAATGGCGACCATTTTTTGTTAGAGTCTTCTGATTTTCAGTGGTTTGGTCTGTCAGCTTGCTTAGGATTGATAGCATAGTTCATTTCTTACTTGGTTAGTATTGCTCAGCTGTTGGTAAGCCACAGACCCATCTTGTGCAGGCAGTGCTGTTGTTCCATCCAATCTGGTTAGGAGCTTGCCTCTGAATTTCTCTTTGCTGTAGATTTGTTTTACTGTGACTTAGAGTTCTTAGTTCAATTCATTATATACCTGGTTAGCTTTATTCAGCTGTTGGTAAGCCACATATCCAACTTGTGCAAGCAGTGTCTTTATTTTGGAACGGAATAGCTTAGGAAGCCATTAAAGTTACAGGTTTTGCTCTTCGTATAGGATAGTTAGAAGTTCTGGTCGCTTCATGTTGCATGACTTGCAGTAAAATCCCGCTAGGAATCACATAAGCCAAGCTCTGTACTCTTGCGCTATCCCTCTCCTACTCGCATTCTCGGTCTGCATTCTGAGCTGTCCTTATCCCAAAATCTACTCCTATCGGTGCTAGCATCACACGCTTTTCTGGATCCACGTGAACACGAAAGAACAAAGAGACCATACTGAGGGGACGAGATCACATACACACCATCGGATTCGCCACTGTTCTGCGGAATCCAAGTTTTAAATTTCAAAGTTCTAGTCAGAATCATATTAAATAGAGTAGTTAATCGCTTTATTTCATTTCATTCTATTCTCGATATTGCCAGGGAAGCTGTGGGGATTGATAGTTTCCAAGAAACTATGATTCACTCCTCACTTCTGAGGTAGGATCGAGAATCTTGCAGATAGATTAGACCTATTTAGAATTCTATCAATTCGCACAGAGCAAATAACTACACTCGGTTATCTTGTCTGTTTTAATTACTGTTTAGTTATTATTTCTAGATACGTTTAAAATAGTTTGCTTCCCTTAAAATTGTTAAATATTTCATAGAAGAATAAAGGTTATATGCAGTTAGATTTACTTCACGTAGTTAGAATTTGTTTCATTACAGTTAGATTGCATTTTGTTTCGTATGACCATAACAGACAACAACCGAGAGTTTATGGTTGTGATCCACAGATCCCACAGCCTAACGAATCCATAAGAGAATTGGATATAGACAACTGGTCTACGCACACTAGTATTTTTTAGTCTACTCCAATTCCACCTATCATCATCCAACAGCTTATCCCTCTTTGGACATAACAACTAACAAAGCTAGAGAATTCTGGACTAGGCCAGAGAATCGTCCATAGAGTTGACTATATTCACCATATGACCCTATCAGGAGAAATACACGAAACCATCCCAGGTCATTTCCCACGCATTCCACAACCCATAGATCGAATCACGCCAGAGCTCGATATTGATTGGAGCCTTCGAGTAGTCATCCTTGCTGATCGATCTATCACACCGGTCTAGGTTAGAAGGGCCTTCTTTGCCTTAGATTTGCAGATTCCATTAGTGCGTGTCAAAGATATTAGATTTCCTAACTAGTCTATCCGTATACTACCTGTATTCCATCTCCACCGGCTGTCTCGGCACGACCTCGGGAGGTCGGGTACGCGGAAGAGTCACTTGTAGATTCTCACGCTCGCTTGTCACTTTTCCGACGTACAGTCACCCAAAGAGACCAGACCAACCGACATCGGTTACACTGTGCGTGAAATGTTTTTTTATTATAATGTGATATTAGATCCATCCTTTGATTAAAAGGTGATCTATGGGTTGTAAATGCATTGCTAAAGTTCCCTAAGTTTGTATATGCTTATATAAGCTAGAAAACTAGGGTTAGAAGTAATATTGATCATAATTGTAAGAAGGAATTCTTGGAGAGAGCTGAGAGAAGCTTGTGAGAGGAAAAGTATTGTACATCGTGTAAGGTGTGGAAGATTACAGATCTTCAATTGTATATCCTCTAGAATAATATATTGTCCATTTCTTGGTGGACATATCCCACACTGGGTGAACCACATTATATTTGGTGTTATCTTTCTCTTGCTTATTTTATCTTATGGTTATATTCCTTGTTTATTACTTGTATACTTTAATTGATTATATATCTATGCAATAATGGAATATGATTCAACCCCAACATTAGTTTTGTGCTTATTAGGTTAGGTTGAAGAGGTAAAAGTTATTCGAACATTTTGGCATGTCCTATGGGACCTAGTCCCTCATTTATTTGTTTTATTTATTAAAATAACATATTTTTTATTTTTTTGATTCTCTATGTGATAATCACTTCGATGGACTAAATCGCCTACGATTGGGCAAATTGCTTACGATTTATCTAATTGTTTGTCAAATCCTAACAATTTGCTTTTTGCTTCTTGTTTCTACTTTCTACTCTCTATTTTCTTAACCTATTTATAGGGTGTTTCTTTCTAGAGAGACTATTTATCTGGATTTCTAGATCACTTGTTTCGAAAAACCTTCCTTTTTGTTTTCATTTTTGCATTTTTTTTATTGTCCTCATTGAAATCAACACTTCATTTTTGGCTCTAAAACAAATAATTACATCCTTTTTGCTTCACATAGCTTTAATTAGGGAGAAAAATCAATTGAATTGACTCTATTTTTCCCGACACACAACCAAACCAATTGAAAACATAAAAACACACTCAAAAATTCCCACCTAGGTGGATACCTACTTGGAATTCATCACCAAGAGGAGAATCTAACTTGGTGTTCTAACCGAGTATAACCATCTATCTATCGGTATATTGGAAAAGCACTGACACCCTTATTGCTACGGGATTGTGAAGTGAGGAGGTAGGCCCCAATACCACACCCGTCGGTAGCAATAAAAATTTGTGCCTCACATACCTACGGGTATATCGAGGACTTCGTCCTTAAACACACCTAAAACCAACCATAATTTTCTATTTCTTAGGACCCTTGTCAACCATTTTACATGTTTTACCATTTTTAATTAAATAAAGAAAATATAAAAATCTATTTTGCTTGGTTTTCCTTGCTGCTTGTAATTCAATCCATTTAGTAATTTTCATATTTAGGTGATTTTTTGTGTGTTTTTTTACAATGGTACAAACAAGACAACAAAACTAAAATCAAGCCTCTAAAAACATGTATCAACTATTATCCAGACCCTTACAACAATAAATGTTGTTAGCTACTTCATTTTCTTCCTGTTATCTACACCTTTATCCACTACTATATCTACACCATTATTTACCACGCCATTACAACAATAAAATCCATTGTATCAATCAATTACATCTACTCATCTAAATGATGCTCAATGAGCCTATAAGAGGGTTTGAAATCTGAAAGCGAGGATCACAAAGGACAACATGCACATCAACGGATGTGTGAACGACATCGTGAAGAGATCTTAGGAGGAGAGAGCATCAATTGAATGTGCATGTAAAGATTCAAAACATGGGCAAAACCTTGTTATAATCCAAAAATATCCTCTATCTCATAGATCAAATGGAGTGAACATATAGGAGGTGCTTTGAGTAACCCCAGATGCTACAATCATGACTACTCAAGTAGAGAGGGGGAGTTACATTCCCAGAATAGAAGTGTAACTCCCAATGACGCATATGACACACTGACGACACGTAAGAGAATCTCATAATGACCCCTAAATGACACATGGACCTATGATCTCACCTAAGTGAGATGAATCACCTAATGATGTAGAAAATAACACACACTAACACCCCCTTCATCGTAACTTAGGATGAGGCGGTAAGTCAGAAATGAGAAATGGGTCCCAGCACAAGGCCTGATGAGGTACCCACGTACAAGAAAAAAATCTCAAGCAGTGAAGGAAAACCCAGTGGGAAAAACATCCACCACAAGAGAAAAACACACTCTCTAATATAAGAAAGATGCCAAAAATGGGTCCTGACCATAGAGAGCACGAAAGGGTACCCATGTATAAAGAGGCAATCTCTCGGAAAGAAGAAGAGAGAAGAAGAGGGAGACAAGAGGAATGTAGAAGATGTCATGGATGGATCTGAACTCTCTAGCTCTACGAAGTCTCCTAGAAGAATGTTGATGACAAGATCCTCTACCTCTGGACTGAAGAAGAGCCACCTGCAACGAACTATGTGCCTACCCTTAGGAAGGAAAAAAATGGAGTGTTGGAAGTCCGCCCACTCCACAAAGGAAACCGAAGGTAGCAGCATGAAGAACTTTGAGTCTGGTCCACCAAAGTGTGACATAGGTCTAGTGAGTGAGTGCCAAGGAACTGAAGGTAATGCCACATGTGTAGAACTTTCAGAGTGAAAAGAGGAACACCCGTAGAAAGGATGTCCAAGTGATGTGAAGGGAACAAAACATCCTCCACAATAGAAAAGGGATCCACAACTGAGGGTGGATCAATGAAGGTCTCCGGAGAAAAGTGGAAGTGGTAAGAGTCCCAGAAGGGGCACTCCCAACAATGGAGATGATGAAATCCTCTAAAATACTGTAGATGGATGTGGAGCTTGTAGAGAATCACAAGTTTACTCTACAAAAAGACAACTAAGGTCGAGACAGGATACTCGTCCCAATGAGGGGGCTCAACAAATAGAAGAGCGATGTCAGATAGGTATAAGTCATCTAATGAAGGTAGAGGAGTGAAATGGGCCTCACACACTAAAGGTGGAAAAGAGGCGGGTGTGATGATTGTATGAGGCTGAGTAGGAGACTACTCGATATTTGATGAGATGTGGGATGTGTCAACACTCTCTAGAATAGTGAGAGAAAGAGGAGAAGAGTCCTCTGTAGTAATCTCGACATCAGAATTGGGTGCATAATCCTCATCATCAGAAGTAGAACCAAGTGAGTTTGTGTCAGTGGAACTATCATCACACGAAGAAGAGGAGACAATTGAATCCTCAACAGCAACAACAATGGCAGTATGTAAAGGGTCTCCATAGAGGGACTGAAGAATGCTCCTGACACGGTGAGGTGGATCTGAGTCTGCCATGTGAAACTAGAGAGAACAAGAGACATACATCATCATGTGACCAAAGATGTGGTCACAAGTGTTAAGGAATTCCTCCAGATGATGATGATCAACGGGTGTAGGAACTAGCCCAAGCAAGAAGGGTAAAAGACCCTCGTGGGCAAAGTAACGTTCCATGGAAGCACGCCATGCTGAATAATTCCCTCTCCCAGTGAGAAGTGGCGGAGGCTATAAATCGATCCTATAAAACTCAAGTCTAGAAAGAGCACTCTCCATGATTTGTAAGCAATAATGCAAGATGCACAAAAGCAAGACGTCGGACTCGGCCGATAATGCGTCTGCGTGTAAAAACCCAAGAGTACTAGTGAACCCCCCAGAATGTGACACTTTATAAAGTATTATGTTTACAAAAACTGACAATTTCATCACGTAATGTGTGAAAAATCATGCAACTTTGACTAAAGAAGTGCTCAAAAATGAGCAGCGAGTCAAAATTTATAGCATAAATACGATTCCCGCAACTAATGGAAAATGCCAATAAATGCTGCAAATGGATTAAAAAAGTTGTCAAAACAAGTGCAAATGGTATTGCGTGGGTACTCATTAGAAATGGCATCAAATTTTAGGTAGGGTTTATTTTTCTTGTGAGGGGGGATTAGCCTCCTGCCAACCCTAGACCTCACCCTCCGTCTTCGACACACATAGGAAGGGCATGATACAAGCAAAATTAGAACCCAAAAATTATTACAATGCCATAAAGGAATGTTTTTTCCTCAAAACATTAAAATAGGGATTTTTTTAACTTGTAAAAAATTCTAAAAGGGATGATGTGTCCCACGTTGTCAAGCCACGTGGCTGTTGACCAAGTTGAGTTTAAACGTTGAAGGAGAGGTTGAAACTGCAGGTGGAGTCCACAAAGAAAATGCACAGGTCTACTATAGGGCCACGTGGATGGTTAAAATAGATATTTCATGTGGAGAGAGGTAGGTGAAAGCCTGGTGAGAAGACCAAAAATGTAACGCCGGAGGAGAGGCGTTGCAAGTTTCAATGTTGAATGCGAGTCAAGGAAATAACCGTTTTCCTATGCAAAAAGAATAGCTAGTGTAGGAGAAACCGCTTTGAGGAGAGCTCGAACAACATCTAAAAGCGAGCAAGATGCCATGTGGCTGCAGAGAGTTGGAATGGTCAAGCAGAGACATGCAGCGCGGATTCCATGGAGCTCCAAACACGCAGCAAAGGAGAGTGGGAAAGTCCGGAGAGTTGGTAGCAGCAGGATGAATGTAGAGCTAGAGCTACAACCAAAACAGTGTGAATCGAGAAGTGACACAACCAAGGTAATCCACGAAGTGAAGTATGGGGCTGATATAGACTTCTGGTAGGGTGAAATCGAAGGCCAAAATAAGCCAGGAGGTCCTGGCATGGTGAGAAAGAGAAAACCAAAGGAGCCGGAACAAGGTTCGAAACCCAAATGAGCCAACAAATAAAGAGAAAGCCCAAATAAGAAGCCAACACCAGATTAATCACATGCAACATGAGCAACGCAGAGGTCGAGGGGGCACATAGAGCTGAGGTGAGACTAGTTAGAAGGAGGCACGAGTGGTCGAAGACCACTAGACTAAACTCGATGCTGGATGAATGAGCTAAAGATGGATCTGCAACCTCTAAAATGCAACCTCAAACTATAATATACCCCAAAAACACTCATGCAAAGTTAGAACACCTAAAAATGAGCCACGAACATGAACCATGAATCATCCTGAGCAAGGAGGTAGGACATTGGTGCAGAGCAGGAACAACCCACACATATAACAAACAGATCACCAAAGCAATCAGGAACATGCCTTAACATAGCTCAAATCGAGCCAGTGGAGAAGCCAATGACCAGAGGGCTAGGGCAGAGCAACACGAATGCAGGAAACCAAGAAAAACTTGAACCTGCAATCTGAAGTAGTAGAACCTCTCAAGATCCTCATGCAAGGCCAAAAACTTGAAAAACCACAAACACAAACAAAACTTGGAAAACCGAATAGAGGCATAAAACCCCGAAATCAATGCAAGAAGAGCACGGTTAGAATAACCATTACGAAACATGCAACGAGAATCTAAATATCACATCAGAAGCAAGAAAATGCATGAAAAATGTCGAAGAGTGCACGGATCCACAAGATCCACTCTTATACCATGTAAGAGGGTTTGAAACCCAAAAGTGAGGATCACGAGGGACAACGTGCACATCAATGGACATACGAATGACAACATGAAGAGATCTCGGGAGGAGCGAGCATCAACCGAATGTGCATGTAAAGATTCAAAACATGGGTAGAACCTCGTTATAATCCACAAACTCTCCTCTATCTCATAGATCAAATGGGGTGTACATATAGGAGGTGTTGAGTAACCCCCAGTGCTGCAATCATGACAACTCAAGTAGAGAGGGGGAGTTACATTCCCAAAATAGAAGTGTAACTCCTAATGACGCATATGATGCACTCGACACAATGACGCGTTGACACACTAACGTGTAAGAGAGTCTCATAATGACCCATAAATGACACATGAACCTATGATCTCACCTAAGTTAGATGAATCACCTAATGATGTGGAAAATAACACACACCAATAGAGCACGGAATGAAATAGAGGGGAAATATAATGAAGAGATGAGAAAACATCTCTTGTATTCTCGCACATTAAATTTTGTAGTCAATATTTACATACCTTTGAGCAAGAAGAAACCAAGAAACCATAATCATCTAGCTCTTAATTGGAGTCATTTGAACCTCCTTTCTATGATAGAGGAGACCCTCATTTTGAATCAATTTTGGATTCAAACCCAATTTCCCTTAACACTTATCTCACAAATTAGGGGTGTTCAACTTCAAACATTTACACCTAAACCATCCTCAAACTTTCTAGATCATTTATCTAGATCTTCACAATAATTTGAACCCAAGCCAACTTCAAATAGCCCCGATCTTTTATGCAGTTCCTCACCCCCATTGATTGAAACAAAAATTGGTATCTGAACCACCACCATACATCCCTAATCCTTCATCTAGGATCTCACATCTTATTGATCCAAAATATTAACCTATCATTCAATAGATACATTCATATCCACCTCTAAGTCAACTGAAGTTTTGTCTTCCTCTCCTATTTTTAGTCTACATATGATTTCCTCTCAAGACACAACTTCCCAACAACATACATCTTCACTAGACCCTTCCATTGGTTCCACATCTCCCCTAAGTAACATGGGTGCCTCTTCATCCATCCCTCCAACATCTTCATCAGTTTAGACACCTCCAATGAGTTACTGTTACCACTTTTATCACCTTATCCTCTCATCTGTCGGTACTTCCATCCAAAGTATCATTTTGTATTCCCTTATCCTCTCCCTTAGTTAATACTAGTGTTATTGCTAGAAATAATCTTGTCTCGGACTAATGTACTATGCCCCTTATCCGACAAAAATACCACAACAAACACCATCCTTTACTGATTCTCCACACCCTTTCAATATTTGCCTCCTTATTCATAGCCTTTCACTACCACATCCACTTCAAATCCCTACCAATACATTCAACCATCATAGCCATTATTGTCTCAACCACTTTATGGTATGTCATATCAACAAAATATACCTCAACAAAACATTCCCACTTACAGTATCCCTTCACAACTGTAGAATATCCCACAATAAAATATCTCTTCCCAACAATATATTCTTACTAGTATCCCTTCACAACATAACATTTGACAATAAAATATCCTTTACCAAAGCAAAGTATTTCTTAATAGAATATTCCTACTAGTATTCCATATCAGCATAATGTACCCCAACAAAACATCCCTACTTATAGTATTTTTCTCGAGTAAAACATTCCATAATACAGTCTCTCCTCAACAAAGCATCTCTCTCAATGCAACATCTCACTAAAATACAATATTCCCAACACAACATTCCATAGCGAGAATGTTCCACAAAAAAATATTCCTTACCAATGAATGTACCTCAAAATTATCAAGTATACTCACAACTTAACTAGTTTTCATTCCATCCTGGTTCATCCTTGCAGCAACCACCGCAACCTAATCCTCTGCAAGCTCTCATGAATCGCATATCCAGTCTTGAGGCTACTTCATCAACACCCAAGAATGTTCTCTCTTATGATCAAATCTGCAATGAGCCCATTCACCCTTCAGTACCATAAAAATCTTATCCACCTCATTGGGAACTTCAAAATTTATCAAATTCTATAGCAAAGAAGATCCCCAACAACACATTCGTTATTTCCACCATGCTTGTTATCTAATAGCCCATGATCAGGAACTCGTCTTGAGGACTTTTTGCATGTCCCTTATCGCCCCGTGTTGGATTAGTATAGTAGAATTTCTCAATAATCACTTTACTCATTCACATAACTTGCAAAACTCTTATTAGAACACTTTTCTATAAACATAGCCCGTAAAGTCACTATCAATGACCTCTATGCTATTAAACAGTTTGAGGATGAGTCCATTGCTGATTTTGTTTCCGTTGGAGAGGTACAATCAATAAATTTTCCTTTGCATTACCACAAGCTGAATTGATTGAAGTCTTCTGTTGATCATGTGCTAAACATATCTCATCAACATTACAAATTCAATCATTCCAGACCTTTGAGAAGCCTTTACTATGGCCCGTAAATTGGAACTTCGAGCTCTAGAAGATGGTTGAGTTAAACTTCATCCTAAGAAACCATAAATTGAGTTCCCATCTAAAACATCCTCCAATCCTGATAAATCCAAGTCATCTGCTAACACTGTAGTGGTTAAATCCACCCCTAAGGAAATACCTACTACAAAGCTGTACCCATTAACAACACAACTACACACCCATAGGAGAGACTTGTAGCACAATATTTGACAAACTACTTACTACAAATATGATATCTCTCCCACCTATTTGACCCATTGACACATCCATATCCAAACCTTCTTGGTATTGCGATAATGATTATTGTAAATACGACAGGGTTAAGGGACATGACATCAAAATTTCACACTTTTCATAATGTCCTTCAATATTTGATTGACAGGGGTGACCTTCACTTAGACAATCCAAATGCACCCCGAATTAGAATCTTGACATATTTAAACAACCTGTTCCAAACCATCCCCTACCAATTGATCAACCACAAACAAATGTTGTTGAAACTCACCACACAATTAACAAAATTACTAAAACATTACCGACTCTTGATTCCACCACAATATCAGTTAAATCTAAATCCATATCTTCGTAATAAACTTTAATACCAGTTGAATCTAAACCCACATCTTTAGAATCAACATCATCATCTACTAAATTTGAATCTATATCTCTTGAACCATTCACCATCCGGCGTAATGATGAAGCCATATTTTCCTCTCAGTATCACATGATATTACTCAATCCATCCCTACACCCATCATATCCTCTAGTATGACTACATGTGCACCTGCACCTAGGTTTGTAAATATATGACTTATTTATATCATTTATATGATTGATAATTTTTCATTTAAACATGATTTACTAATGCATAGGGATGCTTTATATGGTTATATCTTGGTGATTTTAATGCATTTTCATTGCTCTTGTTCATGCAACTTGTTAATTGTATAACTTCCTAATAATTTCTTTTGTGAGTGAAATGTGGTAACATCTGTAGGATAATTATGAACATTTACTACCAATTTTGGTGTACGGTCAAGGAGCCCGAGTCCTGGTGGAGTCGGTGTGTAGTCTGGATGACTTTTTTTCCATTAACGACCTATAAACATAGGTCTTGTTTCTAGAAATTTTGTAGGGTTTTATAAACCTTAATCAAATGTTGTTAGTGGAAGAACTTAGTTCCTACCATTTTGGAATGCTATGCAACGGAATGTGTCTATATAAAGACATTTCCTTGTGGAACAATTTAATATTTGGATAATATTGATATTCGTAATATAGTTCATAGCAATTAGTATTTAATTTCTAGATGTGCTAAATATGTCATGGAAATTATTTGAATTAATGTAAGTGGATATCGTTTTGAGTATCTTGTGTGGTTAAGATTACCTCTGTCCCCAAGGAAGAGTAAGGGTCCACTCGACTAAGGTGATTGGACACTATATATGTTTACGCATGAATGTGGTTTTCTGATAAGTCATAATTTTCTCATTTCCTCTACTTTGAAATTTCCATTCAATGTGTTTATTTCCTTTATCACAATTTCCATTCAGAGTGTGTATTTCCCTTTTATGCAATTTCAATTCAGAGTGTGTTATTTCAATTCTACAAATTCAATTCAGAGTGTGTGTTAATTGAATTTAGTTATATTAATTTGGTGTGTGCATTATAATTCTAGCAAATTATTTCCATTGAATGCATTTCATTACAACAATGTCATTTCGTAGTTTAGTATTACATTTCCATAGATTAGCAAAAATAGAGAAGCATAATAGTCAAAACCCCCAAAAAGGAACCACCAGACAATTGAGTTGCATAGAGATTCATTGCATACAACCTTGAACACAAAACCCTAGTTTTATAATGACACTAGCAGAAGAACCTGTTAGTTAAATGATTGGAGAATACAATGACCCATCATTTTTGACACCGTTTCTGGGGACATCATAAACACAACATGCCATTCTATTCACTTTACATGATATGTGTGTTAATGAAGTTAATATCCAAAAATAGTGGAAGTCCTAGGCCTTATTTACATGACCAATAGTGATGCATAGGCCACGAGACATTTAAGGGATATTTATACCAAAAAATATCCAAAGAATATCTCCAAATAGAGCATAAGTAGGGAACACTGAAAGTGACACTAAATCTAATCTAACACCTAGAAGCACTTCTGAACACTCCACATCATCCTAATTATCACTAGAACAACATTAAGAAATGGGAGACAACGGGAATAATGAGAACTGACCCTTGGGTAGAACCTTTACCTATCCCATTGACTTAGATGAAGATGAGGATGCACCTATGAAAAATATCTCACCATCCATCCTCCATATCTTTTGAGGAATATCTACGAGAATACCTAGATGAGTTCTTGTTTGAATTCAAAGTTATTTGTTAGACATATGACTACAAAAAAATAATCGAAATTTCAAACTATTTCCTTCTACCATGAAGGACTCTGCTATGAAGTGGTTGATGGGATTTTCCCTAACTCCATTCAGTCTTGGGAGAACATGGAGAATTTGTTTTGGATAAATATCAAGAATACTTTGTAGGGAAGGGATAGGAAAGAAAATTTCTTCAAGATAAAGAAGAAGGAAGATGAAAATATATAAGATTATCTACATAGATTTCTCTTTCTCCATCGAGGAGTGATTATGAGTTACATACGAAATCACTAAGAAAGTTTTCCTTAAAGGAATTGATGAGGAAACCAAGGATTCCCTCCATCTTATGGGAGGAGGTGATGTGCACAAACTTAGTATGGAAAAAATCACTGAGCTATGTAGAAGTTACTCTAGAACATGAGGAGGTATAAGGAAAAGAAAAACATCCAAGATTTCCCTAGGTACCTCAAAACTTTTGGAGGAAATGGATAACATGAAAACAAACATCTTGTCACAATTAAAATCAACCATAGATGGGATGAAATCCAAGACCAGTGCTGCAAAAGAACCTCTAGACATATATTTCCCTAAATGCAAGAAGAGGCATCATTTGAGAGAATGTCCTTTGGATGTCACAGACATTTGTTTGATCTGTGATGTCACTAATCACGATATTAAACATTGCACTTTCTTACCTCATCTAAAATAAGGATTGAATTTTTTTCTCTCATGCGAGATGTAGAGGTAAAATTTGTTCAAATACCAAATAATCAAGATTTGTATGCTCCTTGACTGTTCAAAACCCACGGAGGATGTCATGGCCCGGTCAGGGCTACTCATCCTCCTTGGGAAAACCTAAGTGGACACCACTAAACTAGATGGATTATCCAAATCTACTACCATGGATGAATCTCTACAATTAGTAGGGTTGGACACCACCAGGGAATGTAAATCCATGGCAAAACCAACAATAGGCACCTCAACAGAATTATAATCAAAACCAACAATGGGCACCTCAACAAAATTCTAATCAACAAACGAGGTTCTAAAACCCATAACATGTTTTAATGGCCCCACCACAAAACTATCAATAACATGGGTAAGAAACACAAACTCAACTTCTAGCCCAGCCTATAGTGAAACCTAAACATCAACCGATAACCGAATTAATGAAGTATGATAGAGTGATACAATGCGGGTTAATACTATCAATAATTTACAACTAAGGTCCAGGAGAACCTTGAATCATCCTCCTATTGTTATCATAGAAATACCTATAGAAAATGAGAAAGAAGAGATGCCGGAGGAAAATGAAGAAAATTAAGATGTTCCACAAATGCAAGACACTAGGAATAGTCAAGGAAAAGATAATGTGCATGCAGATCCTTTTCCGTAATGATTACTGAAACCTCAATCAGAGAAGAAACAACACTATTTTAATATTTGAAAAATATAAACATTGAGGTCCCACTTCGAGAGCAATAAGGTACATTATTGAATTAAACTAGAGCATTAGAAATGAGTGTATAAATACACTAGGAAGGAAGAATAAATACCCAAAAATGGTCAAAGTAGAAGGGAATCTAGTTGATCTTGTTGCTAGAAAGCTTATTTCACCAAAATATGGGGATCTTGGGAGTCCATTCATTACTATTTTTGTAAATGGTTAGTCAATATCTAAATTTTTGGTGGATCTTGGTGCTACCATCAATATTATAACAACAAATATGTTCAATATGTTGTCTTTAACAGGATTGCAACCAACCAATACCGTTATTCAATTGCCAGATCAATCTATTGTTGTACCAGATGGAGTGATTGAGGATGTGATGGTCATGGTTGAATCTTGGGAGTATCCCATTGAATTTATAGTCTTACAGCCTAAAGCTCGAAGTTGGGATATCCAGGTCATCTTAGGAAGACCTGTTTTATTCTTTGTTGCTACGTATATTGACCGTAGAATAGGAAAAATGACCATTTCAAATGGGAAAAAAATCAAATAATATTTCATTATATCCTCATGCCCATCCATATGTGTATGATTGTGAACTTGTATGGGTATATTATTCAAATACTAATCATTTGAGTTCTTCTTATCCACCACCATTACAACAAAAAATCACATGATATAAATTTTTGAGTCATACACAATGTCTGATGAAGAGGACACTGGGGCTACAAAAATCGAATCTGGGGCTACGAAAATTGGAATTAAGGCTTCAACACTATCTGTTCATAAAAATTTGATAATATTACCTTGTTAAGTGACATTTCTAATGAAAATTGTAAAGAAACCTATGCTTATAATGCAGAATGTGCAACATCGAATTCTATTTTCCTTTAACCAAGGTTATGTCTCTTGAAAATATGACTATTTTGCACATGCTTCAACCTCATGTTTTACCATTGAATTCTTTAATTATTGATGTAGATCTCATTATTTTGAAAGATACCAAGCAAGTGATTGTTGTCATAGGAAAAGAGATTACCATTGGTACTAACTTAGTTGCCAACAAAGAGACTAGGTTTTTAGAAATCTCGAGGAAGCATTCCCAAGATTTTGTTTGGGATTATACTGATATGATGGGGGTTCATCCAAACATCTACACTCGAGGATGTTAAACCTATAAGACATCCATAATGAAGAATTAATCCAACACTCAAAGACAGCTGAAAATGAGATAGAAAAATTGTCAAGGTAGGATTCATCTATCCTATATATGATAGTCGTTATGGGTATCACCATTAGTTATAGCTCCCAAGAAAAATGAAAAATGGAGAATCTATGTAGACTATAGGGAACTTAATAAATCCACCAAGAAATACTACTTTCCCCTACCTTTTATTGATCAGGTTTTTAACAATCTTACAGGAAAGAAATATTTCTCCTTCTTGGATGGGTTTAGTGGGTATAACCAAATTAGTATTGCACTTGCTGATCATGATAAAACCACCTTCACTTGTCCCTGGGGTACATTTTCATATAGAGTCTTACCATTTGGGCTTTGTAATGCACCTGCTACTTTCTAGAGAGCAATTTTGGCCATTTTTACAAATCTTACAAATTAATGTGTTGAAGTTTACATGGACGACTTCACTGTCCACGGATCCACTTTTGATGAATCTCTAAATAATCTTCAAAAATTGTTAACTAGATGTGAGTAGAACCAAATCTCCTTGAGTCATGAAATTTTTTTGATTATAATTAATCAAGGAATTGTCTTAGGTCATCATATTTCTGCCAAAGGAATATAGGTCGACCCTAGAAAGATTGAGGTAATAACTAAGTTGCCTACACCAACGAATTAGACTGAAATTAAGAGTTTCCTTGGACATGCAGGGTATTATAGGTGGTTCATCAAAGACTTTAGTAAAATTTATGTACCTATGTTTTCTTTACTGATAAAAGATTGTGTCTTTGAATGGTCTCCTCAATGTCGTAGGATTTCCCGATTATCAAAGAAAAGCTAACCGCTACTCCATTCTTGAGAGGACTCGATTGGGGCAAGAATTTCCATATTCACACCGATGCATCTAATATAGCCATGGGTGATGTTCTTGGACAAAAATATGAAGACTACTCTTGATTCTATCATGGGAAAAATCCATTGTTACTGTGGAATTCAAGTTTCAAACATGGAGAACAACATTGGAAATCATAATCAACTTGGATGAAGCACAACGCGAGAGAGTGATGCAACTGAACAAATTGGATGAAATGAGGATGGAAGCACAAATATAACAAAAATTCTCCAACATTAGAGGAAAACATGACATGACTCTCATATCAAATACAAGAATTTTAATTAGGGAGAATGGGTATTAATTTTTGATTCAAAATATCAATAGTTCAAAGGAAAGTTGTAAACATGGTGGTTGGGACCATACCAGATATAAAAAGTGTTTGATAATGGCTTTGTGTGATTAGTGCCAACTGATGGAAACAGAAAAAATCTTCTTGTGAATGGACACAGGACTAAGGATGTATTAGTGACATCTAGATAAGGAAACCTTCAACAAAGATATGCTTTCTATGTGAGGAAATGGATTCCGTGGAGGTTCTCGGCTCCTCTCGTCAGGAGTGATTGTTTTTGAATTTGAATAAAGGAACATGGTCATGTTTTCAATCTTCTTCCCCTAGTTAGATGTTTGGTTTTCAATAAGGTAGAAATATTCATTGTTTAAATGAACACTAATCACATTTTATCTAAGATTAGGAAGTGGAAATCTAGGGATATTAGGAAGTGAAATGATAAGGGTAAGTGCATTTTACTTCACTACGAATATTTTCTTTTGAAGTAATTCTCCATTGCATGTAACTAACATGATTAAATCTATACATAACGTTCTCAATAAATTTATTGGGAATATCATTCCAAATATTAAGATACAAAGTGGGGTGTAATGAGTCATAATTACCAAGGAAACTACATGTGTCGAGTTTTAAGAAGAGGATGTACTGATTTATAGGAAGGACATGTGGCATTACTATTCAAAATTATGGGATATGTGCCGTACCATGCATTTAAAACTTCCCACACATATGTGGTCCTGTAAAATTTTCATGCCGCTAAAATTTTCACCGACAATAGCCAACTAAAATATTGTGGTGTATTTCAAATTATGACTCGTTTATCACTTCTTTTCGTCACTCTATGCATTCGAACACAACCTTGATCTTGTCTTTTCCACTGTCTGGATTTGTCTGCACTATGGGGCAAAAGAAAAAATTTGAACTAGAATCTCTAGACCCACTACTCCAGAATGCCACAATCTTCCGTATCTTATGATTCTCGGTTGGTTTGTGAATCATTAGGAAATTTGAGGGCTTAGATGAAAATTTAGTGGATGAGTTCCTGGTAAATCTTGAAGCCACCTGCTCACACATTGGGGAAAGTGAGTAGAAATCAATAGTTGGGTTATTTCTAAACTATCTGGTTTATTGGATTTTGGTCTCAAGGTTATGACAAATGCTCCTCTTAAGGACCTGATTCCCCTGTTTCATGAGGATGGAAAATATTTCTAGAGGTGATCCTCACCTCCAATAGTGTTCAAAAGGGGATTAAGAGGGAAATTATTCCTAGCATTTGGAAAGAAGTAGCTAAATGGGTCAACAAATACTTCATTTGTGATTGAAAACCGTTTGTTCTTAGTGGGGATTCACTAAAAATTCTAATTCATGTAAATAACAGTTGTATAAACCCTGCACTTAGGGTAAATTTACCTAAATATTTATCCCATGCAGTCATCAAAGTGGGATAGAAATACAATAATGGAGGTGGTAAGGAGTTTCTAAAACACCCAAGTGCTTATTCAATTTCTTTTCTTGCACCAAGTTTTCTACAAAATGAAGAAAATTATCAAACAGATAAGTGCGGGGGAAGGTTCTAAACCACGGAAACTAAAAAAGGGGCCATCTTCCATTATTTGACCCAAGCTCAAGTCATCCTCTCACCCTTCATAGGAGAATGTGGAGGAACCTGTTAGTTAGGGGAACCTATCTTCTACGCCTCCAATTCTAAGGGTAAGAGCACTTTGCCACTTTCTTCTTCTATTTTGTTAAGGCCAAGGCGGTCTTGTACTTTATGAGGACCTAGAAGTTCCCATTTGGAAGTTTTGATGATGATTGTGCTCCCATTTTGGAAGAGAAGGAGGGGCTAGTACCTCAACTCTCCCTCTTGAACAATCTTAGGATGTTGAATTCACCACAGTTATCCCTACCACAAAGAGCTCAAATATGCTTGCATCTTCGGAAATCAACTTAGCAGATCTAGAAATACTCTTAGTACCTACAACATAGACCCCAACTCCAAAACCGGTTGCGGTGGAGACTGGCATCCGTGGGTTACATGAAGATGATTTACCAAATTTTTATTTGGAATAAATTTTATTCCTCAAAGAAAAAAATTAAAGGTATACAAGAAACAAATTTATCTTTACAAATTGCATTCACACAAAGAACGGTAGAAAACGTTAGAGAAATTACTTGCTTTTGGTGAGAATTAGCCATCTAAAGAGACAAAAAGATATAGGCATTAGAGTTTTGGAAGACATCAATCAATTATCTCTTTAGAATAAAGAGTTAAAAAAGGAAAATAAAAATTAAAGGAAGAGTTTGAGGCCAACACAAATGAGAAAAGGAAGTTACAATCTCTTTTGGACTATGTTTGTCCTTTGGCCTGTAAGCTTCTGGCCTGTAGGAAACCTTCTTCTACCTATAGTATGTTTATTCAAGAACAATTTTACTCTTAGCAGTTACTAAGATTGTGTAGTCAAGAACCTTATGAAGCTCCTAATGGTAACACATTTCTATCAATTTATCAAGACAGTCCCCCTGACATACAAAATCAACTATGTGAATTCTACCTCCACAATATGCTAGTCACCAATGTTCCTAACTTCTTTATTAACCTATTTGTGGGATATTTTCAATTAAAGGCCTTCCAGTCACTACTTAGGAATCAAATTGTGTGGGGAGAGAAAATGGAAATTTTCAATCAAACAGCTTGCACCATCGGGTTCTACATTAGGCCTACCCATCACAATGATGTGGCCATGAGAAATAATTTTAGATCTCTTTACTATCAGGATGGTATTGGAGAAAATACTTTAAAAATCCTACTAAAATGTGTACAGGACTTTGAAACCTATAATCAGTGGCATTTTGGAGTAGCAAGGTAGGCTTGTGATAGAAGGTGGGATACTTTGAGTTTACCATTGAAAAGGAGAGAGGTTTATCTCCCCTCAAAATTTGAGTTGGATTATAGACGAGGTGATGCACTCATCACAATAATTCAGCAATTGTTAGAAAATAATGACAAGAAATATAATGATGAATGGGTAGGACTACAGGTGAGGCCTACTCTTCTCCTAAGTAAAACTACAACCTGGAAAAATAATGCTACCCAAATACATGAGAGTTTCACATCTTGGGTAGAAGTGATTTCAAACGCTCAAGGATGTAAGGGAGCCAGAAAACAATATGCCGATCAATTTGAGGAGTATGACATGGCTTAACAGCTTAGCCAAAGGGCAAGACAAAGATGATTTTCATTGGGACATGAAACAAGTAAAGTGTAGGGGAGATGATGAGTACATTATTTGAATTATTTATATCATTTATATGATTGATAATTTTTCATTTAAACATGATTTACTAATGCATGGGGATGCTTTATATGGCCATATCTTAGTGAGTTCAATGAATTTTCCTCTCTTGTTCATGCAACTTGTTAACCGTATAACTTCTTACTAATTGATTTTGTGAGTGAAATGTGGTAACGTGTGCAAGATAATAATGAAAATTTACTACCGCTTTTGTGTGCGAACAAGGAGCCTCGAGTCCGGAGTTGATACGCAGCTATGGAGCAATATTTCCATTAATGGCCTATAAATATGGGTCTTGTTTCTAGCAGTTCTATAGGGTTTTATGAACCTTAATCAAATGTTATTAGTGGAATAACTTAGTGCCTACCATTTTGGCATGCTATGTAACCAACTCGTGTCTATATAAAAACATCTCCTTGTGGAATAATTTAATAGTTGGATAATATTGATATTCTGCAATATAGCTTGTAGTAGTTAGTATTTACTTTCCGATGCCTTGAATAGGTTATGTAACTTCTTTGAATTAATATAAGTGGATATCATTCTAAGTATCTTGTGTTGTTAATATTACCTCTATCTCAAGGAAGAGCAAGGGCCCACTCGACCAAGGCGATTGGAGGTTGTTTACGTTTACGCATGAATGTGGTTTTCTGATAAGTCATAATTTTCTCATTTCCTCTACTGCAATTTCCATTTAGTGTGTTTATTTCCTTCATCGTAATTTCCATTCAAAGTGTGTATTTCCCTTTTATGATATTTCAATTCAAAGTGTGTGTTAATTGAATTCAGTTATATTAATTTAGTGTGTGCATTATAATTCTAGCAAAGTATTTCAATTGAATGGATTTCATTACAAAAATGTTGTTTCCATAGTTTAGCATTACATTTCCATAGATTAAAGCGAAAAGAGAAGCATAATAGTCAAAACTCCCAAAAAGGAACCACCAAATGATTCAGTTGGATAGAGATTTATTTCATACATACTTGAACACACAACCCTGGTTTTATAATGAAACTAGTAGAAGAACTTGTTAGTTAAATTATTGGAGAATACAATGACCTATCACTTGGAAATCTAGCCTTCCTTCCTTCAGAACTGCACACTACATCATCATCTTCTCCTAAATCTAAATCACCCATCTCTTCCCTTCAAATTTATTTTTTTCACATTACTACTCATTCAAAAAGGTATGACATAGAATCATCTAAACCTAAGAAAAGTAAAAGTTTTGTAGCCATACCTCCACCACTGCACTGTTTTCCCCATCAGACAAACCAAAATTATCTATTCCCATAGCTCCTAAAACAACTGGTCAAAAACATCACCCAAAGCCAAGGTTTCAATCCTCATTGCACTAGTATTGTCATCTACCATGATATAGAATGTTGTTGTTAAACAAATACACCAAGCTCATGTCAAGATGTCACTCTATGAGTTAGTACAAATGTCACCCTCTCATAAAAATCCATGATTGAAGCCCTACAATCATTAACAAAGATTAGAAAATTACCCTTTATCCTTTACAAATTTTGTAGGGGATATTAGAGCATATACAACCATATCATTTGAACCATATGAAATTCCTGCGCTTAGGCCCAAGGATCATGATTTGCTACTTTTTATCACTCGCTCAAATCAATGATGTACTCATTATAAGAATAATGATTGATGGGGGCACAACCATTAGCATCATATCATCCATTTCCTTCAATCAACTTAATTTATCCCCTTCCATTGTTGGTCAAACTCCAATTTTATTGTGATCCTTTAATGATACTATCACACCCACATTAGGTATGGTAATCCTTCCACTTAAATTTGGTACTAAGATCTTACACAAACTCTTCTATATCATAGAGGGAGAGTTCCAATATAACATGCTATTAGGACACCCTTGAAATGCACCATGGGATGTGTACCCTCTACTCTTCATCGATGTCTCAAATACAAACATGGGGTTCAAACATTCACCTCTCCATAGATCCAAATAATTTCACCAATTGTTATTTGACATATCATCCAAATTACATCCTTATACCAAAATCCACATCGAGTCATCCATGAGGCATCCACCAACACACCCATATCTTCCTCCAACCTATCGAATGATTCCTCCCTTAGTGACATTGTATAATGTCTCATATTAGGGAATATCATCTTTTCATTCTCAAGTCCATACCCTCATCTAAGACCTATGGTCACCTTGACAAAAAACTCGTACACAAAAAACCCATGTACGAGTCTAACTTAGGAGATGTTATCTCTTATGGCCTCGCTTATCTTAAAATAAACCTTTTCTATGGGGGACTCGATCACCCTTCATCTCAAGTCATCAATTCACATCGAGATATGCCATTTACATCAGACTTTAGATCCTTAGATAATCCATATTTTTATCATATGTTCCTTCACCGCTACGCATGGAAAGGCTTTGGCCTTGGTCATTATGAATAGGGAATACATGACTTGATTGTCCAATGTTCCCTTAAAACTTATGAAAAACATGGTGTAGGCTACGCAAAACCTAGTTCCAATCCATTCAAGCCTACTATGTCCATACACATCACTAAGTGTGAACCATCGTCACCTACAACCCCGAAGATTTTATGGACATAGATAATACTATTTCTGTTCCATCCAAAAAAATTTAGTCAATACCATATCCTTAGGCCCATTGAATTATCAATCTAACCACGACACTAAAAAAATACCTCTTATTTGGCTAGAAATGGTTAAATAATATTTACCTATCATATATATCCTTCGATGTCATGATGATTAGGACATCCTTTTGCATATGGGAGCTGAGGATCACTTCCTTCAGAAAAACTTACCATCTGAGACACCAACTCTCCTCAATGAATCCACCATCGACGTTAACTTAGGAACCCCTCATATCCTTGTATAGTTAAATTCATTCAGTCATTGATTCCACAGGAACTAGATGACTTCACCTCATTTTTATCAAAATATCATCAAGCCTTTTCTTGTTCATATAGTGATATGCCTAGAATCGATCCCAATATTTTGGTACACAATATTGTCACATATCCAAATGCTAAACCGGTTAAACAAAAACCCACAAAATGTATCCATGAATAGATCTCCTTGTTAAAGAAGAGTTACAACGTCTTCTATCCACTAATTTCATCATACCTATTGATTATCCATAGTGGGTCTCTAATATGATTCTCCTAACCAAAGCATCGAGTAAACTATACATTTGCATAGAATTTAGGGATCTCAATCTTTCTATCTTAAAGATGATTTTCCCTTCCAAACATAGATCAACTTGTTGACCTAACAACTAGACATGAAATGATCTCCCTTATGGATGTATTTTTGGTTATAATCAAATCCTTATCACCATTGACAACCTACACAAAACTTATTTTATCACTCCGTGAGGAACCTTCTATTATCTGTGTCATGACCTACATTTTTCATGATCTTATTCAATTTTTGTAAAGATTTCATTGATGATCTCTTAGGAAAATCCAAACAACACAAAGATCATCTCGATGTCCTTGAATCAATATTTACTCACCTTATCCAAAGATTTTCTTCATCTCAATCCTATAAAGTGTGTTTTTAGTGTTCTCATCTGAAATAGTTTAGGGTTAATTGTGTCCATCCAAGTATTGAAGTTGACCTAGATAAGGTTAAAGTCATTATCGATATACCTCCTCCAACTAATTTCAAATAACTATGAAAACTTAAGGGAAATTTATAGTCAATACGATGTTTCATATCACAACTTTCTAATCATTGTCAACCTTTTCATCATCTCCTCCATAAGGACAAATTTTCATTGGGACTATGATTGTTAGAAGTCCTTTGAAGAAATCAAGCAAATATTTCTTATCACCGTATGTGCTTACTCAACCATGTGAGGGAGAGCCATTTTATCTATACATATATGCTTCAGAACATGCTCTAGGAGCCATGCTCATTCACCATGACAACCAAGGTCGTGAAAAAGCCATATACTATATCAAATGTACACTCCATGAATATGAAACCCATTATACTGAAGTTGAAAAGCTATGTTGTGCTTTATACTTCGCCACTTCCAAATTGCATCATTATCTTCTCAATCATAAAACCTATGTTGTTACTAGTTTCAATCCCCTCAAAACTATGTACTCTAAACCATATCATAGTGACCATATCACTCAATGGCTTATGCTCATGACTGATTT
Source organism: Taxus wallichiana var. yunnanensis (assembly GCA_018340775.1). Classification (NCBI taxonomy): domain Eukaryota; kingdom Viridiplantae; phylum Streptophyta; class Pinopsida; order Cupressales; family Taxaceae; genus Taxus; species Taxus wallichiana. The sequence goes on along the minus strand of CM031243.1, from coordinate 303,354,474 downwards.
TGATCTTGAGTTCATATCAAAAAAATATATTCGTGGCTAGGCTATTGCGAGACTAGCTCACCGACACTCCCCTTTACAATAATCAATATCCTCATGAGTACTTTTTATAAGAATCCATTAAAAATATCAATGAATATGAATTCATTCTTATCAAGATGACTCTCTTCTTTTATGGTTTGAAATGCTAGAAAGGTGGAGGAGATGGTGTTGTTTTCATACCCCCTTGGGGCATTCCCATTCCAATATCATTCAAACTTAACTTCAAATGCACTAATACTATGGAAGAATACGAAGCTCTAATCATGGGCCTTATAACTGTTATTCTCCTCGATTTTCACATCTTAGATATCTATGGAGATTCACAACTTGTTTATCAGTCAAGTCAAAGGAGAATAGTAGTGTAAAAATGAAAACCTACATAAATATAAAGCTAATGTTGATTTTATCATCGAAGCCTTCCATCATTACACCATTCAAACCATCCCAAAATCTTCTAACAAATTTTCAGATACAATGGCCTCTCTAGGATCCCTAATACCATTAAAAATGAAGAATCAAAAGATAACACTAAAGTATCTATGGTTGTTCAAAGACTGGACCATCCCTCACATGAAAATCAACTCCCTTCTCTCAACACTGTTGACAATAATCCAATTGATTCATGGTATAATCAAATCTATGACTATCTCATTGAATCTAAAATCCCATCCGATTTATCATGTAACACTAAAAGGTCATTCCTCCAACGATTTGTTTGCTTCATGATTATAGGTAGTATACTCTAAAATGTAGTTTTGACATTATTCTATTTAGATGCCTTAAGTCACATGAATGAATCAAAGCCATCGAATAAGTCCATGACGGTATCTGTGGATGTTATTTTAGTGGAATTTTTTTCGCTAAACATGTCATATGGCTAGGGTATTACTTACCTACTATTACTAAGGACTATTGTATGTATCTTAAGAAATGCGTGAAATGTCAACTTCAATCAAATCTTATCCATGTCCCCACTCAAGCATTACAACTCTCTTAGACCTATGGAATTTATCTCAATAGGGGTTAGACCTCATTGGGGCCATCAATCCCAATTCATCTCAACAACATCATTCCATTATCACAACTACTGAATATTTCACCAAATGGGTTGAAGCTATTCCTTTAACCTCAACTAAATTAGGACTCATTACCAATTTCATATATCAATACATTATATGTCATTTTGGTGTCCCCCATAAACTTATCATAGATAATGGAAAGTCTTTCAAAAATAAAGAACTTAAAAAGCTCTGTGACACCTTTAATATTAAACTCGTTTTTTATCACCTTACTATCCTCAAGAAAATGGAAAAGATGAAGCCTAAAATAAAACACTAAATACAATCCTTATGAAAATAGTAAACGATGCAAGTAGAAATTGGCATCTCCAAATCCCATTTTCTCTTTGGGCTTATCTAACTAGCATACGTACTCCTATAGGAACTAACCCCTATTCACTCGCTTATGGCTCCAAAGCCATTTTACCTCTTGAAATTTAAATCCCATCACTCCATGTATCATTTAAGTAATTTATTCCTAATGAATAATATCAAAATACCAATTAGCACAACTTGAATTATTAGATGAAAAATGTCTAATGACCTTTGAACATCATCGGGTTTATCAAGAACGTATTAAACGAGAATATAAAAAAATATCAAAGAACATGATTTTAAAATTCATGATATTGCACTTAAAGGAAATCAAAATGCCACTCAATTAGAAAAGAGTAAACGTGGAAAGTTTTCTCCCAATTGGATCGGTCCATACATTATCACTCATAAGTATGAGTCGAGCGTATCATCTAACTTCTCTTGATGAATAAACTAAAAGTGAACCTTGGAATGCGTTGCACTTATGGCCATTTTACTGTTAAATGATTGATAATCATGATATTAGTTATATTTAAAACTCTTTCATTCCATCATATCATAGTAATAATTTGAAACCATGTGGTTATCCATCATTACACTCATATATCAATATCTAAAGACATGCCATGGGGTACAAATGTGTAGATCATATACACATGTTTTTTCCTCCCTGGAACAGATTATTATGGTTTTTCCCTTAGCTCAAAAATATATGTGAAAGTCATTTGGATGCATTTTTCAAAATATCCAAAAATATAGTAGACTAATCCCTTCAAAGACAACCACCACCAAAATCATAAGACCAATCCTTGAAAGATGACTATTTGTAAAAGTCAAAAATGAAAAATTTAGACCATAACATCGAAGGATGGCTACCCATAAAAAAGGCTTCTCACATTGATCAACCTTCAAAATCAATGCATTAGAATAAAATCATCTAAGAAAGCTTCCCGCATTGAACAAATTTCCCATTATAGAAAAATTCCCATATTGATCATTTTTCTTTAAAATCAAATATGAAAACCTAGGGCATTTCTCTATGAGTCTGTAAAAAAGGAGAACCTTATTCCTATCTCAATCTATACATGTTCAAACCCCCTTTCATGTCCTAATAAGAAACATTCATTTAATCCCACATTTTATTAAGTGTTATGTAATTATCCATTGATGGTCTTATTTAACATTCATTAAGGCTACAAGTGCAAGTATGTTCAAGCTTTCAAAACCCATCCCGTATATACCAAATTAATAGTAGGGAAATCATTTCATGTTTATCCTAATTTATTGAGCCACATTTTGATACAATTTGAATTGATTAATTTAATCATATTTATAAAACCATAACATCATGGCACATATATCCATATAATACTAAAACATTCAAATTAAAAGCATACATCACCATATACATTGAGACCGACAACATATGAAAAATATAACAATATAATTTATAACATCTCATCATCATCATCATACAAATCAAATCTATATACATATCAATCATATATCACATCGATGTCATACAAAAATGGGCTTCTAATATTTTTATATCAAAGTATATCACATCGATGTCATACAAAAAAATGGGCTTCTAGGAGCCATATATCAAAATACATCATATCAATTTCATATAAAAAATGGCTTCAATGAGCCATATAGCAAATACATCAAAAGTATCATTAATAAGTAAACTAAAAACCAAGGGATTGACTAGACGACCTACACCACCCTCTCCTCCCTAAGCACTGAAACCACCAACAAAATCAACATATCCTTCAACTATTATCTCATTATCACCTAATCTCTTTAGTCTCGAGGTAGGTTACCATAGCTCACAACACTAGTATTAGGGCCTACCGTCTTATTGGCCAAGTGATCAACATATAAAGTAACATCAGGGATAATCATGTGTAATCAAATTAACATAGTAGTCATGCTCTACCCGTACTGCCTCATAATGAGCTCTAGAAACCATCCCAAACCCTATAGGTGGTCTCAATCCACTAGCCCTTGGTCTCTAACCACTAGCATGTGGTCCATGTCTGCTACCCTAAGCTCTCTCTCTCTCCTGCCTACCTATGCCATCTCCACTAACTCCACAAGATAGGAAATAGAAGGTCCGTAAGCCCTAAGGACTTCCTCATCCCATATCTTTGTCCATTATACTGATATCTATCTACAATGGCTTGATTCAATTATACATTGATCCCATCTCACTCAAGAATCAAACTATTCCACTCAATAATCAATATGTCCCAAACACCAACAAGGTCATCCCGCTCTCTCCTAGCTACATCTCTCTCCCTCTACTATGGCCTTCTCACCATCATTAATGCAATAGTTACAGCCAAATCATCATCACCCTCCTCCTCACTATCATCATCAACACCCTTTTCTTCCACCTATGATGGTGTTCCTCTTCCCTCGAGCATGTACTCATCCGACTCTTTGAACTACTCTATGTACAACCCGGGTCTTCTCAAAAACCATCAATGCTCGGGTCCGCCATACTATGTACTTAGGGGTAACGCCCACATCATTAATCAGAACAATATGACCCTCATCATTGGGACCCATGGCCCCCTACTTGATCAACAATAATCTCGGGCTCTATCACAACTACCCTCGGGGTCTCCATGTCTCCATCCTCCCGCTATATATCATGACGGGATCCTCAGCACTTCTTGAACAAATCCAAACAATATCCTAATATGATCAAAGTGGAGCAAATCATGCTCACCTAGTCAGTGATCCTGCACCCATATAGGCTGTTGTAAAATAACAAACTCATCAATAAACTCAGGCCAAATATGAAAATTTAGATATGGCCTCCATACCACATCTCCCACTTGCAACCCAGAAAATATCTCTCAATAATATCCTATCCTCCTTGTCTTCATCCCACAACCTGCATCCTCCCTCCATCTCAAAAATATAGGATGATCATCACATATCCCCCATGGTAATCCTACTGGTCGAGTAATGACAATATGCTCAAAGGCCCAAACTTGTAATAAAATCCAATATCAATACCATATCTCTTATGGACCTTCTAGGTCCAATAATATCTCGTATTTCTATGCAAGAAGGGTAGGACACCACTCAAAAATAGCATACGGTGATCCATCATCTCAAACCCCCTAAATTTGGTAAAGCATAATAGATGATGGCCATCATCATCACAATCATCTGAGTACGACCTTGTGTCTTAGCTTGAGTAAAGTTTTCCATAGGAAAATGCTCTTGACTCATATCTAACATCAGCCACATTTTCTCCATACAACCTAGTCATCACCTCATCCCTCTCCTCCTCAGTAATGATATATAAACCCTCTCCCGAGATAGGTACTCTCAGGATGCAGTGTACATCCTCTAGAGTGGTTGTAATATGTCTAGTAGGAAACCAAAAGCTATTGGTGGAAGGATTATACCGTTCTAACAAAGCCAACATCAAGCTCTAAAATCTATGTAATCATTGATAATGCCTCATGGCACCAAAACCAATGGCCTTAACATGCTCCTAATCATCATCTAACATATAAGCCCTCACCTCATCTAAAATCAGTGGTATACGATCACGGATCATCCACTTTACATCCACCGACAAAATTTAAACAAATCAACATTAGTACCATCATTAAAAATATATTTGAAATATTAAAATCATCCACAACATATAAAAAACAAAATATTTACATCGACATCATCACCTAAAAATACCAACAACATCTAAAACATCAAATATTTAAATGATATATGACTATCTAAAATTAGAATTCCATATTCGAAAGCAAAAAGTAAATTATGCAAAATATCTTAGATTTTATCATCATTGAAAAATTTAATTAATATCAATTATGTTCAACACCAATGTCAATATTGGAACCAAAAATACCATTTAAAAAGAAAACCATCCTTTAAAAATCATATCAAATAAAAAAATGCAAATTTTTTACATAGCAGTGAATCGCCAGGTAATTCTTGCATTTTTTTCCTAGAGCATTTGCATGCCCCCAAAATGGAGAAAAAACCCTAAAAACTACAAAAATAAAAAAGGAATTAATCATATACCTCAACCATTATGGACTTCTATCGTCACTTGAAGTCACCATTCCATCCAAAATCATCCTTTTATCCTCGAAAAACTATTTTCTCACCCGGCTCACTCTGTCAAATCAATTTCACCATGGTAACAATGTGGTGAAATGAACTCACAAATTAGCTATTTATAACCCAATTTTTACATTGACGAAATCATCGATGATTCCCTCAATCATGATTGATTTACCTTTAATCACATGCAAATTATACCCTTTTGGCATATGTGCCCATTTTTCCCCTAAATCATGGCAATCTCACTTTTCCACAAGTGTGTCCAATTTTCAATGGACCCTAGTCCTTGAAACATTAAAATGAAAAAATAAAATCTATACCGAGATTCACCATTCATCTATGGGATGTGTGCCCTTTGGCCCCATCACTTGGCTTACCCTCGTCTTTTCACCTACCTTCGCGGATCATACGTCTATAGGTGTCGACCCTTGGTTCCCCTATCATTTGATTAGTTAGTAACACATCTTGTTTCGGTATCCCCTAGGATTGGGGAAACTTTATAAGAAACAAATGATACACAAACACTGTTGTTCACACTTTATTACATTGCAGTTGGATCACCCATGAGAAACAAATTTCCATCATTTTGGTCTAATGCTTTTCCCTTAAGACATCGAGATAAAAAGGGGAAAATGTAGACATTGAAAAAATACACTCCCCCATCTTCATTTAATTATCCTGTTCACATTCGTAATATATCGCTACATTAGATTAATTCTATTAACACCCCATACTCCCCACCCCCATTCTTATTTAATTAATTAAATATTTCTTCATATACACAAATATCATATCACATGATATATTAATTCACCTAAGTTATTCTCTAAAATCTATTTAAAATCAACTTTAACTCCCTTATCCCGCATACCTATCACGGGAATTTTTACAAATCCACCATTATCTTAAAAAAAATATTAACTATTATAATAATATTATATTCCTATGTTTGATGCATCCTAATCCAACCATCGAACACCTATATTTAACAAACTTAAGTTAATTTAGATAATAATATAACTTATCTTATCATTTTCTAAACAAGTTTGACACCTCATTAGCCAACACGACACTTTTAAAAACAACCAACAAGATTATCCATCAAAAACACGAACAAAAATATCAAATTAGTAAAAAAATTTAAACAAACTCAAAAAGGGCCGAAGTCACCGGTTAGGTAAATCACCAACGATTATTTAAACCCAATTTGTAACCCCTTTTTGGGATCATCTTCTCACATTTTCAAGCTCGCTTCTTCTATCGATTTCAACACTATTATAATGCATCAAAACCAACATATTACAATCTAGAATTGGTATTAAAATCCATTTAGTGACTTTGGCATTCATTTTTTAATCTTTTCAGAAATTTACAAATCATCGTTCAACAGGAAGTTTCATCTGTTTCATTCATTATCTCCAATCAAGGTCAGTCATTCTTTTACCTTTTCATTTATACATCTAGATACATTTATCTCGTTAGTTTGTTTATCTCATGTGATAATTTAAGTCTTTAGAGTATCACACTATGGAAAATAAACAATCGATATCACATTTTTATTATCCTGTTAATATCTTCTAGAATTTCCATCGATTCATTAAATCGCTTGTGATTCTGTACACGCTTGTTTTCTGCGAGTATCAATCAAATTTCATTTATTATTTCAACTATATATTTATTACTGCTAACATTTTTATACGAGAATGGCTTATTTAGATGGAATTAGGAGGACCAAGCCATGAAATAAAAAGTATCAACTCTCTACCTGTCATCCACCATCCCTTACATTGGGAGAAATACGATGTTTTACATGACCTTGAATTGTGTGCCATTCATTATGCACCTTTGGACCAACTACGACTATTTTTTAATCCACTCAAAGGATTTGCGATGCCACTAACGTATTTTGGGAGGCTTATTTTGAGGTCTTACACATTTGAGCTGACTTGGCTTGGTTTGAGTATCAAGATGAATCCAAATTAGAGGCCTTGAGCTCTAAGGGTAAATCTGAAGATCAAACTGATTACCAAACTCATATTCTAATTTTGAATACTAGTATGAATCGAAAAGGAAGAACCAGGATACATTTCAGATTTCTTTGAGACATATTTTGATTATGAGTATTTAGACTACCTATAAATAGAAGACATTGAGTTTACTAAAGAGAAAGATTCACCTTAATTCAAAAACTATGACACAGATTTAGACTCTGACTTTGAGCCATAATTTACATACCTCATATTTCATTATCTACTAAATATTTGTAATATAATCTAAACTTGTCAGAACATTTATTATTTATCCATTATATATCATTGTTTGTTTCTAGAATCACTTGATTGTATAAATAGCAGGTTGACATCCTTGCAAGGAAGCCCTTTGATTTCAAGGACTTTCCATTTCTAGATAGCCTTCTTAATATTTTTACTAATAAATATCTTGTGTAGTGTCTATGACTACAACTTTATTCGTAGGACAGGAGATAATATCATTTCTTTCATAGAGCACAACAATTGAACATCATTCATTCACATCCATAGGTACCTCTAAATCCTGCCATATCGAGCTTTGGTAAGTTTTTGTTTTTTTATTATTGGGTTAGGTTGAAGAGGTAAAATTTATTCGAATAGAGCCATTTGACACCTTGAAATCCACACCCCCATAACTTCTGCCAAGATTATCCATTTTCCACAAAATTTATATCATTGGATTCAGAATTTAATTTAATTTCTCATGGAATCAAGTAATCAAATATTTGATGGGGTAGGTCAACCAAAAATTCATAAAAACTTCTCTAAATCAAATGAACACTTCCAGGTGGTCAAAAATGAAGTAAATGGAGGTATGGAATCCAGGTTTCTTCTTTCTACAAGATAAAGTACATTGGGAAGGGATTTTAAGAGGTTCATCTGCGCTCTTTTAGAGTAGTTAATGAAATTTATTGGTGGGTGGGAGAAGAAACACTACTTTCTATTATTTCTGTCTTCTCGCATCACTTCTATATATTGAAAACTTCTCATTTTTAGAAGGGGATATTCTAGGACATGGGAAACATATTTCAAAATTGTTTCTAAATTCCATTGAGTTGTAAGCCTTCACATGGGCCTAGAAAATGTATTTGTGCCTCTATTTCATCAATGTAATGGACTGTACATATTCTAAGAGAAATAAAATATTTATTTGTGGAGTTCTTTCAACCATTTGTTTTTTTGTATCTCCTTGCCTCTACGTTCTTGTTGTTTTTTTGCATGTATTTCTCATTTGTAGGTTTTTGTTGTTGTGTTTCATGGAGAAAAGATGGTGAATGAAGCCTTGGTTTTTGTTATAGATGTATGAAATTTCCTTGTTGTATTTTCCTCCTTCTCCCTCAAACATGATATCTCCACCCCCTTTTTTGGTGCTATCACCTCTGTAGTATAGGATTTTCTCTTTCTCATACTTTCCCTGGTCCCATGAAATGGGTAGAATAGGAGTAGTTAGTTGCATTTCCTTCATTAGGAGTAGTTTAGTGCTAGGATTAGGTAGAGGAACCAACCTTCTATGGAGGTCCATCTTAAGTAGCAAGTCCCATAACTTGAGAGATGGTCCCATGTTACCAAGTTACACCAATTTCCACACACACACACATGATAGTAAATCATAGGATGTTGTAATTTTTGATAAGAGTTTTGGCACGCCTAATGGGACATTTTTGAAGCACCTTACTACTTCATTTCATCACATTTTTTGTTCTCTTATTAAAATCCATCCTTTGAGGCACATTCTAAGAAAATCTAATGAATCCACTAATCCAAACAATCAATTTTCTGAGTTATAGACCTTCTTTCCATCCATTTACATCCATTTTTCTTCCATCCATGAATTTTTGTAATCATGACTTCATTTCCATCATCGAATTCATACTTGCAACAACAAAACCATTTCACTTCATCTCCACAGTTTCAAAATCCTCTTCCAAACCAATTTTATGAACCTCATCATGAGCAATCTTTGGCATACCCAACTCCAATCAAGCCATGTGGTTATTTTCCTAACCAATATGTTTATCAAGAACAAGGTTATGAAAGTGAGGATGGTAATTCTATCCAGATACTAATTTACAGAGGAAAATTCAAAGAATGGAGGTAAGTATGGTGTAGAAAAGGCTACATCTCAATTGAAAGAATTTAGAATTGGTTTCAAGGTCCCTTGTCCATGGGTTGTCCCTATGCCAAGACATTTCATCCCTCCACAGAAGATGTATTTCATGGATGAGATGCTTTTAAAATTACAAAGTGGATTAAGAAGATGAAGGCTTATGAGTTTAGTGCTAGGAAACCTTGTTAGTGGGAAAATCCTACACTATCACCTCACAGCCTTCCCATTTCCCTTCCCCAATCTATGCCATTTCAGCCTAAGTGTCATGATCCTAGCTTCTTACTTGCTACTCCCATTGTGGATTCCATTTCTCCATCTCCTTCCCTCCCACCTCATCTTCAATTCTCTACCCTTTTCCCTTCTAAAAATCCTTCCCCTCAAAACAAGAAATTAAACCTTCCCTTCCACCACAAACCATGAAAAAATTAGTTAAGACCCAACCCAACCCTTCTCTTACTTTTCCAAATCTATTTTAGGAAGAAGAAAATCAGAAAAATCAATCAAAGAGGGAATAAAATTGAAAAGTCTAGCAAGGAAGAACTTGCAAAAAACTTGAAAGAGTGGGATGGAAAGTTCAACATCAAAAAAATACCATTGATGAATAAGATTTTAAAAGAGGTTGAGGTCCAAGAACAAGTGGTGAAAACTGATTTTATAGAAGCATAAGAACAAAAACAAGAAGATGATAACCAACATTCCATTTAATTAGAGTGTAGTGTGAACGATGGTACTATCTTTTCATAGGTTGTTGATCTATCACAAGTTATAGTATCAATAGAGGAAGAACAATCAACTCCAAACCCACAAGAAATCAGCACGTGGGTGTTTGACCCTATTGGTACCCCAATCGATTCTCCCTTTGAAATCTAAACAACATCAATAGGCTGAGCAGGATGCTTAGAGATAGATAGATCAAAATTTTAGCCATTTGGTAGTTGGGGAAGGGTCTAACTGAATCTTTTTACTTGATCTTGGAGAAGCTAGATGGCACCATGCTAAGGGTTTGAGCTACCTTAATAATTTAGGTTCTTCCTTTAACTAGGGTGAGAGAACCCATTTTGTAACTTGTATTTACAAGGAAATGAATGGATCAACAATATTTGACTCTCCTTTTAGGGAATTTGAGAAATAACCTTGAGAAGACATGGTCAATGCAACATAATCTAACTCTCATGAGTTTTCACCCTAGAAAATGCAGATGCCTCCTAAACAAGGTTTAGGTTACTAAAGACAACAATAAATTATCTTTCTCCTACACATTTTGAGTAAAGGATGGATAAATTCAACAAATATTCTTAGTATTTATGGATAAGAAATGCAAACAAGGGTAGTTCTTGTAAGATTTATTGGTTTTGGATGTAATTTTTGGGGAATTAAGTAGGATAAAGTTGATTATACCAAATTTTGGGAACTTTTAACAAATGCTAGAAGATCTACCAAATAAGATGATGAAAACACTTCAAATAACCAACAATGAACCTTCAACTAGAAGATGTGCACCATGGAAGCCCAAAGATACATGGTTTCACACATTCTTTGAGAATTTAAACATAAAATCTCATGTCAAAGACTCAATTAAACATCAAGAATCCTATATCTATCATGCCTAAGATACACTCATAGACTAACAAACAACCTATATCAAAAAAATGGAAGTAAAGTGAATTTAAAATTGTTTATTGCACAATGAAATGAAAGCTCTTCTCACAACACAATTGCAATTACCACAATACTACCATAAGGATAAGATCTTGTGTGATTTAGAGGAATTCCTAACATAAGATTGCAACAGGAACATGAATAGCTACTTGAAACATCTCAACTTAAAAGAAGACACAACAATGCTCATGATTAACACAATTAACTCAGGGCTCATCAAATTTATCAAAGAAGGAAAATTTTCATTTACAGTCTCAATGCTTGTCAATGGTTATACACTTGCAACCATCTTGACATGATTTGATTTGAAGGCTAAGGAAATTAATAGGTTTCTCGAAAAGTTCTTGGAAAAATGGTTTCTCTCATTTTACGCCTTTCTCTAAAAATTTAAAAAATGTTAACCCCCTATAAGCAGAGTATTCTCATCGCATTTATACAATTTCACTCACTCACTCATTCTCTTTTTCCCCCAAAAACATGAATCTCAAAGAGAATATTCTTCTCTATTTTTCTAGGTGGAAAATTTGTGAGCCATTCACATTTTTACTTCCATCAGATATGATTGGGACACCATGTCCTAGATTTTTTACAGTTTTTTTAATCATTTCTTTCCTTTTGGTGTGCAAGAAATCCTTTTAATAATTCCTAAGTAGTTCCATATGGCTTGATGTGACATGCAATCCTTTTCACCTTTTGAAAATCTACCTCGAGCAATACATACCTGTGTTCATGCTTTTAGAATTGAGTGTCTTCATGTGGATTATATCACATCAATCAAATGCCTTCTATCATAATGCCAATCTTTCTCAAATTTATTCCCTTTGTGTGAGCTGAGAAAAATATTCTTTCATCTAATGGTAGTGATTTTACTCGACTCAACATGTCTATGCCATCCTCATTATAAATTCAACTCTACTTTCTCACCAATATGCATTCCTTTTCCAACCTTGAAAGTGAAGAATTTTTACAGATATTTTATCAACACAATGGTGAGTGTGGTTATAGCGAACAATTTGAAAGATATTTCTTCAAAAGATTTAAACCAAATCTTTGACCTACATGGTCCAGATGAAGCCTTTGTCAGGGCTTTGTTTGATATTACAAACCCAGGGGATACTAAAGGGCCCTTGACATATCAGAAAGTTTGGATCTCTCACTCCTCCTGAGATTGATCAAGATCAATCTGTCTTCTCAGCCTTCCAATCCATGTACTACCATCTTTTCATAGTGGGAACATAAGAAATCTCCAGAATATTTGAAGAAATTTTGGATCAAAAGGAGGCCTATCATGACAAGGTGACTGAGTTTAAGTTTCCTTCCTATGTGATGAAAAATTCATGATGATGGAGATTCCCAAAGATTCCTACGTGTTATATGACAAGTCTTCCATTGATAATGTGCCTGTCCATTTTCTCATAAAATGGATGAATCTGGATAAGAGAATCATTTCTCTAGAAAAAGGTCAAGTAGGACCTATTCCATCACAACCATCCACCACACCAACACCATCTTCAAGAAATAAGAGGGGGGAATCAAGCTCCCAACCCTCAATTATCATCTTGGATGAGGAGGAAGTAAAGCCTTCATCTCCCCATCATTCCAAAGCATCATTATCTTCCACCCAGGGAAGACAAGGGAAAGTACACTTTTCAACCTTCCATTCATTTAGTTTGATAGGGATTCTCTAATGGAGTGAACATTATCAACACTTTGGCATGTTCCTCTACCAAGAGAGCATCCTCCTTTCATGAGGAGTCACCGGGTGAGTCTAGTTTAAAATCCCTTGTTCTATTGGGTAACTAGGATGTAATACTTACTCTTCTAGCTACTCTAGATGTTCCCCCTTAGTCTACTCCCATAATTCTACTCCTTACAAGGTGAAAGGGAAGAATGTTTTTCCATAGGTGGTTCAGATCTCTTGACTAGGTATCTTCTTATCAAAAGAAGATCGAGTTGGGAATATCATGGATGGTCCTAGAATGACCCTTGAGTCATTGATGGATATGGGGATGTCCCGAATATTTTGGGGTCATTTTTATTTGTTCAAAAAAATTATGGTTCAAATGATTCATGTTGAGGAAAAACAGGCTATTTGAACAAGATTCCTCCACTTGGAGGAGATTTCAAAGTGGGAGTAGAGGATAACTAAGTTTTGTTTCTCTTCTTGTGTCCTTACTTCCAAAAATGTATACAAATTTCTTCATCATGGGATGGGGCCCTATAGAACCCCAATTTTGATTTATGTCTGAAACTACTTCTTTATCTTCCATTATATGAGTCTGTTTGGTGTTAAAAATTTGAGGTTTGTATGTTCAGAGCACCCTGCACTGGCCCCCATATTTTGTTTATGTTCTCGGGGATTTGATTGTAACTCTACAATTCCTCTAGTCTCATCAATGGTTCCCATGATTTTTTAACCCACCACTTTTCTATTTTTCATTTAAGAGTCTCAACTCTAATTTTTAGCCACACCTTCAACTACATGCCTTGAGACCCAAAACCGCATTCAATTTTTTTGAACATCAAGTCCTCTACCTATTTGTTTGGTTCTCTCACCAATGGTGGCTAATTTGTACAACACGTGGAGACCCACACATCTTTGGGGATTCCCTCTCTCTTTCTTCTTCTAAATCTACTCTTAGGCAACACGTGGAATCTATGAGCCCTCCTTCTTTACTTTGACTTTTCAGCCTTCCTAGGGATGCCTTGTTGTTAGCCTTTTCCCATGGTCAATCCTCACTTCTTGAGAGTCTTTAATTCTTTGTGATTTTCCAAATATGTGTCAAAGGGATACATGGATACCTTCCATGTATAATTCCACACTTAGGAAAAATTAAGCCCCACAAAACACAAAAGAATACCAGAAGGAAAAGAGGGGCCAATTTTCACAAAGGATTTTAGGGGCAACATAACTATTACATTCCTCGACCAAAAAGAGGATTCAAACCCTAAATAAAAAGACTCACATTTGCATCCAACATGGTCCTATATTTGAGAATACATTTTTTCACATGAGAAAAACCAGTCAAAGTGAGTTTTTCAAAGGCAAACACTAAATAAGAGGGTGAGATCAAAACAAGCACTAACACTAGCTCTGACTTGGGGATGGGCACCCCTAATGGGTGCCACAAGAACCACATAAACCAAAAACTAAAAATACCAAGTTCCTAAATCCATTGGGTTACGGAGTCATTTAAAGCAGCACAAGGTCAAACACATCAATGCATTTCACAAAAACAAACCAAGAAACCAAGGCAACTAGTCATTATAGGCAGTAGACCAAGGAAAAAAATGGAAAAAAAATAAAACAAAAGGGACAAACAAAAAAAAGGACTATACACTATATAGGAATGCGTACCTTGTTTAATCAATCCAAGAAGTGTTTCGATGCCTACCATTAATTGCAATTCAATAAAATCTCCATCCAGATCCTTCAGAAGAAAGTGTGCTCACCAATTCTTATGTCAATGGAATAAGGACCCATCCATAAGGCATCAAATTTACCATGTTTTCCTTTATCCTCATGTCTACTGTCCCATAACAAAACAAGATCTCCAACATTGAAATTTCTAGGAGTCACCTTTTTATCAAATATCTCTTGAGTTTCTCTCTAACCTTAGGTGTCTTTGGTGAGATTCCCTTCTTTCTTCATCCAACTCAACTATCTTAATTAATCCTAGCTTCATAGGGGTTCACTTCTTCATCCTCAAGTTGTTGTATGAACTGATAAGAGGATAGTTTCATATGTAAGGGTAGAAAATCCTAGACTCCATAAACTAATTCAAACAAACTCTTCCTAGTGGCTCTTTTGGCTAGTAATTCTATCCACCCATAAAGAAAATTTCAACTACTCACCCCATTTCCTTTTGTTAACCTCCAATGTTCTTCTAATGATCTTAAGAAAAATTTTGTTTCTTGATTTAGCTTGACCATTCCCCCAAGGATTATAGTTAGATGCATATGTTAGACTTATCCCATATTCTTGGCACATATTTACCAATGGATTAGCTCTAAAACTCATTGCATTGTCAACAACTATCTTTGTAGGTACTCCAAACCTATAAATTATATGATTTAAGATAAAATCCATGACAATTTGATGAGTTTATTTTTTAGTAGGGATAGCCTCAACCCATTTGGTAAAATAATCAGCCACTATCCATTTGTGCCTTGCACTTGAGGGATCTGAGATTTCTCCAATAAAATCCATGCCCCATTGTTTAAAAGGAGCTTCTATTGATATTAGTTGTAGGGGTAGAGCACCTGAAGATTTCATTCTTCCTGAGAACCTCTACAACTTTCACATTTTCTAACCAACAAGGCTACATCTTTGAAAAGTGTAGGCCACCAATAACCTACCCTTAAGATCTTATGGGAAGTTACTCTTCTAGAAAAATGGCCTCCACACACTCCCCATGAAATTCTGTAATCAATTTGAGAGCCTCTTCCTCTAGTGATGCATCTCAAAATAACCCCATCAATATTCTTCCAAGCCAACCCATAATCAATTATGATATATTTTTAGGAGGCCAATTTGAGTGTCCTTTGTTTGATTTTTATCCAAATGACCAGGACACTCCAAATTCTTGAGATAAAATATTATGTCCTTATACCATGTGGAATTAATTAACTTCTCATGGACATCCATATTTCTCTCCTCAATCTCATTAACTTCCATTACTTATAGGTTGCTTTCTTCCATCAATCTTGCAAGGCCTAGACCTCTAACTACTTGGTGGTTTGTATGTCCATATCATACTCTTGTAACTTGTTCACCCAATGAATATTTTAATTGGAAATCTCCATTTATGATAAAATGTCTTTGACCATAGTGTGGGAACATAGGTGACAATCTTGGAGCTCAAGATATAGGGCCTAAAAGTTTTAGTTTCTCTCACCCAAGAAAATTCCTACTTCTCCATGATGGTATACTTCATTTCACCCCCTACAAGGCTTTACTAAAAAATGCAATGGCCTTTCATTTCCTTCCTCATCCTTTTGCAATAATATAGACGCAATAGTATTTTAGGATGTAAAGGAGAATATATGGAAATCCTTCTTATAATCAGGGGTTTCCAACACTAGAGCATTTTTAATTCCTCTTGATTCCAGTGAAAATCTTGGAGATATTTTTCCTCCCATTTGATAATCTGGTCCTTCTTTAACATGCTTGTAATAGGAATAGTCATTTTAGCAAAAAATTAGAAATGAATCTCCTAATAAAATTTATCTGACCAAAGAAGGATTGAATCCCTTTCCTAGTTTTTGGGACAAAATTTACCGATTGCTTCCACTCTTTCAGGGTCAATCATGACCCCTTCTTTTGACACAATATGCCCAAGTAATTTTACCTTCTAAACCCTAAAATGGAAATTTTTTGGATTTAATGAGATGTCATATTCCTACATCTAATCAAAATTTTCTCTACATGACTCAAGTGATCACTTATTTTCTTAGAGAATACATCACATCATCCTAATAAAATACAATGAAGTCATTGATGTATCTTTAGAATGAAACATCCATTGCTCTTTAAAACATAGCACCAACATTCATCAAACCAAATGGCATTCTCACATATACATAGGTACCCCATGGAGTGGTGAAAAGTTTTGATTCTTTCTTATTGCTTTACCACCACCTGGTTATACCCTGAGAATCCATCTAATGTGGACAACAACTCAGATCTAGTGACCAATTGTAACATGTTATCCATATTAGGAATGGATAATTATCTTTAATTGAGGCCTTGTTCAAGTTCTTGAAATCGACACACAACCTTATGTCTCCATTTTTATTTCTAACTAGCACCAAGTTTTCCACCCATGAAGAATATCTTGTTGGTTGTATGATCCCTCCATCCCTTAACTTTTTCAATTCTTCCACATTTTGAGAGAAAGGAGTGGATTAATCGCCTTTGATTTTTTCCTAAATGGTTTAGCATTAGGTTCCAAAGGTATCTCATGTTGAAATAGATCCTCCCTATATGCTTTCAATTTTGAGTAAGACCATGCCAAGCAATCTTGGTACTTTTTCAACAACTCAATGTAGGACTACTTTTCCTCCTTACTCAAATTACTACCTAGCCATACTTTCCTAGGTTTTCTTTAGTTCCCAAATTATTCTCTTCCACATCTCTTGAAGCAGAGATATGTCTATGAATTACCTTGTCAGCATTATCAAAATTTGACTCTAAAGCAACCAACCCTCTTGGAATGGTATTGGTTTTTAACTAAATAATGTCTTTTCCAAATAGAGTTTCCTTACCATCACAAACAAAAACCATTGGTTCCCAATCAATACATAAATTTTTCATAAATTCTCCTCATTTTGCAGAACCTCTGAACTTGGGATCATCATCAAATACTTGTTAGTGTTTCACATTATCAAGAACAGATGGTCTTGACAATAATTCAATATCATAATCACAGTAAGGAGAAATAATAAAATTTTCAAACTTGGATCCAAGCACTAACCTATCTACTACAACATTCTAATTTCTATCATGATACAATATGTTAAAGGAGTCAAACATTTTGATAAATCCTATACTACATGTTTATATTATTTCATCCTCTAATTTTTTGTGGCATACCATTTTCTAACTTGTTTGACTACCAACTCCGAGTCTCCTTTAACAACTATGTCCTTGATACCATATCTCCATGCAATCCTCAAACCCAAGAGTAGTGCCTCATACTCTGCAATATTATTTGTGCACTCAAATTTAAGTTGAAGGAGAAATTAAAGATTTCTTGACTTGGAGACACAAGGACAATTCCAACACCATTCCCAAAGTTTGAGAAATATCCATCAAACATTAAATTACATGGAATATGAATCTATTCAAGGTACTTACTCTCATTAATATCATGTTCCTTAAAATCCACATAGCCAACAAAGTTAAAATATACATCTACATATAATATTTTATAAGAATAATTACTAGGGTCTTCAATCAGATGTAACATCTTTTTCTCACCATACAACTTGACAAGGTTCCCTTCTACTGGTATGGTGGCATATGACATATCCATCTAGCACACTTCCACCCACACTAGAACCCACTTTCTTGACAGTAACATACCCCATTTAGTAGGGAAATCCACAATAACTACATTCATGGTTAAAATATTACCAGAATAAGCTGCAATTACACCAATAACCTTTCACATACCCAATCATTGGTACTTCCCTTGAATCCATAGTTGTGTACTTTCCAAAGGTTTTTGTTACCTTGATGTTCAATTCATTCATTACTTCAAGAGGCATCACATTACATGAAGCCCTAAATCGAACATACAATTGTGCATGAGTCTGTCCTTAATGATTAAATTGGTATAAAAAGGATCAACATCAAGTTGGGATTCAACAAGAAAAGTACCCAAATACACTTCAGGAGACTCTCCTAAGTTTTCCAATTCCTGGCAACTTCCAACTCTACAATGACAAGGGGAGTGTCCATACTATTTACTTCCTTACCTTGGGGTATTACTTCCTCCTTGAATCCCAAATACTCAAATGTCCTTTTCCTATGCTCAATGATCCTAAGAAATTCAAAAATAGGTACAATGACTTTAATTTGACTCAAAATATGGGAAATATCATAGGGGATATATTTTGGTAATATTGTGTTGGGAGGGATGGTAACTTCCCCTTTTGGTATGAGACTCTTCATGGATTGAGCGTGGATATAGGGGTACATGATTTATTGGGGAATAACTATACCTTTGTTAGGTGCATCCTTCTTAGGAGGATCTTTTAGGATATTAGTGAGAAGGGGATTTTTGGTTTGGGTTGTGGACCTCCTCCTTTGACAATTTTACTTCTGATATTGTATTCCTTTTCTTGAGCTACTACCACGTTCATTAGAAGTTGTTAATCTTCCTCATAAGTAATTCCTCCATCATACTTCTTAATCATTAGATCCCTTAAGTACTCAAATTCATGATTAGGAAATTTGAAATCTTGAACCATATCAATCTCAACATCATCAATGGAAGGAAGAGGAGATACCTAGTGGATGCAGTCCTAAAAATCCTTAACAATATTCGAGCACTTATCAATTCAGTGGAGGAAACCCCACATCATGAATCATCAAGACACTCCATCATACAAACATCTCCAAAAGTGGGGTCATCTTCAGGATCTTCACCCCCTTCACTTGGATCACATGGAGGATGGGGTAAGAAAAACCTATCACAACATTCAATAACATGTTCCTCTTCAACCATAAACACCCTCTTGAGTCAATGGATCGGGAAAATTTATTTTCTATCAAAGGTTGTTGTTTACTTCTTGACCCCATATTTCCCTTTCCTCTATCTTAATTTCTAATATCATGTCTTGGATGACCACTAAATATATTCATCCCTTGAGGCAGATTATGGCCTTGATTGTTCTATCTTAATCCCTTCTCCACCCTGGAAGTTTGTATGAAATTTATTTTACTACCCGCCAAGGTTTTAACAACTTCTTCTAGATCCACTACCTTGCTTGTTTAAGGATTCTCAAGATTAATCAATTTAACACCCTCCCTCTTAGGAGGATTTCCTATAGCCTTGATATTATTATCAATTTTCACCGCCATAGTGAAGGCTTTCGTTAGATTTGTAGGGTCCTTGTCTTAGATAATATGTTTCCTTCTTATCAAAGGCATCACAATATTTAATCAAGAAAGACTCATCACTTGGTCTCAATATTACAAGAAGTCTATTTAAAGTTTTGTTGAATCTGGTGTTAAAGTCTTGAACAGGCTCATTAGGTTTTTCTTAATATTCTCGAATTCAGATAGAAGAAACCTTGGATCAGTTTTATCACCATATTGTGCCTTAAAAGTATTTTTTTAATGTGAGCCAAGAATTAATAGAATTATCCAACAAAGATTTATACCAATCCCAGGAATCTTCTTCTAAAGTATGGATAAACATTTTCACATAGACATCCTCATGTTTGATCTCAAAATATTCCATGATGTTAACAAAAATCTTCAAATGTTGTTCACCACTAATAGCATTGTTTCCTTGAAACTTTGGTAACCTATTTCTTAGATTGTTTGGTACTACATTTGGATATCCCACCATCCCCTAAAACTTTATGGGTCGATATATATTTACAAAAAAGGGGGTCTAGGTGGAGGTTGAGCCATGTTATTGATGGGGATATTAACAATAATAGGGTTGACAATGTTGGTAGTAGCTGCTGGATTTTGGGATAATGGAATAGGATCTCCCAAGGATAAATCCCTTAATAAATCCCTCTCATAGTGAACCCTACTATCTTGAAACAACAGAAAGGGGATTGAAAAATACCTTGATGATTTACAAAGGAAGTTCCCTCACCAACAAGAGTATGTAGGTTACCTCTCGAGCTATGCATTCTAGAATGATTGGATGCGTTAGAGTAATCTTCAACTAATGGCTTATCCAAATCAGGAGTAGGAAATACTTTTCTTTTTTTTCTCCTAACCGCGTAATGGTTTCCATATTTTTCTTCTTACTTGACTTGTTTTCCCCAATTCTAGAAACAATTTTCTAGTTGGATTCAACTTGAAGAAATACCTTCTTCCTTCTAGTTCTACAAAATTTTCAACAAATTCTCAGAAATAGAGACTTAAGGTATTGGTATTTACAAATTTATCTAGGATGAATGGAGTCACCACTAAGATCTTGTATCTTATATGTATAAACCACTTGAAATAACTAGTTAATTGAATCTAAACACTTATTTCAACAAAGATTAGAAATTTCATCATCATTTATCAACATTTACTCTAAGTGAGTGATATTTAATGGAAAGCCTCCCTCAAACTAGGAAAATATCAAGCAATTGAATTATGATTTAGCTCATTTTTACAAATCTAGATAAAGGATTGAATATAGATCATAGATTTGCATTCAGATATACTTTACATATTACCTGAGGTTAATATTTATCTATATTTACATAGAATTCCTTGGAAATGATGCCATAGCAGTGTTGGTACCCAAATTAGTTCTTCTTTTGAACACCAAGCAACATCAACAGGCTGAGTAGGATGCTTAGAGATAGATAGATCAGAATTTTATTCATTTTGTAGCCAAGGAAGGGTCTAACTGACTTTTTTTTACTTGACCTTAGAGAATTTGGATAACATCGTGCTAAGGGTTTGACCTACCCTACTACTTTAGGTTCTTCCTTCAACCAGGGTGAGAGGACCCATTTTGTAACCTATATTTGCAAGGGAAATGAATGGATAAACAATATTTGACTCTCCTTTTTAGGGAATTTGAGAAATAACCTTGAGAAGACATGGTCAATGTAACATAATCTAACTCTCATGAGTTGTCACCCTAGAAAATCATATGCCTCCTAGACAAGGTTCAGGTTACTAAAGAAAACAATAAAACCAGCTTGCTCCTGCATATTTTGAGTAAAGTATGGATAAATTCAACAAATATTCTTAGTATTTATGGATAAGCAGTGTAAAAAGGGTGGTTCTTGTAAGATTTATCAGTTTTTGATGTAATTTGTTAGGGAATTAAGTAGGATAAAGTTGATTATACAAAATTTCTGGGAACTTTTAACAAAGACTAGAAGATTTACTAAATAATATGTTGAAAACACTTCAAATAATCAACAATGAACCTTCAACTAGAAGATGTGTACCCATGGAAGCCCAAAGATACATGGTTTCACACATTATTTGAGAATTTAAACATAAAATCTCATGTCAAAGACTCAATTAAACATCAAGAATCCCAAATATGTCATGCCTAAGATACGGTCATAGATTAACAAACAACATGTATCGTTAAATGAAAGTAAAGTGAATTTAAAGTTCTTTATTGCACAATGAAATGGAAGATCTTCTCATAGCACAATTTTAGTAACCATAATACTACCATAAGGATAAGATCTTGTGTGATTAAGAGGAATTCCCGACATAATATTGCAATAGAACATGAATAGCTACTTGAAATCTCTCAATTAAAAAATTAGACACAACAATGCTCCTAATTAACAAAATTAACTCAAGTCTCATCAAATTTATTACTAAGGGAAATTTTCATTTATAGTCCCAATTATTATCAATGGTTGTACACTCGTCACCATCTTGACATGATTTGATTTGAAGGCTAAGTAAATTAACATGTTTCTTAGATGATTTTTTGGAAAAAATGGTTTCTCTCAATTTATGTCTTTCTCTAAAAAAATTCAACAAATTTTAACCCCCTATGTGAGAGTGTTCTCATCGCATTTATACAATTTCACTTACTCATTCTCTATTTTCCCCCAAAACATGAATCTCAAAGAGAATATTCTTCTCTATTTTTCCAAGTGGAGCCATTCACATTTTTTACTTTCATCAGATATGATTAGGACACCATGTCACTGCCTTTTGACATTTGTCTTAATCATTTCTTTCCTTTTGACGTGTAAGAAATCTAGTTTTAATAATTCCTAGGCAGTTCCATATGGCTTGATGTGACATGAAATCCTTTTTAACTTTTGAAAATATACCTCAAGTAATACATACCTATGTTCATTAATTTTAGAACTAAGTTTCCTTGTGTGGATTATATCACATCAATAAAATTCCTTCTGTTGCATAATTACAATCTTTCTCAAATTTATTCCCTTAGTGTGAGTTGAGTAAAAATATTATTTCATCTGATGGTAGTGATTTTACTTGACTCAACGTGTCTATGCCATCCTACTTATAAATTCAATTCTAATTTCTCACTAATATACATTCCTTTTCCAACCTTGAAAGTGAAGAATTTTAAAATATATTTTATTAGCACAATGGCAAGTGTGGTTGTAGTGAATAGTTTGAAAGAGATTTATTCAAAAGATTTAAAAAAATTTGACCTACATGGTCCAGATGAATCCTTTGTCAAGGATTTTTTTGATATTACAGACCCAAGGGATACTAAAGGGCCCCTAACATATCAAAAGTTTGGCTCTCACTCCTCTTGAGATTGATCAAGATCAATCTTGTCTTCTTAGCCTTCCAATCCATGTACTACCATATTTTTTAGTGGGAACATAAGAAAGCTCCAGAAGATTTGAAGAAATTATGGATCAAAAGGAGGCCTACCATGATAGGGGTGACTAAGTATAAGTGTCCCTTCCTGTGTGATGAAAAATTCATACTGATGGAGATTTATAAGGAGTCCCACATGCTATATGATAAGTATTCTATTGATAATGTTCCTGTCATTTATCATAAAATGGATGAACTGGAGAAAAGAATCATTTATCTGGAAAAGGTCAAGAAGGACTTGTGCCATCACAACCATCCACCACACCAACATTGTCTTCAAGAAAGAAGAGGGGGAATCAAGATCCCAACCCTCAATTATCATCTTGGATGAGGAGGAAGAATAGCCTTCATCTCCACATAATTACAAAGAAGAATTATATACCACCAAGGAAGGAAAGGGAAAGTCCACTTTTCAACCTTCCATTCATTCAGTGTGATGGGATTCTCTGATGGAGTGAACATAATCGGGAGCTCGGCATGTTATTCTTCTAAGAGAGCATCCTCCTTTCACGAGGAGTCACCAGGGTGAGTCTAGTTCTAAATCCCTTATTCTACTAGGTACCCATGATGTAATAATCACTCTTTTAACTACTCTAGATGTTCCCCCTTAGTATACTCTTGATAATTCTACTCCTTATAAGGAAAAAGGGAAGAAAACATTCTCCATTGGTGGTTTGGATCTCCTATACTAGGTATCTTCTTATCAAAAGAAGAACGAGTTGGGAGCATCATAGATGGTCCCAGAATGACCCTTGAGTCATTGATTGAAATGGGCTTGTCCTAGAATCTTGCACGATTAGTTGTATTTATTCAGATAGCTTAGGGTTCAAATGAATTCATGTCAAGGAAGAATAGGCTATTGAACAATATTCCTCCACTTGGAGGAGATTTCAAAGTGGGAGTAGAGGATAATTGAGTGTTGTTTCTCTTCTTGTGTCCTTACTTCCAAATATGTATACAAATTTCTTCATCGGGGTTGGGGCCCTATAGAACCCCAATTTTGATTTATGTCTGAAATTGCTTCTTTATTTTCCATTATATAAGCCTATTTGGTGTTAAAAATTTGAGATTTGTATGTTCGAGCACCCTACACTTTGCCCATCTTTTTTTTTTTGTATTCCCTAGGCTTTGATTGTAGTTATGCGGTTCATCTAGTCTCATCAATGGTGCCCATGATTTTTTTAACCCATTTCTTTTCTATCTTCATTTAGGAGTCTCAACTCTATTTTTAGCCATGCCTTTAGTCTACATGCCTCGAGACCCAAAACTACATGTAATTTTACCAAACACCGAGTCCTCTGCCTATTTGTTTTGTTCTCTTACCCTTGTTGGCCACTTTGTACAACACATTAAGACTTAGCGCATATTTGGGGCTTCCCTCTCTCTTTAATCTTTTGAATTTATGCCTAGGAAACACGTGGAAACCTATAAGCGCTCTTTCTTTACTTTGAATTTTTAGTCTGCTGGGATTCTTTGCTATGCCTTTTGCCACATGGTCAATCCTTGCTTCTTGGGAGTCTCCAATTATTTTAAATTTTCCAAAGATGCACCAAAGGGACATGTGGATACCTTCCGTGTCGAATTCCACACTTAGGGAAATTTATGCCTGTAAAGCATAAAAGAATACCAGAAGGAACAAAGGGGCCAATTTTCATAGAGGATTTTTAGGGGCAACATAACTATTATGTTTCTCAACCAAAAATAGGATTCACACCCTAAATACAAGACTCACATTTGCATCCAAAATAGTCCTATCTTTGAGCATACATTATTTCACTTGAGCAAACTAATTAGAGTGATTTTTTCAATGGAAGACACTAAATAAAAGGGTGAGATCAAAACAAGCACTAACATGCCCTTAAGGAGTCTAGGAACCTAAGGCGGGAAGTTTTATCACATGTTAGTGAGGCGTAAAGGCTTACATGGAAGTAAATTTGGGGAAAATGTGAAGGTTCACGCCCGACAAAACAAACTCAGGAATTAACCACATTTTTTATCATGGTTAATGTCACGATAAAGGAACACGTGGAGATGTGACCAAAATTGGTTATGGATAAGGTTAAGACATGGAGACTTGCAGCTCAAGGAAAGCATATTCCAGGATATGGTTATCATGATGGGATCAAGAGATGTAAAGTAGAGTTAGTTATGAATTAGCTGACACTTGCATGCTAAGGATACTTGAGTATGGAAAGACATAATGGCATTTGACAAGTAGTTTAGTCTGACGAGTGATGAGTAAACGATAAGGTAAGATTCCTATGAGTCCCTTATTATGTATTGATTTCCACGAAGCGAGAGGAGGAGAGAATACGAGATATAATGATTTATGTGCAAGAAGGTAGAGAGAGCTAGGAGAGATATGTGTGATCACTGTTGTAACTTCTATAGTGGACCCATTAGAAGATAATATTGGAATTCTGATAATGTATCTGGTCCTAGTATGGATTCCTTAATGTATTTGGCTACTATAAAAATTTGTTAATGAATATGATGGTGTTGTTCTGAATATCTATGTTAGGGGCTCAAACCCTTGTGTTCTTTATATTGTTCATGGGTCTAGATCTGATTCCTTTATGTTGATATAATGTTTTCATTCATGTTATGGTGCATCTGTTTTGGATTTAGTTTCTTTATCTCTATTATATATAATGTATGTATTTATGTCTATGCATTATTCCTCCATTAATGGTGAAAATTATTGCAAAGCTCATATAAAGGAGGGGCTCGACACCTATGCATGCCTCAGGTGAGCACCAAGTTCAGGGATGGATGATATGTCGCATGCGCTTGGGAGTTAAAGGGTTAGGAAAAGTGACTACATCTTGGTTCCATTTTTGGGACCTCTTTTGAAGTTATTGTAAGAATGGTGTGTGATGGAAGAATGCTTGACCTTGGACAACATATAATCTTGTCTTAAGAACATGGAGGATGAGTTTGCACAGAGGTTTAATATCAGACCTAAGTTTAATGGACTTAAATGGGTAGAGGAGCATTTATACCATGAACTCTGAGAAATTCTTTTGTTGTTTTCTAGTAGAGCTGTATGAATGGTTGTTGGCATATGCATCAAGGAATATTTGGTATTATTGACCTCATTTTTAGACCAAAAATATTATCAAGACTTTATGATGTGATATGACTTGGAATCATATTGTTGATCATTGGTGGACTTGTTTGTTGACTAGATATATGTTGGATTACGTGGTGTATACTTAATATTTCCCAAAGGTTGATGAGTTTGAGTTCTTACAATAACCGATAGGATCTTTCTTGCATGCTATTCCATTAGCCATTAAGATCTTGATCATCACTCTGAGTTTAGAAGCGTTTCCTATGGATAGCTAAACTCCCACTAGGAACGGGGCATGGAAGCTAGTGTGGTGAGAGATGGTGGATCCTACGATAGAAGTGGAAAGAGAGGAGATATGGCTCAAGTATAATGAAGCACGAGAGAGGGAATTGGAAAGATAATGTGGCATTGCGAGAGTGATGGATATATGGAGGAAAATGTTACGGGAAAGATTTTAGGTTCACACGGAGGAAATGAAACTTGAGAAGTCTATGCTACCCCATATTGGAAAGTGAAAGAGACAAAACCCTCAAATTCTGATGAGATCTTGTCAGATGAAGAAAAGGTAAGGACCATAGGCTCGCATCTAAACCCACTTAGTGACCCATCCTTGTGTTTAGTTTTCCAACTTCGAGATAAGTTGTTTTAATCATGTTGCTGTTGGTGAGTGAGTACCATCAAGTAAATATAAATTTTCATTGAATCCATCTATGACCATGTAGACATTTCCCGTGTTTGAAGGAATTCTGTCAAACACTTCATTTAGACAAAGTGTAGGTCCACAGAGTGTAGGAATCACATTTAGAGGTAGTTCAACTTCAAAGAATGTTGGATATTAGTTTAATAAAATTGTGGGAATGTAGAGTATAACTTCTTTAGGCCCTCTACTAGCTACGGGAGGAGGATCTGGAGGATCTGGAGGGTCGCGAGTGAGTGGAGCTAGTGGATCTAGTGGTAGAGGAAACACTAGAGGGATTTTAGGTCCTAGATCTCGGGGAACACAAGCCTCAACCCCAACAACAAGTGTTTTATGAGATGTCTCTTCATTTTCCATATTAAAAAAAGTGTTGAGGATGTTGCAGAGCATGTGCATAAGTGTGAATTACTATGGTGCGTGAAGGGGATCACTACCCTAGAGAAGAAGGTAATCTAGTTTGCAACTATGTTACAGGGGTATGTACATAGCTGGTATTGAAATTATGACCCCATTAGACAAAGATGAATTATACTATGTTGTGTGATGCCTTCTTGGTGGAATTTTGTATTCCTAAGTTTGAGAAAAAGAGCATCAACGTGCTCAAGGAGATTCAACAAGATATGACAGATAGTGTGCAGGAGTATTATGTGTGCTTTAATACTCTCTTGTCGAAGTTGTATTATGATATCCATCCATCTCAACATGCTCAATGGTTTTTGGGTGGCTTGATAACACCCTTCAGGTGAATTCTTTTACATAATACTTTCATGGATCTCGCACAAATCCTTAGAGGCTATTTTGTGTGCTGAGGTTGTTGGAAGTGTTGATACTAGGGTAAGTCCTTTTTTGGAGGCACAAATTTCTTCCATGGAAAAGTAACTTGAAAATTGTCTATGAATTCAGCACATGAGACTCACAATGGACTTTGGTGCTTGGAATTTGAAGTATAAGGACACACCAAGGATATTTTCCCTAGAAGGTTAGTGCACACCATAAAAATAGACCGTGAAATATATCACAGAGATCATCATCCAAGTATATGCCCCTTATTACAATGCATTTTCTATACGAATGTGTCTTGATATTGTAATATTTGTACATCTACTACTCATGAAAATAAGGACATCCAAATTGATATACCAGATCCATGATGTAATTAATAATGGTGTGCACTAAACCAGCATTATGAGTGGGTATAGGAATGAGGGGCACCAACATGAAGGCCATGAAGATGGTGGAGGTAGGGGAAAAATATTTCATAGAGGATTCAAAGGCCATGGTGGTCACGGTGGAGGAAGGAGTGAGTTTCCCCGTGGAACTTATTTCAATTGTGGATCTACGGATCACTATAAGCATGAGTGCCCAAATTTTTGTAATGCTCGTGGTGTGGAAAGAAACATAAGTATGAGGAGTTCCTTGATCTATATGATCACATGATTCAAAATCACAAGAAGCGGGAAAAAGGCGTGGGCATAGTTATTGTGAATCATGTTGAACCCTATTCATGCCAACAATAAAATCTAATCCAAAGTGGAACCTATATTAGTAACTACATGCATTGAAACTACATGTGCTAGAGAATTTCAAGGAAAGACCCTCATTACTAGGGAAGAGGTATTGCATGGGAAGTACCATGAAGTGACTTATTAGGAGGTTTACTAGGAGACTATGGAGGTGATTTAGATTTTGTAAGGAGAGATCCAGTTCTTGAAGGAGTAGTTGTGGAAGTTGGAATAGGTAAAGAACTGCTGAGATCCCTCGGAATGAGGTTGATGATGTTAGAGAGGTATGTAATATTCTACATGAGGAGAATATCATTCCCTATTATGAGAATGATTGAAAGAAAATGTATGTGTAGTGGATGCGAGTGCAAGAGGAAAATTTTTCATGTTAATTTTACCCCTCATAGACTTGATTATGATAAGGAGATCATGTTGAATGTAGTAGTTTATGGATGGATTCTCAGTAACATATTAATTAACATAGGTAGTGAGGTTAACGTTATTACTTTGAATGCATGGAATCGATGGGGAAACCATCATTACAACCATATTTGAATGTGTTATACATGAAAAATAAAAATAAAGCTACACCCATGGGAGTCTTGAAGGATGCTTCCATAACAATTCAAGGGTCCAAGTTCACCGAGGACTTTTAAGTCTTAGAACTTTCCGAGGCATATAACTTCCGAGTATTAATAAGACACCCTTGGTGTTATGCGAATATTATTAATCAGTGCTTCAATGAGTGATACATCATCTTTGACAAAAATGAGTTTTTTACTATCCCACTAACCAATGGAAGGTTTGTGTCTTATATTGAGCCTTTGGGGAGGAAGACAATAAAAAAATTTATGTGCACACCATCGGGTATTTAGAAGTTGTTGATAAATCAAGAGAAGGATTCATTCAGTGGGATGATGTTCAATCCATGAGTGATACGACTAGCATTGCATGTGATAATTGGGTACATGGAACTTATGAGTTGATTGGGAGATAATTGAAGGGCATTGTGACTCCTTTTGTCAAAGTGTGATCGGTTAGGCATCTATGAGGAAGAAAGTTACCAAGTTACATTGGAAAGGTAACACCGATGTATTTTTGTGTGCTATGGAATTCCAATGAACGTCTCGCCATGGAGCAGAGGGAATATTCTTGTTTATACCTTGTGTGGGATAACAACACGCTGGTGGGTGATCCATTGGGATAATCTTATTCAAAGTGACACAAATTAAGAATCATGTTCTTTGTTATATTTCTCCAGAGAAATGAACCTTCAAAGATACACAACTATAATGCGAAGGAATCGGCCTTATACCACATTTAGGCATGTGTGAAGTCCCAAAGAGAAGGTTTAGAAGCTTTACCTTGTTTAATTTGGGTGAATAATTTTTATTCCACCTTGCAAGTTTGTGCACGCACATGGTATATCCATTCGAGGAAACTAGAAAAATTTGACAAAGAGAATTATTTAGATCTTTGAGTATCTATCCTCAAATCACCGGTGAATGATGCCTTGCAAATATTCAAACACCTTACTCTTGAGATAGTGCCAAAGCTGATAACCTCATTCTAGATTTACTAAGAGAGCCAAAATTAGAGGCACGCTTTGAGGAATAAGAAGAAACAAATGAAGTACGCTTTGAGCGCACTTGCCTAAAGAAAGAGAAAGGAAAGATTGTGTACTTCATAGATTATAAGGAACTTAAGAACTTATATTTTGATCATATAGAGGGTATGGGAGACATCTTGGATAGTGCGATGAGAAGACATGCACTTACCATAATCCTTAAAAGACAAAGAAGGTCAAAATCGACATGTAAGAAAAACCAAAAGAAGCAATCATTGGTGATTACTGGATAGACCAAGAGGTATCAAAGATAATTAAACTAATGGGTGAATTCCATGATTTTTTCCTGCAAGGATACCATGAATTAAAGGAGTTCATCCCTCCTTGGGAGAGATGTGAATCAAGATGAAAGGAGTGCACCTAATTAGGAAGAGAGCTTATAGGATGAATCCTAATATGCGTGTGAAAGTTAAAGAAGAAATAAAAAAATGTTGGAATCGGGATTATTTTGGCTATTGAAGATTCTCGAATGGGTTAGCCCAATGGTGATTAGTATCAAGAAAGATCATAGGATAAGGATATGTGTAGAGAAAAGAGATTTGAATGTTACGTGCATGATAGATTCTTTTCCAACCCCATTTACCGGGATATTTTAGAAGGTGTCGTAGGGTGAGAAATCTATTCTTTCATAGATGGATTCTTCAGATTTCATTAGGTAATAATTGCTAAGGAAAACCAGAGAAGACTACTTTCATGACTCGAGTAGGAAAGTTTTTGTATACGGTTATGCCTTTTGTACTAAAGAATACAAATGTTGTATTTTTGTGCATTGTTATACAAGTATTTTAAGATTTTATTCATAAATTTCTACAAGTTTACCTGGATGATTGGACAATGTATGGATTGGTCAAGGATCACTGTGACAACTTGTGGTTGATGTTTGAGAGATGCAGATAATTAAGTATCTCTTTATATATTAATAAGTGCATTTTTACTACTCCTTTCGGTACATTTCTAGGTCATATGATTTGTAAGGAAGGCTTATTAGTGGATCCTGTCAAAGTTTTTATATTGGGTTTGGAGGAGCCTACCAATCAAAGCACGGTGTGTGGATTCTTGGAGCATATGGGTTACTTCAAGAAATTCATTAATGGGTATGTCAGATTGTCGTGCCTTTAGAAGAATTATTAAGGCATAAAGGAAGGTTTAATTAGGATGAGGTATAATTTTTGGACCCTAAAATATTAGCTAAGTACCAAAAGGTGTGGGTGCATAGGACCGGTGAGAAGAAGGGTGCTCGGGGAAAGCACACATGAAAAAGGGGTTTAAGAAGGGTTTTACTAAAACCAGGGTACACGCATGAGACAGAACAAAGGTTTAAAGGAATTAGCCATAGTTGGCATTCTAAAGTCACTTGAAGAAAAACGTGAGGACCCAAATAGGTGTGATGAGTGGATAAGGAGCCATCCTGGAACCTTTGAGGTCAAGAACAAGATATTCCACACATGGAATATTCCTAGAGACAACATTATAGAGAGTGGAAGGTTGGAAAAGGGATAAACATTCACCTATGTAGGACCACATAGACACTTGGCACACTATCTACTCGGAGAGAAGGCATAGTGGTGATTGATGATCCTATAAAAGAGATGCTTGGGTCAAGAGTAGACACACGAAACAGAGAATACATAGAGAATGTAGAGAAAGAGAAGGAGAGTAACAAAGTTCGTAGAGATGCTAAGGGATTAGAGTTCATAGTGCTAGTGTTTAGAGCACTTAGTTCCAAGGGTTGTAAGGGATGTCATGAGCATATGTATGGGTACTAGGATCAATAAAAAGGGATAGAATGGGAAAAATTATAGTTAGGGTCTCATTTCGAGAAGCTTATAGGAGTTTTGTGTTTTAAAAGATGTTGCTATCACCATCCAAGGGGTGAAGTTCACCGAGACTTCAAGTCTTAGTACTTTCTGAGGAAAATAAATTTTAAGCGTTACTTTGGCACCACCGGTGCTATAAGAAAATTTTGACTTATGTTTCAATAAGGAGTATAAATTTTGATAACAAAGAGGAAAGTGTTATCATTTCTTTGATAGATGGGAAGTCAACACCTATATTGAGCCTTTAGGAGAAGAAGACATAGAAAAAATTTACGTGCGCACTATTTGGGACTCTGAAGTTCCATAACTAACAAAAGAGGGCATTATTTAGTGGGAATAAGATCAATATATAAGTGATACAAATAGCGTGGCATGTGAAAATTAGGCACATGGGACATATGAGTTAGTCAGAAGACAATTAAGAGGATCTATGATGAGAGTAAAAAAGGCACATTTAGTCAAGTGCCTAGGAGGAAAGAAGTTGCCAATTTATTCTGGGGGAGTCAACCCTAATGTTTTCCTGCAAGAAATGGAGACCCAATAGAGATGTGAGATCGAAAGGAGAAGGATTCTTAGCTATACCTTTCTTAGGACCGTAGCACGTTGGTGGGTGACCCATCACGATAACCTTCTAGAGTGGTGTGAAGTGAGAATCATGTTCTCTGTTAGGTTTCTCCAGAAATGCACCTACTATCATACAATATTATCATGGGAAGGAACACACCTTGTTTCATATCCAAGCATGTGAGAAGGCATGGATGGAATGTGCGGAAGCCTTACTACCTTCTTTATGGGTGCATAAGTTTTACTCCACCTTACAAGACCAAGTGCGCACACTGGGTACATTCACTTAGAGATACGTCATCAAATAGGAAACTCGGGAGGAGCTAACAACCGACCTCCTTCAAGATTTCAAATATCGGAGTACTAATCCATCGATGGATGAGGTGTTGCATGTTCTTAAGCACCTAACTATGAGAGATAGTTCCATGGCGAGAGGATAGAATACTAGAATTATTGGGTGAACCTGGCTTAGAAGTGCATTTTGATGAGGAAGAATAAGAGGAGATACAACTTGAGTGTGCATGCATGGAGAAAGAGAAAGGAAAGTTGGTCTATGTGATTGATGGTGAAGAGGTGGAAATTTTTGAGGTAAACCATATTGTGGGTATGTGTGAAGTTATAGATAGTGCCGATGATGAAGTGTGTACCTACCATGAACCCCGAAAACCGATGAGGCCATAAAATGACCATAAATTACCATTATTTTTTCCTTCCAAGTTACCTTTGAAATTGGATTTAAATGTAATCTAGGAACTTATAGTTTGCTTAAGATAGAATATAGGATATATATCTTGTTCATTCTTTAGAAATATTTTGTTATCTATTTTGTTGACTAATCCTATTGATTATTTGGGAAAAGATGTAAGTCTTGTGTATGCAGGACATAAAGGAAAGATAATGCTAGTATTGGGAAAAGTGGAACTGATCATGAACAATACATTTAAACTCAAATCTGATTTCGTATTCATATTCCTCTTTATTAATTATGCAAGTTCAAAAAAAGAATAATCTCAATCTGAGGTTGCATACAAAAATTGTAGTTATTTTAAGTTAACTTGAAACTCACAAATTTAGTTCCGAACTTAAAAATCATAGAAAAATTAGATTTAGTTTGAACTTGCATATTTAGTTCCGGAACTTGCATAAAAAGAATGACAACTTTAGTTCTGGAACTTGCATCAATAGAATGACAATTTTGAGAGATTGTGAAAAATAAGAGAATCCAATGGGAAATATGAGAGAGGTTTTTGTTCATAACAATGTGTTTAACAAAAACCTCATTCAAATTTTCTACAAGTTTTACCAATGAAGAGAGATATAACTTTTAGTGAGTTGTAGTCCGAGGAAAAGTGTATCAGATGAGCACTAAAAGTTCCATAAACAGAAACAAAAAGTCAAATGGAAAAATATCTAAAAGGTTTTTATTCATAATAATGTTTTTAAAAAAATATCATTCATATTTACTACAGGTTTTACCAATGAAGAAAGATATAACTTTTAGTGAGTTGTAGTCCGAGGAAAAGTGTATCAGATGAGTACTAAAAGTTCCATAAATAGAAATAGAAAAGTCAAATGGAAAATATGAGAGAGGTTTTTGTTCATAGCAATGTGTTTAAAAAAACCTCATTCAGATTTTCTACAAGTTATACCAATGAAGAAATATCTAACTTTTAGTGAGTTGCAGTCTGAGGAAAAAGCATATTAGACAAGTGTCAAAAGTTCCACAATCAAAAACAACAAAGTCAAATGGAAAATCCGGGAAAGGTATTTGGTCAAAATCATCTTTTGAGGAAAATATCCTTCCAATAATGTATGAGAATAAAATTATTGTGATTCTTGTTACCAAAAAGCAAGGAGAATATTTGGGAGCAATTCTTCCTAAAATAAGCAAGATAAGATTTGACTTCAATAATATATCTCTCTCCGTATTTTATGGAGATGGAGATATTAGTTATTAGGATTGGAATAAGGATAAGATTAGATTATATTTCTTAAAATAATGATTTGGTTGGATGCATGAATTATAAATGCAACCTTCCACACTGAGATATGTAATTCTTTTCCCCAAGTAATCAAGATCTGTTCTTTCTTTCCAATCTTTGGAAGTAAAGTTTTTCTGCAAGTTCTGAATTAAAAGTATGAATTAAATCCTCTTCCAAGGAATGATCTGGACACTCATTCCAAGGAATATGGATCAATGTGTTAATGTTTATTTCTTTATTTTTGCAGTTTTCCTTTTGTTGTAAATTTCTATTTTTTTATGTTATGTAATTTCTTTTGTGAACCTGCAGGTGTCTTTTCCTCTTTCCTTTATTTTCAATTCAGCAATTTCAATTTATGCAAGTGTGTTTTATTCCTACAAGTGTGATTTCATTTATGCAAGTGTGTTTCAATTTTTGCAAGTGTGCATTAAATTTCCACATGTGTGCTTTCAATTTATGCAAGTTTGGATTGTGTTTAAGGGATTGTTTTCCAAGATCTTCTTCTCTTAATGCATACAACCTGTAGACACCAACCTGGATTGACATTATTAATGGTGAGGATTGACGACCCTCATCAAAAACCAAGAAGGTTAACATTAGTTCGAGGGTAGAAACTAAGGAGGCTATTATTGGAGATTATTGGTCGAAAAGGAGGTTTCAAAGATCATCGATATGTTGTACGAATTTAAGGATTTGTTTCGACGCAGATACCACACACTTAGGGGAGTTTAAAAATCCTTGGGAGAAATGAAGATCAAGTTAAAGGAATGTGCATGCCCAATTTAGAAGATACTTTATTGAATGAATCTGAATCTACGCATCAAAGTTAAGGAGGAGATTGACAAGATGATCACATTAGGCATCATTGAGGCTATTGAGGAATTAGAATGGATAATTCTGATGGTCATCAACATTAAGAAGGATGAGAGGATAAGGATTTGTGTTGATTATAGGGATCTAAATGTGGTATGTGTTATTGACCCTTTTCCAACCCCTTCAT
This sequence comes from Taxus wallichiana var. yunnanensis, assembly GCA_018340775.1. Lineage (NCBI taxonomy): Eukaryota > Viridiplantae > Streptophyta > Pinopsida > Cupressales > Taxaceae > Taxus > Taxus wallichiana. The sequence continues at coordinate 303,318,863 of CM031243.1, read as the reverse complement.
TGAGGAGATCCTGGAAGGAGTAGTTGGGCGTGAGATCTATTCTTTCACAGATGGATTCTCAGGATATCATTAGGTTAGAATTGTAAAGGAGGACCAATAAAAGATAAAATGTTCCACTAAGTGGGGAATATTTACCTACACGGTCATGCCTTTTGGACTAAAGAATGTGCCTACTGTGTTTTCACGTATTGTAGGGTAGGAATTTAAAGACTTCATCCATAAGTTTATTCAAGTATACCTTGATGATTGGATGGTATATGGATTAGTGAGGGACCATTGTGACAATCTGAGGCTAATGTTTGAAATATGTTGACACCCGAGGACATTCCTTAATATTAAGAAATGTGTTTTCGCTACTCCATTTGTAACCCCTTTCGGGCATATCACATGTAAGGAAGGCTTGTTGGTGGATCTGCCAAAGTTTTCGTTACTTTGGGATTGAGGGAACCTACCACGAGCACGGTGCATGGATTCCTTGGGTATACGGGGTCTTGCTGGAAATTTACTAGGGGTATGCTAAGATTGCCATGCTATTGAAAAATTTCTAAAACACAAAAGTGCATTTCACTAGGGAGAGGCGTAGTATATGGCATTGGATACACTAAAGAATAGGATTCCTTTGTGAGATGGAAATTCAATGCCTATATTGAGCCTTTAGGAGAAGAAGACATAGAAAAAATTTATGTGCACACTATTCGGGACCCTAAAGTTGTGAAACTAACATAAGAGGGCGTTATTCAAAGTGATAAGACACTCAATATATAAATGATACAAATAGTGTGGCATGTGAAAATTGGGTGTATGGGACATATGAGTTAGGCAAAAGATAATTAAGAGGATATATGAAGAGAGTAAAAAATGCACACTCAGTCAATCACCTAGGAAGAAAGAAGTTGCCAAGTTATTTTGGGGGAGCCAACCCTAATGTTTTTCTCGCAAGATATGGAGACCCTCTAGAGATGTGAAATCGAAAGGAGAAGGATTCTTAGTTATACCATACTTGGGACCACAACACATTGGTAGGTGATTGTCAACACCAATCCGGCACTATGATAATTCTTCACCGGGAACTCCTCATGCTATGATTATTTACTAATGCACAAACCTTTAGTTTGGTGGATGTAATCTGGAAACAAAACAACAACATAACACAAGAATACCATCGACTATAATAAGACAGAATGATGACAAATCTGAAATATCAAAATAAATTATAATATTAACATGAAACTATTACAATCTCACCCATGAGGTACTTCAAGTGTTATTGACTTCACTTGCCTTTCACCAAGACTATGGGAGAAACTTTACAATTACACCTCTTAATGGCTTCTTCAACACACCTTTAAACTGATGGCTTCCTTCGCACACTTCCTACAATATTTCTCACTACTTCTTTCTATGCTAAATGAGGGGGGTGGCCTCTCTATTTATAGAACTTCCAGGCTTATCCATCTTATCTCTAAGATAGGATAAGAAATCCACTCTGACGAATCATATTCCATACCTTAACTCTTATCTGTACATGTAAGCTTATCTGTTAAGATAAGATAAACCTTATCATTTTACATGGGTTCCACATTTTTAGACTTTTTACAAATAAAATACACAAAATATTTATGACCTCACTCCTTGTCCTTATTACCAATATAATATTTCTAATTCCTAATCACGTAGACCCTACTTCTCTAATTACCCAAACTTTGACATTTTAACATTACCGGACCACTTACGACAAATATTTACTTTTTACAACATTCCTATTGTACTTTGACTATTACCGTACTCCACATTATTGGCGGCACCATACTGACGACACCGTTATCTTCTATCGACACTACTACTAATTATACTTAACAACATCCTATTCCTAATACATACATTAATGAAATAGAAATTACGGAGGAAAATTTTAGTGTCGACATGACCCATTGCGATAACCTTCTAGAGTGGTGTGAAGTGAGAATCATGTTCTCTGTTAGGTTTTTCCAGAGAAATGCACCTACTATCATACAATATTATCATGGGAAGGAACCCACCTCGTTTCACATCCAAGCATGTGAGAAGGCATGGATGGAAGGTGCGAAGCCTTACTACCTTCTTTATGGGTGCATAAGTTGTACTCCACCTTACAAGGCTACGCACACACATGGTACATTCACTCATAGATGCGTTGTCAGATAGGAAACTGGCAGGAGTTGATGGTTGACCTCCTTCAAGCTTTCAAATATCGGAGTACTAAGCCATCGGTGGATGAGGTGTTGTAGGTTTTTAAGCACATAACTATGGGAGATAGTGCCATGGCGGAGGATAGAATACTAGAATTATTGGGTGAACTTAGCTTATAAGCATGTTTTGATGAGGAAGAATAAGAGGAGATATAACTTGAGTGCGCATGCATGGAGAAAGAGAAAGGAAATTTGGTCTTAATGGTGAAGAGGTGGAAAATTTTGAGGTTAACCATCTTTGTGGGTATGCACGAAGTTATGGATAGTGCTAATGAGAAATTGTGCACCTACCATGAACCCCTAAAAACTAAGAAGGTTAACATGGTTTGGAGGCAACAAATAAGGAGGCTATTATTGGAGATTACGGGATAGAAAAGGAGGTTTCAAGATCATCGATATTTTATATGAACATAAGGATTTGTTTCTACATAGATACCAAAAGCCGAGGAGAGTTCAAAACTCCTTGGGAGAAATAAATATCAAGTTTAAGGAATGTATGCCCCAATTCAAAAGAGAATTTATTGAATGAATCTGAATTACACTTCAAAGTTAAGGAGGAGTTTGACAATATGATCGCATCGTGCATCATTGAGGTCATGTTGAGGAATTTGAATGGATAATTTTGATGGTCATCAACATTAAGAAGGATGATAGGATAAGTATTTTTGTTGATTATAGGAATTTAAATGTGGTATGTGTTATTGACCCTTTTCCAACCCCCTTCACTGAGGAGATCATGGAAGGAGTAGTTGGGCATGAGATATATTCTTTCACATATGGATTCTCAAGATATCATCAAGTTAGAACTGCAAAGGAGAACCAAGAAAATATAAATTTTTCCACTAAGTGGGGAATCTTTACCTACATGGTCATGCCTTTTGGACTAAAGAACACGCCTGCATTGTGTTTTCACGCATTGTGGTGTAGGCATTTCAAGACTTCATCCATAAGTTTATTCAAGTCTACCTTGATGATTGGATGATATATGGATTAGTGAGGGACCATTGTGACAATCTAAGGCTGATGTTTGAAAGATGTTGGTAGTTGAGGATATCCCTCAACATTAAGAAATGTGTTTTCACTACTCCATTTGGAACCCTTTTGGGGCATATCATATGTAAGGAAGGCTTGCTAGTGGATCCTGCCAAAGTTGTCATTATTGTGGGATTGGGGGAACCTACCAGCCAGAGCATAGTGCATGGATTCCTTGGGCATACAGGTATTACTAGAAATTTATTAGGGGGTATGCTAAGATCACCATGCCATTGGAAAATTTTCTAAAACACAAAAGTGCATTTCACTAGGGAGAGGCGTAGTGTATGGAATTTGATACACTAAAGAATAGGCTTATCACTGCATCGATATTATGCTTCCTTCTTAGGATAATCCATTCCATATACATGTTGATGCTTCATGGATGGTGATTGGGGTAATCTTAGCACAACCTAGAGAGGGAATTGTTGACCACCCCTTGTGTTTTTCTAGTAGAAAGCTAACCTAAGTATAATAGAAATATAATACTCTTTAAGAAAAAAGAATTTTCAATGATCTACGCGATGCACAAATTCAGGAAGTATCTTTTGGCAACACCCTTTATATTCTACACAGACCACATGACATTGAAGTACTTAGTAAGCGAGCCCGTTTTATAAGGTCACATATAAAGGTGGGTCATGTTGTTCCCAGAGTTTGATTTTATGGTTGTTGTGAAACTGACTAATATTAATTTGGGACTTGACCATTTATCAAATATGGATTCAGGGGAGGACATGTAGAGCATTGAGGATATAATTCCAGATGCACAACTATTTATATTACGGTGTATACTCTCTAACTTGGAAGATATTGTTGTGTTTCTCAAGATAGGTATGGCACCAAAGGGAATGAAGACTTTGGAAAGGAAGAAATTAGCCATACGCGCCACACCCTACATGTTAATTAGTGGAGACTTATACAAGCTAGGCCATGATGAGGTTTTGCACCGGTGTGTGTTAGAACATGAATGTGTTGCAATCATGGAGGAAGTACATGGTGGAATTGCAGGAGGACACTATGCAGGGAATGAAATGTACACAAGATCCTTCTAGCAGATTTTGGTGGGAAACAATTTATAAGGATTGTATCAAGTATTGCAAGGCTTATGACCACTACCAATGCCTTGGTAAACCAGGAAAAGAGATGAAATGCCATTAAGATTGATTTCCAGTGCATAACCATTCAAGAAGTGGGAAATTAAATTCATAGGCCCTATTTCCCCAACCACGCAAAGGATAGGTTCATGTTATATCATTACATGCACAAATTATCTTACAAGGTGGGAAAAAGTGACACCTACAAGGGATTGCATAGTGGTAACAATAACTAGGTTCTTGTGGGAAAACATAATCAACAAATATGGATGCCCACTGAGCTTAATAAGTGATAGGGGTACTCATTTCTTGAATGAGACAGTTAGGATATTATTGGTAGAATTCATAGTATCCCACATTAAGATAACCCCTTATCACCCACAAGCTAATGGGACTGCTTGAGGCATTTAAAAAGATTCTAAATTACACATTAAGCAAGAATTGTGATGTGGGAAGAAAGGACTAGGATGATAACATTTCATTGTGTTATGGTTATATTAGACTACTTATAAAAGACTAAACAAGGCCACACCTTTTTAATTGGTGTTTGGAATGGAAGCAATGTTACCTATTGAATTCATGTTACCATCACTATGTATAGCATGCACAAGAGGATTAGATGATGAACAAGCGATTGAGGAGAGGATTTATAAGTTAATGCGCTTAGATGAGAGGCGGTTATTTCTCGTTAGAGTCGAGAAATAGAAAAAGCTAGGTAGAGGCGGGAAGATTTTCTTATTATATAAATCCAAGTTTCGTGCTATCCTAGGAAATTCAAATTCCATTGGATGGGCCCATACATTGTATCATATATACTTGATTCAAGAACTTTCCAATTACAAGTATTGGATGGAACATGGTTACCAAGACATTTCAATGGGAGTAGGTTGAAGCCCTACTATAAATAAGTCTTCTTTGTGTTTGTAAATAAGGTAGTATTTCTAGTTAGCCTAGGATTTCCCTTAATGCATTTCCCTTCTTTGTGTTTCCCTTTCTTGTTTCTTGTTCCCTTTATTTTTTTTTTTGTGTGCACATTGTGCATTAGTAGCCACTTACTATGTCAAAAATTTCTAGGTGTAGAGGACTGGACCTATTTTTGTGTTGGGTGAAGTGATGCGACAAGTACTGGAAGTTGGTATTGGAAGTTGTGTTTTAATGTCCTAGGTTGAAGGATCAAAACTCATTATTTGGAAGCACACACATAGAAAAGGTGAACATGAGGAGTTTGGTGTTAGAAAGGATTTACAAAACCATGTACAAGGGTGAGAAGTGTAGGAACAACATGAGGTAGGAGATGTCAAAAATCAGGATAAGGATAGAAGAAGTTCCTCCAACGCCGAAAGTGCATGCATAAGGATCTTTGGTCAGTAAGGGTTTTTATGTGCCAGAAGGTTGTAGAAGTTTTCATGTAGGATTGGGTGCAAGGGTAAAATCACTGAAGGTTGGCATTAGGAAAAGTTGCCTTTAATGTAAAAGTACATTGGTAGGTGGCATGACATTTATTATAGAAAAAATCAAAATCTATAAGTAGAAGGTCGGGTGCATTATTGTTTACCTTTTATTTTTGTTATTGAAGAGCTCTTGTGAACTAGGGCATCCTTGAAGAAACTTTATGTGAAAAAGGTTTGTGAATATTTTTGTGCATAACTAGTTTGATTAGCAAACCAGAGTGGAAAAAGAGTACACAGTGTGAGTGAAGAATATCATGTAAGAGGATACCGTAGGTGTTATGTAGTCTTGTGGAAAAGGGGTTTTTATAGGTTAGGGTTTTGTAGCTAGGGCATAAGATTGAAGGTATTTTTGCAAAGGAGTGAGGCCGCAACATCAAGCGAGCTAGAACAAGAGGAAAGGAAGAACTTTTAGTGACCCAATGAAGAAATGGCACCAAGGAAAGTAGTAAATGTTTCACCGAAGAAAGGCAAGGGTAAGGGGAAACAAGCCATCTCCACCAGTTCCAATGAAGAATGGTACGCAAAGATGCAATATCCATACATCATATTACTTGGAAAGAAATGGATATCATATCTTAGAAAGATGGTCATGAGTGACTACAACCATTGAACAAGCACCACAGAGAATGAAATGACATTGGAATTGGTTCACCCTACAGACAAGAGGACACCATATGGAATTCCTATCTATGATGATGAGGTAAAGGTGAAAATGGAGAAGGTCGGGTTATTACAACTCTATGATTTTCCCTATTTCGACAAACCCGAGTGACTATACCAGTGGTTAATGTAACATGTGCATGAAGACCACTTCTAATTTATAGAATGAAGGATGTGAATAACTCCCAATTGATTTCTAAGTTTACCGGTCTTATATGTGAAGGAGAATCATTAGATGATGACTTGGATGATAAGGAGGCCATTAAGAAGACCGTTGAAGCTTATGACTATAAGAAGGGTTCACACTACTTTGATATTTCTGTAATTTCCAACCCTGTAATGAGGATGGCCACGTGCTTGGTAACAAAGTTGAATGGGCAGGAGAGATGGACACAAATTAACAAGTCTTAGTTAAACATTTTTGTAAGATCTCGGAGGGGACCATATATAACCTATCGGATTTCATAGTAGAGGAAACCATCAATGCCATGCTCGAAGGAGAAAAGATCATGTTTGGTAATTTCCTCCTTACCATTTTCTTTTCGAGAGATTAGAGTGTCGATGGACTAGATAAATTTTTTTGGGAATACCTAGATGAGAACCCTTCCTCCACAAAAATATTTGAGCAATACACTTGTGACACCATGACGGCCACCCATAAGGTGCACCTAAAAAATGGTTGTGTGATGCATTTGGCACTGAATGGAGAATACTTGAGTAGTTATCTACTTTACTACAAAGCAAGGCTGAATTCACCATATACCAATATTTTTGTATCGATAGGTTTACTCTAACAGATGGCACCAAGGGTCCCCTAGTGCAAATTTTTGTTCTCCTTCACAACACAATACTTCTAGGCTAGGGTCAATCGATTCAAAGAGGAAAATAAGCTAAGGTTTGACCTCATTATGATAGACCAAGATTACCATGAGCTACATAGAAAATTGATATATCCCATTAAGCACGCATATGTGGATAAGTATGTCTCCCATGATGTACATATGTTGAAACCAGTAACATTACCTATTATTGGGAGGACCACAACAAGGGTATACCTACGTATAAGGCCTAAGTATGAGAAAGGAACTTACATTGAAAATTATATCTCTATCCTGGAAGACCCCACTATAAGGAAGAGGTTGTGCCAAGGAAAAGGGAGAGAGAGGAGGCTCTGAGAAAAGGCACCAAGCACACATATAGTGCGGTCAGTATGTGCGTAGGAGTCGGCGCAAGACCAAGTACCTATGCATGGAGGAAGAAGTCCCCACAAAAGAAAAAGATAAGACACCTAAGGAAGAGGCACCAAAGCAAGAGAAGTCCCCTGCAAAAGAAGAATCACCGGTGAGAAAGGATTCACCTAGGGAAGAAGAAAAAGAAAAGTCTCCTATATTGGAATCACCAATTAGGAAGAAATAAAGAGTAACATAAAAGGAAGACTCAAAATAAATAGAGAGCATGGAAGCCAAAAATAGCAATGAGAATAATGAAGAGCATGGTGAGGCTCAGAATCACCCTATGTATGATGTATAGGAGTCAGAGGAAGAGGGAAATGAAGAGAAGGATGAGGACGAGGAAGGTGCCCATAACCAGGGAGGAAGTGAAGAAGTAAACATGAAGGATCAAAAGACTCCAAGCCTGACTTTGGAGTGAATAGAATATCTCATAGAGAGGGAGGTATCAAACATTATAAAATACTTAGTAGATAAAGAGGTGGAGTACAACGCCAAGGAAGTATTAAAGGAGATAGAGGAGAATGCAAGTGTTGGGAAGGAGTATGGAAGCATGGATGGAGACCCTAGCTTAGCAGCAAACTTCCCAAAGGTAGTGCACATAGGTCAAAAGGGCATAGTAGCAACGCAAGAACAAGAAATGACTTACATTAGTGATCCAAACAAGGTATTGTGTGTGTGTGTTTCTAAAACATTGTGCCTTCAAACCAACTCCTTGCTTGGTATTCTTTCGATGAAGAGGGTGCGTACCCATGCATGAGGAAAATTCTATCTTGGGATTTTGAGTCCCATGTTGATGAACCCAAATTTGAGGTCAACCGAGATGCATTGATGAAGATACTAGATGCCAAGGGAGTAAACCCTCTAGTGAATGGCCGAAACTGTCGATGAGAAATTTTACAACATGCTAAACAAGGTGTCAGTAGAAGTGGAGGCAAGAATCTTTGGCAGAAACAATAGAATAAGGGTCTTGGAGGAAGATCTTGAGAAAAAGAATGAGGAGATCATTGAGTGGGAAAAATAGATAAAAAAGGAATTGATCAGTACATAGTTAAAGCGTGAAATGAGGGATGAAAAGGAAAAGGTGTACTAGATCCATAAGAAGATAGAGATCATTTTAGACACCATAATATTGAAGCACCTGGACCTATCCCCGCCTGAGCAGAAATACGAGTCAACCATACACTTTGCTTGGAAGACTTAACCTACATCCTCACCATGGAAAGGTGACCACTCACATTGGAGTCGACAGAAGAGGTAATGGTGCACCAGAAGGAGTAAGAAAAACTGAATATTGGGAGATGATTACTTAGTATTCTGAGCTCCTTACCGCTAAAAATAGCACCGGATAAATAAATAGGTCAAATTTGTATATGACAATTGCACTGACAGATATAGGGTAACAAGCATATTAGTTGCTACACATGAAGATGATCTAAAATAATTTCAAAAAAATAACAAAGTAAATAGGGTGAAGTGTGATAAGATCCTAGCCAAGGTCGAGAAGAAATTGGAAGTGATCAAAACCTTGTAGGGTTTGGTTAAGAATCATCTTAAGGATCTATATCCCCAAGTCACTCACAGAATAGATTCACCGAGTGATTTTATCAATCAACTAGAATGAATAATAGATACACTAAGTGCTAAGAGAAATGAATTGAGTTTTGATGAAGTAAGCGCTCTACTAGTTAACCTACTTCGATAGGCACGGGTTGAGGTAGATTCCTAGGAGAAGATCAAGGAAACCGTGATAAAGGAATTCCCACTCCTCCTACAGTAGTAGAAGATTCTTCTATTATTTTGTTCTTTATTCATATTTTCCTAGTTCCACTATTCTTTATTATTTGAAGAAGCAGGTTGTTTCCGAGGATGGAAAACATGCGTAGTGTGGGGTGATGTTGGACCCTAAAATATTGGCTAAGTACCAAGAGGTGCTTGAACACATGACCAATGAGAAGAATGGCACTTAGGGGAAAATGTGTAGGAAAAGGTGTTTAAGAAGGGTTTTAGTAAAACAAGGTCACACACAGGAGGCGGAAGAAGGTATTAACAAACTTATCCATATTTGGCATTTTAAAGTAACTTGAGGAAAAATGTGAAGACCCAACTAGGTGTGATGAGTGGATAAGGTGCCAACCTGGAACCTTGGAGGTTAAGAAAAGGATATTACATGTAGGGAATATTCCTAGAGACATCATTACAGAGAGTGGAAGGTTTGCAAAGGGATAAGAATTCACTTATGGAGGACCGCATTGACACTTGACACATTATCTCGCTTAGGAGATAAGTCATGGCAGTGGTTGATGATCCTATAAAAAGAGATGCTTGGGTCAAGAGAAGACATACAAACATAGAGAGAATTCATAGATAATGTAGAGAAAGAGAATGAGAGTAACAAAGTACTGTAGAGATGTTAAAGGCTTAGAGTTCAAAGTGCTAGGGTTTAGAGTACTTAGTGCCAAGGGTTGTAAGGGATACCATGAGCATATGTATGGGTACTGGGATCTATAACAAGGGATAGAATGGGAAAAAGTATAGTTAGGGTCTCATATAATAGAAGATTACATGAGTTAAGTCTCTGTCATTTAATATATATGGTCTGAGATGACCCTTTTGATTATAATGTGGCTACCGTAACTCTTTTAAATCAATATGTGTGTGTGTGTGTGTGTGGGTTCATTCTTACATGGATCTATTTTGTACATCTTGTTTATGGGTGTAAAACCTTGTGTTATATGACTTATCATGGCTCAAATCTAGTTTATTATACTTCTTACAATGTCATTTATCTTTTGTGATGCATTAATGTGTAGATATGTTAGTTACATCTTCTACCTTTTAAAGTAAGTGAATGTACTTCTATTTCTACAAATAATCCTCCATTAATGGTAGAAAATTCTCACAAATCTCACATAAAAGAGGGCTTGGCACCGCATGTTCCTTAGGTGAGCACCCGGTGCCTTCCGGGTGATAAGTCGATGTGCTTGGGGTTAGAAATAAGTATTAAGGGTAAAATAATGACTACACCAATAGATGGCTTTTGATACGTTGAAGGAGAAGCTTACTACTACACCCATTTTATGTTTTACCTCATGGGATAAGCCCTTCCACATGTATATGGATGTGTTAGGTATGGAAATTGGAGCATTTATAGCACATCCTGGAGAAGGGATTGTTGATCACCCCTTATGTTTTGCAAGAAGAAAGTTAACTCCAGCTGAGCAAAATTACACAACAACGGAGCGCGAAGCATTTTCTATGATTTATGTGCTGCATAAGTTTAGGTAGTACATGTTGGCTACTCCATTCATCTTTTATACAAACCACGTGACACTTAAGTATTTAGTAAACAAACTCATGTTGCAAGGGTGCATATGTCATTGGGTCTTGTTATTTCAAGAGTTTGACTTTTCAGTTGTAGTGAAACCAAGAAAGTGCAATTCAAGACCTAAGCATCTTTCAAGAGTTGATTCAGGTGAGGATGTGCAAAAATTGAAGAAAAATGCCGATGCGAGTCGTTCAGATTACAACACGTCCCATTTGATTTGGAAGATATTGCTATCTTTTTATGAATAGGTGTGGCACCTGAAGGAATGAAGAGTATAGAGAGGAAGCAACTTGCCATTCACGCCACACCTTATATGTTGATTGGTAGAGATCTATACAAACTTGGCTAGGATGAGGTTTTACGTTGATGTGTACTAGAGCATGAGCATGTGAGTATTATGGAGGAGGATCACAAAGGAATTTTCAGTGGAAATTATGTAGGAAAAACCACCGTATGCAAGATCCCGATGGCTGGTTTTTGGTGGGAGACATTATATAAGGATTGCACAGAATATGCCAAGGGTTGTGATCATTACTAGTGCCTTGGGAAGCCTGGGCATAGAGATGAAATGTCATTAAGGCCTATAGAAATCACAAAACCATTTGAAAAATGAGAAATTCAATTCATAGAACCTATTTAGCCACCAATTCGTATGATAGGCTCACACTACATCATTACTTGTATAGATTATCTTACCAGGTGGGCAAAGGCAAGACCAACAAAGGATTGCACTACAATTACTACAACAAGATTCCTTTGGGAGAATATAATAAGCGAGATATGGAATATCTCGTTGAGTTTAATAAATGAGATTATTAGGATATTATTGGTAGAATTTAGGGTAGCCCATCATAAGACCACACCCTATGACCCTCAGGCTAATGGAACTACTGAGGCCTTTAATAAGATTATGAACCACACATTGACAAAAAAATGTGATGTGGGAAGGAAGGACTAGGATAATAAATTTTTTATTGTACTTTGGTCATATAGAACAACCTACAAGAGGTTGAGCAAAGCCACACCTTTTAAATTGGTTTTGACATAGAAGGAATACTACCGGTTGAGTTCATGGTACCATCCCTATGTATTGCATGCGCGAGGAGGATTGGTTGATGAGTAAGCACTTGAATATCTCATAGTCAAACTAATGTAGTTGGATGACAAGTGTGACATAGCCTAATGGAGCTAGAAGACATAGAAAGAAAAAAAGGATTGACATGATCAACACATTAAAAACAAGAAGTTGGAGGTGGGACAGATGGTCCTTCTGTATGATTCCAAGTTCTTGTGCCACCCTGGGAAGTTCCAAGTGCATTGGTTGGGACCGTATGTCATGACCTTCATACTTTACTCAAGCACTTGCCAGCTAGAAAGTTTTGATGGCACATGGTTTCCCGAGTTTCTTTAATGGAAGTAGGTTGAAGCCCTTCTATAAATAAGTATTCTTGGTGTCTGTAAATAAGGAAGTATTTCTAGTTAGCTTAGGATTTCCCTTAATGCATGTTCCCTTCTATGTGTTTCCTTTCATTGTCACTATGATTTGTATTTTTTAGTTCATTATTTTGTTGCATGTTAGTGCGCCGAGCTAATTACATTTTAATTAATTCCATTACAGAGGACTATGCATACCTTTAGTGTGGGATGGATTGTCATATAAATTTAGAAAGTAGTGGTATGTTTCTAAGGAGGTTAGATTTATAGAATACCCATTTTGGGATAATGAACACAAAGGTAGAAGAGGGATATGTGTGGTATATAAGGTGTTCTAGGTTTGTGTTGTAGTAGAGGTGTTTTGTGAAGAGTGAATGGATTAAAGACCACGCTGGAAAGAAACAAATATCACACAATGTAATATGAGGTAGAAGGCAGCATGGAAAATTACTTGGCAAATAGCATAGAGGTTATGTAATTCGGTGGGTGAGTGGGCGCGTGAAGGAGGTCCGTGGTGGTAAAGTAGTATTGGCATGTTATAAGGTTATGACTACGATTGCACAAGGTGAGGTTGTAAATTTTTTATTAAGTGGAAAAAGTAATTTATTATAAAGTAACTTTATGTTGGCAAGAAAATTTTTTGGGGAAAATTTGGTGGTTATCTTGCAAATGATCTGGGATTCTAAGTCCCTCTAATTAACCGGTGCAACTATCGTACGTGCATGTGTGAGTAAAAAGTGAGTTTTTAATCCTGGTGGCTTTTTGGATAGGGATCCAATAGGGGCACTCCACTGACCCTATGGTAAATTCTTGCAAGTATCTGCAAGGGATGAATTTTCTATGAAGGATAGAAAGGGGAGTGAGAATATTTTGAAAGGAGAAACTAGTGTTGCAAGTAGAAAATCAAAGACTTGCACACATTAGCCAGAAGTTTCAAAACATGCACTTGTATTTCAGAAGAAAACAAATCTAAAAAACAGCACCAAGACCACATAGAGCTTAATGAACATAAAGTACTAATAAAATCCTCAATCAAAGAGGCTAAAATTAATTCTTCCTTATTGAAGCTCAAGCAAAATTTGTACATAGTATGGGAAGTAGAAGACATTTTTTGGTGGGAGAAATGGAAGAAACTTGCTATCTCTTGCTCTCTTCACAAGGATATCTCTCTCATCAATTAACAAAAAAGCTCCAACATCTAATAACTTTTAGAAGACAAAATTCAAAAGACTTTTAGAAGAATCTCAAATGAAGAGCTTGTTACAATTTATAGGAGAAGAGGAAACTCTTCATCTTCCGTGAATTTTCGAATACCTTATTATGACTTAAGACTGCTCATATTCCACTTTAAATATTTAAGTCCCTTTTATAATAGTAAGGTGACTTAAATTTACATTATATTTCTAAAGTCACTTAAGTCATATTAAAAAAGTGCAACCCTCAGTGAAAAATTATAACACTGAGGAGAGAGAGTGTTGTATGAGAAGAGAAGAAAAAGAGAAAGAAGAGGAAGAAGAAGAAGAAAAATTATGTTGAAGGATGAGCTGCTACGGTGGACTTGGCTCCACTCTCTGACTACTCTCCACTCTATGATCCTAAGAAGGATTCTATCTTTCCAAGCTCTTGTTTGAAACAAGCTACTGCTGGTTCTACTTTGTCAGCATGAGGGATGTGAATGCAGCTCAAGGTTTCAGTCCATCCATCGGTCACACTGTTGATGTCCTTGCACTTCCCAAACCATGATGAATGCTTTTCTATGATAAGTACAATGGAGGATTGAATCTCTGAGAAGAAGTCAAGATTATCCTTAGTGAAGGAAAATGGGTTTCCCACCCCTTTCTTGACATATTCTTTGAAAGGGATGATCAACTCATTAGCAGCATTGCATGTTCACTAATTGTAGGTACTCCGAGTTTCGAACCTTCTGATTTATACTATCATGCAACTTCTATGCTTGTTCTTCTTTCTCCTCTAGCTCTGTGAAGGCTCGATTAAATGCTTCAAATCTGATTTCCAAGGACCTTGCCTATACACGTATCAAGTCATATGCAAGAGTTTAAAAGACCTTTTTATCGATCAACTCCTGGAGATGGGTGATCCTCATCTCACTCACTACTAGTCCCAGAGGTTCCTAATAATATATTTCTTTCCCCACATCCTCTTTGAGTGCTCATGTTCTATTGGTCATGGCACACATGTACGCAAAGAGCTTGACTACCTCTTGAGCACCGGCTTCCTTTTTCGTAGATTGAGTTGATCCATTCATTATTCACTTGTCCCTGCATCATGAGATCATGCATTCTTCTGATGGATTCTAGATCAAAGCTATTGATGAGTACCACTTTCTCAATAAGAATTGTTATAGTGCTTGGTTCCACCAGTTTTGAACATAAGATGAAAGAGTTCATACTTTTTCCTCTAATACCTTAATCTTATCTTTATATTCTTTATTACTTGCCACCATGTGAGCGAAGATTCTTGGTATATGTGAAAATCTCCTTCATGAGTATCTAGTACCAATTAGATCATGCTCATCTCGTAGTCAGCTGGTGTCATCTCATCCACTGAATTGATTACTTTTGGTTGAGCTACTTTGATGGAATGATTATCTGTCTCCCCACTGTAGAATCGATATGATGTCTGTGTGATATTTCTTGACCTTTTTCTTTAGCCAACAAGACAATTGCTGATAGATCGGGGATACTACTTGTTACACAAAGTGTGATTGTTGAGGATGATTGTTTCCCACATCCATGGAAACATCTCGTCAGATTCAGGATCAATGATGGGTATACCAACCATTCTTTGTTCTGAAGGAGGGGCAAGCCTTGAATGAGAGGGGAGTTGGTGTCAATAAGAGGTGAGACCTCTTGCAATGGTTCAAAGAATGGATCATGAACTATGTATTCACCATTCACCTATGCATTTTCTACTAGATTTTCTATTTGCATCACCGAGATCACTTCTTCCTCCTACAAAGAATGCCAATGAATCTTCTCCTTCCCTGAATTTTTAGGTGTCTTCTCGCGGGGAAGTTATTGATTCTACGGCCTTCCTTTTCAAACTTACTCTAGAGTGTTTATATCCGAAGTCACCTCTACCACTTTTGAGGATGAATGATGTGAAGCTTTCTTCTAGATTGGGGAAATTCCTCATGACAATGACCATAATACTCTTCTTCAAAACCAACTCCTCATTATCCTCACCACCTTTTAAGTCCACTCTAATATATCTCCCGATTCATGAATGTGCCACTGATTTGGGGCATTGGGGACATCTTGATCATTGCTTACTCAGGATCATACATCTATGTCCCATCAACATGCAAGATGTCTTCATACCAAAAGAAATTGAATTTATTCATCTCATTGATTGTCATCCTCATGTGGTCCTTTTAACATAATTCAAACTCGTCAATACAATTGGCCCAAAGAGTCCTTGACTTTTGGCTCATGTTGTAGTTTTGGGAAATAGAACAAGTCGGGATCTTCTCGGATGTCGAAGTTGTGCTTGACGATGTAGGAATGCAAAGCCAGATGTGAAAAAGTAGCCTCCGGTGAGATGCATCATTTGAGATTTTACACGTGAACTCCCTAGAGATATAGGGAATGAAATCAATTTATTTCTCCTACTTCGAGCTTGTTATTTACTTGAATGATCTACCCGCAGAGCTCAAACAATAAAATCTAGTCACTAAGGTACTTAGGTATTTTTAGTAGAGTTTGGTCAAAGCCATCGAATTGTATGTAGGAGAATGTTGAGAATTGCATGAAGTACGATCCGTATTCCTTAATCGGGATGCCGCTTTTGGTGACATCCTTGCTTCAAGATCCCCTTCTCATCTTCGGACCATGTACATGGTGAATGCATTGTTCACATGGGTGAAATTCCTATTACTCTCCTCCATTACATACTCGTGGAAGTTTCTCAAATACAAAACCTAGAAGCAATGTTTTGTGTGAGAACCAATCACTTGAATGATCTCAAGTTTTCAAGGAGATAAACTAGGTAAGAAGTCATGTGGAACTTCTTTGTCATGGGCACTTGGAGTAGTTGTAGATGGAGATTGTCACTGATGATCTTCCCCTAGTCAATTATCTACTTCCCTTCTGTTAATGTCATGATGAAAAGGCCCATCCAGTCCTAGAAATCTCTTATGCTTTATTTTCCCATAACTCTATTAAGGAGAGTGATGACATTAGAATACCCTTCTCAAAACTCACACCTTGGTAGATTCTTGGGCATCCTAGAAGGATTTCTTCCTATTTTTAACCATGAGTTGAGCACTACTCCTTGGACATATGAATCCATTATTTCCCAATCATGCACGACTCTTTCCTTTGAGATGACAACCATGTTGGGGGATGTCAGTATCTATAGAGAGATTGAAATTTTCCTAGGGCTGATGACCACCATTGTTGTACCATTGTCAGCTCAGATGGTTCATGTCTTAGGCTTGTAATGGGAAGAGAAATCTAGGACTAGCTCAAGAGTCCGCCCAGACACTCGGGTGTCCTTTGGTAGTGAACAAGCCACTTGTGAATATCTGGTCTTCAATCCTCCTTCGGTCCTTGGAGGCCATGCGAGTCTTAAGGTCATTCAAGTCCATGTACAAGACATCACTATCTTCCACATCATACTCTTAGGTGAAGGGTTGTGTTAGCTTCTAATCCGTCACCTTTGGTTTCATGTATCCCTTATAAAAAGTACCTTACTATTTTTAATAAGTGTGAAAAATCAAGGCCCTAGAACTTCTACTGAGTGTTGTGACCTTGATACCTCTTTTCCCTACGTTCCTCATTCCTTTTGGATCAAATTTCTATTTTTAGAAGGTTTTTGTGGGCCCACTTTCTATTTTTAGTAAGTGCCAAATATTCCCATTTTGGTGAATTCTCGAATGTATTGCACTCCCAATGTCTTCGCCTCCTTCGCAGGTCCTTCTGTCGATGGATTTCCCAAAATAGCAGTCCCTATGTAATAGACCTGCTATTTTTAGAAATTTGGTTTCTAGGGGTTGGATTGAAACGTAATTTTTTTTTTGATATGGGTTTTTTGCCAATATTGCCCCGCTAAAATTTTGGGTGCTTTTCAAGCTTAATAGTACAGAGATTTTAAAGTTTCAATTTTCATACCTGGAAGTGCTTCTGGGTACAACAGCCATTAATGGACCTCAAAATTGAAGGTTTGGTTTTCTCCTCCGTTTATGAAGAAAATTATAGTTTTAATGTGGGTTTTTTCTTCTGGTGCTTCACGTGTGATCTTACTTCAATCCAGCAACTGGTTTGACAGGAAATCCCACTTCTTTCTTCATTTAGCCGGAAAGGAGATTTCTTCATTGTGGATGCTTTGTCACATGAGGGGGGAGTTTGAAGGTGTATTTTTTATGGTCTTGGATAGAGGAATGAACAGAAACAAACAATTTTTTGTTTCATGTACTGGCTTGTAATATTTCTTCAGATCTCTTTTTTTAGGCTAGAGATTTTCACTATTTTCTTCCTCTTGTTCTTCGTTTCTCCTTCTTGTTTTGATGAAAAATACTTATGCTACCTGAAAATCACTATGATAAATGTGTTTTAGTGTTTGGGTTGAGAATGATTGAGAATTTTCAATGGTAGAGTGATGGTAGCAAGTTGCAGAGCAAGGATGAAGTTTGTTTGTGCATAGGAGTGGAAGCAGTGGTGAAGCACTAAGAAGCACCGAGCTTGATTAGATTTTTTAATTTTTGAAATTATGAGAGGAGGAGCTTGGGTGCATTTTCTCATGCTTTATGTACCTAAAATTAGGGACATGAGGGACATAAAATTCCATGGTGGTCAAGAGGATGACACGTGGCGTGATATGCCGACGAGGGAATGAAGGTGAGAAAAGCTACTTTAAAGCACTGGGAGCTGAAAGCAAATCATATGGATGTCCAAAAGGCTCCCCATAGGGGTATGGGTGATTTTTTCCATGTCTAATGTCCCAAACCTTAGGGACATAAGGGACCTCGGTTTATAATGTGGTCCAGGAGTGACACGTGGTGTTTGATCCGACGACAGGAGTGGATGCTCCAAAAATGCACCAGGGCTGAATCACAAATCTGGAGGTCACATGGATGTCCAAAAGGACCCCCATAGGGGTCTAGGAACATTTTTCCATGTCTGATGTCCATCACCTTAGGGAAATAATGGACATTAGTTTCCACAGTGGTCCTGGAGCTGACACATGGCATTTGATCTGACGACAGGGAGTGGATGCTCTAAAAATGCATCTGGGGCCGAATCACAAGTCTCTGCAGACACATGAGGGTCCAAGAGGTCACATGGGGGCTAGGATAATTTTTCAATAGTTGGTTTACCTAACCTTGGGGACTTCAGGGGACATGAAATCCTCGCCGTGGCTCCTGAATCGACACGTGTCCTCCCGAAAAATGACTAAGTCCTGAATTGCCTTTGAGAGGGCAACTTAGAAAGAAGATAACTTGAGCTCCCGGTGGAATTTATTGGTGAAATTTTATATGATCCTGACTGTAAATGGAATTTTTAATCCAATGGTGGGGGTATCATGTCTTTATTCATTCATATGATCCCTGAAAAATTGGATTTGTGATTTGAGACTCCACTTGTACCTGATAAAAACGCCCGCCAATCCTATGCGCCAAGGTGTTGTGAAAAATATGATTTCACCATCATGTAGGTATTTGAATCCTCTTTCTAGAGGTTTTTTTCTTCTAAATCCATTTAGAGCTCCCAAAATCATCTTCTGAAGCCCAACAATTGTTTTAGGCATGTGTACTACCTAGGCTTGTGAACCCTAATTTTTCTCAAACTACTCCAAGTTTCTCAAAACTTCCCAAAATATTCCAAAATAATTTCCATGATGTTTTAAGGTCTTCAATTCACCTCCATGTTGAATTTTACCCTTTCGTTTCACCCCAAGGGGTTAATCCAGTCCTGGGAAGGCCAACAATAACCCTTCCCAATACTTGCCAGAAGATAGTATCTTTTCAGAAATCCCTAAAATCACCTAGGAGAATGAATAGAATTCTCTAAATCACCTAGGGGGATGAGATAAAATTATTTAGGAGGTCATTTGGACTGACTAGATAGACTCGAGGTGTCTTGGAATGATGGGACTTGAAAAATTTAACACTGGGGTATCATTGTCATGCTTGGAAATTGTCAATTTCCCTGTTGCACATTTACACGACAACAACTAGCTCTAGCTTGGGGACATGGCATGGACTGGGTGCAATGAAGACATGACATTGGAATCCAGAATCTCAATCTTAGGCCATATACTTCATTGACTAGTGCCTTATCCATTGGGCCTTGTAGAGTCATGTATAACCTCTAGAAAGAAATATTGGAAGAAGGATACACACACACACAAACCGACAGAAAGGAAACACACGACACAAAAATGGAAAAACACACCTATAAATCACCTATGGTACAAGGCGGGGGAAAAATTTCTTTCACTGATGATACAATTTTCTCTAGTAGTGTTCCATCCAAATATGAGAGTAGAAAAGCATTCTCACCGCAAGCTTCACGAATCTGGAATGGGCCGAGCCATAATGAATAAAACTTTCCATGGCTTCCTTTTGGTTCCCTTCTCTTGTCCCATAGCAGGAAGAAGTCTCCAAATTTGAATTCTCTTACTTTGGCCTTTTTATCAAATATCTTCTTTACTTTCAACTGGTGTTCTTTGATACGGTCCACCACTCGGAGTTTATTTTCTTCTAGCTTCTCAAGAAAGAGGATTCTCTTGTCAATGGAATCCTTGTACTGCCCATCTTCTATTCCCTATAGCAACTTGAGAGTTGACATCTTGATTGTGAGGGGATTTCTGCTTCGACTCCATACAATAGTTGGAATGGTGACATACCTATTGCCTTCTTGGGAGTGATCCCACCCCCCACAATACATCGTACAAATTTTTCTACCAATTCCTTTGGTTCTCATCTACAAGCTTGCGAAGATGGTCACGATGTTCTTGTTTCTTGATTCAACCTATCCATTTCCTTGTGGATAGTAGTCATAAGAATGAGATAGAGATATTCCATAGCCATAGAAAAACTCAGTTAACTCCCTTGAAGAGAAATATGTAACATTATCTACTACGATCTTCTATGGCACTCCGAAACATACTATGATATTCTCCTTGATGAAGTTACATACTGTTTTGGTATTGGATTGTTTAGCTGGAATGGCTTCCACCCACTTGGTGAAGAAATATGTTCCCGTGAGCACATAGTTGTGCCCTGCGCTTAAGTGAGGATTCAGAACACTAATGAAGTCTATCCCCCATTGTTGAAATGGTTATTTAATAACAATAGGCCTGAGTGGTAATGCAGCAAGTTGTGGTTTTCCAATGAAATTTTGGCATGCTACACATTTGGAAACCCAATCTTGAGTGTTTGCAAATATGGTGGGCCAATAATACCTTCCTTAGAGGATCTTGTGTTTAGTGACCATCACCGTAAAATTTCTGCCACATGCTTGGTCATGGTATGCTTTAAGAAAATTTTCTTGTTGCTTTTTATCTACGCACCTAAGGAAACATACATCCAAACCTCTCTCTTGTAAAGCACGTGATTCCATATTAAAACTTTATTTCCTTCATCTTGATTTTTCTCCTTTATTTGTAGTCAATATGGGGAGAACATTATCCATAAGTTAAGTAATAGGAAATATCAAGATACCACTCATCAGTAGTGGTTACAAAGAGAACTCGTGGATGGTTTTGGGACAAGTTGAGCAAGCACATTTTTCTTCAACATGTTGAGCTTTGAGTGTTTCATCTTCAGAAATAAACCTACACAAACCATTTCCCCTTACCTGATTGGAGGTTCAAATTTCCAAGTCATATTCTTGAGTCTTTACAATCCAATTTCCTCTTTTAGCTCCCGGATCTGTTGTGTTAAGATAGACTTGATTGCCTTTGACCGCCAGAACCATCACCACTCAGTGTATGAGAGTTGAGGATGTAAAACCATAAATTTTTACATCCTTGACCACTACATAGGCATGCTTCTCCAATTGGCTGTAGTTTAGTTCATGCTTTTTTAACGAACAACTCATGAAAGTAATAGGTTCTTCCATGCCTTCATCATTTTTCTAAACAAGAATGATGGACAAAGCATGTATGTTCGAGATGCATAACAATATATGATGAATTCTTTATTAAAATCTGAGACACAAGATTCGAGCCTTAGCAATGATTTTTTTATTTCTTAAAATGTTTCCTTCCTTCATTTCCCCATTTGAAGTTTTCTTGTGGTTTCATCATGGTGGTGATGTGCTTTGTTAATTCAGCAAACTCATGAACAAAGCGACAAAGAAAATTCACCTTTCCGAAGAATGAATGAACTCCTTTCTTGCTTGTGGGCAGCGATAATGCTTGAATGGCTCATACTCTCTCAGGATCAATGTGTGCTCCATGTTTATTCACAATGTTCCCCAGTAACTTGCCTTCCATGACTCCAAAAATGCACTTTTTGGATTTAGTGATATGCCATGTTTTCTACACCTAGCAAGTACCTGTTCCAAGTGATGGATATGATCTCCCCTCTTCTTTGAAAACACTATGAGATCATCAAGATATATGAAAATGTAATGTTTTAAATCCTTGAATGTCAAATCCATCACCATTTTAAATTTATCTCCCACATTGATTAGGCTGAAAGGCATTCTATTGTAGGCAAAAGTTCCCCACGACATTGTGAAGGTTGTCTTGGTGTGATCCTTCTCCACCACTTTGATTTGATTATATCCTGAGAATCCATCAAGTAATGAAAGCATTTCAGATCTGGTTACTGCTTGTAGAATGTGATCCATGATAGGGAGAGGATAATTATCTTTCAATGATGTCTGGTTCAAGTTGTGGAAATCTACACATATTCTTATTTCTCCATTCTTCTTCCACACCGGCACAATGTTGGCCACCCATGTTGAATGGTGGATGGGAAAGATGATTCTTGCATTGAGAATATTCATTACCACCTCCAAAATGGTATCAAAATCTTGAGGTTGTATGGCCTTTTCTTCTTCCCCGAATGGCTTAGCATCTTTCTTCAAAGGAATTGAGTGATGCATTTCCTTCACTGGAAGGATTTGACTTCATTATAAAAGTAGGCCAAAACATCTCAATATTTATTAAGAAAGGAAAAAAATCTTCTCTTCTCCTCGGTGAGAAACATTTTCCAATATTGACCATCCTTGGCTCCTCCAGGTGTCAATGTTTCCCTTATCAAAATCAGCTAAAGGCGATAAGATCATTTTTCTTTCTCTTGAATGAATCAGTCATGTTTTTCAAAGAGGTCTTCCAAAGAAACTATGCCTTTGGGAATCTTGTTCCCTTTTAATTTGATCACTCCTTCATTATCAATACCTTCAATTTCTTATTTCTCTTCTTCGGTTACCACTTCTTGGTGTGGAATATTGCTTCCTTCAAAGAAGAGATTATTAAAATTATTCGTTTGTTCCAAAAATGCTAGAATCTAGTTATTGTTGATGCAAAATCACAGCACCCCTGGTTTCAGATCAAGTTTCTATGTTGATCTCTTAGGCATCCAAGTGCGATTGCACAACATTGAATCCTTTCTCCAAGTGTGGGACTTGAAAAATGAGAAGGATTCTCCAGAGAAAGGCTAGTTCCTATTCCTCTGTTTAGATGCACCAATGAAATGCAGAGGTTTACCCAAAAAAACTAATCTAACTACCAAGGAGACAGGGAGGGAGAAATGCATAAAAATAAACCTAAACTAGGGAGGTGATGCACCGAGGAATGAAGAACATAAGCTTTGCAAAAATAAACACAGACTATATAGACGCAATACCACACCACGCACAGGTAACCGAAATGCAATGAGAGATCAAAATGACAACAATGAATACATGAGAGGATTTAAATTTAATCACGTATATATATATTGCTCAAAGAATCGATTCAATACATCAGCAATGGCTAAGAGGCAACAAAGTGGCATTACGGTACCATGTGGGAGGCTTGAAAACTCCACGAATTCTCTTGCAAAGCAAGGAGAATAGGGAGGAATTGCAAAACAAGAATGTCCGACCGCTTAGAAAGAAGCCCCTCCTTACAATTTATAGGAAGAATGAGAGAGAAAAGAGAGAGAATTCAAATCTACCCCAACCACCTCCCGAATGCATTTAACTCATCTCATCATGGCAGAGGCGGTGGATCCTGGTGAAACGGCGGGCTGCCTAACAGGAGTGGCGAATCGTCTGCTGCATTAAAATGTTTGTTGACGCATCACTTCGCTTTGGTTATTCACGCTGGAGGTGTTTCTTGATTTTCATCCTCCAAACTGAACCAAAATGCAAGATTGACCTTGGAAACGTGTAGAGAATTTTACCACTTTCCGTTGATATAAAGAGCGCGCAAATCCGAGCTCTGATCAAAAGTTATGGCGATCCAAGATTTAGGGCACAAATAGGCGAAAACGTGTTTTGAAATCTTTCCGCGCCGCCACTTGGATGACACGTGGCATGCTCTGATTGGACGGCAATTCTCTCTCCTCCGCTTTCTTTCGGCGGGTCTGTCCTTTTTGAAATTTCTCAGGCCCCAAATGACACGTGGCACCATTTCATTGGTTCGGTTCGCGCTTCGATAACTCGTCCCTTTGACCTTTTGACTTTTCCTCCCGTGAGGACACGTGGCGCTTTTGATTGGTCTTCGGCTCCTTCGGCTACTTCGCCCATTTGTCCCGATGTCCCATTTGATTTTGGGCCCCTCAGTGCTCATTTCGGCCGGTTCGGTATTTCGCGTCCATTTGTCCCATGTCCCATTTGACTTTGGACCCTCTCGGACTCATTTCGCCGATTCAAATGGTTCGGCATTTTTGGCCCGCTTGTCCCACTTTGCTTCGGACCAATTGACTCTTTTTCGGCCGGTTTTTCGGCCCTCCGCGCATTCGCCCCGTTGTCCCAATGTCCCAATTACTTTTTACTCCTCGTGCTCATTTCGCCGATCCGCTGGTTCGGTTATTTTGTCCCGATTGTCCCGAGCAACACTTAGCCAATTTTTCTTCCTCCTTCGGCCGGATCGGCTTTTCGCGTCCTCCGCGCATTTCTGCCCGATTGTCCCAAATGCAATTTGGGCCGCTGAGGATTTTTCGCCGATCTCGCACCTTGACGTCCCAAATGTCCCAATTGCTCCCTTGAGTAGGACTTAGCCAATTTTCACACTTTTTCCCGGATTGACTTATTTGCCTTTCTCAACTTTTTTGATGCATGTTATCGAAATTTACCCTGGGGGAAATTTTGACAACAGCTTTGATGATTCAAATGGGTTACTCCGCTCTGCTAGGTAGAAGATCAGTGGCCTTTTAGCAATCCATTGGGCATGGAGTTATAAGCAATAACTCAAAACAAGCCTCGATATCGCAACTTATTCTCCAAAGAACACTCCGAATCAGAAAAATGACCCGAGAGCAAAGAAACTCTGTGCCAAAGCACTTAGGGAAAAGAAACCTAAAATACAACAGACAATGTGCATACGCACTTAGAGGAAATAAGGGAATCTAAACTAATATTTACAAGGGCAAACCTTTCCTAGTAGCAATGTTTAAGATAGATTCCGTTAACCGGAATCTGAAGTTCCTCTCCATCCAATGTAGACAATTGGAAGGCATTACTATTTTTGCATCCCGTGACCATGTAGGGACCACTCCAGATGGCATCAAACTTGGAATGCCTTCCTGGTTTTTCCCGATCTGCATCCCATTTCAGAACTAGGTCCCCTTCCTGGAAGGTCCTTGCTCCAGCTCTCTTATCAAACCATCTTTTTACTACGGCCTGATCCTTCTCAATCATCTGAACTGCATGTTCTCTGATTTCTTCTATTTCTATCAATTCTGCATACCTGACCTCCATTGGTTCGAACTCGATAACTCAACCGCTTCATGAGCTCCAAGGTCAGGCAATTCTAATGATATAGGCAACACCGCCTCTTTCCCATAGACTAACTTGTAGGGAGAATTACCTATAGACCTCTTTGGTGTTATTCACAAACCCCATAACGCTGATTTTAGCCTCAGATGCCATGTTCTTTGATTTTCATCTAGAGTCCTTCTGATGATTTTTAGCAAATTCTTGTTTGTGGACTCTGCCTGTCCATTACCCTGCGGGTAATAATTTGAAGAGGTGCTCAAATATATTCCATTCTTGACAGCCCATGCTGTAATTTTTGAACCTATGAATGCTAATGCATTATCTGATATGATGGTGGCCGGCACACCGAACCTGGTTACTATTCCTTCATAAAAGTCTAGTATGCTAGACTCACTTGCTTCTTTGAGCGCTACTGCTTCGGTCCACTTGGTGAAATAGTCTGTCGCTGTAAGAATCCACTTGTGGCCTTGACTCGAATTGGGATTGATGACTCCAATGAAGTCCAATCCCCACTGCATGAATGGATGATCTACTGAAATTGGACGAAGGGGCAGTGCTGCTAACCTTCCCTTCCCTGTGAAGAATGCACATTTCTTGCATTTTTTGACCCATGAATAGCAATCATTGAATATAGTAGGCCAATAGTAACCAGCTTTCATGGTTTTGAGAGCTGTTACTCATGGGGTGAAATGGCCTCCTGCCTCCCCGTCATGGAACTCTTGTAAGATCCTCTCAATCTGACCTGTCCCAACGCATCTCAATAGAACACCGTTGATGTCTTTTTTAAACAAGATACCATCAACAAGCACATAAGGAACTGCTTGTAGTCTGAAGTACCTTCTTTTTGCTTTGCTCATTTCTGGAGGGCACATGCCTGTCTGTAGGAAATGTATCATATTCTGAGTCCAACAGGGAGTAGACACATCATCATTTTCCTGTTTTTGATCATCTTGTAACAGCAGGACAGCTTCTTTTTCATTACCTGTTTCAACTTGTCGACTTAAGGCTAGCTGCTCACATAGTCCCTTCCCACGTACTAGTTTGGTAACCTTGATCTCGATGTCATATTCCATGACGCGGGTTATCCATCCTGCACGTTTCTCATTCAGATCCTTGTTCAGAAGGAAGTCCTTAACCCCAGCATGTGAGACTAATAATTGGATCTTGTTGTTTGAGACTAGGTGCTTGAATTTCTTTAAGCTTCTGATTACCGCAAGGACATGCTTTTCAATGAAAGAGTACCTAGTTTCGTATTCCTCCAAGCCTTGACTGAAGAAAGCAACTGGTTGTTCTAATCCTCCTTTGTTTTGTTGTACCAGGATTGTAGAAATCGTTTCCCCACCACCAAAGGCATATAGCACGAAGTCTTTGGAGAAGTCTGGATTGACGAGGGTCGGAGCTTGAGATATAGCCTCTTTGATTGCCTCAAAACTTGCCTTACCTTCAGATGTCCACTTAAATGCCATGCTCTTCTTTAACATCAACGTTATTGGCTTCACAAGAGCAGCAAAGTTTGGGACAAATCTACAGACGAAATTGATCCTTCCCAAGAAGCTTTGAAGAGCCTTCTTGTGACTCGGCAATGGCAATGCTTGAATTGCTTCAACTCTTTCTGGGTCAATCGTCAACCCCTCCTTTGAAACAATATGGCCTAAAAGCTTTCCCTCGTGAGCCAAGAATATGCATTTTTTGGGATTCAATGATACCCCAAATCTTCTACATCTCTGAAATACTTGCCTCAAATGACAGAGGTGATCCGCTGCACTTTTTGAGAATACAGTGATGTCATCAAGATATATCAAAACTATTTTATTGATCAACCCCTTGAATGCCATATCCATTGCCCTTTGGAAGGTGGATCCAGCATTTGATAGCCCAAATGGCATTTTCTTGAGGCATAGGTTCCCATTCGTGGTGGTGAAAGCCGTCTTGAATTGGTCATCTTCTTTCACCATCACCTGATTGTACCTGAGTAGCCGCCTCAGAGAGAGAATCTCTCTCGAACCGGATACTACTTGCAATATTTGTTCCATCAAGGAAGCGGGTAATGGTCTTTGAGAGATGCCCTATTGAGGTCTCGGAAGTCCACACACAACCTGATTTCTCCGCTCTTCTTCCTGACCGGAACCAAGTTCGCAACCCAGCTTGAGTGCTTGATAGGGAATATAATGCTTGCCTCGATTAGCTTGTTTAGCTCTTTCTTCATTAGAGGCTTAATGTGAGGGTTGACTGGTCTCTGCTTCTACCTGATGGGCTTAGCATCCGGATCCACCCTCTATGGTATGTTGTGCCAAATTTGGATCGAATCCTCTTAAGTCTTCATAGCTCCAGAGAAGATGTCCGGAAATTCTTGGCAAAGTTGTATGAAATCTATTTCTCTCGCTCGGTGGCCACTCTACCAATTTGAAGTGTCTTGCTCTCCCAACCGTGCACTTGACTCGAATCTTCTCTCTTGACCTGTATATTGGCCTTTTCTTTACGGAACTGGTCGTTAGGGTTGAAGATAGACTCCAATGTTACCAAACCCTTAGGAAGCTTGTTTGTCCGCAGCTGTACTACTTGATCCCCATACCGCTACTCTAATCATCCCGATTCCTAGCCAAATTTGGCTTCTTCTTGCAAGAAATTGACGATCTGTTGATCGTTCTCAAACACCTGCCAGCTTGTGTTATTATCTGGAACTGCTGGCCTTACAACCACATGGATGTGTGGCTGCGTTTTTCCTCTTCTGATGTTGTCAACCACATCAAACGTTGCTCCAACTGCTGCGAGCCTATCTGCGGCTTCATTTCCTTTCCTGGGTATGGACACAATGTTGAAAGCTTCGAAATCCTCAATGAGGTCCCATACCCTATTCTTGTAGCTCCTCAGCAAGTCGTTCTTTGTAGCATGTTGCCCCCTAACTTGGTTGACGATTAGCTCGCTATCGCCAAACACCTGCAAGTTCTTTATGTCCTTTTTCCTGGCCCAATGAAGTCCATGAATCAATGCTTCATATTCAGCCGTGTTGTTCGAACAGGAAAACTGGAAACGGAAAGCCGAAAAATATTTGATGTCCTGTGGTGAAATCAACACTGCGCCGCCTCCAGCACCTTGTCTGCTTCTCGAACCATCGAAGAATAATCTCCAGATTTTGTTTTCATCTCTTTGTTCAGGCTGGATGATGTCAGGAATGGGTGAATTTTCCTCGTGTATACAATACACGCCTAACTCAGATTCTTCAACTTCTTTGTATGGGTCAAATTCATGACTTTTGTTTGCCCATTCATCCAAAGTTAAATCAGGAATTCCCTCGACCTTAGTACCTGTTTCTAGATCACTTGAACATTCCTCCTGATCAAAAGCTGAGCAATTTGCATTGATAGGGCCTGGTACATAAGGCTCAATATGGAAATTGGCAATCGGTTCTGACCTGATTGTTGCTTTGGCTCCATACCTTGTCCTAAAAATCATGTGCGACCAATCTGCAGATAAATATCCACCGATTTTCGCAGTGAAGTCTCTTGATAGACACAACGCAAAGAGTGGTGGAAGGTCAATCACAGATACATCTTGCAAAACTGTAACATTAGGACAGGAATGTAGTGTTAGACTTAACTCCTTGATGACTCCAACAGTCCCCACTGCCGTTCCATCTAACTGTACAACTCCTTTCAGTACTGGCTCATATTTCAAACCCAGTTGGTCTGCTATTTGCTTTGGCATCACCGAACTACTGGCCCCTGAATCCAACATGCAGTTGTGCATCAAGTGATTTCCAACAATCAATGAAACATAGAAAGGCGGAGGCTTCAAAAATTTTCTTGTATGCCCCCCATCATGTTGCACTGCATTAGTGAGAACTTTCTCATGTCCCAGGTTTGATACATTTTTGGCAGACCAATCAGTCATTGCAGCTTGCAATAAATCTCGTTGCCCTGGGATCGCCAGTGATTCCCACATGGAAATGTTCACATGTGTCTTCTTCATTTGATCGATGATGTTGAAAGGGGATGAACTGTCCTTTTGCTGCCCCCTACTTGGTATAACCTTATCTGGAGCTTGAGCATGTGCGTGTGTTGCTACAACAGGGACCTTGGGTTGATTTTGCACATTTGGAGCTGTGTTTGGTCTACTGACCCCCTGTTGTGTAAGAGTGGGTTGAGAAACAACTGGATTAGACGATTGTCCCTCTTCTATGCTTCTCTTCTTTGACCGTGTATTGGCAGCCATGCCTTGAAAAGGCTGTTGGTTAACTCCACAGAAGTCTTCCGTTTGCCAATTTTCCAATGTGGTTTCTGTTGGGGGTCCTTCTTGTTGCTGTTGATTCTCCTCCTGGCTTGGATCTTGAGCAACACCAATGGTTTGCACCATCAAGGCCTGATTCAATGCACCATTGAAACATGCTGACTGATTGTGAGGTAGATTGCAAGGGTAACACCAGTCGTACTCCTGTGCCATATTATTTTGTGCTGGTACTAATGCTCTAGAGGCAGATATGGCATTTGGATTATAGGGCTGGAAAGGTCTATTGACAGGAGGCCTTGTTTGATTTAAATTTGCAGCTGGATTAGGTGGTCTTTGAGGCTGATATGGCTGCCTATTAGGTTGAGCTTGAGGCTGATACGAAGGTCTAAAACCTTGAGCTTGTTGTCTCTTGAGTGTGACCAGCTCATTACCTAAATTTTGCAGTTGCTTCATGACCTCTTGAAGCTCATTTGGGGCACTTGGAGATGAAGTGGAAGCTTCGTTTGAACTCTGATTCCTAGGGAGTGGGAATAGGAGCTAAGACAGGTGCTTGACTAGTACTTGGGCTCTCTAAACTTGGATATAATGGCATTGGAGGCCTAGGAGCTAGCTTGCCAGCTTGAATCAGACAATTTTCAGCTCTAATGGCAATACTATAAGTAGCAGGGATAGTTGTGCCTCCCATAGATTGAACCAACATAGAAATATCAGAATTTAAAGCTTTAAGGTAGTATAGAAAAGCACCTTCTGCTGTTGGCCTGACTGCTATTGGAATTCTATCCCAAGATCTTTGAAATCTGAAGTTGAAGTCAGTTAGCTGCTCATTGGAAGCTCTCTTGATGGTTGTCAGCTGCTCCAAAAGAGACAAGTTGTCTCCCTTCTCTCCAAATTGATCATGAAGTGCAATACATAGCTGATTCCAGTTTGTGATAGAGCCAGCTCCAAGGCTCCTAAACCATTGCAATGCCTTCCCCTTGAATGAAGACGCCAGCAATTTGACAGCTACTTGCATCTCGTTAATCTCATGGATTGCACAAATGTTAGCAATGTCCTTGACATGATCACCAGGAGTGGTTTGATTTTCTCCAGTAAAGTATGGAATGTTCTTCAATGCTGCAACTGGGATTGGATTTTGTGCATTGAGAGCAAGTGGGCTGCTGCCTGTGAAGTTGACATAGGGGTTTACTGGTTGCGCCATTCTGATTGGTCTTAAAACCCTTGTATACTGAAAGAAAGGCCGCTCAGGTGGAGGAGTTGAAAGAGTTCTGTTTGGTGGAGATGGAGACCTTTGAATCCTTCTTCCTCTTTGCCTTCTTCTTGGAGATAATTGTAGGTATTCAAACAACACTTCTTCCTCTCCAACTCTTGACCTTGTGATTCTTCTCATAAGCTTTTAGGCCTGTACTGCTGAAATTCTATTGATTCTTCCTCTTGGAGTCGCCAGATATGCAAATAATAGCTCTTTTAAGCAAGAAAATTGCAGCAGATGCATATCAACCTTGCTGCAATAAAAATGAGACCTCTAGGTCCCACCGGGCGTGCCAAAACTGTTGATGCAAAATCACAGCACCCCTGGTTGCAGATCAAGTTTCTAGGTTGATCTCTTAGGCATCCAGTGTGATTGCACAACATTGAATCCTTTCTCCAAGTGTGGGACTTGAAAAATGAGAAGGATTCTCCAGAGAAAGGCTGGTTCCTATTCCTCTGCTCGATGATGCACCAATGAAACGCAGAGGTTTACCCAAAAAAACTAATCTAACTACCAAGGAGATAGGGAGAGAGAAATGCATAAAAATAAACCTAAACTAGGGAGGTGATGCACCGAGGAATGAAGAACATAAGTTTTGCAAAAATAAACACAGACCATATAGACGCAATACCACACCACGCACAGGTAACCGAAATGCAATGAGAGATCAAAATGACAACAATGAATACATGAGAGGATTTAAATTTAATCACAGACATATATATTGCTCAAAGAATCGATTCAATACATTGCAGTGGCTAAGAGGCAACAGTGGCATTACAATCCATGTGGGAGGCTTGAAAACTCCACGAATTCTCTTGCAAGCAGGAGAATAGGGAGGAATTGCAAAACAAGAATGTCCGACCGTTAGAAAGAAGCCCCTCCTTACAATTTATAGGAAGAATGAGAGAGAAAAGAGAGAGGAATTCGAAATCTACCCCAACTACCTCCCCGAATGCATTTAACTCATCTCATCATGGCGAGAGCGATGGATCCCGTGAAACGGCGGCGGCCGCCTAACAGGAGCGGCGAACTGTCTGCTGCATTAAAAATGTTTGTTGACGCATCACTTCTGTTTGGTTATTCACGCTGGAGGTGTTTCTTGATTTTCATCCTCCAAACTGAACCAAAATGCAAGATTGACCTTGGAAACGTGTAGAGAATTTTACCAGCTTTCCGTTGATATAAAGAGCGCGCAAATCCGAGCTCTGGATCAAAAGTTATGGCGATCTGAAGATTTAGGGCACAACATAGGCGAAAACGTGTTTTGAAATCTTTCCCGCGCTCTGCCACTTGGATGACACGTGGCACGCTCTGATTGGACGAGCAATTCTCTCTCCTCCGTCTTTCGGCGGGCTGTCCTTTTTGAAATTTCCTTGTGGGCCCCAGCTTGGACACGTGGCGCCATTTCATTGGTTCGGTTCAGCGCTCGATAACTCGTCCCTTTGACCTTTTGACTTTTCCTCCTGTGAGGACACGTGGCAGCTTCTGATTGGTCTTCGGCTCCTTCGGCTACTTCGCTTCCATTTGTCCCGGATGTCCCATTTGATTTTGGGCCCCTTGTGCTCATTTCGGCTGGTTCGGGTATTTCGCGTCCATTTGTCCCAGATGTCCCATTTGACTTTGGACCCTCTGGACTCATTTCGGCCGATTCGGCCGGTTCGGCATTTTTGGCCCGCTTGTCCCACTTTGCTTCGGACTGACTTGACTCTTTTTCGGCCGGTTCGGCCGGTTCGTGCCCTCGTTGCCCAGATGTCCCAATCACTTTTTGACTGCCTGTGCTCATTTCGGCCGATCCGGCCGGTTCGGGTATTTTTGTCCCGAACGTCCCGAGCAACACTTAGCCAATTTTTCTTCCTCCTTCGGCCGGATCGGCTTTTCGCGTCCTCCGCGTACTTCTGGCCCGATTGTCCCAAATGCAATTTGGGCCACCTGGAGGCTTTTCGGCCGATCCGCGCCTTGACGTCCCAAATGTCCCAATTGCTCCCTTGAGTAGGACTTAGCCAATTTTCACACTTTTTCCTGGATTGACTTATTTGCCTTTCTGCAACTTTTGACGCATGTTATCGAAATTTACCCCGGGGGAAATTTTGACAACAGTTATCATCATTAAAGACTTGCTAAAAATTTGTATTATCTGGTAAACTAGACTTGAATACCATTTCTATGGTCACCTTGTCTTTATCAAAAGAAGGAGGCGGTGTCACTAGGGAAGCTGATACTACAAGACAATCAACCTTTTCATTCTTTTACCTTGGGATAGCTTCAATGGAAAATGCATCAAAAGATTCAGTGCAGTCCCATACTTTGTTTCTATAATGCTGAAGTCTTGGATTTTTCACTTGATATTGTTGTCAGACTTGCTTTACTATTACTTCCTCTTCACCTATGCATTTCAGCTTCTTTATTCCCATATCTTCAGCCACACCCATGCATAAGAGGATATCTTCATACTCTTCCGTGTTATTCTAATTATCAATTTTTAGCTTGTAGGAAAATGGGTATAATTCACCGGAAGGAGAGTACAACACTACCCATAATCCTGAACCAGTGATGGAATGCCTACCATCAAATTCCATCATCCAAACTTGATCTTCTTCCTCTTCCATAAGAAGTGGAAATTTATCATTTTTTCCGATGTGAGGAAGTATTTTCCTAGCCCGATATCTTGAAAAAGGATGTTTTCCTTTAGATCATCAGACTTGTGTATTGTGAACTTCATATTTTTCATTAGAAGTAACTTCTTCATCTCACCTTTCACTGGAATAGTTATAGATGACCAATCAATTTTTATTTCTCCACCCAAGTCTCTAAAAATATTCGGCTCAATAGCATGCCAAAGGAGGCTGGGATGTCTACCACTAGGATGGTTAGAAGTACCTTCTTGTTTGGAAAATCATCTAATGCTACTTGTGCATCTTTGATTCTTCCTACCAATGGAACTTGTTTGGATTCCATTGAATAGCAGGTGCCATTTTCCTGGGTCAAGGTGAGGCCAAGAGCATTTGCAACTTTAATGGGCATCACATTATCCGAGGCTCCATAATCTATGATACAATTATTTAGCTTGAATCCTTTAATGAGAAGTGAAAGGTAGAAAGGTTCAACCCTATTGGTTTTAGAGGCACTGAGGGCTAGCATGTTTTAAGAAGGTGGTGTGGACTGTGTGGGGAGAAAGCCTTTAGAACTTGCACCCAAGGTTATAGAATTATCGCCATGGACTACATCAATGAACCTATCAAATTAGGTAGGATGAGTTTGTAGGTATTCTATTTCGAGAGTTGGAATTTAGTTTTGTTTGCATGTTCCACAAATTCAAATGTGGTTATGGTGGCAAGGAAGAGGTTCTAGGAATGATGGAAGATTTACATGGAAAAGGTTTTGCTGTTTTGGGTGTTGAATTATCCTTCAAGGGTGTAGTAACTAACTTGGAAGGGGATGGGGATGCAGGTTTTGATGGCACCTTGGATGTTTTTGTAGGAACAAAATTTGAAGGAGTATTATTCTTAGTAACCTTTGAGCTGGGAGAAGGATTACATGACTTACTTGGTATCACAACATGATCCCTAATAGCCAATGGGTCTTCTTTTTCTTTAGCTGACTCCATCGAAGGTGGCGGTGGTGATCCTCTACCAATGATTTTTTTTGAGGGACCTCCGAAGGAGAGTCTTCTTTCTTCCTCTTTTCCTTTACCACAGCCGTTGAGGATGAAGCACCTTTCTTGGATTGTGCACAAGTGAAAAATACACATGAGAAACTTGGATCTTCTTCATCATCAACGTACTCAATTAGGCCATTATGTGTATCACCATCAACTTCCTCAACCTCAAGATAGTTTTCATAGTTGTCCGCATTTTCTTCTTCAGGTTCTTCAATTTCTACTTCCTCCTCTGGTTCTTCAAATGTCACAAGTGACATTGATTGGGGGCGCTTCAAGAGTAAATCAATGAGGAGGTGGAACAATCCTTGGTCTATTGGGAGGATTTAGCTTCCTTGGAACATTCCGCATTGTGGTCTTAGACAACTATTTCTTCAAGGCAACCAAGTCATTTTCCATTTTTTGGAACATTGGGTCTATGGTGACTGAGTTTGAATTCTAGAAATTTTTCTTTTTATTTGGGCCTTTCACCTTTCTATACAGGATTAGATCATCATCAGTCTCTATTGCATGGTCTTTCACTTCCCTCAATGTTCTTGGTTGGGTTCTTTTAAGGAAAAAACCTACTTATGATGGAAAGGCACTAATGAAGAATCTCTTTAGATTATTTTTAGAAGGCACCACATCTTCAAGGATTCTTCTTATCACTTTCTTATATCTTGCTACGAAGTTTCTCATTGACTTGAGATTTCTTTTTTCATTTGTACCAATTGGACCAAGAGATCTTGAAAATATTTTGTGGTCTTGAACATGTGTTTGAATGCACTTCTTATATATTCCTAACAAGTGAAAAACCTCGGGGGTAGCATGTAGAACCATTTGACAACCTTTTCTTAAAGTGACTCCACAAAGAGTCGGACTGACACATCTTTGTCCTCAACACCCAACACAATGCAAGTGGTGATAAATGTTGCTACATGTTCTTCGGGAAGTTGAGAGCTATTCCCTTTTAATTTTAGAATGTTTTTCTTGAGACCCTTGGTAGCTCATGGAGTGGTTGAGTACGAGAAAGTGGATCAATGTTTCCTCCCCATGGTACATTAGGCCTATGGGCATCATGATCATGATCAAGTTCACAATCTCCCATTCTATTTCTATTTCTAGCTTCCAACCTTGCTAAGGATGTGGCTTCCGTTGCTGCTCTTTCGTCTACCTTGGCTTGAAGTCTTTCAATTTCTTCAAGTTGAGCTCTTATTTCCTCTTTCGCTCTTGCTTCTCTTTCTCTAGCTTCTTCTTCGGTCTCTACGTTAGTGAAATCTTCAAGGTTCTCAGTTGATGTATGGAAATTCACTATCCAAAGGATTGGCAACACTCAAGTTCCCAACGTGACCGGTTGCTTGATGAAAAGGAGACCTCAAAATTCTAATTAACTCTTGTCTTCTTTGAAGCTCTTCAAAAATAGGGTCGTTTTTTCCTCCTTGTCTCTGTTGTTGGGTGTATCTTCTATCTCGCTAGATTGGAAATATATGCTCTTCTTTGTGGTGCTAGAATTTGTCTTTACCTCTTCAATTTAGTAGCTCGTTCTTCAAGGTCAAGGATTCT
The DNA here is from genome assembly GCA_018340775.1 of Taxus wallichiana var. yunnanensis. Classification (NCBI taxonomy): domain Eukaryota; kingdom Viridiplantae; phylum Streptophyta; class Pinopsida; order Cupressales; family Taxaceae; genus Taxus; species Taxus wallichiana. The sequence goes on along the minus strand of CM031243.1, from coordinate 303,282,829 downwards.
CATGGCAATGAAGTAGTGGTTTACACTTTTGTTGTTATGTCAGATAGCTTCTCTCAAATATGAAGTGATATCCTCTTAGATGTGGAAGAGTAATTCAGGTCTTTCAACAAGAGGATTTCCCAGAATAGCCATGATTTGTAGAATTGTGGCTCATATAGCTATTCAAATTCCAGAAAAAAATTTATTTTGAATTTTCTAATTTTTTTGGTATTTTTCAGACCTTGTGGTCATATTCAGGTGCAGATGCTTTGTTAAATTTTCCCCACATGGGAGCCAAAAACTATTGGAAAGAAAAAATTTCTAGGACAAATTGGTGGTTATCTTGCTAATGCTCTGGGAGTCTAAGTCCCTATAATTAACCGGTGCAACTACACGTACATGCATGCGCAAGTAAAAAGTGAGTTTTTTTATCCTAGTAGCTTTTTGGCAGAGGATCTAAGAGGGCACTCCACCGACCTATGGAAAATTCTTATAGGTATCTGCAAGGGATTAATTTTATATGAAGGAGAGAAAGGGGAGTGAGAATATTTAGAAAGGAGAAACTAATGTTGCAAGTAGAAAATTAGAGACTTGCACACACTAGCCAGAAGTTTCAAAACATGCACTTGTATTTTAGAAGAAAACAAATCTTCAAAATAGTAACAAGACCACATAGTGCTTAATGAACATAATGTACCAATGAAATCCTCAATCAAAGAGGCTAAAATTCTTTCTTCCTTTATTGAAGCTCAAGAAAAATTTGTACATAGTATGGGAAGTAGAAGACATTATTTGGTGGGAAAAATGGAAGAAACTTGCTATCTCTTGCTCTCTTCACAAGGATATCTCTCTTACGAATTCACAAAAAACAACTCCAACATCTAAGAATTTTTAGAAGACAAAATTCAGAAGAATTTTTAGAAGAAGCTCAAATGAGGAGCTTGTTACAATTTATAGGAGAAGAGGCAACTCTTCATCTTCCCAGTGACTTTTCAAATACCTTAATATGACTTAATACTGTTCATATTCCACTTTAAATATTTAAGTCCCTTTTATAATAACAAGGTGACTTAAAGTTACATTATATTTCAAAATTCACTTAAGTCATATTAAAAGTGCAACCCTCAACGCAAAATTATAACATTGAGGAGAGAGAGAGTTGTATGGGAAGAGAAGAGAGAGAAATAAGAGGAAGAATATGAAGAAGAAAAATTATGCTGAAGGATGATCATTGCGATGGACTTGGCTCTGCTCTCTGATTGCTTTCTGCACTCTGTTATCCCGAGAAGGATTCTATCTTTCCAAGCTCATGTTTGAAATGAGATACTATTGGTTCTACTTGTTTGGCATGAGGGATATGAATGCAGCTCAAGGTTTCATCCATCCATCGGTCACACCGTTGATGTCCTTGTACTTCCCAAACCATGATGGATACTTTTTTGTGATAAGTGCAATGGAGGCTCGAGATCTCGAGAAGAAATCGTTATTATCCTTAGTGAAGGAAAATGGGTTTTTAACCCCTTTCTTGACATATTCTTCAAAAGGTCTAATCAACTCATCAACAGTTGTATGTTCACTCATTGTAGAGTAATCGAGTTTTGAACCTTCGATTTATACTATCCTGTAGCTTATATGCTTTTTCTTCTTTCTTCTCTAGCTCTATGAAGGCTGATTGATTGCTTCAAATATGATGGCCAAGGCCCTTGCCCATACACATGTCAAGTCATATGTAAGAGTTTCAAAGACCTTTTTGTCGATCAACTCCTAGCGATGGGTGTTCCTCATCTCACTCACTACTGGTCCGAGAGGTTCCCAGTAATCTCTTTCTTTCCCCACATCCGCTTTGAGTGCTTATGTTCTATTGGTCATGACACACATGTATGTAAAGAGATTTCTGCCTCTTGGAGCACCGCTTCCTTTTTTAGAGATTGAATCTATCCGTTCAATATTTTCTTGCCCTTGCATCGTGAGCTCATGTATTCTTCTCGATGGATTCTAAATCGAGAGCTATGGATGGGTACCATTTTCTCAATATGAAGTGTTATAGTGCTTGGTTCCACCATGTGTTGCACATAAAATGAAAGAGTTCATACATTTTCCTCAAGTACCTCAATCTTCTCTTTATATTCTTTATTCCTTGTCACCATGCAAGTAGAAGATTGTTGGTATATATGCAAATCTCCCTCATGAGTAGCTGGTCCCAATTGGATCATGCTCATCTCGTAGTTGGTTGGTGTCATCTCATCCACTGGCTTGATTAATTTTGGTCGAGCTACTTTGATGTAATGATTACCTATCTCCCCACTCTGGAATCAAGATGTTGTCATGTAATATTTCTTGACCTTTTTTATTTAGCCAATGAGATAATTATTGATAGATCAGGGGATACTACTTGTTGCATAGTGCAAGTGTTGAGGATGATCATTTCCGCATCCATGGAAACATCTCGTCATATTCGACTCAATGATGGGTACACCAACCATTCTTTTTTTCTGAAGGAGGGGGCAAGCCTTGAATGAGAGGGGCATTGGTGTCAACAAGAGGTGATACCTATTGTAATGGTTTGAAGACTGGATCATGAACAATGTATTCATTTTCACTGTGCATTTTCTACTAGATTTTCTATTTACATCACTTTGAGATCACATCTTCCTTCTACGGTGATGCCAATGAACCTTCCACTTCCTTGAATTTCTTTGGTTTCTTCTCATGGGGAGAGGTTCACGATACCATGGCCTTCATTTTTGAACTTACTCAAGAGTGTTTAGAGTTGGAAGTCACCTCTACCACTTTTAAGGACAAATGATGTGAATCTTTCTTTTGGCTTGGGAAATTCCTCATGATTGAATGGCCATAGTCCTCTTGTTCAAAACCATCTCCTCGTTATCCTCACCACATTTTGATTCCACTCTAATATATCTCTGATTCATAAATGTGCCAATTGATTTGGGGTATTGGGGACATCTTGATTCTTTGTGTACTTAGGATCACACATCTATGTCCCATCATCATGCAAGATGTATTCATACCAACAAAAATTGAATTTCTTCATTGCATTGATTTTCATTTTCATGTGGTCCTTTTTACGTACTTCGAACTTGTCAATACTGATTGGCCCAGTAGTCCTTGAATTGTGTCTCATGTCATAGTTACGGGACATAAAACAAGTCAAGCTCTTCTTGAATGTCGAAGTTGGGCACGATGATGTAGGAATGTAAAGTTAGATGTGTGAAAGTGGCCTTGAGGTCGATGCATCATTTGAGATTTTGCACGTGAACTCCCTTAGAGATATAGGGAATGAAATCAATTTCTTTATCCTACTTCTAAGCTTGTTATTTACTTGAATGATCTACTTGTAGAGCTCAAATAATACAATCTGGTCACTGAGGTACTTAGGTAGTTTTAGCAAAGCTTGATCAAAGCCAATGAATCATATGTAGGAGAATTTTGAGAGTTGTATGAAGTACGAGCCATATTCCTTAATTAGGGATGTCTCTTTTGGTGACATCCTCACTTCAAGATCCCCTTCTAACCTTTAGACCACATACATGGTGAACGCATTGTTCACACGGGTGAAATGGTTATTTTTCTCCTCCATTACCAACTATGGAAGTTTCTCACATGCGATTTACCTTAGAAGTAATGTTCTATATGAGAGCCAATCCCTTGAATGATATCGAGATTACGAGAAGATAAACTAGGTAATAAGTCATGTGTAACTTATTTATCATGGGCACTTAGAGAAGTTCTGAGATAGATATTATCGCTGATGATCGCCCCTATCAATTCTCTTCTTCCTTTCTACCATTGTTAGGATGAAAAGGCCCATCTAGTCCTAGAAATATCTTGTGCTTGCTTCACCCATAAATCTATTGAGGAGAGTGATGACATCAGAATACCCTTCTTAGAACTCACACCTTGGTAGATTCTTGGGCATCCTAGAAGGCTTTCTTCCCATTTTCAACCATGATTTGAGCACTACTCCTTGGACATATGAATCCATTATTTCCCAATCATGCATGACTCTTTCCTTTGAGATGACGACCATGTTGGGGGATGTCGGTATCTGTAGAGAAATTAAAATGGTCCTAGGGCTGATGACCACCATTGTTGTACCATTGTCAGCTTGGATGGTTCGTGTCTCGGGATTGTAGTGGAAAGAGCAGGCTAGGACTAGCTTAAGACTCTACAAAGACACTAGGTTTCCTGTGGTGGTGAACAAGCCTTTTGTGAATATCTGGTCTTCAATCCTCTTTCAATCCTTGGAGGCCACGCGAGTCTTAAGGTCATTCAGGTCCATGTACAAGACATCACTATCTTCCACATCATACACGTAGGTGAAGGGTTGTGTCAAATTTTGACCCATCCACTTCGGCTTCATGTCTTCCTTAAAACAAGTAATTTACTATTTTTAGTAAGTGTGAAAAATCAAGGCCCTGGAACTTCTTCTAAGTGTTGTGACCTTATTTCCTCTTTCTCCCTGCATTCCTCATTCCTTTTGGATCAACTATTTATTTTTATAAGGTTCTTGTGGGCCCACTTTATATTTTTAGTAAGTACCAAAAATGCCCATTCTGGTGAATTCTTAGCTATAGTGCACTCCCAATTTCTTCTCCTCCTTCATAGGTCCTTCTATCATTGGATTTCCCAAAATAGCAATCCCTATGTAGTTGATCTACTATTTTTAGAAACTTGGATTCTAGAGTCGATTGACATGCAATGAAGTTTTTGATATGGGTTTTTTTCCCAATATTGCCCCTCTAAAATTTTGGCCTGCTCGCTTAATAGTCTAGGAGATTTTAAAGTTTTAATTTTTGGACGTGGTAGTGCTTCTAGGTACAACAACCATTAATGGACCTCAAAATTGTAGGTCTAGTTTTCTCCTCTGTTTGTGAAGAAAATTATATTTTTTATGTGGGTTTTTTCTTCTGGTGCTTCACGTGTGATCTTACTTCAATCCAGCTACTGGTTTGACAGGAAATCCCACTTCTTTCTTCGTTGAGCCGGAAAGGATATTTCTTCATTATGGATTCTTTGTCACATGAGGGGGGAGTTTAAAGGTGTATTTTTGATGTTCTTGGCTAGAGGAATGAATAGAAACAAATGATTCATTGTTTCATGTACCAACTTGCAATATTTCTTTAGATCTCTGTTTTTAGGCTATAGAGATTTTCACTGTTTTCTTCCTTTTGTTCTTTGTTTCTCCTTCTTTTTTTGATGAAAAATCCTTTTAAGACCTGCACATCACTGTGGGAAATGTGTTTCAGTTTTTTGTTGAGCATGTATGAGAATTTTCAATGGCGGAGTGATGGTAGCAAGTTGCAGAGGAAGGATGAAGTTTGTCATGCTCACGGGAGAGAAGCATTGGAAGCACTAAGAAGCACTAAGCGACAATTAGATTTTTGAATTTTTGAAATTATGAGAGGAGGATCTTGGGAACATTTTTCCATGCTTTATTTCCCTAACCTCATGGATTTTATGGACATAAAATTCCACGGTGGTCAAGAGAATGACATGTGGTAGCGATTTGACGGTAGGGAATGAAGGTGAGAAAACCTACTTTAAAGAACTAGGAGCTGAAAGAAGGTCATATGGATGTCTAAAAGGATCCCTATAAGGGGATGGGAACATATTTTCATGTCTGATGTCCCTCACCTCAGGGACATAAGGGACATGATTTTCCATGGTGGTCTTGGAGTGACACATGGCGTTTGATTCGACAACAAGGAGTGAATGCTCCAAAAATGCACTTGGGGCTGAACTATCAAGTCTAGAGGTCACATGGATGTCCAAAATTCTCCCCATAGGGGTATGGGATCATTTTTACATGTATGATGTCCTTAACCTCGGTGAAATAGGGAAATCAGTTTCCACATTGGTTAGAGATGACACGTGTCATTTGATCGACGATAGGGAGTGGATGCTCCAAAAATGCACCCGGGGGCTGAACTGTCAAGTTTGGAGGTCACATGAGGGTCCAAGATGTCACATGGGGGCTGGGAGAATTTTTCAATGGTTGGTTTACCTAACCTTAGGGACATCGGGGACATGAAATCCCGCTAGGTTCCTAGTCTTTGACACATGTCCTCCCAAAACCGACTAAGTCTGAGCGCCTTTGAGAGGGCAACTTAGAAAGAAGATAACTTGAGCTCCCGGTGGAATTTCTTTGTGAAATTTCATATGATACTGAATTTAAATGTAATTTTTAATCCAATGGTGGGTGGTGGGGGTCTCATGTGGATTTGTGGATTCATTTATCTGATCCTGAAAATGTGGATTTGTGATTTGAGACTCCACTTGTACCTGATAAAACCTGCCTTCCAATCCTATGCACCAAGGTGTTGTTAAAAATATAATTTCACCATCATGTAGGTATTTTAATCCTCTTTCCAGTCATATTTAATTTTTCTCCTAACTCCATTCGAAGCTCCCAAAATCATCTTCTAAAGCCCATCATATGTTTTAGGCCTATGTCTTTGCCTAGGCTTGTGAACCCCAATTTTCTCAAACCTTCCTAAAACCTTCCAAAACAATTTCCATAATGTTTTAAGGTCTTTTATTCACATCCATGTTGAATTTTACCCTTCCGTTATGCTCTAAGGGGTTGATCTAGTCACAGGAAGGCCAGAGATAACCCTTCCTAATACTATCAGAAGATAGTATCTTTTCAGAAATCCCTAAAATCACCTAGGGAGAATGAATAGAATTATCTAAATCACCTAGTGGGATGAGATAAAATTATTTAGGAGGTCATTTGGACTAAATGGATAGACCCGGGGTGTGTTGGAATGATGGGACTTGAAAAATTTAACACTGGGGTATCATTGCCATGCTTGGAAATTGTCAATTTCCCTATTGCAAATTTACACGACAACACTTTAAAATGCACGGGTCAAAGACATTGAGGTAATGAAAAATTATAAAGAGGAGTAAGGGAGTTTAGTTTATACTACCTTGCCTTCAATTTTTGTACTCCCAAGCTATTTAAGTGTAATGAGGGTTTAATACTGGACTGGAGGAATTTTACGAACTAGTGGCATTTTGTAAAATATGATGAAATATTGCGGTATAGAAAGGGTAAAACAAAGTAGTAGGGCAGAAAAGGGTTGTGTATAAATTTATTTATTGAGGTTAACAAGCTCGGCAAGATAGGGAATAACTGAAAACATCTAGGGCACGTAGTAAAGAAATAGGAATGAAACAAAAGAAGACATAAGTCAAGAATATGGTGGTGGAGAAGGAGGAACCCCTTAAGGTTTACTCGAAATGCGGTACCCCACAGGTATGATTAAAATAGAGAAGTGGAGTTCAAATTTGTATAAATGCAAGATCAATGAATTCAACCATAGAATGGATGAACATGATAAGTCAATGCGGTGGATTTAGTTAAGGATGTTCCAGGGGTAGATGAGCTCGAAACCTAGGGTGGACCTTGGTGCAAATGAAGTTGCGAAAGATTGGGGTTTTTCATCTTTGGGAGCTTACGTTCTTTGCTAATCCCGCCCCTTTTTTATGGTTAATGTTGTGGGTGTATGAGTATTTTTATACTTTGTGGGTAGGAGAAGGAGGATTATGGGTTAATTGATTAGAAGTGTAACAAGCCTATGAAACACTAGTGAGGACATGGCACTTGACTTAGGTGCCAGTGTAAAAATTGAGGAATTGGAGAAGAAATTAAACTATGAGAAGGGAGGAAGGACTTAGGTTATTTCAGACCTTTATGACCTAGCATTGAGAGTCACAGCCCTAAATCATCAGTTGCAAACTAGGCACATCAGAGAGATGGAAAAATATAAATAAGAGATTCATGTACATTGCATATAGGGTATCCAAGCGGGTGCACTACAACTTCACACAATTTATTGCAAATAGTATCATTAAGGAGGTACGAGTGTAGAATGAGGTTAGAGCCAAGATCACATGGGGATCTATACTATTGCTGATTGTATTATGGGAAATTGGTGTCCCTAATGGGCCAGATGGAAATATATGGGTTCACCCACCAACACACCCATCTCTCATAGTACAATTTTCACAATTCACTTGTGATAGCACCATCACAAATACATATAAGGCCCAAATGAACAAGTGGTATGAATGAATGAGAATGAGTGAAGCATCTCACATGTGTTGCCACAAGTTTTTAGGGACCCAGTGAATTTTTCAGTTATGCAACACTTCAGCATGGCAAATTTTATGATGAATAAAGGAGAAATGTGGTCGTGGTGCAAACTCTCATGTGTATTCACTGCTAAATATATGAAGTGTGCCATCAATTATTTAAAGGACATGCAAAAGTTGACATTTGATGTTGACAAAGTGGATGTTGATGTTCACACCCTTTGTGCAACCTACAAGTATGGTGCAAGGCCAACGTATAAGGAGATTTTGGAGCCATACTTTTTGGATCTACATCTGTAGATCAATGTTACCATCAAAGGTTTCATCCACTAGGTATTTGTGTAGCTTCTCCTAAGAAATAGGGAGTGTTTCAAGTGGAGGTTACATATTCCACCTTTCCAAGGTTTCATAAGGTGCCAATCCCACCTATATGAGTGGTTTAGGTAGGAGAAGGAGAAGAACAGGAAGAAGGAAGTGAGGAAAAATTGGACACTTCTAGGAAGAGGAAGTATTATATAAAGCGGGATTAGTAGTGAGGGCACAGTCGGCAAGGTACCGCCGAGTCTTCATAGCCGAGCATGAGGAAGATTAAAATTCAGAAGGGGAAGAGCTAGAATAGAAAAAGTAAAAAGTACATGATGTCTCCAGTTCTATGACGAGAGACGAGGCTCGAGAGGAGGATCACATAATTTTCAGGGAGGAACTCTAGGTAGAACTCGAGGAGTAGGAGAAGAGAAGGGTTGAGGTGGAGGACAAGGCAACAGCTGATGCACATGCCAAGGAGAAAGCACATTATATAGAGGAAAATGTGAAAATTACAACACAAGAGACTTCACCTACCCAACCCACTAGCCCGGGAGAGAAAAATAAAGGAGGTTCCTTTGTTATCAAGGAGGAGAAGGGGTTCACCGCAGGGAACAAGTAGCACAAGAAAACAATGCTTGAAGTGCAAGGTAAAGAGAAAGAAGTGGAAACCTATGTCCCCTCACATGGACTTCATGGATAATCCTATGAAGGTGTTGTGTGTAAGGTTCTAGATCACCCTTTCCCAAGAGAAGCTACATGTTTGGGATTTATTGGACCAAGATTGGGACATGACAAGAATGAAGAAGATGATAAGTTTGAATTTGCATTTTCATACAAAAGATCCTGAGTTTGAGGTCAATGACCATGCATTAGACACCATTCACTTAAAGAAGAAGCAAGGAATGAAATATAAAGTAGTGGAACCAAGCCACCTTATCAAGAGAAAGCATGCAATGTGTTATAAAAGATGTCTACGGAGATAATAAAGATGAGCTTAGATGCGAGGTTAATCTGTTCGGACCTTGTCGCAGACAAGAAGGGAAAGAAGAAGGAGATTGAAAGACTACACTAAGGATTGAAAGGTGAATAGATGTAGACCAATGAGGCCTATGATTGAGCTGGTGCCTTAGTGAAGAAGATCTTGGGGGAATGTCCAACATTGGTGAGCCAAGCTAGGATGGATTATAATGATGAAATGGAGTACTTAGAAGATATGGTGGGGATGTTGTTGACCAACATCAAGAATGAAGCAAGGACCACATACAAGGAGCTTACCAAAGAGAAGGAAAATAACAAGTTCATTTTTGAGGCACGGGTTACGAGTTGGAGGAATTTCTCACCCAACTCAAGGATGCAAATATTTTAGCAGACAGGGGGCTTTAATTGTTTCCTTAAGTGCAAGCCCATTGTCAATGTGTGGGTAGCAAATGAAGAGGATGATCTCAAGGCATTATAGGAAAGGGTCCTAATAAAAAAATTGAGCATGCCCACCTCATCATTGACACCATAACACAAAAGGAAAAGATTAAGACTAAGTACGAGAAGTTGGATTTTTTCATTGGTGAACTTCCTGACTCCATCATGAAATGAATGGATGAGTTTGAGGGCGTTTGTGTGGAGCTAATGGTGGTCATATAAGATCTAAAGGGGAAGGTGGAAAATAATATGCCAGACCAAGTACCCAACATTATGGGGGAGGTGCTAAGGAAAGGTTTAGTAGAACTAGAAGCATGGAAAAAGTTGAAGGATGAGATAGATGTGAATTTTCCTGAACTTCTCTAGCTAGTCACGTAGTTGGTTGAACCGTACAACATTTTTTCCCCAGCCAATTTTTGGATCAATGGATTTTTATTCAGTGAGTGTGGAGGATTTTCATGGAAGACAATCAAACTAGTGTGGGGTAATGTTGGGCCCTAAGGAATCTAGGAACCTAAGGTACATGTTGTCACATGGATCGCGCACCCATTAAATATTTGATTGATCATGTGCAACGTTGTAACATCCCAAAGGTGTGGGACATTGTTTCCTTGGGAGGAACCTATGGATAAGGCTAACTTCCTTTGGAACCTGGAGCACTTGATCTATGATAGAAGTACAAAGATAAAAAATTAGAAATATCCTAATCTACTTAGTGTTTGGGATTAAGGTTGGGAATAAATTACAATAAAACTTTAAATAAGTTTATGCAAAAAGTTGCAAAACCCGAAGAGATAGATTCATTCAATATCACGGTTAAATTATTGAAAAAATCAATTATATGCACATTTCATGTGATACTCTCTAATATTTGACTGGTAAGTATAATTCACTTTGATAATAAAAAGGGAATAAATTCTTCACATCTGAAACACAAATGTTCTATGTCACGTTCCTCAAGATTAAAGAAAAATAATTTATATAAAGGCAAATCAATAAATCCATATCAAGGAATTAAACATTCAAAAATTAGAGATTAATCAATTAGAGCACAATACACCATACATTCCATGGAAAAATATCATTCTAAATATTATCAAAAGGCTCAAAGTAGCTTGAAAAATCTTCCAAGATTGAAGAGTATTCTCACTAAATATAAAATTCATCCAATTCTTAACACCTCTAATCTATTTATAAGTTCAAGAGGTTGGCCATTACAGCCCCACCTTTAGCTAACTAATTGTTATAAATAGAATGTATTTAAGTTCAAAGGAACATGCTCCCATAAAAAAGTAAATAAGTTTCAAAAAATTTACTAAGTCAACTCTATAACCTTTGACCAATTGTTGTCATGAAAATTTGCAATAGGGAAATTGGAAGTTTCCAAGCATGACAACTATACCCCTATGCCAAATTTTTCATGTTTTATCATTCCTAGGCACCCCAAGTAAAATCCATTAGTATGGTCACCCCCTATTTGATGTCAAATTAGTCCCCTAAGTGATTTAGGAAAGTCTATTCATTCCCCCTAGGTGATTTCGGGAAGTTTTGAAAAGGATCTATCTTCGGCAATATTGGTAAGAGATATGCATTCCCCTATTGTTGGCCTTCCCAACACCGGATCAACCACCCTTGGAGAGGAATGAAAGTTACAAATTAAACATGGAGGTGAATTGAAGACCTTAGAACATCAGGGAAATGATTTTGGAAGGTTATGAGAATTTTGAAATACTTGGAGTAGTCTGAGTAAAAATAACGTTCACAAGCCTAGGTAGTACACAGGCCTAAAATAGTTGTTGGGCTTCAAAAGAAGATTCCAGGAGCTCGGATGGAGTTAGAAGTAAAAAAACATCTCCAGAAATAGGATTCCAAGACCTACATGATGGTGAAATAATAGTTTTCACAAAACCTTGGCGCATAACATTTGCAGGCAATTTTTATCAAGCACAAGTGGAGTCTCAAATCAAAAATCTGATTTTTAGGGATCATATGGAAGAATAAAGACATGATAATCCCACCATTAGATTTAAAATGTCATTTCAAGTTAGGATCATATAACATTTCACCAATAAATTCCATTGGGATCTCAAGTTACCCACTCAAAGGTAGTTCGGACTTAGTCATTTTTGGGATGACACATGTCAACACTAGGAGCTGGGCGGGATTTCATGTCCCCAACGTCCCCGAGGTCAGGTACACCAACTCTTGAAAAATTCACCCAACCTCCATGTGACCTATGGGACCCTCATGTGACCTCCAGACTTGACAGTTCAGCCCACAAGTACATATTTGGAGCATCCATTCCCTGCCATCGGATCAAGTGCCACATGTCAGCTCCAAGACTACCATGGCAACTGATGTCCCTCATGTCCCTAAGTTCAAGGACATAAGAGATCGAAAAATTCACTTAGCCCCTATGCGGATCCTTTTGGTCACTCATGTAATCGACTTTCAGCCCCCAACCGCAATTTTGGAGCATCCATTACTGTTCTTGGATCATGTACCACATGTCAACTCCAGACCACCATGAAAATTGATGTACCTCATGTCCCCGAGGTTAGGGACATCGACATGGAAAAATTCTCCCATCCCCTATGGGGAGTCTTTTGGTCACCGTGTATGTACCCAAAATTGTAAGGTACTTTATCTTGCTGCAGGAAATGCAGTGTAACAAGTGCCTCGATGATGATACAGTCTCCTCGCAGGTGTTCGGGATTTGGAAAACCCCTCGAGTATGTGTTAACATCCCACATGCCCCACTTAGCCCCCGTGCCCTTTGTTTTCCCCTTTTTCCCTCTTTCCTTGGCCTCTTGACCTTCAGTGACGAAACCGCCGCCCTGAACAGGGCGGCGGTCCTGTAACCGCCGCCCTGCTCAGAGCGGCGGTCCTGTGCGCGTTTTCCAGAACACTCTTTTGACACGACTCGCGTGAAATATCACGTTTCACCAGCTTTTCTTTTCCGACTTGAGCATGCATTTATGTTTTTGGTCCCCTGGAATAGTGTTTTTCCTTTGTTTATTGTTTAGGAGTTCAATTTGGTTTTGGTTCTTGGATGTTTGAATTCCTATAAATGCATAGCTTGTGCTGAGGCAAAAGGGCCACCATTTTTTGTTAGAGTCTTCTGATTTTCAGTGGTTTGGTCTGTCAGCTTGCTTAGGATTGATAGCATAGTTCATTTCATACTTGGTTAGTATTGTTCAGCTGTCGGTAAGCCACATATCCATCTTGTCCAGAAGTGTTGTTGTTTCACCCATGGTCTGGAGTTTTTGGTCTGAAGCTTGGCTGGATTTTGAAGTTTGATCTTTGCTCTCATTCCCTCATTTTAGTGTTTTAGTTAGTTAGCTTGTTTAGAAGCCATAGCTTGAATTCACTTGCATCTTTTGTTAAATTGCTCAGCTGTTGGTAAGCCATAGACCCATCTTGTGCAGGCAGCGCTGTTGTTTTATCTAATCCATTAGAGTAGAATAGCTTAGGAAGCCATTAAAGTTGCAGGTTTTTCTCTTCATACAGGATAGTTTCAGGTTCTGGACGCATTTTGTTGCACGATTCGCAGTAGATCCCGCTAGGAATTGCATAAGCCAAGCTCTGTACTCTTGCGCTATCCCTCTCCTATCCGCGTTCTATTCTATCTGCATTCCGAAGGTTGTCCCTTGTTCCAAACACCTATTCCTGTTGATGCAAGCATTACACGCTTTTCTGGATCTACGTGAACACAAAGAACGAAGAGATCATACTGAGGGGACAAGATCACACACACCATCGGATTCGCCATGCTTTTCAGTGAAATCCGTGGTTTTAAACTTTCAAAGTTCTAGTTAAAATCATATCAAACAGAGTAGTTAATCACTTTATTTCAGTTAATTTTATTCTCGATATTTCCTAGAAGTCATGGGGATTGATAGTTTCGAGAAACTATGATTCACTCCTCACTTCGAGGTAGGGTCGAGAATCTTGCTAATAGATTAGTTATTTCATTGTTTAGAATAGATATACAAAATTGCACGCAGACAAATAACCACACTCGGTTATCTTGTTTGTTATAAATGATTAGTTTAGTTGTCAATTCTAAATATTTTAAATAGCTTCTTTATTAAATTCATTTAAATCATCGAAAAATACAAAAAGAATTCATATATGCTAGAAGTATACTTAGATTTCACTTTATTATAGTTTGTTTTATATTTGCTTTTGCATGACAATTATGGGACCTAGGGAGCCCAGGAATATATCTTCGAGCCAATTGTACCTCACCCAATCTCATAGCGGAAATAACTCGACATTGACTAGAATCTTAGGATACAAGTTTTCCAAAAACAATGATTTCCGTGGTCGATCTCGATTAAGAGGATTAAACATAGAGGACGACCAAGCACATACATTTTGGTCAAATCAGCCAAACTACAGGTTGCACTAGGAAAAATATCCACATGACTGTAGAAGGATTCGAAAGAGAACAAACATTCGGGTGTGATCCTTTAGTTCCACAACCAGATGCAGGAGACACCCACACAGACATAGATACCGGCCTAAGAATCCAGGTTGCAAGAACGCCTGTGAGGTATTCCGAGAAGATCACACAACTGTTGATTCTAAACATAGAGGCTGAAAAAGCATATGATTATTGGATACTAAGGGTTAGGACTTGATTCTATGCATGACCATAGCTGGTCCACAACAACCACGAGTCTACGGTTGTGACCCACAAATCCCACAACCTAACGAATCCATAAGAAAATTAGACATAGACACTGGCCTATGCACACTGGTATTCCAGTCTACTCCACTTCCACCTATTATCATTGAACAACTGTCCTTCTTTGGATACAACACTAACAAAGCTAGGCAATTCTAGACTAGGCCAAAAATCGTCCATAGAGTCAATTATATTCATCATCCACTATATGACCTTATCGAGAGATATACAAGAAATAATCCCAGTCATTTTCCACGTATTCCACAACCCATAGATCGAATCACGCCAGAGCTCGATATTGATTGGAGCCTTCGAGCAGTCATCCTTGCTGATCGATCTATCACACCGGTCCAGGTTAGAAGGGCCTTCTTTGCCTTAGATTCACAAATTCCATTAGTGCGTGTTGAAGACATTAGATTGCCTAACTAGTCTGTCCGTATACTACCTATATTCCATCCCCACCGGCTGTCTCGACACGACCTCGGGAGGTCGGGTACGCGGAAGAGTCACTTGTAGATTCCCATGCTCGCTTGTCACTTTTTCGGCGTACAAAATTGGTGAACTGACGTGAAACAAACAACTGTTTCACCTTCTCTTTGAGAAGTTTCATCTTCTCTCATTCACCTTCGCTCCTTCCCATTATTCTGCGGGTATTCATATACCCCCCGAATATGTCGGGATTCGATGCATATGGCAGACCCCTCTTGGGTCTTGAGGCATACTACGCCCAATAGAATAGGCAATCATCACCCTCGCTCTCAATATGGGGTGACAACTATTCAACTAATCAGTTGTCAACACAAACCCCAAGAATCAGATATAGTTCGTCTTTTCAAACTGAGGAGTTAGATCAACCCCCTCGAACCCAACAAACAGAGCCTTCAGGTTCGAACAATATGATGTTTACTGGAGAATCTGGTTCGTCTCCTCAAATGATACTCAGACCATAGGTTAGTAGGTAATCAGATCCATACCTGTTCTTAGATGATGGACAATCAATACATTATCCTAGGAGTGAACAACACTCCCGGGGAATGTACCCACCTGTAGGAGGTTTACAAATACAACCCAAAATCTCTTTTCAAGAAAATACCTCTATGCCACCGCATACAGAAGTATTCTTAGAGAAACTTGGTAAGATAGCGATTAGTTTATGACAGGATATCACGTACCTTTACAACACCAATTTATACAACCAACGCCGCTCAGGAAAAGTACCGTGACTTCACCAAATAAAGTCATTTCAACGTTAGTAGAAAGAGTGAGAGGGTTAGAACTGGCTCAAACAAGTCACAATTCTCTGTTCATATAAACAGGAAGTTCCAATCCTCCATACCACTGCGCGGTAGATCTCCTTACGAGAGTAGGAAAATTAGGCATGCCTCCTCAATATCCACAAAGAAACGCCAACAAGGCCTATCATCTCTAACACAATTCCACCCGGTTTAGTGTCGAGCAGTTCGTTCCTTGACAACACCCCATCCCGCTTAAACAATACTCTAAATCACCACAAGGAGATATGTTCTCCTCTCCCGGCATGTTTTCTCAAACGCAGGGACCTCCCTATGCCCCCGCCAACACATACGCTGCACCGTATCAACAACCTATCCCACCATCGCTCCTCAAAGAACCACCATCAATGGTCAAAGCTATGCGATAGGGACTTATTCGAATATCTAAAGGAACCCTTAGACTTCACCATACAAAGCGTCATGCTTCCAAGACCTCTCCCTGATTTTCCCAAGTTCAAGGGTGAGGGAGATCTAAATGCGCATATCAAAGCTTACGCTACAGCCATTCGGGAATTACTCCCATGGGATGGGGTTGTTGCTAAAATATTCCCCAAAACACTGGAAGGCATTGCTCTCGATTGGTATTATAGAATACCTAAGGCTTCCATACATTCATTTAAACAACTCGTGTCAGAGTTCATCAAAGCCTTCGACATGAACAAACTGTTAAGAACAGGAATCAGGGAATTCTTGCATATCAAACAAGAACACAATGAATCTGTCGCCCATTTCATCCAGAGGTGGCGTACAGTTCTTTATTCATCAGCAAGTGCTCTAAACATGGATCAGATGGAACTATGTGATTTATTCCTTCATTCTCTCAGTAGAGAAGTGAAGGAAGAAGTCCAGAAGTTCCCACTAAGGACTTATGATGAAGTACTTGAGAGCGCTCTGCGAATAGATCAAGCAGCAATAGATAGTGGTCGTAAGACATATGGAACAAATGGGAGGTTAATCACCTCCACTCAAAACACTACAACTACCACAAATGTCAATCAAGGACCCAAAATCCTTAACAAAATCGTGGGTTAACAACGGATGGGGTAACCGACCAGCCCAAGAGGGTAAATGTTGTTAATGCTCCGTCACAAACAAACAACCAACGAAACAAAAACTTTACCCCGACAATCAATACAGTGGATTTTAACCATCCACAATGACAACAACAACAACAACGCGAAATCCCATACAAGGGCCAAGCCAAAACTCATTTGGTTACCAAAACCAAAATCAAAACCGAAACAACAATTCCAAAACTTTGGTCCTAATAGGCAACAACATTTGATCGGAATTTTAGGCCACAATACACACCAAACCAACAAAACGGGAATTATAACCCCAATTCTTATTGTGGTTTCCATAAAATTCGGGGTCACGATACTAGAACGTGCCATGACTACAATAAATTTATGCAACATTTGCCAGAAGAACAAAGACAATTCTTCACAGACCTGTTTTTGGCAGATCCCGTCTCATCATCACCAAATACTCTCGCAGGGGCAGTTTCTCCTCAAAATGCTCCCCTCAAAATCTTTAATGACCCGCTCCCAAATCATGACAGCAATAGGTTGAATCCAACTGGAACAAACAAAGGTGTAGTGACAGGAAACAATGACCATGAAGCCTCGACTTCATTAAATCCATCAGTTGCGCCACAGTTGGGAGCTCAACCGAGACCTAAGATAGTTAGTTTGGTAGAATTAGACGCTGAACTACCTATCGAAGCTATAACAAGAACACGAGAGTATTTCTCTCAACCAAGCCCAAGTCATCTGCCAGAGACAGATAAGAGTCAGCAAATAGTTGAAAAACCCATCGGTGCCTATGATTTAATTAGTGACCTAACAAAGACCTTCTCACACATTTCATTTTTGGACTTACTAAAGAACTCTCCCCCTCACAGAGTTTCTCTTTTAGAAGCATTAGGTCTAGGCCATCTAATTAACATCACTCCACCTCCCGAAACACAAGTAAATCACGTAGATTTTGATATCCACCCTCCGGGGCAGCCGGACAAGGATGTCGAATTTATCTTCAAAATAAGTAAAATGACCACAGATGCTGAGATCGCATGCCAAGGTGACCCAGCCTTACACTTGCAAGTGTGGGTTTATAATAACTATGTAAAACGAGCAATGGTTGACGATGGGGCCGCAGTTAACATAGTCCCTTTCTCTTTCCTCCAAAAACTTGGATATGGAGAAACAAACTGTTCCACTACACGAAATACCTTGAGAGGCTATGATAGCCTTAAAGCCACTTCGATAGGAACTATAATACTACCGGTCACCTTAGGGCCCAAAACCATCTTGACTAAGTTTTATATTATAGATCGGGAAACTAACTATAATATGATCCTCGGCCGACCTTGGATACATCGAATGAAGGCAATCCCTTCCACGCTATTTCAAGAAGTAAGATTCTTGCATCTGGGAAAGGTATTTGTAGCGAAAGGCGATCCAAAAATTTCAATTTGCACCTAGCTAATTTAAAGAAAAGACCAGGGTGCACTCGAAATTTGAACGCCAACAAACCAACTTAATAAACCCTCTCGACCCAAAGCCGGAGGAAAATTTGATACCTACGAAAGATCTTGAAACTACCACAAGATAGCCAAAAAAATTCCAACCCCTAAAGGTAAAACTAAAGAAATAGTATCATTAGGGACTACTGCGAAAATTATTGAGTTGATAGAACAAGATTCACTAATGTTCTTACCATTCGATTCAGTAGGCATGGGATTTTCCCTAGGTGTTGGTTCCTTGCCAGCAGAAGATCTCTGTATGGTAGAAGTAGAGTGTGCAAACGTAGCAGATGCCCCAACATCTACACTCCCGGCTAAGTATTGGACTCTCCATTTCGATGGAGCTAAATGTCGTTATGGAGCGGGGGCAGGTATAATTCTTACTTCGCCCGAGGAGAAGGTCCTCCCATTCTCTTTTAAGTTAAACTTTGAATGCACAAACAACGGCGCTGAGTACGAAGCCCTCCTCCTTGGCCTCACCTTAGCCAGAAGAATTGGTATTAATAACATCAGAGTCTTGGGAGACTCGCAATTAGTAACAAACCAAGTTTCTGAAGTATATGAAACTAAAGCCGAACATTTACAACTCTACAAAAACGCTGTATTGGATTTAAGCAAGGCGTTTAGCTTTATATCCATTGAAGCAATCCCTCGAGAGAAAAATCTTCTCGCCGATTCAATAGCAACCTCAGCATCACGTTTTACTCCAAGCAATGAGCTAGAAGATACTCACTTCACAGTATCCATTCGTGATGAACCATTGATAAAAATAATGACAAATCCTCTTTCAAGAAGAAGTGAATCTACCATCCTAGACCATGTCGGAAATTATGCGGCTACTTTGGATTACTTAAATGCCTATGCAGCACTACATCTCTCCTATCACATGCTAGATTTATCCCTGATTCCACATTCGTCTTCCTACTTCGGAAATCCCGTAATGGATCTTCCCTCACAAACGGAGCCTAGCATATATGCAATAGAAAATGGAGATGATCTAGATTTACCTCTAGCACCACCTAAGTTCGAAGAGGGTAACGCCTCTTTAATCGAAGAAACAATCGATGTCAACATCGGGACAAAAGATGAACCAAGAATATTGAAACTAGGTTCTTCATTAACCCCAGAAGAAGTGGAAATACATACTCAGGTTCTTAAAGAACATCAAAAGGCATTTGCATTTAATTATAAAGAGATGACAGGAGTTGCACCCCACATTGCAGTGCACAACCTCGTCACTAGATCAGATGCAAAGCCAATTAAACAAAAATCAAGACCCATGAAGCCCAAAGTAGCTCTCATGGTAAAAGAGGAGGTAATAAAACTCCTTCAGGTAGGATTCATCAAGCCAGTTGACTACTCCCAATGGGTATCTAACATCGTTCCCGTTCTCAAGAAGAATGGAAAGATACGCATCTGCATAGATTTTCAGGATATCAACAAAGCGTGCCCTAAGGACGACTTCCCATTACCATCCATAGATATTATCATTGATGCAACAAATGGTTTTGAACTCTTGTCTCTCATGAATGGATTCTCGGGATACAACCAAATCATAATATCCGAGCAAGATCAAGCTAAAACCACATTCACAACTCCTTGGGAACCTATTGCTTTATCTTTGTCATGCCTTTCGGTCTCAAAAATGCTGGTGCTACATACCAGCGGGCTATGACTTAAATATTTCATGATTTAATTCATAAAATCATGGAATCCTACGTAGATGACTTGTTGGCTAAGGCCAAGAAGCGTTGTGACCATCCCGAAGTACTCCGCGTCATTCTTTCACGTTTAATAGAATACGGAGTCACGCTAAATCCAGAGAAATGCGTCTTTGGTGTAACAGGAGGAAAGCTCCTAGGTTACATCATATCGTCATGAGGGATAGATGTGGACCCAACCAAAATTCGGGCTGTCCTCGAAATGGTTCCACCTTCGGACGAATCTAGAATCAGGTCATTTCTCGGAAAACTAGGTGCAATCTGAAGATTCATCCCGGACTTAAGCTTCGCTATTCATCCAATCAATAATTTACTCAAGAAAGACTATAGCATTGATTGGGTGAAGATTGCAATGAAGCTTTTGATGCGATTAAGCGTTTTACATTATCACCACCTACGCTAATGCCACCTAAGCTAGATCACCCGTTAATTCTATACTCACGGGCTACCGATGTCTCGCCCGGCTTTGTATGTTGGCCCAAGAAGACGATGAAAAGAGAGAACGTGTGATTTATTTCATTAGTTGAACATTTCTCGACTATGAAACATGCTATACACAAGGCGGAAATGAGAATGCCTTGCCATAGTCTTTGCTACTAAATGCCTAAGACACTACATGCTTTGAATCAAGAAACGAAGGTCATGGTAAAGACGGACCATTTACGAACTTTTCTCACACAAGGGTCCTTGTCCAAAAAAGCTGGACGTTTTATAACCTTAATGGGAGAGTTCGAATTAACATTTGTAAATCAGAAATCAGTTAAAGGACAAATCATTATGGATTGGTTAGCTGATAATCCATTAGATGGAGGCGATCTAGTAGATTTGTATTTTCCGGATGAATGCGTATACTACATTGAAAATCGACTGTTATCTCTCGAGTACCCTTGGTACACCGATATCATTAATTATATCATGGACCATACGTACCGGATGTAGTTACACCATAAAAAAGAAGGCGATTACGCATAATCGTAGCCAAATATGTCATTATAGAGCAGGCGCTCTATCGAAAAGCATTCGATGGAATGCTCTTAAGGTGTGTCGACACAGAAGAGTCCAAGAGGATTCTCCATGAATCCCACAGCGGTATATGTGGAGGCCACTTCGGTGGCCATGCCACCACTTGAAAAATACATCGAATGGGCTATTTCTGGCCCACTCTAGAACGTGACGTGATAGAGTTTGCACGTAGGTGTCATAAGTGCCAAGAATTCTCCCACGAGATCCACATGCCAGCACAAGCTCTGCAACCAATCGCTACTCCATGGCCCTTTTCTACATGGGGTCTAGACTTAATAGGGAAATTCTCTCCCTCATCCACAGATGGCCATAATTTTATAATCACGGCCACTGAATATTTTACCAAATGGGTGGAGGCCATGCCTCTTACTACTATACCTGGTTCTGTGATCGCCAAGTTCATTTTGAACCAAATCATTTACAGGTACGGTATCCCACAAATCATTATCTCCGATAATGGAACTTCTTTCAAGAATGAGGAAGTTTGTGAACTATGCAACAAATTTAAAATAAGCCATCATACGGCTTCCTTGTATTATCCCCAAGCCAATGGGCAGGCTGAAGCAACAAACAAAACACTGAAAGCCATTCTCCTCAAAACAGTAAAAGAAAACAAATGAGATTGGCATTTAAAGTTATATCCGGCCTTGTGGGCCCAACGAACCTCAATAAGAACACTAACGGGAGTAACTCCTTTCTCGCTAGTATTTGGGGCAGAATCAGTTCTCCCTCTTGAGGTCGAAATACCCAGTCTCCGCATTTCACTACAAGGGATTCTAGATGAAGATGCTTACAGAGAAGCACGTCTTTCCCAATTAGAAAGCCTAGATGAAACTAGGTTAGATGCTGAGCAGCGGCATAGAGCTTATCTTTGAACAATGTGTCGGCAATATAACAAGAAGGTTTATGAACGCGATATATACGAAGGTGATCTAGTTCTAAGACTAGACAGCCGGATCGACAAGAAGACCAGCGAAGGAAGGAAATTCTGGCCCAAATGGTTGGGCCCATACCGAGTCATGAAAGACTACGGAAATGGTGCTTATCTCTTATGTACGTTAGAAGGTGAGGAGTTTGGCGAAACAGTCAATTCCTTGCACCTCAAGCGTTTCTACGCATAAGCAGCTAACGCTACCTATATAGCTATCTACATTGCACTTTCATATAGATTAGGATCATTTTGTCCACTTGTTCTTACACAAATTGTGATCAAGGAGTCTATTCTCAAAGCAATTCATTACAAACTCGTGATGTTTCTGGCATAAAGTTCTTTAATCATACCTCTCCATCTTCGATATCATCAAGTCATCTTGGAATCTTTTATCAAATAAAATCAAACATGATGAAGTCCTAACGGTAACCATACCAAGATCTGCAAGTTTGTTCTCGCTTTGATTTCTTCTTAGGATAGGTGTCTTGATTATGGTCTGCTTTTTAGAAGCTTCATGGTGTCACATCTATCCCATATACACATCTCTTTGGAAACAAGCATATACTGACATTTTACTCAAAAAGACAAGTCAAAAAGTGATTAAACAGAAAATTTTATTTTTACACATTTCCTTGCCCCACCAACCTTCGGTGATGAGCTTATGTCTCTTACTAGTGACGTAGGGTTGGGAAAGGATGGAAATGCCCTTACTCACCTATGCCTTGCCCACGGTGATAAACCCACGCTTCTTACTAGTAGCATGGGGCAAAGTGTAGGGGGTCCTCTTGACAAAGTAAACGTTAAAAGGTCATAAACAAACTATTCAAACTTTGAGTCAAAAATGAATGAATCAGATGTTCAAAATTCCAAGAGAGTTAAAATTCTAAAAATCTAGATTTTGTCTACTATGTGGCCACCTACGGGTCTAAGTCTAGATAAACCGCAAAGCAAGTTGCACCCAAAACTGTGAAGTCATTCAGGTAGAGTAAGCTTGTAGTTTTCAATTTGGTTCCACCAAAGCTTCGTCTGTCTTTCATCACTATCATTTCACCATATTTCATAACTTGCGCCCTTCTTGGCTCTTGGTGATGAGCCCTCACATCTTACTAGTTGTGTGGAGTTAGGAGTGGGGCAAGTTAATCTGTTCATCATACTAGTTATTTTCATCACTTTGCCAAAACAAACATGAGGTATCCAAATTGCTCACAGAAGCTAAGATTTAAGATCACAATATATCTACAATATCATGTATCAGCATCATGAAACACAAAAAGAAAGCAAGCATTTGCATCATCTGTTCTCCATTGCATACATATAAAAAAGCATATAAAACATACATCGTAGTATACATGAGGAAACTGGAAACAGAAAGGGAAAACACCAGTGACAAGTTTTGATCCAAAAGCGAATGCATATATATAAATAATCAATGTTTATATACAATGCCATCATGCTCTAGGCATGGTCAAAACACTCAAAGAGCCCGTAATATACAAAAGAATCTATAGTACAAAACGCATAGGAGCCAAGTAGTCTCTCAACCCCTGCGCGACCCCTCTGAAGGTGCGTGCCCTCGCCTAGGGCTCCGGCTACGCCGGCACTCTGAATGCACGGAGGGCTCAGGGTCCCGAGGGGTAGCTGCGGTCTCACCATGAGAATGGCTCCTCATAAGACGTTCGGTTGTCCTATAGCCTACCAACTCTGTATGGAGAGTCGACACCATCCTGGCCATGTGCCAAACAGGAGCGAAGACGTCAGTATGCCTACCAGCTGCTGAAGGCTCCCCGACATCTACAGATAGCTCCGCACGGGTCTTATCCATAGGGATCATCAGAGAATCAGTGCATACCCTGCAGATTAGATCCCGCCACTCATCAACAGTCTCTGCAAACAAAGAAGAAAAATGAATTAGAAACTAGACAAGAGACTAAAAGATACAATATCAAAACACAAGGAGAGATAGCAATTAAAAATCCTAAATTAAACAAACATTGAAAAGATGAGAGGATAACTTACTCGGATCACCGGGCCTCCAAGATGGGTCGTTGGGCCCACCCCGCCGCAGATGCCGCTAGCTTGGCCGAGAGGGCTCTCCTGTAGTAGGAGCAACATGACGCCCCGCAACTGACTCATCCTCTCCACCATGGCCCTGGGAGAGTGGCTCCTCTGAAGCTAGAGTCTCTCTCTCTGCACTCTGCTCGGCCCTCTCTACCTGCAAAATATCCTGAGTGTCATGCCACTCAGGATCGCTATCATCCGTCTGCTCCTCTGACCCTCCCTCTGTAAACTCCTCAGAATCGGAGTCAATATCTATGGGGTCATCGCTGCTGTGAGCAGGACCCGCAGCAATCTGAAGCAAAGGTGCCCGGGCGCACCGGCTCTCCCTCTAGCCCAAACTACCCTCCTGGCTGCAATGGGAGTGCCAGGAGTGATCACTGTCCAACCACGGCCTCTAGGCCCCCCTCTAGCCTCGCGGACTGATCTATAAACTGGTGCCGCTGGGGGAAGCATGCCCGCATATGGAAGGCTGAACTGCTGAGGAACTCTACCAAAAGGGTGTACCTCCACCCGTCCCACGCGGTCGATAAGCTGCCCTATGGTGGAGTAGGAGATCAATGTAAGGGTCTCCTCGCCCCATATGCCGGCCATAAGCCGGTACGGCGTCGCCTCCATATCTGCTGTGGTAAGGGAGGCAACTGGCTGGTGAGGTGCTCTAAGCACCGACATATCTGACCATCTAGCTGCCCTCACAGCCCCTGGGTCTCGCCACCTCTACCCCTCGCCATAAGGAATAAAATGCTCATACACCCAACTCATGGCTAGAGTCGGGTGGCTCAATGACTTGTCCTGCAAACAAACCACCCCAGTATAAGTCATGGTAGGTGGTCCCAGAATATCTCCGCCCCGGCATATATCTAGCCATGCCCCTCTATCTGTGGAATGATGGGGGCCCAGTAGTATAGTAAAGTATCTCCTCCCTTGTCCCCGATCAACCTCGAGGCAAGGATCCCCATGATAGCCTGTCGAAATATGGGGATGGGAAAAGAAGGAATCGATCAAACTCTCACTCCCTTCTTCGACCCCGTAGAGATGGCTGCATCCCCCATGTAGCCTGCCCACTGTGCAATCTGTGCTCGAGACCCTGCCGTCTCTAGTGTGAGTCTCCTCCCGATGATCGGGACCCCCAGGATATGGTAGACATCCTCCAAAGTGATGGTCCACTCACCGCGGACCCCTGGCAGTCGGAAAGTGTTCCGATCTGCATCCCAATATGAAAACAAGTCACAAAGTATGTGACTGGATGGTGTGACATGGGGCACGCGTGATATACGTAATATGCCAGCCCTCTGTAATGTATCCTCCTCATCCTGAGAAAGGGCATCCAATACCCTGGAGAGCCAATCACACTCTCTCTCTCGGCTCCATCTGATATACTCTGCTCTCACCTGGATACACCCAAAAACACACAAAACAGAGCAAGTTAGTATCTAATCAATATCGAGAAAGTCATAAAAGCATATAGAAATGATAAAAGTACAAGTACAGTCTCCAAAATAGGTTCCTTTTACATTCTGTGCAAAACCGCTGCCCTGAGCAGAGGGGCGGTTTTGTAACCGCCGCCTTGAAGGCGGTGGTTGTGTAACCGCCGCCTTGAAGGCGGTGGTTGTGTAACCGCCGCCCGATCGGGCGGTGGTCGTGTAACCGCCGCCCCCGGCCGGGCGGCGGTCATGTCCGAAACCCGCGCGGGTTGTTAACCCCAAAAAGCCCAAAACGAGCAAAAATAGACCATTTAAACTGAAAATGGAGCCTACCCAGTAGGCGCCCCCCCTAGGTGGACCTTTTGAACCTAACATTTTCAAAAATAACCCCCCCATTATGATGAATTTAGCATTTCAATTTTAAAGGGGGAAAAACACAAAATGGAAGAAAACCAACTTTGTGATCGCGGAGGTCGGTGTTCCGCTCATGGAGGTATGATCACGATCTCGCCGCGAACGTTTCGACTCTACTTGCGTGAGAAACCATCACCGTTGGTCCCGAGCTCAAAATCAATCAAATCGACTCGCGCAAATGAATAGGAAAATGGGCCCACTTTCATATATATATCGTTCTATTTCGTTTTAAAGTGACTTTTTCACAGGTTTGGAGCGCTGATAGAGGTAAATTTCTATCCCCGCACGAATGGTACATTCTCCTTCCCTATTATTTTAGCGTGTATCTTCCAAATTATTGTATCTATCTCGCACTTGAGTTCTCTTTTAATTTTGCGGTAGCGGGAATTTTGGATGGCATCATTTCGAAACACGAGATGAGTAAGGTATAGCTTCTAACTCCCCATTTCGGGACTCGCCATACTGGACCCAACGTTTTATGCCTCTTCATGGCTAAAACGCTTCTCCGAGGGGGCAATATGTACGTACCCAAAATTGTAAGGTCTTGTCGCTGCATGCAAGCAGTGTAACAAGTGCCCCAATGATGATACAGGTCTCCTCGCAAGGTGTTCGGGATCCGGAAAATCCCTCGGAGTATGCGTTAACATCCCGCATGCCCCGCTTAGCCCCCATGCCCTTTGTTTTCCCCTTTTTCCCTCTTTCTTGGGCCTCTTAACCTTCAGTGACGAAACCGCCGCCCTGCTTAGAGCGGCGGTCCTGTGCGCATTTTCCAGAACACTCTTTTGACACAACTCGCGTGAAATATCATGTTTCACCAGCTTTTCTTTGCCAACTTGAGCATGCATTTATGTTTTTGGTCCCCTGGAATAGTGTTTTTCCTTTGTTTATTGTTTAGGAGTTCAATTTGGTTTTGGTTCTTGGATGTTTGAATTCCTATAAATGCATAGCTTGTGCTGAGGCAAAAGGGCCACCATTTTTTGTTAGAGTCTTCTGATTTTCAGTGGTTTGGTCTGTCAGCTTGCTTAGGATTGATAGCATAGTTCATTTCATACTTGGTTAGTATTGTTCAGCTGTCGGTAAGCCACATATCCATCTTGTGCAGGCAGTGTTGTTGTTTCACCCATGGTCTGGAGTTTTTGGTCTGAAGCTTGGCTGGATTTTGAAGTTTGATCTTTGCTCTCATTCCCTCATTTTAGTGTTTTAGTTAGTTAGCTTGTTTAGAAGCCATAGCTTGAATTCACTTGCATCTTTTGTTAAATTGCTCAGCTGTTGGTAAGCCATAGACCCATCTTGTGCAGCAATACTTTTTTTATCTAATCCATTAGAGTAGAATAGCTTAGGAAGCCATTAAAGTTGTAGGTTTTTCTCTTCATACAGGATAGTTTCAGGTTCTGGACGCATTTTGTTGCACAATTCGTAGTAGATCCCACTAGGAATTGCATAAGCCAAGCTCTGTACTCTTGCGCTATCCCTCTCCTATCCACGTTCTATTCTATCTGCATTCCGAAGGTTGTCCCTTGTTCCAAACACCTATTCCTGTTGATGCAAGCATTACACGCTTTTCTGGATCTACGTGAACACAAAGAATGAAGAGATCATACTGAGGGGACAAGATCACACACACCATCGGATTCGCCACTGTTCTGTGAAATCCAGGTTTTAAACTTTCAAAGTTCTAGTTAAAATCATATCAAACAGAGTAGTTAATCACTTTATTTCAGTTAATTTTATTCTCGATATTGCCGGGGAAGCTGTGGGGATTGATAGTTTCTGAGAAACTATGATTCACTCCTCACTTCTGAGGTAGGGTCGAGAATCTTGCTAATAGATTAGTTATTTCATTGTTTAGAATAGATATACAAAATTACATAGACAAATAACCACACTCGGTTATCTTGTTTGTTTTAAATTATTAGTTTAGTTGTCAATTCTAAATATTTTAAATAGCTGCTTTCTTAAATTCATTTAAATCATCAGAAAATACAAAAAGAATTCATATATGCTAGAAGTATACTTAGATTTCACTTTATTATAGTTTGTTTTATTACTTCTTTTGCATGACAATTATGGGACCTAGGGAGCCCAGGGAATATATCTTCGAGCCAATCGTACCTCAGCCCAATCTCATAGCGGCAATAACTGACATTGACCAAAATATTAGGATACAAGTCTTCCAAACAACAACAGATTTCCAGCAGTCGATCTCGCTTAAGAGGATTAAACATAGAGGACGACCAAGCACATACATTTTGGTCAAATCAGCCAAACTATAGGTTGCACTAGGAAAAATATCCACATGATCGTAGAAGGATTCGAAAGAGAACAAACATTCGGGTGTGATCCTTTAGTTCCACAACCAGATGCGGAGACACCCACACACATAGATACCGGCCTAGGAATCCAGGTTTGCAAGAACGCTGTGAGGTGTTCCGAGAAGATCACACAAACTGTTGATTCTAAACATAGAGGCTGAAAAAGCATATGATTATTAGATACTAAGGGTTAGGACTTGATTCTACGCATGACCATAGCTGGTCCACAACAACCACGAGTCTACGGTTGTGACCCACAAATCCCACAACCTAACGAATCCATAAGAAAATTAGACATAGACACTGGCCTACGCACACTGGTATTCCAGTCTACTCCGCTTCCACCTATTATCATTGAACAACTGTCCTTGCTGGATACAACAGCTAACGAAGCTAGGGAATTCTGGACTAGGCCAGAAAATCGTCCATAGAGTCAATTATATTCATCATCCACTATATGACCTTATCGGGAGATATACACGAAACAATCCCAGGTCATTTTCCACGTATTCCGCAACCCATAGATCGAATCACGCCAGAGCTCGATATTGATTGGAGCCTTCGAGTAGTCATCCTTGCTGATCGATCTATCACACCGGTCCAGGTTAGAAGGGCCTTCTTTGCCTTAGATTCGCAAATTCCATTAGTGCGTGTTGAAGACATTAGATTGCCTAACTAGTCTGTCCGTATACTACCCGGAGTACGCGGAAGAGTCACTTGTAGATTCCCATGCTCGCTTGTCGCTTTTCCGGCATACAATCACCCATGTGACCAACTTTCACTTCCCAAGGTGCTTTAAAGTAACTTTTTCACCTTCATTCCCTGCCGTCGGATCACCGCCACATGTTTCCATCTTGCTCACCATGGAATTTGATGTCCCTCACCTCCCGAGGTCAAAGAAATTAGGGAAAAATGTGTGCCCAACCCCAACTCAAAAATTTGATTTTTTTGTAATTGTTAGGCTGCTTCTTACCGCTTCTCATTGCATGAGAAGTAAAGTTGTAGATAACACCTCGACCACCATTGCCAAAGCTTGAACCAGCTCCATTAAAAGAAAAATATCCTTCACTCCATGGTGTCACATAGGTCACAAAAGTAATATTTATCAAATCATGAAGAAATAAAAATAACAAAGGAAAATAAGTCTAAAAACTCCATTGTCATAAAACCAAGAATCAAACATATCTTGCAAACCGTTACAAAGATTGACAAACTGTTTGTTGCGAGTTCTTCTATCTTGAAGGCCATTAAAAATATTATTAAAACCATAAATTTTAAGCAAGGAACATTCACAGTGAAGAAATCTCATTTTTGGCTCAATGAAGGAAAAATTAAATTTCCAATGAAAACATTTTTTGGATTGAAGAAAAATTTCTCCCGAAGCATAAAAAGCAAAAACCTATTGTAATGGAAACAAGTTCATCAAAAATGGAGACAAAAACCAGACCTAAAATTTTCAAGCTCCATTAATGGCTGCTACATCATAGAAATGGAAAAAATCAATGAGCTACCTCTCCACTTCTCAGGGTTATAATGGGCGAAATCGCGCAAAAATTGGAGGGAACGATTGTTGAAAAAGCTAGTTTCACGTGAACTAGTTTTCGCGTAATGAAGTCCCTATTTTTTAGGGATATGGAAGGCTATGTTATTTATCATCATTCTTCCATCTTCAAATAAATTCTCAAATTCCCAAAGATCCAGTAGGAGAAACATCCAAAACTTCGAGGGAAGGATCTCAAAAAATATAGTTTCTCTCAAACTAGTTTTTACATGATGAAGTCCCTAATTTTTAGGGATATGGAGGGCTGTTTTTTTAGTATTATTCCCCGCCGATGAAAATATCATTTTCCCACTTTGGTTCGAGATGAGGGAATTACTCAAAATTGGAGCGTGGAACCCTAGAATAAAACCCAAAATTTCAAGACCCATTTGGTCGTAATTTGTCATTCGCAGGCACTTCCTAAAAATAGCATGTCTCCTACATAGGGGTCTAATACTTTGAGTAATCCACCATTTGAAGAGGATATGAAGCAGGTAGTAAACACAGATGGAGCATCACATGCATGGTCATCAAAAATGTCATCTTGGCTCATAATTTACGCTTACTAAAAATAGTAAGTTACACTTAAAGAGTAGTTTTGGCACAATGGGTCATACAAGGATAATCATTTAGGGGTACATCATTGTTCAAGATCATTCTAATCATATTTTATAGGGCATTTGAGATCCATCTTAGTTCATTTAACTTGGTGAGTGGTCATGAGATAATTGGAAGGAGTTTCACAAAGTGTGTAAGGAGTTCGAAGATTCAGATTTTCACCGTATTTTGCGCTTTCCATTGACGAGGATCAATGAACTTCATCGAGTAAAGATGTATCCTCTTATTATTATCTCTCTCTTTCCCTAAAATTTCTCTCTCTTCTCAAATTTTCAAATTTTACATTGTGGTTGCACTTTTCATATGTCTTAATGTTCATAATGTAATAAGTCACCTTTATGTTATAAAAAGGGACTTAAATGTTTCCTACGAAGTTGAATAGTTTTCAGTTATGTAAGGTCATATGAAAATCCATTGGTGAGTAGACGATAAGTCACCTCTCATTCTATAAATTGTAATGTTATTCCCATTTCAAGGGGTTGGTGATTGATCTTGTAAAACTCAAGAGTATATTGTACTTTAAGAGAATAGAGGAGATAACCATTTTCTTCCATTCCCCCTTGTTGATTTCCTCTATTTCTCCACTATGTACAAATTTGTTTGAGAAATTAATACAAGAAGGAGTTTCTATCTTTCTTTGACTAAGAGATTTCTTGATACTTTGTGTTCATCAAATTTAATTTGATCTTAATGATGCTTACAAATTTGTTTATTCTCATAAATGCATGTGATGATACTTCTAACTAGTGTGTGTGTAAGAATCTGATTTTCTACCTGCAGCATTAGTTCTCCTACCTCTTTTCTCACTCCCCTTTCCCACTCTTCGATTTAAGTCTTCCTAGCAAGAGATTGCTAGATTTTTCGTGGGGTTAGTGGAGTGTCCATGTTGGATCCCGGTCAAACGGCCACCATATAAATCCACCTTTTCATGCATATGCATATATGAAAACTACACCAGTTAAGTACAAGGACTTAGATTCCTAGAACATTGGCAAGAAACCCAAAAGTTTGCTCACCCAAAAAAATTTATCACCAACAATTTTTGACACCCACCATGGGGCAGATTTAGTAGCATTTGTGCCTGAATACAACCGCAAGGTCCCAAAATACAAAAAAATGAAATATTGAAAAAATAAATAATAAAAAGAGAGTTTATGAAAATCCATTGCTAAAAGACACAGTGCTAATTTCTGCACATCTTTTCACATTCTAGATTGTATTTTCATATTCATATTACAAAGTTTTTCAATATCGGGATTTGAAAAAGGATTTTCCGAAGCAAGAGTTGAAATAGATGAAGAAGAAATAATGACATAAGAAGAAGAAATACCTCAACCCTTTGTTCCATGGGGAAGGAATTCAGGGCACCTTACTACTTTGAACCCCCTCTTCACAATCTACCGGTGGGTTCCCATAAGAACTTTCCAAAGTTCAAAGGTGAAAATGTAAAACATCCTAAAGAACACATCACCGCTTTTATAACATAATGTAGAATTCTTGGTTTCTAACATGAAGATGTTCTTTGTGATATCTTGTTCGTGGAGTCCCTCCAAGAAAAAGTAGTAGAATGGTTTTACCTCCTACTGCTTGGTCCACGGTTTGAATGACATTAAGGATGCCTTCGCAAAGAGATTTAATTAAATTAAAGACCGCAGACCTCCTAGTGCTGTTGGTTCAAATGAAGAAAGGATAAAATGAAACTATGAGAGACTTCATGGCTCATTTCAACCAATTACTTCGTAGGATACCTGAAGAGGATTCACCATTTGAAAACAATGTCAAGAGATTCTTCATCAATGCTCAATCACCGGAGGTAGGATTTATCCTATGAAGAGTTCAACTAAGGGATATTATAGAAGAAAAAATATTGTCCATTAGAATTGATGACGATCTCATCCTATCTGGAAAGATCAAGAATCCCTCAAAGGGTAAAGCTCAATGTCCTAGAGATGAAATAATCAATCCTTTAATGCATAAAATGGTGAATGAAATGGCATCGTTGAGGAGGGAAATATCTGAATGAGTTTCTTCTCAAAGAAGAAACATAAATTAGATTGCAGGAGCACCCCGAAGGATTGCCTTGGAGGCCCCACCCATGAACATAAATTGCAGATTTCAAGAAATTGAAGAAGAGCTTGAACAAGAAAGTGAAGGTGGAAACTTCCTAGAGATCGATGAACTTGAGAATGATAGACAAATCATATTTTGTGAGTATTTTAGAGGTGATAAATAAGAGGAAGAGGGTGCGCTAGGTTTCTCATGTGTGGTATTCACTTGTTCTTAGTCTAAGAAAAAAACATCTCCCTCCACTTCTACAAATGAAAAGAAGTTTAATGATCCTCCTATGGTGACTTTGCAAAACAAATAATCGAGTTAAGGATCCCTATTTCCATTTTCCATGAAGTCTGAATTATTGGAGCCTGACCCTATAGCAAGTAAGAAGACTCCCGCAATCCCAAATAAGTCTTCTGATACCTCTTCTAATTCTAAACCTAAATATGCTCCTACAAAATATAAAACCTTGAAAGCTCCTAGTGTACCATTCAAAATACCATCCATTTCTCAAACATCAAATCCTACTTCTAAGCCTATCTAAACTCCAAAATCATTCCCTTCACCCCCATTTTCCACATCTACTTCCCTTGACTTCATAGAATATGCAAAAAAATACAAAGTGAGAATTACTAAAACTAAATATTTTTGGACTCATCCTAAATAATTTGAGAGGTTTGTCCTATATATCAAGAGTGGTAGTCTAACACCCAATGTTGTAACTTCTAGTTCCAAAGGCATGCTACCAAAATCACCTACACCTCCCTCAAAGAACATGCTTTCTATGAGTTCATAAAAGATTGATAAAGTTGAACCTTTTTATTTCTCCCTTCTTGTTGGAGAATATATACTAAACAATTGCATAATAGATTATGGTGCCTCAGACAATGTGATGCCTTTGAAGGTCACCAAGGCTCTCAAACTTACCATGACTCCACCTAGTGGCTCTTGTTACTCTTTGGAATTAAAAAGGTCTCACTTGTAGGGAAGTTCAAAGATGCACAGGTGGCTCTCGCTATATTTCCAGACAAGAAAGTTTCAACGATGATTTTGGTAGTAGACGTCCCAACCTCATTTGGAATGTTGCTTTGAATAGAAATTTCGTGGAGTCTTGGGAGGGAAAATTCGATGAATTGGTATTTTGTAACTATACCAATGAAGGAAGACATGGAAAAATTGCTTCCCAAGAAGAAGATGAGGTACATGGTATGAAATTCCGTAAGCCTGGAAGCTAACATCTTGTATCAAGATAGAAGATAGATGAATCACTTGTTGGCAACTTAGGAGGAAGAGGATATTACCATCCTCATAGGTCCAGACTTGTGTTCCAAGAGAGATTTGGAATTTGAAGAAGCATTGAGGAGATTTAAGTTACAAGAGGGCAGCTCCAAATTACCAAATGATGTAAACCATGAAGAAGAGGAAATGGTTCTTGACAATTTTTAAATAGAACAATCAGCTTATGTGTTTATCCGTGATGAAGAAATTGTATCTTTCCCATTCGAAGATGAGGACTCCCTTGATCATGTAACACAAGAAGAGACCAATCCAGTCTAAATTTAACCCTTGAATAGTGGGGAAGAACCATCTATAAAAGAATTGCTAAGAGCCATGGAAGAAACAGAAGACCTGAGACTAGCCTTGAAATTTTAATACAAGCCATGAATTTGGAAGACAAGCGTAAAGATGACTTGGAAACCTCAACCAGTGTGAGGATGGGCTATGTTGAAATAAATTTAGATGAGAAATATGATGTCCCTCTCGAGCCAATGGTTGGTGGATGCAATAATGAAATGGAGATATTTTCTTTCCCATTTGAAGATGAAGACTCTTTCCATGACGAAGAAATTGAAGTAAGGAGTTTCGAGACCTCTGAAGATGAAGTTCATTTTGATGAAGGATTGGTAGAGTGCAGCGGTTCCCAAAATGATGAGGTAATCCCTCTAGATAGATGCCTTGAGCTGCATCCTTCAAAGACATACAAAGAGGAGCTGCAGGAAATAACGAAGCATAACTCTGTGTAAAAAATATTGGATGCAGTAGAAGTTGCGGAAGATCCCGAGCTGATTCTTGATCTCTTCACTAGTGCCATGGACATACAAGCCAAGTATGAGTTTTCCTCCAATCCTCCCGTCGTACTCAAACACATCACATTGATTTAGAGATAAAGGATGAATAAAAAATTTCTCATGGAGAAGATGTCAATGAGCATAGACTGGGAAATGAAAGTAACTCAAAATAGCAAAAAGGAATATGAATGAAAAGTAGCCACAGGGAGGTGATGAGATGATAAATGGAGAATCAACTATATGGATAAACATGGAAGGAAACTGGCACTATGAAACTGATTTCAAAGAACATGAAGGTAGTGGAATTTTCAAGCAAGGACCTAAGCATCAAGAATATCACATGGACTCACTCCTACCAAGTACACATATAGTTTTGAAAGTACCTAGCTTTCATAAGTAGCTAAGGAGGGGAGGATATTTTTGGAACCCATCGACGGCTTCACAAAACATCATCATTTGGTGTTTCCTCTTCAAGGGTAACTTTTGAGAAATGAAAATTGCTACAATGAAAGTGGGTTGTCCCCCACCTTGTACCATAGGTGATTGCTAGGTGTGTTACCCTTTCTACTGGCATGTTTTCCCTTCCATTTTGTTTCATGTGTTTCCTTTATATTGCTTTGTGTGTGTGTGTTTTCCTTTTTTTCTCTCTCTCTCTCTCTCTCTCTCTCTCTTGTAGGTTATACATGACTCCACAGGGCCCAATGGATAAGACATTGGTCAATAAATTATATTGTCTAAAATTAAGATTCTGGATTCCCATGTCATGTATTCACTATGCTCAATCCATGCCATGTCCCCAAGCTAGAGCCAATTGTTGTCATGCAAATGTGCAACAAGGAAATTTGAAGTTTCCAAGCACGACACCTATACCCCTATGCCAAATTTTTCATGTTTTATCATTCTTAGGAACCCGAGGTCAAATCTGTTAGTCTGGTCATCCCATATTTGATGTCAAATTATTCCCCTAGGTGATTTAGGAAAGTATATTCATTCCCCTAGCTGATTTTAGGAAGTCCCGAAAGATGCTATCTTCGGCAATATTGGGAAGGGCTATTGTTGGCCTTCCCATGACTAGATCAACCACCCTTGAGTAGAATAGAAGGAAAAATTCAACATGGAGGTGAATTGAAGACCTTAGAACATTATGAAAATTATTTTGGAAGGTTTGGATAATTTTTGAAACACTTGGAGCGATCCGAGTAAAAACAGGTTCTGAAGCCTAGCCAATACACAAGCCTAAAACAAGCTGCTAGGTTTCAAAAGAAGATTCTAGGAGCTCTAGATGGAGTTATAAGTAAAAAAAATATCTAGAAATAATATTCCAATACCTACATGATGGTGAAATAATATTTTTCACAAAACCTTGGCGCATAGGATTTCCAAGTAGTTTTTATCAGGCACAAGTGGAGTCTTAAATTAAAAAATCCAATTTTTAGGGATAATATGGATGAATAAATACATGATACCCCCACCATTGGATTTAAAATTTCATTTCCAGTTAGGATCATATAAAAAATCACCAATTCATTCCACCGAGAGCTCAAGTTATCATCATTCCAAGTTACCCTCTCAAAGGTAGTTCAGGACTTAGTCATTTTTTTGGGAGGACACGTGTCTGCACCAGGAGCTTGGTGGGATTTCATGTCCCTAAAGTCCCTAAGGTTAGGTAAACCAACCCTTAAAAAAATTTCCATCCCCCATGTGATCTCTGGGACCCTCATGTGACCTCCAGGACTCGACAGTTCATCCCCAGTGCATTTTTGGAGCATACATTCCTTGCTGTGAGATCAAGTTGCACGTGTCAGCTCCAGACTACCATGGAAAATTATTTCCCTCATGTCCCTAAGGTTAGAGACATTAGACATTGAAAATTTTTCTCATACCCTATGGGGAGTCTTTTGGTTACTCACATGATGACTTTCACCCTCTCGGTGCATTTTTGGAGCATCAATTCCCTGCCATCGGATCAAGTGCCACGTGTCAGCTCCAGGACCACTGTGGAAATTTATTTCCCTCATTTCCTTAAGGTTAGGGACATCATACATGGAAAAATGTGCCTAGACTCTATGGGAGTCTTTTGGTCACCCATGTGACTGACTTTCAGCCCCAAGTGCTTTAAAGCATATTTTTCACCTTCATTCCCTACCGTCGGATCGCCGCCACATGTTTCCTTCTTTCTAAGCATGAAATTTGATGTCCCTCATGTCCCTGAGGTCAGCGAAATTAGGGAAGAAAAAGTGCACCCAAACCCAACTCAAAAATTTGAAATTTTTTCTAACTATTAGCTACTTCTCGTTACTTCTCACTGCGAACACCTCACTCCACCATTGCCAAAGCTTGAACCAGATCCATTAAAAAACATTATCCTTCACTCCATGGTGGCACATAGGTCACAAAAGGAATATTGATCAAATCATGAAGAAAGAATGAAGAACAAAGGAAAATAAGTCTAAAAACTCCATTGCCATAAAACCAAGAATCGAACATATCTTGCAAACCGTTGCAGATTGAAAAACCATTTGTTGCTAAGTTCTTCTCTCTTGAAGGCCATTAAAAAATATTATTAAAACCTCCAATTTTCAGAAAGGAATATTCACAATGAAGAAATCTCATTTTTGGCTCAACGAAGGAAAAATTGAATTTCTGTTAAACCGTTTGTCGGATTGAAGAGAAATTTCTTCAAAGCATAAGAAGCAAAACCTATCGTAATGGAATCAATTTCATCACAAATAGAGACAAAAACAGACCTGAAATTTTCAATCTCCATTAATGGCTGCCACAACATAGTAATGGAAAAAATCAGTGAGCTACCTCTCCACTTCTCAGGGTTCTAGTGGGTGAAATCACGCAAAATTGGAGGGAACGATCATTGAAAAATCTAGTTTCACGTGAACTAGTTTTCGTGCCATGAAGTCCCTATTTTTTAGGGATATAGAGGGTTGTGTTATTTATCAACATTATTCCCTCTTTGAATAAATTCTCAAATTCTTGAAGATCCGGTAGGTGAAATCATCCGAAATTCAGAGGGAAGGATCTCAAAAAAATCTAGTTTCTCTCAAACTAGTTTTTACACGATGAAGTCCCTAATTTTTAGGGATATGGAGGGCTGTGTTTTTTTCAGTATTCTTCCCCGTTGATGAAAATATCATTTTACCACTTGTTTAGATGAAGGAATTACTCAAAATTTGGAGCATGGAACCCTGGAATAAAACCCAAAATTTCAAGACCCGTTTTGTCGCAATTTGACATTCGTGGCACACTTACTAAAAATAACATGTCTCCTTGCATAGGGGTTTGTTACTTTAGGTAAGACACCATTTGAATAGGATATGAATAAGGTGGAAAACACAGAGGGAACATCGTAGGCATGGTCATCAAAAAGGTCATCTCAGCTAGCAATTCACACTTACTAATAATTGTAAGTTACACTCAAAGAGTAGTTTTGGCACAATGGGTCATACAAGGATAATCATTTAGGGGGACATCATTGTTCAGGACCATTCTAATCATCTTTCATAGGGAATTTGAAATACATCTTATTTCATTCAACTTGGTGAACATTTTTGAGATAATTGGAAGGAGTTTCACAGTGTGCAAGGAGTTTTAAGATTCAAAGTTTCATTGTATTTGGCACTTTCCATCGACGAGGATCAACGAAATTCATTAAGAATGATGTATCCTCTTATTCTCCTCTCTCTCTTTCTCTCTCCTCTTTCCCCAAAATTTCTATCTCTTTTCAAATGTTCTAATTTCACATTGGGGTTGCACGTTTTCATGTCTTAATGTTCATAATGATATAAGTCACCTTTATGTTATAAAAAGGGACTTAAAAGTTTCCTAGGAAGTTGAAAAGTTTTAAGTTGTGCAAGGAAATATGAAAAGCCATTGGGGGGTAGACGATAAGTCACATATCATTTTATAAATTGTAATGCCATTCCCATTTCAAGGGGTTGGTGATTGATTTTGTAAACTCAAGAGTATATTGTACTTTGAGAGAATAAAGGAGATAACCATTTTCTTCCATTCCCCCCTTCTCAATTTCCTCTATTTCTCTACTATGTACAAATTTGTTTGAGAAATTAATACAAGAAGAAGGAGTTTATAGATTTATTTGACTAAGATATTTCTTGATACTTTGTGTTCATCAAATTTTATTTGATATTAATGATGCTTACAAAGTTGTTTCTTCTCATAAATGCATGTGATGATACTTCTAACTAGTATGTGTGAAGAAATATGATTTTCTACATGCAACATTAGTTCTCCTACCTATTTTCTCACTCCCTTTCCCAATTTTTAGAAAAAGTATTCCCTAGAAATATATTTCTAGCTTTATCACAAGGTCAGTGGAGTGTCCATGCTGGATCCCTGGTCAAAAGGCCACCATAGAAATCCACCTTTTCATGTGCATGCATATACGATAGCTGCACCGGTTGAGTAGTCGGACTTAGATTCCTAGAGAATTGGCAAGAAACCCACAAGTTTTTCCACCCAACAAATTTTCTCACCAACACCAACCAAGAACTCGAGGCCTGTTCAACAATGGCTGCCAAATTCATATTCTCCTTGCAGTATCTACTTCTTGTTCATCTTTATCCTGAATTTTCTTTCTCGCAGTCATTTGTTGCTTAAATTCCATAAAGAACTTCACAATTTCCTATATTTCTTCATCTTTAGGTCCACATGTATACTGAATTACTACATCTATTGTATCTACTTCCCTTACAATCTTGGTTGGAAACCTTTTCAAGTTGCTTATAACTTTCTTGATCTGATTTATGAAATTCGGCATGAAACAAGTCTGTAGATCAAATTAATGTCAAATGTTTTTATAACTTCATCATCTTGCTTTACCAAACTTCTAAAATTGGTCTTCACTTGATCAATTGGAAGGGCATCAATGTTCTCATTAAATAACTTACAATGGATCTCCTCAAATTCTTCGAAATATTGCTCAACGCATCTATTATTTCAACCCATTTTTCATCCAATTTTTAATCAAATCTTGTAACACATGTGACCTAAATTCCATGGCCTTTTGAAATTCAAATAGCTTATAGGCACTACTCACCACACCTTGTTGGAAGAGTATATATGTATCAATACTTATGATTTCTTCCCAGGTAACCAAACTAAGACCCAAATTGTTGCTTTCTTCAGACAGGGATGCATCTAGTTTCCTTATGGAATCTTTCTCAGTATTCAATTCATTATATAACTCTACAATTGTTTTAATCAATGGATTTTATTCTTGAAGTATGCATTCAATCCATCCATCCACTGATCTTCCCTTCTGACCTATCTTCTCGATTTCATGATATGAAATATCATCCAAGATGGAAGAAATTATTAGAGCAGTTGTAGTTGAAAGATCCATCAATGGAAGGGGTTGTGTTACCTTCTTCGAAAGAGCGGTGAGCTGCTCAACCTTTCTCTTTAACTCATCCTTTGAAGCCTTATCCTTGTCATATTTTTCCAACAAATATTCCAGATCCATTTTCACATCTTGTTTTGCCCCTTCATGTGTTGTTTTTCCCAGTGAAAACCTAGAAATATGATAATCGATGCGATAAAAGTTTCTTTGGTTTTTCCTTCCATGGGGAACCTTTCACCCAAATGATTTATTGATAAGTTAGAGATGATTCTTGGTCATTTGGCCTGTCTTGTCAGAGTTGGTTCTATCACACTTAGGTCAATTACGTCCACTAGGGGCACCTTTTTCTTTTTCTTTGGGGTTTGGTGATATAGCCAATCAGGTATGGTAGATGCGGATGAAGATGTCATTACCAAAGTTGAAACTGGGGTATTGGATAAAATCATGGAACTAGTGGCAGTGGTAGAAGATGGAATGGAGGTGGTAATGATAGAAGGTGTAGGTGTTAGAATAGCCTCAAGAGTGGATGAAATGGGAACGAAAGCAAGAGGAAGTTGATGAGAAGGTGGAGTAGAATGTGGGGAAACAATCATCTCTCCAACTAAGAGAATGGGTAGGGATGAGAAAACCTGGGCCATTGAAGGATATGGAAAAGTGGAAATGGAAGATAGAATGACAGATGATAATGGAAGAGGAGGAACCACGGGTAGTGACAATGGCAATGAAGGAGTTTGAAGCAAATCTTGAGACTCAAATGGAGAAGCACTAACATTAATAACCTTAGACACTTGTATTTTTGGGGGCACAACCTTAGTAGTAGAAACCTTAGAAGAAGAACCTCCTACTACAAAGGAAATATTTCTTAGAGTTATGGTAGTATAGTGAGTGGATATTTTTCTCCTCAAAGATGTGTGAAGGATTAATGTTGTCTGAACTTGAACTATCTTTATAGGTTGATCCTTAGGTTAAATACCCATAGTAGCTAACCAATCATATGTCCTTTGCAAAATGGGCCCCACCCTTTCCTTTGTGTTAGAACATTCTTCTTGATACCAATAAATCCAAGGTAATGGTTGATTAGAAATATTATCACTCCTATAAATTGGGTCAAGTACCTCATCATCATCTTTGATGTCATCTGGAACATCTGCAATACCATATTGTTTAACCTCTTTCAAAGTTAATCTTTCAAATTCTTGTTGTCTAATGATGAATTCATCTCAATAGTGGATC
This sequence comes from Taxus wallichiana var. yunnanensis, assembly GCA_018340775.1. Classification (NCBI taxonomy): domain Eukaryota; kingdom Viridiplantae; phylum Streptophyta; class Pinopsida; order Cupressales; family Taxaceae; genus Taxus; species Taxus wallichiana. The sequence goes on along the minus strand of CM031243.1, from coordinate 303,241,732 downwards.
CAGATGTCTTCTAACTATGGCACATGGGAGCTTTCCAACCCTGTTTCACTAAATTTTCCCCAATAATAATTTTTTTCCAAAAATGAAAGGTCTACAAAGTGACCTTAGAAATTTCTCCATCTACATTCTTGGATTTATACATACTGGCACAAGTATACCTTTTAAATGAAATAGGAAATTGGACTCGGATTTGTGTCGGTTATTCTAAATCTTATGATAATCAAGTAATTGGTGAACCAATTCTAATAGGACCCATATATCAGCTGGACATCTCGGTAACTTATTTGGATCACCCAAAACCTTGGAACTTTAATATATGTAAAAGTCAGAAACTAAAGATATATGGCTCCCTATTCCCTTACTTCCTGAAAGGCCTCATCAGATATTATGCGATTGTACAAATATTTATCAAAATGATATAAAATAACAACAAAGAATACATCATTTACTCTCCTGAAATGCTTGCTTCCCTCCTCCATAGTGAGCTGAGGATAAAACTCATAGATTTGAGATGTGCTTCTAACACATTTGGGGTTTAATCCAGTATAGTCTCCCATAGCATTTTTGCATAGAAAAGGAAAGAAGACATGAAAAATTATTTTGAAATCAAAATAGTTTCCAATTGATGACATATTGAAGTATTGATATGCTCCCCCATCGTATGAACTCCTTATTATTTTTTATGGTGGAAATATATAGGAACATCCACTCATGAAATTATTTCACCGAAGAAAGACCTGAAACTCTACTCAAGAGAATAATAAGGTCATTGACCTCCTGGATAAAGTTTGAGTGGAACAATGTTTTAGGGAGCTTAGTAGTACCCTTAGCTAAGTAAATTTTCATCATGAATTTTATACATAATTCATAATCCTTCTCCCAGTGTTTGATTTTCATCTCAGGAGAAATTGTTGCATATTCCTCAACATCTAGAAGTTTGAATAAATCTTCAAAGAAATCAACATCCAATCTGATTACAATATTGCCATCATCATCCTTGATAGACTTAGTATATTTATCGAAATGAGATTCCGTAGTGAAAACAAACTCTGCAAAATGCATGGATGCGAAAAAGGCGGCTACGAGAGCAAGCACACTCTCAAAAAAAGATTACATCCAAATTGTTTTCTTGGGAGCCTTTAGTCTCTCCCAAAAATCTTCCATGTCCACTTGTCCCAAATTGGTGTCTCTGATGTTTCCTACATTTGACGATAAACAAGTATGAGGAGAGACTCCTAAGAATGTATACTACATCTTTCCCTTGCCTTTTGATGAAGAGATTTGTTGGTGCCATTTTTGAGCTTGCACCATTTTCCCCTAAGTTTTCCTTTGGTTTGCATGCTCTGGAACATTTTTTCCTCATGAAATAGATGATGTGAAGTTGTAGCTCCATTCTTGTGCATTGGATTGTTTGCAAACTCATTACCTTGCCCTAATTTTGCCTGTTCAAATGCCTCTTCCATTTTTCCCGTGTTTTCTCGGCCTTTAGAACTCAAAATTATTAGTTTTATAAATATTTTCCCTCAAATATCCCTTGCCATGGTCGTAAATTGCCTAAAAACACTTTTCATTTGTCTTTTGATCAAAAAATTCTTCACCCACGAAGAAAAAAATTGATTTTAGGGGTCACTGAAATTTCTACATTTTTGACGGTCATACGGGCGTCCTTTACCCATCAAATATTAGCTCAAAATATTCTCCTACATGGCCGTTTGTGATTAAACAAGGTTTGGTGGGTCTGCTTCGAAAAACTTAACATTTTTTGTGTTTTGGAAAAAAGTGCAAGTTGCCCCCATGCAGCTCCGTAGGCCCCAGAGGAGGTACACGTGTCATGTTTTCATTAAAAGTGGGATGGAAGGTTGGTGAAGGAATCGAAAAAATTTTTCTTTCTCGTGAAAGGGAGAAAAAGTTGTGAAAAAGGCCTCAGTCCATCGGGCTAATCAGGAGAGGACATGTGGCAGGATCTGGGCAGAGCGGAGCGGCGGACATCCGGGAGAGTTTGAGTTTTTAACCTTTTTCCTAAAAAGGGTTAAAGTCTTAAAAGAAGGCGTAGCCCTGAAAAATAAGAAAATTAATGGCTTACACGAGTCGGGCTCTTTGGAGGAAAAAAGGAAATGTTTCCTTTTTAGAAAAATGAGTTAAAGTGGTAATTTGAAGCATGGCTCCATAACGAATTAGAGGGAGACATGTGTCAAAAGTAATGGCAGAAGGGAGTGCGGGCCGCCAGTGAGTTTTGAAAAACTTTGAAATTTTGTGAGGGAAGTATGAAGAAAAAAAGGCACTTATGGCCGTGTAGTGAATCAGTGATCGCCACATGTCGTGATAGAAGTGAAGATGCGGGCCGTGAAGATTTTTTGGAAAAATTTCCTTTTTCCAAAAAAGGTAGAAATGTGAAGAATCAAGTTGCGATTCCAATGGGGCCCACCTTGGGACATGTGTCAGGCCTGTTTTCATAGGGTAAAGGGGTGGAGAAAAATGTCAATTTTTACTTTTTTCCAAAAGTGTTAAAATGTCAAAAAGTGATCCCAAGCCCATTTCTAATCACATTGTGACACGTGGAGGGCTCAGATTTAAAGGATAAATGAAGATCAACGGTAATTGTGTATTTTTCATTTTGGCCACCATTTTTGCTCCAGGAAGTGTGGAAATATGTTTTTTGCATCAATTTTGATCAATTTTTTGGTGAATTCATGTCATTTTTGCCTTCAATGATCAATGGAATCAATTTGAAATTCAATTTGCAGATCTCGAGGTACTTTTAAAATGAATTTTTTTTGAGCTAGAGTAGAAATGTGAAATACCATATCCAAAAGTTACAGAGGCAAATTTGGAAAGTGTAAAGGTGAAATGATTGAAGAGGAGATGCTGTGGGTGCCAAAGGAAGAATACATGCTCCCATGACAAGGAATGATGAAGATTTGTAATAAATTGCTTTTTTGCTTGACAAGCCCGGCATCTCCTCTTCACAAAATTGGTTAGGTGTAACTTTCGAAAGTCATGAGTGAATTTTTAACAAACTAAGATGCCATAGGATATTATTTTCTTGGGAAAGAAGGATCAAATGTAATAGAGAGATATATAATACATGTTTTTGAGACATGAAAAAGGTCGGGAAATTGAAAATCATGATTTTTTTAGAGAAGCTCATCTTCTGAAAAACCCTCCAAAAAACCTGGTTAATGTCTTCTGTGTTAGATCTTTATCCATGTTGAGTTGGTTACAAGTGTATAGCCATCACACAGCTCTGAGATTGTTCCTGAAACTCTCCCCTACTGATGAATCTAACAATATTTTGAATTAATCTATGTTATTTTGGGCAATATGATGTCTGTTATCATGTTTAAATGTCTACAAAAAAATTTCCTTGTTATTTTTGCAATCTTGCATTGAAATCTTTAGGAATCACACAGATCTCATCCTTATTTATAGTTTAGTGGCATTTACAATTTCATTTGTTAGAAGAGCTTTCATCTGACACTGAAAATAAGCGAGTTTAAAATCACTTCACCTTCATTTTTTGACAAAGATTGCTTATAAGCCTTTGGGGGTACCTTAGGCGTGATTTGATCAGAGATTTTGATGTTTAATTGAGTCCTTTAACTCAAGATTTTGTGTTGAGGTCTCAAAGATTGTGTGAAGAGTGCAAACATGGGCCTCCATTTGTGTATCTCTCATGGTTGAAAGAACGTCCTAACTATTTTGAAGCATTTTATCTAATAGTTGTTCAAATGTTTTAGAGGTTGTCAAAGATCTGACATAGTCAAGTTTTTCTTGTCAATATCCCACCAAAAATCGTTCTAAACAACTAATCCTACCCCATACTACCCTTTTTTTACCTACATACCCAAAGAAGATCAAAATCCATTTGCTAAAGTATTCATAATAGATCAGGATTTCAAAATGTCTTCAGTAACCCTTTCCTTGCATTGAAAGTATCTCCATAATGGGGTGACAACTTGTGAAAGTCAGATTTGGAGTGTTGATCATATTTTCCCAAGGCCCCTTCATACTATTTGCACAAATTGAGGGATATATTCATCTCCTTCACCATTTGAGGGTTACAAAATAGGTCCTCTTACCTTGGTTAAAAGGCACAACCTAAAATAGTTAGGACAAGATCAAGTCCTATTTGAGTGTTATCCATCTCTCCACAAATTTGAGTGCTAGTTAGATCACATCCCCGGCTACAAAATGACATACATCATGATCTATCTGTCTTCAAGCTTCATGCCATATCTTTGATGCTGCTTAGACTGAAAAGGAGAACAAATTTGGGTACCAACAAGGTTGACATGATTTTTTTACTCGTAATCCAATTGAACCTTGAAAATTTATTAACAACCTCTTAATAACTATGAAAACCAAAGCCTGAAATTCTAAAAGAAATCCAACTCCGAAACCTAAAACTTTGTAGTCATATTTTATACCCTTAGACCAATAGTCTAACCCCGGATGCATTTTCATATCACCCATCAGCGCCAGGTGCTCACTCGAGGCACACAAGCATCGAATATCTCCTTAAAGTGAGTCTTATAAGAATGCATCATCTTATACTAGGTATTCAAATGGAAATGAGAAAAAATAACCATGCAACATTATAAGAATGAGTTGTTATCTTATTAAATCCAGAAAAGAGAAATTACAGGCAACATAAGGAAATGGTTCATATAGAAAGGAAATACATAAGTAGTATACTTCCAAACACAAATGATTTATAACAAAGAATTGTATTCATGTTAATAGATTCAATAACCACATTACAATCCCTTGAGGTCATGAAAAACCCTTATATAACAATGCAGAGTCAATTCATGCATCAGAGTTATATTATGCTCACCATATTACAAAAAAATGTAGACCCATACCTCTAAATGTGCCATTACTTACAGAGCTCTCCTAATACCTAACCCATAACATCCTCCATTATGTTTCTGCAGGGCTTCACCTCTCTTTTCTCTCCTCCACACTCTCCATACTCTATATACTTTACTCTTCTCTTTTTTTTCTTCCATCGGGTGCTTGTATTTATAACCTTAGCACCCACCGCCATGCCTTTCAGAAGTTACAGATTGGTTACCAAGTTTTGAAGTGGTCCCTTATGGAAGCATGCCTTCTCGGATCTGATATCTCCACTCCTTATAATGATGTCTTCTAGAACCTTCCATCGCATGCCTGGAATATTCCCTTTTTGATCCCATAGTCACCAGGCTAGCACCTTATCCACAAGGGTCATTCTTTTCTCATGTGCTTCCTAGGATACCAAATGCGGCTAAGTGTAAAACCTATTTTTCATTCCACATGTGTGCCATGTGTTCTGTAAGACCCTGTCAAAACTCATCCATGTGTGCCCTTATTCATCTAGGTCCCGCACGCCCAAGCACCCTCTCGTACTTAGCTGATATTTTGGGGGCCAGCATCACCCTACACTATGCCTATTCTCCAAAGATCGAAACACTCTTCAATAAAGAAATAAATAATAGCAAATCCTTACAAATGGTTCGAATGAAAGAATAAAGAAATGAAGAAATGGGGAAAATAATGAAAGAATAGGGGAACTAGTTTACTTCTAGAGGAGGAAAGGGAAATCCTTCCCCAATTCTGCTTCTAACTTTCCCCAAGTGTCGACCTCATTATGAGCTTATTGACAGAGGTCACCCAACAGGTGCTCACTTCTTCAAAACTCATCTCCTCTCCCTTGGTGCTCATTGTTTCTACAATCTCCTCTAGTTTTTTACTAAAATCCTTGAGTGTGTCCATCCTCCGAGTGATTTGGGGTTACAATTACTTTATCCGGTTCTTGATTGAGCCCCAAGGTCTTAATGGCCTTTGATTTCTTTTCTACTTCGACTAGGTTTTTTCTCACTTAGCCATGTTGCCCTTGTTCTTTTCTTGAAATTCCTTGAGTTTCGCTTCATGGGTGGAAACTACGATACTTGCCACTCTATCCCCTGTCCCATGTAGTTATCATAGAAACCTCAATAATCTAAGCGATGACCTTTACATCGATAAGGATCTTTTTGTACCGAGCAAAAATTCCACAACATTCCTCTTATTCTCTTTTTCTTGGTGCACCAATGCCTCTTCTGCAGATTCTAAAGCAAGTGGTCACCTCTTCATAATGAGTATGTGGGTCAAGTCCTCTAGGAATTGCAGGATGATCCATACTTTTTCGTGGGTCTTTGTTAAGTCTAGATGCTTCAAGATAATGGCATCTGTGATCATCTCTATCTTCTTGTATGCCTCGCACACTCTTTCTTTTTTTTCCTTTAACTCATGCCTTAACTTAGCAATTATTAGTTCCTCCTGCTCCAAGTCCTTACCTTTCTCGGAATTATTCCTCCTTTTTCTCCAGCTCTACCTTTATGAATTTTACCATGTCATTTCTTCCGAAGAGCTTGGATTCAACCTCAACTAAGACTTTTTTGAGCGCATTGCAGATTTTCTCATTTGATAATTGTTGGGCATTTACCAAGGGGTTTACTCCCTTTTTTTTGGCACCTTCAACAATTCTCCTCGGCTTACTTCAAATTTGGGCTCATTAATGTGGGACTCAAATTCCCATGATATCATTTTACTTATCCAAGGGTATGCACCTTGCTCATCAAATGATGTTAGGGATAAGAGCTATTCTGTTGGCATGATGCTCTGAAGCAAGCACACAACACCTTGTTTAGATCATTGATGTAGCCCATTATTTGACCTTGCACTAATTATATGCTCTTTCTCCCTATGTGTGTGGCCCTTGGAAATCTTATAGCCAAAATGGGATCTCCTCCCATGCTACCATATTCTTTTCCTACGCTTTCCTCCTCAACTTCCTTCAGCACCACATCCATGTTGCGTTCAACCTCTTGTTCCACCAGGTTCTTGATGATTTTCACCACTTCTCTCTCTACAGCCTTATCTATCTATTCCTTTGTGAGGCTTGGGGTCCTTTGATCTCTTGTGTTTTCTTCCCCACTCACCCCCTTGCCTTGGGCCTCAGCTTCTTCTTTGTCCTCCTCCTCCTCATCTCTTTCGTTATACTCCTCATCTCCTTCTTTATACTCCTCATCTCCCTCTTCCTTAGAGTCATGTATCTCATAGACAGGATGGTCTTTTCCTCCTTCTAGATCATCATCATCATCATCCCTATTTCCAATGTAGGCATCTAGACCTTCTATCTCTTCTGAATCTTCCTCATCAGTCACCTTTTTCTTCTTCCTTACTGGGATTCCAGTACAAGAGATTCTTCCTTTTCCTTTTCTTTGATAGGTGATGTCTTCCTTGGTGATTCCTCCTAGGTGAGGGGCTCTTTGTGCTTTGATGATTCTTCTTATTAGGCCTTTTCCTTGACCAAATAATTATTTTTCTACCCGTAATTACTAGGCTTAGTGCTCTCTTTCTCGCACTCTCACCACTTGTGTGGTTTGAACACTTGGTGCCTTTTGCACCTCTTCTCTTTCTCTCTTCCTAGGCGCAGCCTTCTTCCTTCTGATAGGGTCTTCAGGATGGAGAAATTATTCTCCAAGTAAGAACCTTTTTCAAATTTTGGCCTTATGTGTAGATACACCCTTGTTGCGGTCCTTCCTGCAATTGGTAGCGTTAAAGGCTTCATCATCTATATCTCGTGGGAGACATATCTCTCCACGTACATGCACTTATTTGGGTAGAAAATATTATGATGCATCTCACAGGTGGTCTATATATACCTCACTAAGGTTGAACCTTAGTCTCTTGGCCTCCTTGAACTGATTAAATCTTGCTTAGAATTATTGCGCGGTGAAGGAGAAGGGTAGCTTGCACCATGGACTCATATTCCCATTTGTTAATAAAATGTGCCAATGTAGAAGTGTTGGCACACTCAAAAATTTCCTCTCCATCCACGAGCGAGGGAAACTATTCTGGGATCCTCCACTCCACCCCAAATGTGTCACGCACTTTCTCATCCCACTTCTCCAAGTGGGCTTTGTGAGAGGCCCTCATGGTTTCACAAGTGTACTTTACAAATATTTTTACAAGCAAGGGATCCTCTTCGGATACTCCCAAACAATGGTGAATAGGACGTTCTTGAAAAGTATCTTCTCTCCCTCTTGCATTCTACTTATGATCTCATCTGTGATGAAATCCATCAAGTTGTAGATGGTTCCTTTAGATATCTTCCGGCATACATTCAGCCATGCCTTGTTTACTTGTGTCCACCGTTCCTAATCATTGAACTTGGTCACCAAGTGTGCGGCCATCCTCATAACTGGAGTCTGGAATCTAAGTTTTGTCAAATTATCACAACCCCTTCTTGTAGTCATATGTGGCTACGGTCTCATGATAGTCATGTACGTACCCAAAATTGTAGGGTACTACACCACCGGAACAATGTTACACATGCCCCAATGATGATACAGGTCTCCTTACAAGGTGTTCAAAATCCAGAAAGGCTCGCCAAGTATAAGCTTGTATCCTACATGCCCCGCTCAGCCTCTGTGTGCTTTTTTTTCCTTTCCCCCTGTTTTCTTACATTTTTGGCTTCAAAGGTGACATAATCTTGCTGCCCTACCTAGGCAATGTCCTATGACCGCCGCCAAAGATAGGGGGCGATGGTTTTGTTCACATCTTCCAAATTCTTCTGATGATCACATCAAATGTAAATCTTGAGTTTTACATGCTTTCTTCAACAACTTTGGCTTGCATTAATGTTTTTGGTTCCCTGGTAATAGTATTTTTCCATTGTTTATAGTAAAAGAGTTCAAATGGGAGTTACCCTCTGGTAAATGCATTGGTTATAAATAGCCAGCTTGTTTTCAAGCAAATGGCCCCTCATCTTCTCAATTATCTTATTCATTCTTTCAATTTCTTATTTAGAATTTTGTTAGTTTCATGTTTTGCTTCCATTGTTGGTATTTTAGAGGTCATATGATCTTCTTGTTTCAATGTTGTTCCATTGTTGTTGCATACAATTAGTTTAACATAAAATAGATTCATTTCTAGAATAAAATCCATTAGAGTTGCAAGTTTTGTTTTGTCACAAGGCTAGTTTCTGAAACTCTCAACACACTTGTGTTGTATTCCCGTAATAAATCTCGCTAGGAATTGCATATTCAAGCTCTGTTCACTTGCGCTATCCCTCTCCTACTCGCATTATATTTGGTCTATATCCAAATTTTCCATTGTTTGAATACCATCTTCTGTTGATACTATCATATACACACTTTCTGGATTCATGAGGACACGAAGGAACGAGGAGATCACACTGAGGGGACAAAATCACACACAACTGGATTTACCACTGTTATGTAAACACCAAGTTTGAGCTATCAAAGTTCTAGTTATGACATATCAAATAGAGTAGTGAATTATTTCATTTCAGTTAAAATCTTGCTCTCAATATCACCAGGGAAGCTATGGGGATTGATAGTTTCTGAGAAATTGTGATTCATTCCTCACTTCTGAGGTAGGATCGAGAGTCTTTTCACTTCAAATATATAGCCGCTTAGATATTTAAGATAAAATCACAATTACACAGAAAATAGCCATGCGGGGCTACTTTGGTTGTTTTTACATTAATAGATTAGTTGTCCATTTTATAAATATACTAGAGTAGCTACTCTTTAATTTCATTAAAATACGTCATTGAAAATACAAAAATAGAAGAATTCTTGCATAGTGTAAATACCTTTTTGTGATCACCTATTAGTGATAGTTAAAAGTTGAATCATTTTGTATGACCATAACGAGGCCACAACAACCACGAACTCATGGTTGTGATCCCCAAGTCCCACAACCCAACAAGCCTAAAAATCAATTAAGTATTGACACGGCTTGAGAACAACGGTGTTTAGATCCTCACCACTCCCGCTATTAGATATTACAGGTGTAATTCTCCGTATTGAACATAGAAGCCAATCAATCTAACATTTTCAGGATAGACCGAGAAAATCACCCATAGTTAACTATAGACCCACTAAAATCACCCATCACCATTTTATGACCTTGTCTCGAGATATATACGAAGCTCCCATAGGTCACTTCCCATGTATCCATAGCGAAGAAACAGAATCTCGTGCAGAGCTCGACATTGATTAGAGCCTCCGAACAACCATTGTATATCTGAACGAACCATTACACCAATTCAAGTTAGGAGGGCCTTCTTTGTCTTAGAATCACGATTCCATTATTACGTATTGAGGATTTAAATTTACTCGATTATCTTTTACGTATCCATTCGTATCCCACAATCCACTGGATGTCTCGACATGAACTCGGGAGGTCGGGTATGAGGAAGAGGTACTTGTAGATTCCCATGCTCGCATGTCACTTTTCCATCGTACAAAATTGGTGAACCTGATGTGAAAAAATAGTTCCTCCTCTTTTATTTTTCATTTCTTTCATCCATCTTCGCTCTTCCCATTATTTTTCGGTATCCATATACCCCGAATATGTCGAATACGATGCATATGGCAAACCTCTCTTAGGTATTGAAGTAAACTATAGTTAAACAAATAGACAACCATTGCCCTCAATTTCTGCATGGGCTGATAACTATTCAAGTAATTACTTGTCATCTCAAACTCCCCCTCACAGAACTAGTTCTAGCTCTTCATTCTGAATCGAGGAGTTTGATCGACTTGCACACAAACACAATATCTAGAGCTACTGAGGCTCTAATAATATGACGTTTACTAGAGAATCCACTTCATCTCCTCGGGTCTTGTTCAGACCACAAATCAGTAGATAGTTAGACCCACTCCCCCTTTTGGATGAGGAGTACTTAGCATGCTTCGCTAAAAGTGAACAATGCTTCTAAAACATGTATCCACCCATAGGGAGTTTGCAAACACAATCGATACCCTATTCTAAGAAAACACACCCATTCCTCCACCTATGGGTAGTACCCTTAGTGAGGCTTGGCGGGTAATGATCAATTCATAGCAGGTATCATACCCCTTTACAACCTCAAGTAATACAACAAACACCCTTAAGGAAAAACACTTGTGTCTTCACCAATGAAAGTCATTTCGGCCTTAGGTGAAAAGTTAGAGGGTGGAACTTGCTCAAGCAAACCAAAATTCATATTTTGGGAAAGTAGGAATCCCCAACCCTTCACATCATCCCAGCTAGGTTGACCTCCTTACAAGAATAGGCACATTAGGCATGCCTCCTCAAAATTCTTATAGTTACCCATATGAAACACCAACTAGGATTGCGTTTTCAAATGTCATTCCAGTTGAAAACATGACACCTCCCGGCTTGGCACCAAGCAACCCATATCAGAATAATTCTCCTCCTTACTTAAATATTTATTCAAAGTCACCACAAGGGGACATGTTCTCTTCTCCCGGGATGTTTGTTCAACCACAAGGATTCCCTTATGTCCCTACAAACGCATATGCTATGCCATATCAACAACCCATTCCACCTCAACCCCCTCAGCAAGCCCCATCAATGGTCGAGGCCTACGTAGTAGGGACTTATTTAGAATATTTAAAAGAGCCCCTAGACTTCACCATATGAAGTGTTATGCTTCCAAGACCACTCCCTGATTTACCCAAATACGAAGGGGAAGGGGATCCAAATGCACACATTAAGGCATATGCCATAGCCATATGAGAGTTACTCCCTTGGGATGGGGTTGTTGCTAAATATTTCCTAAGACCTTAGAAGGCATTACCCTTGATTGGTATTACGAGAATACCTCGAAGCCTTGATACACTCAATTAAACAACTTGTGTCGAATTCATCAAAGTGTTTGACATGAACAAATTGTTAAGAACAGGGAATCAGGGAGTTCTTGCATATCAAACAATAACATAATGAATCCGTTGCTCATTTTATTCAAAGATGGCGTACGGTTCTCTACTCATCAGAAAGTGTTCCAAACATGGATCAAATGGAACTATGTGATTTATTCCTTAATTCTCTCAATAGAGAGATAAAGTAAGAAGTCCAAAAGTTCCCACTAAGAACTTATGATGAAGTACTTGAGAGTGCTCTCTGAATCGACCAAGCAATAATAGATAGTGGTCGTAAAACATATGGGACAAACAAGAAATTAACAACTCCCAATCAAAACACCGTGGCCTATTCTAATACAGGGAATGCTAATCAAGGACCTAAGATCCTTAACAAGAACCGTGGAGTTACAACAAATGGAGTAACTGACCAAGTTAAAAGGGAAAATGTTGTAAACATTTCGCCACCTGTTAATAATCAACGAAATAACAATTTTACTCCAACAATCAATGTGGTGGATTTTAATCATCCACCACAACAACAACAAAAACAATGAAAAATCCAAACACAAATTCCAAATCGGAACTCAATTGGATATCATAGTCAAAACCAAAGGCAATAGCCTCAAAATCTTAACTCTAACAACCAGCAACCTTATCAGAATTTGGAGACTCTGATAGATTATAAATCAACACCTCAAAATTATAATCCCAATTTATGTTGTGGCTTTCCCAAAATCCAAGGCCACGATACCAGGACTTGTCATGAATACAATAAATTCATACATCATTTTCCAGAAGATCAAAAAAAACTCTTTATAGATATGTTTTTAGCAAATTCTATAGTACCCACGCCAAACACTTATGCAGGGGTAGTTTCCCCTCAAAATGCACCTCTCAAGATCTTTAATGATCCACTCCCAAACCATTCCAACAATGATAGGCTAGATCCTAATGGAACAAACAAGGGTGTCATAACAGGAAACAATGATCATAAAGCCTCAACTTCATTAAATCCACTAGTTGCACCCCAATTAGGAACTCGACCCCAAACCAAGATAGTCGGTTTGGTAGAGTTAGACACTTGAGCTACCCATAGAAACTATAACAAGAACAAGGGTTTATTCATCCCAACCTACTCCAAGTTATCCATTGGAACCAAACAACAGTCAACAAACATTGGTTAAACCCATAGGCACCTATGATTTAATTAATGATTTAACTAAAACCTTCTCTCACATCTCCTTTTTGGATTTGTTAAAGAACTCTCCCGCCCACAGAGCTTCCCTCTTAGAAGCGTTAGGCCTTGGTCATTTAATCAACATCACTCCTCCCCGGAAACACAAGTAAACCATGTGGACTTTGATGTTTATCCCCAGGTATGTCGATAGGGATACTGAAATTTATATTCGATATAAGCAAAATGCCAACAAATGCTGAAATTACACAAAGAGGCGACCCAGCTTTACATTTACAAGTTTGGGTCTACAATAATTATGTTAAACATGCAATGGTTGATGATGGAGCAGTAGTTAACATAGTCCCCTTTTATTTTCTTCAAAAGTTAGGATATGGAGAGACAAATTGTTCCACGACGTGAAATACGCTAAGAGGTTATGATAGCCTCAAAGCCACTTCGATTGGAACCATAGTTTTACCAGTCACTTTAGGACCCAAGACGGTCCTCACCGAGTTTTATATTATAGATCGGGAAACCAATTATAATATGATCCTTGGTTGGCCATGGATACACCGCATGAAGGTGATCCCTTCCATGTTATTCCAAGAAATGATATTTCTACACTTAGGGAAAATATTTGTGGCACAAGGTGACCCAAAAACCTTCGATATACACCTAGCTTATTTGAAGAAAATACCGGGTGTTCACTCGTGTTTGAACTCCCAACAAATCAAATCATCAAACCAATTAATTAAAAACTAAATTGATACCTACCACGAGTTATAAGTTACAAATCCAGTCGAGGACAATCCAACACTCAAAAGTGAGACCAATGTTATAAAAAAATATCACTAGGGACTACCACAAAAATTATTGAGTTACTAGAGAAAGACTTACCTATTCTCCACCATTTTATTCCATGGGTATGGGACACACCACAGGGAATTACTTCTCTTCCATCGGAAAAAGTTTTTATGGTAGAAGTGACCGAAGAAAAAGAAATAGATATGAAAAATATTCCAACATCCATATTTCCAAGCAAGTATTGGACTCTCCACTTCGATGGAGCTAGATGTCACTTTAGAGCTTGGGTAGGAGTGATATTTATTTCACATGAGGGAAATATCCTACCTTTCTCCTTTAAATTAAACTTTAAATGTACAAACAACGGGGATGAGTACAAAGCTCTCCTCCTTGGCCTCATCCTAGCTAAAAGAATGGGTGTTGAAAACATTAGAGTACTAGGAGACTCGCAATTGGTTACAAACCAAGTCTCTGAGGTATATGAAACTAGAGCTAAGCACTTACAACTCTATAAAATGGAATTATTAGATCTAAGTAAGGGATTTAACTTCATATCAATTGAAGCAATCCCATGAGAGAAGAACCTTCTCGCGGACTCAATAAGTAACCTCAAGCATCTTGTTTTACCCCAAACAGTGAGTTGGAGTATAAAAATTTCACGATATCACTTCATACCGAACCATTAGTGCGTAAAATATCAACAAACTCACTCCTGACTCATGGAGAAGCCGAGGATGATTTTTCTATCATAGATCACTTTGATGATGATAGGGTCACTCTCAAATACCTAAACGCCTATGTAGAGCTACACCTTGCTCACTTTGTATAGTTGATCTTTCCCTAATACCACATTCCTCTTCCTCTTTGAAAATCCCATGGTAGAGTCTCCTCCACAAAAGGATCTTGATATCTACAAAATAGAAGATGGAGAAAGCTTGGAACTACCTCCAGCACCACCTAAATTTGAAGAAGGTAATGCTTCTTTGATAGAAGAAACCATTGACATAAACATTGGAATGGAGGAAGAACCAAATATTTCAAAGTTGGGATCCTCATTAACTCCAAAGGAGATATGAATACACACCTGAATTCTCAAAGAACATCAAATGCTTTTGCATTTAACTATAAAGAAATGACGGGCATTACGCTACAAGTCATGGTACATAATCTTGTCACTAAACTAGATGCGAAACCAATTAAACAAAATTCAAGACCAATGAAGCCAAAAGTGGCTCTCATGGTAAAAGAGGAAGTAATAGAACTTCTCCAAGTGGGGTTCATCAAGCCCATTGACTATTCACAATGGGTTTCTAATATCATCCCTGTCCTAAAAAGAATGGGAAGATACGCATTTGCATAGATTTTGGGATATTAACAAAGCTTGTCTAAAGGATGACTTCCCATTACCATCCATCGACATCATCGTTGATGCAATAGCTGGATTTGAACAATTATCCCTCATGGATGGGTTCTTAGGGTATAATCGATTAAAATATTTGAATAGGATCAAGCCAAAACTACATTCATAACTCCTGGGAACATATTTCTACGCTGTCATGCCATTTTCTCTTAAGAACACCGACACTACATATCAACGGGAAATGACTTATATATTCCACGATCTTATCCATAAAATTGTGGAATCCTATGTGGATGACTTGTTGGCCAAGGCCAAGAAATGTTGTGATCATCCAGAAGTGATCCGTATCATCCTCTCACGATTAATTAAATATGGCATCACATTAAACCCAAAGAAGTGCATGTTCGGTGTGACAGGAGGCAAACTTCTGGGCTACATTATATCTTCACAAGGGATTGATGTTGATCCAACCAAAATATGGGCTATTCTCAAAATGACCCCACCATCAGACGAGTCTAGAACCAGGTCATTTCTTGGGAAACTCGGTGCAATCTAAAGGTTCATCCCAGATTTAAGTTTTGCCATTCATCCAATCAACAATCTATTAAAGAAAGATTATAGCATTAGTTGGACTAAAGAATGCAATAAGGCATTTGAAGTAGTTAAATGATTCTTTTTGTCTCCACCCATGTTAATGCATCCCAAACCAGGCCACCCTTTGATCCTATACTCATGAGCTACTCATGTCTAGCTAGCTCGCATGCTGTCTCAAGAAGATAGTGATAAACAGGAACGTGCAGTCTATTTCATTAGATGAAATTTGATCGATTATGAAACATGTTACACACAGTCAGAGATAGAATGCCTTGCTATAGTATTTGCAACAAAATATTTAAGACATTACATGTTAAACCAAGAAACGAGGGTCATTGTAACGAACATATCATTTACGAACATTTCTCACGCAAGGGTCTTTGTCTAAAAAGGCTGGATGTTTCATAACCTTAATGGGAGAATTTGAGTTGACATTCGTAAATCAAAAATCTATTAAGGGACAAATCATTGCAGACTAGTTGGCTAACAATCCACTAGATGGAGGTGATCTAGTAAATCTGGACTTTCTTGATGAGTGTGTATACTTCGTCTAAACCAAGCCCCCATCTATACATGTCCCTGGTACACTGATATCCGAACAGGATCAAGCCAAAACTACATTCATAACTCCCTGGGGAACATATTGCTACGTTGTCATGTCATTTGGTCTTAAGAACACCGACGCTATGTATCAATGAACAATGACATATATATTCCATGATCTTATCCATAAAATTGTGGAATCCTATGTGGATGACTTGTTGGCCAAGGCCAAGAAACATTGTGATCATCTTGAAGTGCTCCGTATCATCCTCTCATGACTAATTGAGTATGGCATCACATTAAACCCGGAGAAAAGCATATTTGGTGTGACAGGAGGAAAACTTCGGGCTACATCATATCTTCACGAGGGGTTGATGTTGATCCAGCTAAAATATGAGCTGTTCTCAAAATGATCCCACCATCGGGGAGTGCAGGAATCGGGTCATTTCTTGGGAAACTTGGTGCAATCCGCAGGTTCATCCCAGATCTAAGTTTTTCCATTCATCCAATCAACAATCTATTAAAGAAAGATTATAGCGTTGATTGGGTGAAGAGTACAATGAGGCCTTGAAGTAATTAAGCACTTCTTGTTGTCTCCACCCACGCTAATGCCTCCCAAACCAGATGCCCCTTTAACTTATACTCACGAGCCACTCATGTCTCGCTAGCCTACATCTTTGGCTCAAGAAGACAATGATAAACAGGGAATATGTGGTCTATTTCATCAGGCCGAATGTTGCTCGATTATGAAACATGTTATACACAGGAAAAAGAGAATGCCTTGCCATAGTCTTTGCAACAAAATGTTTAAGACACTACATGTTAAACCAAGAAACGAGGGTAATTGAAAAGACAGATCATTTACGAACATTTCTCACGCAAGGGTCTTTATCTAAAAAGGTTGGACATTTCATAACCTTAATGGTCAAGTTCGAGTTAACATTCACAAACCAAAAATCCGTAAAGGGATAAATCATTACATATTGGCTAGCTGAAAATCCACTAGATGGAGGTGATCTCGGTGAATCTAGATTTTCTTAATGAGTGTGTATACTTTATCGAAACCAGGCCTTTCATCCTTACATGTCCCTGGTATTTTGATATCATCAACTTCATCATAGACCACACATACATGGAAGGTGTCACATCACAACAAAGAAGGTGGTTATGCATTATTACCACTAAATATGTTGTCTTAGAACATGTACTCTATCGTAAAGCCTTCGATGGCATGCTTTTAAGATGCATTGACACGGAAGAATCCAAGAAGATTCTTCATGAATCCCACAATGGGATGTGTGGAGGCCACTTCGGTGGTCACGCCACCACTCGTAAAATACATCAGATGGGCTATTTTTGACCCACTCTCGAGCATGATGTAATGGAATTTGTACATAAGTGCCACAAATGCCAAGAATTCTCTCATGAGATTCACATGCCAACACAATCCCTGCAACCAATAGCGACCCCATGGCCCTTCTCCACGTGGGGTTTGGACTTGATAGGGAAATTCTCTCCCTCATCAACCGATGGCCATAATTTTATAATTACAACCACGGAATATTTTACCAAATGGGTGGAGGCCATGCCTCTCACCACAGTACCAGGTTCGGTAATTGCCAAATTCATTCTGAACCAAATTATCTGTAGGTATGGTGTCCCACAAGTCATTATCTTAGATAATGGCATGTCCTTTAAAAATGACGAAGTCTCGTGAGTTATGTAGCAAGTTCAAGATAAACCATCACACAGCCTCTCTTTACTTCCCTATTTTCCATGCTCCATTTTTGCTCCAAAGCATCTTTTTGGCTTAGGCTGGTGGTCTGTAACTCATTCTACCCAGTCGAATGCCTTTGATATGCTCATAATGTTGTTATTCTGCCCTATTTTGAAGCAAAATCTAGGTTTCCCCTTTATTGTGCCCTAATTTTTCATTTGCACAGGCTGTGTCATTTTTTCCCTTGCCCAAATCATGTAAAAACTTGAAATGGAGGGAATCCAGTCATTTGTTGCTAAAATCCTAATCCCCAGGCCTAAATCATTGTGAAAACGTGATTCAATTGATTCAAAGTGAAAAATCCACCTTCCTTGTGAAAAAATTTGATTTCAGAAGCATCCCCTGCGTTTTTTGCATTTTGACGGGCATACGGGCATGTTCTACCCATCAAATTTATCATTGCAACGTTTATGCTAATGTGGTAGGTTTCTATTGGCCGAGGATGTGCGGGAAAAGTTTATAACTTGTCATTTTAAAAAAATTTGGTGAGGGGAAATTTTTGTCCATGCAGCCCCCATGATGCTTTCTGATGATGTGCCTACGTGGCACGATTTGATTGGTTGATGGATCGGGGTGGCGGGCCGCACTTAGGAAATTTTCTTCCATTTTGGAAAGTTTCTCAAAATCAAATTTTTTCCCAAGGCCCATGAGAATGGCATGATGACACATGGCACAGGAGGGTCAGGTGGATGGCGAAAGGACTTGGGAAAATTTTGATGTTTTTTGGCTCAAGGTGTCAGGGGAAAAATTTGGCCCCGCGCCCCGTGCCCAATGGGAAGGTGACACGTGGCATGGGAGGATCAGGGTGCAGGAGGTGGATGGACTTGGGAAAATTTTGACAAATTTTTGGCTCAAAATAAAATGGGGAAAATTTTTTCTTGAGGCCCATGCCCAATGGGAAGGCAACATGTGGCACGTGTCAAGCAAGCATGGATGGCGGGGAGTTGAAAATGTTTCAAATTTTTGCTCAAAATGCCAAAGGAAAATTCTGACTTGGAGGCCCACACCCAATACAAAGTGGACACGTGTCCAAGAAAGTTAGCATGGATGGGTGGAATTTGTGAAAATTTTGAAGTCTTTTAACTTCAAAATGTTAAAGTTACAATTTGGCCCAAGGCCCGCGACGAGTAGGAAGGCGACACGTGTCCAGGGAGGAGAAATGGGAATGGGGGCCAAAGAAAACTTTTGGGAATCTTTACCCTTGGTGTAAAAGGTAAAAAATGAAGAATAGGCCCGCATTCAATGAAAACAGGACACGTGTCCTAAATTTGGCTGGAGGTTTGGAGCACGGAGAGAAAGTTGAAAATTTTGCAAAATTTTAGCAAAAATCTCAAGGTGAAAAATAAACCCACGAAAAAATTGGGGGTCATCTCCATATCCAATAGGACAGAGACACGTGGCACATTTCAAAAGGTAAAAGGAGAGCGCAGGGCCCACAGAGGATTTTGTGCTCATGGAGGAATGAAGGTAAATTTGGTGAGTCGGCTCCACATCCAATGGGAGAGTGACACGTGGCAGAGAAACAACGGGCATTTGGGGGCACGGAACATTTTGAGAAAATTTTCCTTTTCTCAAAAAGGGAGAAAATTTGTCATTTTGGCCCATGGGTTTTCAACAGGGTCCACAGGAGGACACGTGGCACATCCAGGGGCTCACGGGGAAAATTTTCAAAATTTTCCCAAGGTCAGAAAAGGTTCAAAACACATTTTTTAAGGTTGGAGGCTCGGTCCAATGGTATTTGGACACGTGTCCACTTTATCCAGAAGTCAAAGAAGATATTTCTTGGTCTGCATGATGAATCTCATCAAGACACGTGGAGGGCGGAATTTTAAAGTTGATTTTAATCAACGGTTGCTGTGCATTTTCATTTTTGGGTGCCATGGATGCTCCAAGAAGTGTGGAATCATCATTTTGCACCAAATCACATGAAATTTTATATGAATCTGCATCCCTTCAGCCTTCTAAACACAATGGCACTATTCTTTTGAGCTGATTCGGTGCCCTATAGTGTTTTTCATGAAATATTTTCCTCATCCCGTGAAAAACACGTGAAAGGTGAAAGTAAAAAGTTGCAGAGTTAAAAATGGTGAGGGAAAAAGGTGAAAAATGATTGCAAATGCATGCTTGGCATGGTGGAATGCCAAAAATGACCCTGGGATGGATAAGGATCCAAGTTCATGCAATATTTTAAAATATTTGTGCATCTCTAGCATTTGGCGAGTTGTTTCACAATTTTATATCATTTTTCATCAAATGGATAGGGTTTTGTAACAAATTTGATCCCTTTGGCATATTCTTTTCTTGGGATGCAAGGATCCAAGTTGGCATAGGGTATATCATGTAGTTTGGAAACATTTTGTGGTCTCTTTGAGAATTTTGGAGAAGAGAGAGAAGAATTTTCACAGGGAAAACTGGAAGAAGTCCATTTCCTTTTGGAGAAACTACCTGAGAGCCATTTTTATTCCAGTTTGCATCAAATGTTCATCATGTTGAGTTGGTTTCAGCTTAAAAAGCCATCAAAAAAGCTTTGAGATTGTCTAAATAACATTCCCTTGCTGATATATTTGATCAAATTCTTGGATTAACTAGTTTTATCTCTTGGCAAAGCTTGCATACACTTGTATTTCAGTATGTTTTCAATTTGTGTTTCATGCTCATGTTGCAATCTTGTGTTTGGGATCTTTATTGGTCATACATGGTCTCATTTCTTGTAGAGGGTTTGAAGGCATCTATAATCTTCCATTCAGAAGAGCATTCATTTGAGTGGAGATAAACAGATTTAAATTCATCTTACCTTCCTTGTAAATTGAGGGTGTTTGTAAACCTTTGGGTGTACCTTAGGTCATGATCTAACAAGGGGTTCTAAATGCTTTATTGATATTTTTCTTCAAGCCTTTGTGGCAGGTTATCAAAGTTTGTATGGAATAGTGTAGATTTGGGCATCCATATGTGCACACATCCTGGTTGAAAGAGCACTTCAAATTCATTGAAATATCTCTGTTGTTTAGGTGTTGTAATTCTTTTGCAAGGTTTCCCAAAGAAGGTGATGACTCCTAACTACTCTTGTCCCAACATCTCTCATCAGAATTTCATTTTAAACTAACTCATCCTACCTACAATACCCCTACATCTGCATTGTGTGTCCACAAAAGAATTCAATCCTTTCACAAAAATGCACAAAGTTGATCAGGGTTCTATCATGTCTTTAGCAGCTCTAGCTTTGTTTTGAAAACATTTCCATCATTTAGTAGTGAAAACTCCTTTGAGTTTGGATAATGGATATTTGATCATGTTTTCACAAAGCCTCTTCCATATCATATGCAAAACACAAGGATATCTCCATCTCCTTACCATATAGGGGCTGCAATATAGGTTCTCTTGCCTTGGTTGATAGGCACAACCTAAAATAGTGAGGGTTAGATCAAAACCCTTATGAAGGTGCTATCCACTCCCTCAATTCTTGAATGCAAACAAGCAGATAGGTGTGATCCCCAACTACAAATGACATACAAACATCTATCTATCCTTGAGTGTCTTGTGCAAGTTCATGATGTTGTTCAAGTTGTGAAGGAGATTAAATCTGGATACCAACACCCGAGTGGCACCATTGCTGGGGACTTCTTGCAATTTCTTGGTGGTTTTGAAGTACTTGAAAGGTTTGAGCATTTGTGTGATCAAGTATTTGAGCTGTTACATTCTTGAGATATCATTTCATACTTCAGATCTGGATGTTTTGGGTAAGAAAGACTTCAAACTCAGCCTGCTCTCCTCATCTACCAGTAGTTTATATGATTTGGATGCACTTGTTTTTGGTTGAATTAAGAAGAAGAAAATCTGATTTGTAAATCCCTGCAAGTTTTCAGTATAACATGCATTTGATAGAATATTTTTAGTGCTTTCTTGCACAACTAAGGTGAAAATCCTTGGTGGCGACTCCATGTTGTTGGGATCTTGAAATACCAGTTGTCTAACACATTTTTATCATTTGAAACTTGTTGTTTAAATCTATCAAACTGGAGGGAAGGAGATCCCTCTTCATCAAGGACTCTTCTAAGAAGTTTCTCACTAAATCAAGAAGCTCAGAACTAGAAGGAAGAAGAGTGTGGAAAGTGGTTGGTGATTTGGTTGCAAGGAAAAGAATCCCCATAGTTGAATTTGAAGGAGAGCAGCCTGTCATTGAAGATTATAATTCCTCTTCAAGTAGATCTGATTCAGGCAATCTTCTTGCTGATTTTCATTCTCCATCAGGTGAGGGACCTTCTTGTGTATTTAAAAAACTTGCTCCTAAATCTACTCCTGTGGTTTCTAAGTTTGCTAAAGTCTATCAAGAGAGAGAGCCTTTGGGGGGTTGTCATTTTAAAGATCATTCATCTATTCCAATCAGACCCATTATTACTCCTCATCAGCTTGTTTCACCTCCAAGATCACCCCCACCAAACAATATGGCTCAACCTAGACCTCCATTTGTTGTAAACACCTTTGGTCCTATAAATTTTGGAGGAATGGATGGTTATCCAAATGTTGTCCCATAGGATGTGAGAAATAGGTTACCAAAATTCCAAGGTAACAATGCCATAACTGGAGATCAACATCTCAAACTCTTTGTTAACATGATGGAAGACTTTGAAATAGAATTTGAGGATGTGTATATCAAGTTGTTTATCCATACACTTGAGGAAGATGCAAGAGATTGGTATAAAGCTCTGCCTGATAACTCTATTGATTCATGGACTGAGATGAGTAATGCATTCAGATTACAATATGGAGACAAAACAGATCCAAGGTTCCTTCTATCTAAGTTTGAGAACATCAAGAAGAACCCTAATGAGACCGTTCATGATTTCAATACAAGATTTAATAAGACATTGAGAAGGCTGCCTGTCATTTTGAGGCCTTGTGATGAATCTTGCTTGATCAAATATGCAGATGCATTTGATAAAAAGGCAGCCTATTACTTGAGAGACAAAAATCCTACAAACTTGAGGCAAGCTTTCACCATGGCACTTCAAATTGAAAATAATATTAAAGCTGTTGGTAAACCACTTAAGAGGGATGGTGTGAAGCTGATAAACCCTGAGAAGCCTCAAGCTAGCAAGGGTGCTGATTTGGAAGATGTTGTCAAGACTTTGGCAGGGGTTGTCAAAGAAATTTCCTACAAATTAGCCCGGATGAGAAAGGAATTGGGAAAAGTTCACAAGGACAGCAAAGAACTCAAAACCATGATAGATTTGGCAATCATCCTAGGGGTGATCAAAGACAAGATGATAGAGGTAAAGGGCTTATTGGATCTGCAAATAGACAACCCCAAGCACGTGAAAATAGAGTGGTGCCTGACCCTCTGACTGCAAGAGTTGTTGTTGTTCAAGAAGTTGCTGATATGGATTGGTGTGATAGATGTTTTCTTCCTCATCCTCCATGTGAAATGGACCAGCAAGATATTAATGATGATAATGAGAATGAAATGGATGATGACATTTGTATGATGGGCAGCTCTTCAGGCTCACAACAAGCAACAGCAACATCAACAGATGTGATAAGTGCAAGGACTGCTGCAACCTTTTGGGATTGCATAAAGAGGGTACCATTTCTTTCTCTTCCTCAAACTCATGATGTAGATGTAGTTCAGGCCTTTGAAATTCCTAATAATGACTTTGAATATCTAAGGGCTTTAATGATCAAGAAGTATGATGGTGGTATTCCTTCGGAGGAAGATAGACAATTGTTAATGAATGTTGTGGTTGGTCAAGAAAAGGAGTACAATACTAGAAGTAAAGTTGTTAGAGGAGCTGGTCCTCAAGCCAAGCCAAAGACACCCTTGCTCACAAGCATTCCCAAAGATAATCCTAGAAGAGAAACAATTGCTAAGAACCCTGTTGTCCCATGCAAAAATATCAGTCCTCTTCATGCCCAGGCTGCCAAGAATACTTCTCCATCTGATGAACCTTCTTGTTTCCCTTCCAATGTTGTTTTGCCAAAGAATGTTCCATATGATATAGCCCAGGTATTGAGCCAAATTAAAGTGAGTGTTCCCATTATTGAATTGCTTAGAATTCCTGAACACAAGAAAAGAGCTTTTGAATACTTGGGATTGAAAGAAGAAAAGAGTATACCAAGCAGAAATGTAAATGTTGTTGAGAATCCTCTTCAAAGCATTGTTGGCCCTGAAACACCACCACCAATGGAAGATCTTGGAGAGGCACCTGAAGTGTATTTGGGGACATCCTTGGTTGATTCCCAATTGAATGTTGATCCATTCTTCACAACTTTGCTCATAAAAGGTAGGTTGCTTCACAATTGCATGTTTGATTCCGGTGCATCATGTAATGTTATGCCTCTAGAAGTTATGAATGAGTTGGATATCAAGGTGATAACAGCATATGGGAAGTGTACAGCCATGGATTCAAGGGAAGTGCTCCGTTGTTGGATGTGTGAAGGGTTTAGTAGTGCAACTTGCAGCCTATCCGGGTAAGAATTTAAAACTTGATGTTGTAATTGTTGACTGCCCTACCAAATGGGGTATGCTTTTGTCAAGGAAATGGGCTGCAAGTGTTGGTGGTAGTGTTCAAATGGACATGTCCTATTTCCACCATTCCCATTGAGGGCAGCCTTGTCAAACTCTATGGTGAAAAGAAGATGTTACACTTGATTGAAGATCCCAACAATGCTTCTTATGAAGTGTTGTTTGCTGATGTAGATGTTGACAATTTCATTGGTTTTGCTGATGGAAAAGAGAATAAGATGGACAAATCAGAGTGCCTTGGTATGGTAGGTTCTCCATGGACATTACTATTTGATGGAGCTTGCTCCAAAGTTGGAAATGGTGCTGGTATAGTGTTGGTTTCCCCTAGTTTAGAAGAGTTTCCTTTTTCCTTCAAGCTCAATTTTGAATGTACTAACAACATTGCTGAGTATGAGGCATTATTATTGGGATTAAGGATTGCATGGAAGTATGGAGTAAAGGATATTGTTGCTAAAGGAGATTCAGAGCTGGTTGTCAAGCAAGTAAGAAAGTTATGCTACAAAAAATCAGCGTATGAGACAATATAAGCATGTTGTTTGGGACTTGATTGAAATGTTTGATTCCTTTAACATTGTTTACCATGATAGAAGTCTTAATGCTGCTGCTGATAAGCTGGTTGTTCTTGGTTCTAGATTTGACAATTGCACCATTTCACCTTTTTGTGAATATGATATTGAAGTGCTAACAAGGCCAGTATCCGATAATGTGAAACATTGGCAGATTTTTGATGATGATGCACAAGTGTTGAGATTCTTACAATGCCAAGGAGAGTTTTCTGGTCAGAATATTGATTGGGAACCAATGGTGTGCATGAATGAAGGTAGAGAAACTTTGTTTGACAAGGATATTATACAATTGAAAACAAATACCATTCCTAAAGGTCTTGTTGCACTTGAATCCAATTTTAGCAATGTTGATTGCATCATTAATAGAAAGATGTCTGCTTCAAGGGATGTGGAAGAGCACAACTTGGGAACTAAAGAAAAACCAAGGAAGATCTGGTTGGGTAGTCATCTCAATAAAGAGGGAAAATAGTCCTATGCCCAACTTTTAAAGAAATATCAAGACTACCTTGCTTGGTCTTATTCAGAGTTGAAGGCATATAGAGAAGATTTATTTCAGCATGAGATCCCTCTTGAGGCTAAAACCAAACCATTTAGACAAAAAAAAGGCCTATTAACCCACTACTTTCCATGAAAATGCAAGAAGAGTTGAAGAAATTGAGAGATGGTGGCATCATTCAGCCTACTAGATACTCTTCTTGGGTTGCCAACCTTGTGCCAGTTAGAAAGAAGAATGGAGATATCAGACTTTGTGTGGATTTTAGGAATCTAAACAAAGCATCTATGAAGGACAACTATCCTTTGCCAAACATGGAGAATATGTTGCAGCTTGTGACAGGGTCAGAAATGCTTTCTACTTTGGATGGTTTCTCCGGATACAATCAAGTAGTTGTCAAAGAATCAGAAAGACTTAAGACAACCTTCACTACTCCTTGGGGACTTATGTTTTTGTAAGGATGCCTTTTGGATTGATGAATGTTGGTGCTACTTTTCAAAGAGGGCAATGGATGTTGCCTTTGCTGGTTATATCAATGAGTTTATTGCAGTTTACCAAGATGATGTGACTATTTTTTCAAGGCAGCGAGCAGACCATTTGCAACACCTAGAAAAGATGTTGATCAGATGTAGGGAGTATGGCATTTCACTTAATCCAAAGAAGTGTCATTTTGGTGTGCCAAAGGCCAAGTTGTTGGGGCATATTGTATCTAAAGAAGGTGTTATGATAGACCCTGAGAGAGTGGAAGCAATCAGCAAGGTGCCTATTCCAAGAACCAAGAAAGGTATCAATCTTTCTTTGGCCAAATAAATTTCATTAGAAGGTTTGTTTCTAATTTTGCTGAGCTAACTCTCCCAATCACAAGCATGCTAAGAAAGGATCAAGTTATTAAGTGGGAAAAGGCTGCCATCCAAGCTTTTGAAGGAATAAAGGATGCACTCAAGCATGCACCTATTTTGGCAGCTCCAAACTATAAGATGCCTTTCCAAATCTTCTCTTTTGCATCTGAATTTACTATTGCTTCAGTTTTGCTACAAAAGGATGAAAATGGAGCTGAGAGGCCTATTTCTTTCTTTAGCAAGGCTTTACAAGTAGCTGAATTGAGGTACACAATTATGGAGAAACAAGCATTTGCATTAGTAAAAGCAACAAAGATTTTCAGGCCCTACATTTTGAGTTCAAAGGTTGTTGCTTATGTTCCCCACACCATGGTTAAAGACATCTTATCTGACATGGAGATATCAAGCAAGAGATGTAGATGGGTTAACAAATTACAAGAGTATGATATGGATATCCAAACAACAAAGTTGGTAAGAGGTTTAGGTCTTGCCAAACTCATGGCTGAGAGTAATTTGCAGAATGTAGAAGTGAATCAGCTAGGGGAAGAAAGGGCAGATCTCCTTGACAAATTGATGAATTTTGAGTGGTACAAGGATGTGGTCTATTACCTCAAGCAACTTATGCTATCCCAGTCACTTAAATAAAAATTAGAAAAGAGCCCTCAAGCTGGCTTCTCTAAATATGTCATAACAGACCTTGGGCTGGCTTGGAAGAACCCTAAAGGTGTCCTCTTGAAATGCATAACTGAAGATGAAGCTCCCAAGTTGATTGCTGATTTCCATGGGGGAGTTTGTGGAGGACATTTTGCTGGGAGAGTGACAACACATAAGATTTTAAGAGCTGGTTATTGGTGGCCAACTCTTTTTAAAGATGCAAACTAGTTAGTTAGAAGGTGTGATAAGTGCCAACGTTTTTCAGGAAGATTGAAAGCTTCAGGCTCCCTTCCTTTGCAGCCTGTATCAGTTGAAGCTCCTTTCAAACAATGGGGAATGGATTTTATTGGTGAGATTTCAGATCCTTCTAGTGCTGGTTACAAATGGATCCTTGTAGCAACTGATTATTTTACAAAATGGGTTGAGGCAATTCCATCTAGAAAGGCAACACACCAAGTGGTAATGGATTTCTTGTTGAATCATATCATATGTAGATTTGGGGTTCCAGTTAAGATTGTGTCTGATAATGCTATGTGTTTTAGAGCCAAGCCTTTGATGGCAATGTGTAATGAATATGGGATAAATATGACCTATTCTTCAAACTACAACCCACAAGGGAATGGGCAAGCTGAATCAAGTAACAAAAACTTGCTCAAGATCATTAGAAGAACCTTGGAAATCAACAAGAAGAAGTGGGGAGAACAGTTGAAATTTGTAGTTTGGGCTGATAGGATAACTCCAAAAAGAGCAACTGGTAAAAGTCCATTTGAACTGGTGTATGGAACTCAGGCTTTGCTGCCATTACACCTGCAATTATCCACTTTTCAGTTTTCTCAAGCAATTGGAAGATCAAGAACATGGCCCATATGAATCAAGAATCAATCAGATCATTGAGTTGGATGAAGAAAGGAGAGCTTCTCATCAAAGGCATGTCAGGTTTAGGGAGAAATTGAAGAAGTTGTTTGATAAGAAGGTCACCCCTAGAGCTTTCAGTGTTGGAGATCTAGTTTTGTTGTGGGATAGTAGGCATGAAGACAAGGGAAAGCATGGAAAGTTTGATGCTTTATGGATGGGCCCTTATGCCATTGATATCAGGATTGGAGAAAATACATTTTTTCTCAAGGATTTGGATGGGGATTTGCTGGAGCTTCCTGTTAATGGCAGACATTTAAAACATTTCTTGGATTAAATCCCCATGTGAGGTATGCACAAGTTGTACATTTTGTATAGCCCTTGTTTTTGTTTTGTCTTTTCCTTGTTCTTGTTGTTGTTGGCTTGTGGTTTTCCCTTTTGTCCTTGGCAACCATTGTTGGTGTGGTTTTCTCGGTCTTTTTTGGTGAAAATTCTAGTTTTTGGGCTGCTATGCATGTTTTGACTCCTTGCCCAATGGATTTTTGGCACTTGGTCTACGTTGTGATCTTGTGGCACTCACTGGGAGTGCCCATCCCCAAGCAGGAGCCAATGTTGGTGCAATTTCTGGGTTTGCACACTTTGCTCTGATTTTCCATGCTCCATTTTTGCTCCAAAGCATCTTTTTGGCTCAGGCTGGTGGTCTATAACTCATTCTACCTAGTCGAATGCCTTTGATATGCTCATAATGTTGTTATTCTACCCTATTTTGAAGAAAAATCTAGGTTTCCCCTTTATTGTGCCCTAATTTTTCATTTGCATGGGCTGTGTCATTTTTTCCCTTGCCCAAATCATGTAAAAACTCGAAATGGAGGGAATCCGAGTCATTTGTTGCTAAAATCCTAATCCCCAGGCCTAAATCATTGTGAAAACATGATTCAATTGATTCAAAGTGAAAAATCCACCTTCCTTGTGAAAAAATTTGATTTCAGAAGCATCCCCTACGTTTTTGCATTTTGATGGGCATACGGGCATGTTCTACTCGTCAAATTTATCATTGCAATGTTTATGCTAACGTGGCAGGTTTCTATTGGCCGAGGATGTGTGGGAAAAGTTTATAACTTGTCATTTTTAAAAATTTTGGTGAGGGGAAAATTTTTGTCCAGCCTCACAGAAATTCTACAGATGATGTGCCTACGTGGCACGATTTGATTGGTTGATGGATCGGCGGGTGGCGGGCCGCACTTAGGAAATTTTCTTCCATTTTGGAAAGTTTCTCAAAATCAAATTTTTCTCGAAGGCCCGCAGCGAATGGCATGATGACACGTGGCACAGGAGGGTCAGGTGGATGGTGAAGGACTTGGGAAAATTTTGATGTCTTTTGGCTCAGGGTGTCAGGGGAAAAATTTGGCCCGCGTGCCCATGCCCAATGGGAAGGTGACACGTGGCATGGGAGGATCAAATGGGGTGGTGGTGGAGTTGAAAATGTTTCAAATTTTTGCTCAAAATGCCAAAGGAAAATTTTGACTTGGAGGCCCACACCCAATACGAAGTGGACACGTGTCCAAGAAAGTTAGCATGGATGGGTGGAATTTGTGAAAATTTTGAAGTCTTTTAACTTCAAAATGTTAAAGTTAAAATTTGGCCCGAAGGCCCGCGATGAGTAGGAAGGCGACACGTGTCCGGGAGGAGAAATGGGGGAATGGGGTTTAAGAAAACTTTTGGGAATTTTAAACCTTGGTGTAAAAGGTAAAAAAGGTGAAGAATAGGCCCACGTTTGATGAAAATAGGACACGTGTCCTACATTTGGCCGAGGTTTGGAGCACAGAGAGGAAGTTGAAAATTTTGCAAAATTTTAGCGAAAAATCTCAAGGTGAAAAATAAACCCACGGAAAAATTTGGGGGTCATCTCCGCATCTAATAGGATAGAGACACATGGCACATTTCAAAAGGTAAAAGGAGAGTCGGGCCCATAAGGATTTTGTGCTCACGGAGGAATGAAGGTAAATTTGGTGAGTCGGCTCCGCATCCAATGGGAGAGCGACACGTGGCAGAGAAACAACGGGCGTTCGGGGCGTGGAACATTTTGAGAAAATTTTCCTTTTCTCAAAAAGGGGAAAAATTTGTCATTTTGGCCCATGGTTTTGGTGAAGGGGCCCCACGGAGGACACGTGGCACATCCAGGGGCTCATGGGAAAATTTTCAAAATTTTCCCAAGGTCAGAAAAGGTTCAAAAGGCATTTTTAAAGTTGGAGGCTCGATCCAATGGTATTTGGACATGTGTCCACTTTATCTAGAAGTCAAAGAAGATATTTCTTGGTCTGCATGACAAATCTCATCAAGACACATGGAGGGCGGAATTTTAAAGTTGATTTTAATCAAAGGTTGCTATGCGTTTTCATTTTTGGGCACCATGGATGCTCCAAGAAGTGTGGAATCATCAGTTTTGCACCAAATCACATGAAATTTTATATGAATCTACATCCCTTTAGCCTTATAACACAATGGAACTATTCTTTTGAGCTGATTCAGTGCCCTATAGTGTTTTTCATGAAATATTTTCCTCAGCCCGTGAAAAACACGTGAAAGGTGAAAGTAAAAAGTTGCAGAGTTAAAAATGGTGAGGGAAAAAGGTGAAAAATGATTACAAATGCATGTTGGCATGGTGGAATGCCAAAAACATGACCCTGGGATGGATAAGGATCTGAGTTCATGTAATATTTTAAAATATTTGTGCATCTCTGGCATTTGGCGAGTTGTTTCACAGTTTTATATCATTTTTCATCAAATGGATAGGGTTTTGTAACAAATTTGATCCCTTTGGCATATTCTTTGCTTGGGATGCAAGGATCCAAGTTGGCATAGGGTATATGATGTAATTTGGAAGCATTTTGAAAGGTTTGTTGAGAATTTTGGAGAAGAGAGAGAAGAATTTTCACAGGAAAAAATCTGGAAGAAGTCCATTTCCTTTTGGAGAAACTACCTGAGAGCCATTTTTATTCCAGTTTGCATCAAATGTTCATCATGTTGAGTTGGTTTCAGCTGTAAAGCCATCAACAAGCTTTGATATTTTCTAAATAACATTCCCTTGCTGATATATTTGATCAAATTCTTGGATTAACTGGTTTTATCTCTTGGCAAAGCTTGCATACACTTGTATTTCAGTATGTTTTCAATTTGTGTTTCATGCTCATGTTGCAATCTTGTGTTTGGGATCTTTATTGGTCATACATGGTCTCATTTCTTGTAGAGGTTTGAAGGCATCTGCAATCTTCCATTTATAAGAGCATTCATTTGAGTGGAGATAAAAATATTTAAATTCATCTTACCTTCCTTGTAAATTGAGGGTGTTTGTAAACCTTTGGGTGTACCTTAGGTCATGATCTAACAAGGAGTTCTGAATGCTTTATTGATATTTTTCTTCAAGCCTTTGTGGCAGGTTATCAAAGTTTGTATGGAATAGTGTAGATTTGGGCATCCATATGTGCACACATCCTAGTTGAAAGAGCACTTCAAATTCATTGAAATATCTCTGTTGTTTAGGTGTTGTAATTCTTTTGCAAGGTTTCCCAAAGAAGGTGATGACTCCTAACTACTCTTGTCCCAACATCTCTCATCAGAATTTCATTTTAAACTAACTCATCCTACCTACAATACCCCTACATCTGCATTGTGTGTCCACAAAAGAATTCAATCCTTTCACAAAAATGCACAAAGTTGATCAGGGTTCTATCATGTCTTTAGCAGCTCTAGCTTTGTTTTGAAAACATTTCCATCATTTAGTAGTGACAACTCCTTTGAGTTTGGATAATGGATACTTGATCATGTTTTCACAAGGCCTCTTCCATGTCATATGCAAAACACAAGGATATCTTCATCTCCTTTACCATACAAGGGTTGTAATATAGGTTCTCTTGGTTGCCAACCTTGGAGGTTAGATCAAACCCTTATGAAGGTGCTATCCACTCCCTAAAATAGTGTAGATAGGTTGATCCCCAAATCAAAACATACAAAACATCTATCTATCCTTGCATCTTAAATAGTTTTATGCATAAAACATCAAAATCACCACTTATACATTATAACTACCTACATTGCATTAGTCATTTAGTTGTTTCATTTTGTTCACTCACATCATAAAATTGGTATCCCAGAACTTACTCTTAATAAATTTATTACAAATTTCTGAAAGTGCTTTGGCAAAAGCATTCAAAACACATCTCTTCAAACATCATCAACTATTTTCAAATCTTTTCATCATGTTTGTGAGACAAGCATTGATTGAAAACCATACCAAGGCCTACATACATGGCTTTTCTCTTTCTTTCTACTAGGTGAAGTTGTTCTTGCCTACGGTCTGTTCTAGAAGCTTCTTGGTGTCACATCTATCCCTCTTAAATCTATTTGAAAGAAAGGATATCCCAAAGTTACAGGTCGAAATGTCAAAATCAAACGAAATCAAAAGCACCAAGCAAACAAAATATTTTTACTTTACACACCTCTTTGCCCCATCAACCTTCGGTGATAATCCCACATCTCTTACTGGTGGTGTGAGGTTGGGAAAGTAAATAAGTTCCCTTACTCTCCTATATCCTACCTTTGGTGACAAACCCGTGCTTCTTACTAGTGCCATGAGGCGGGGTGTGGGGGTTGAGTCACAAAAACTAACAAATCTTGGTATGCTAAAAACACAAATCAAATTCTATTAAGAGAAAACAAATATCCAAATTCCAAAGAGATCAAATCCTCAAAACCAGATTTTTTCAACCAGGTTGCCATTTGTGAATCTAAGTCTAGATAAACTAGAAAGTAAGTGGCCTTCTAAGCGTGGTAGTAGTTCTAAGTAGGGTAGGTGTGTAGGTCCAAATTTTGTTTCTGTTACTGGTTTCTCTATCTCCCATTTTTCCATTCAGTCATACTCATACAACTTGTGCCCTTCCTAACTCTTGGTGTTGAGCCCTCACATCTTACTAGTTATGTGGATTTGGGATTGGGGCAAGTTCATCTCTTTATCACTATGCATTCATCACGTTTTGCCAACATAAGAAGAAATTAAAAACATTTCCCAAAGAGTTCAAAATTTCAGTACTACCATATGTTAGTATCATCTCATATTAGCATTAAAAAAAAACATACAAAGTAAAACATTCTGTTTACTATCATTTGTTATCCATCGCATACATTCTAAAAGAATGAAAAAAGTATTCTAAAAACATCTAAATAAACATGTGGAAACAAGTCACAAAATTCTAGGCAACAAGAGTCTAGATCAAATATATATATATATATATATATATATATATATATATATATATATATATATATATATATATAAATCAGGTTTCATATATAATGCCATCATGCACTAGGCATGGTAAAAACCCTCAATGAGCCCGAAAAATACAAGAACACTCATATAGACATCTCCAAAATGCTAAAAATGGTCTCTCAATCTCTATGAGATCCCTCGAGGGTGCATGACCACACCTAGGACTCGCTACACCAACACTCAATGTACCGAGGGCTCGTAGTCATGACCAGTAGCTGTTGTCTCACTATGATAATGACTCCTCCTCATCAAGTACTCGGTTGTTCTATATCCAAATAACTCTGCGCGGAGGGAAGTCATGATCTTCACAATATACCATACGAGGCAAAAACATCGGTATGCCTACCAGTGGCCGAGGTCTCCCCACATCCACGGAAAGCTCAACACGGGTCTTCTCTAAGGGGATAAGTAAGGTGTCAGTGCATACTCGGTGAATCAAGTCCCGCCACTGATGTCGCCACTAACTGGTGTCCCTCTCCCACATCTAGGGCAATGTGATGGCCTACAACAGACTCGCCATCTCCACCTAGGTCCTAAGAGAGTAACTCCTCTGAAACCAAAGTCACCCTCTCTACGCTCCACTCTGCCCTCTCGGCTTGTAAGATCTCCTAGGTATCATGCCACTCGGGATCACTATCATCCCCCACCCGTCTCACTGATCTCCATCTCCTCTATCTCCTCCTTGGTCTCTCCCCTAGTGAACTCCTCAGACTCGGAGTCCACGTCAATGGGCTCATCACTACTATGGGTGGGACCGGTGGCAATCCAAAGTAAGGGTGCCTGAGGAGCACCAACTCTCCCTTGAGCATGTACCACCCTCCTAGATGCAATAGTAACACCAAGGGTAACAATAGTCTAACCTTTACCTCTAGGACCTCCCCATGCCTCGTGGATAGATCTTTATACGGCCCCGCTTGAGAGGAAGCATGTCACTATAGGGGAGGCCAAACTGCTGTGGCACTCTATCAAAGGGGTGGATCTCTAGCTTCCCCACCATGTCTATCAACTGGCTGGTAGTCTAACAAGAAATCAGTGTAACGGTATCCTCTCCCCATACCCATGCCATGGCCTGATAAGGAGTGGCCTTCATGTCTACGATGGTCGAGAGGCCACTAGCTGGTGAGGTTCTCTAAGAACTATCATCCCCATCCACCTCGCTGCCCTGAAAACCATAGGATCCTCCACCTCTACACCTCTCCCATATGGGGTGATATGATCATACACCCAACTCATGACAAGAGTCGGTGGCTCAAGATCGTCCTCAGTAATCGGACTACCCTATATAAATCATGATAGGTAGTCTCGAGGATATCTTCTCCCCAAGCATAGACATGTTCATGGCCCTCAATCTATGTAATAATGGGGGCCCAACAATATAAAAGGGTGTCCCCTCCCTTATCTCCAATCATTCTGGATGCAAGGATGCCCATGATGGCCTTGTGGAGCAAGGGAATGTCTAACTCAATAATAGAGCGGATCCTCACGCCCTTCTTCAATCCCATCAATACAACTACATCTCCCATGTACGTGGCCCACTGAACCACCTCGTGATCTCGATCTCTTGTTGTATTAATAGATAGCCACCACCTAAGGATCGGAACCCCCAATATATGGTAAACATCCTCCAGGGTGATGGACCACTCACCCCTAACTCCTAGAAATTGGAAGGTGTTCCGATCCACATCCCAGTATGAAAATAAGTCACACAGAATGTGACTAGCAGGTGCAATGTGAGGGACCTATGCAATCCTCCAAATGCCAACCCTCTAAAGGGTATCTCGCTCTGCCTGAGAGAGCACCTCTAATACTGCTAGGAGCCAATCACACTCCCTCTCCCAGGCTCCATCTAATATACTCCTCCTCCTTCTTCATACACCCAAAAACAAAAAAAAGGAGTTAGTACTGAAATCCAGTTGAAAAACTATTAAAAACACGTAAAAATTCTATACATGCAAAAATAAGCTAAAATTTGTATTATTTTGGTCCTCTGTCATGGACCGCCACCTTGTGCAGAGCGGTGGTTCTGTAACCACCACCTTCTAAGGCAGTGGTCCCATAACCACCGCCCTACACAGGGCGGTGGTCCTGTCCCGCAAAGTCAAATGGGTCGTATACCCTAAAAAATGCTTAAAAATAAGCAAAAACACCATTTTAACAAAAATAAAAACCTACCCTATGGGCGCCCCCTAGAGACATGTTTAAAACTAACATTCTCAAAAATGATCACTCGAGTAAAAGATTTCATCATTTCCACATTTTAGGTCTAAAAACAATAAATCAAGAAGAACTAACCTAAGACTTCGTGGGTCGATGTTCTGCTCTCGGAGGCATGATCGCTATCTCACCACGAATGTTTTGACTATACTCTTGTTGAAAACCGTCACCGTGGGTCCCAAAGCTCAAAAATCTATCAAATCAATCACGTAAATGAATAGTAAAATGACCTCATTTTATATAAATAGCCCTCTTAATTTGATTTTGAATGTCTTTCGCAGGTCGAGCACCAACAGAGGTAAGTTCTAAACCCTATGGAGATAGTAAGTCCTCTTTTCATGTCAATTCAATCTTATTTCTCAATTTATTTTGTCTATCTCGCACTTGAGTCCTTTCTTTCATTTTTACAGTGGCGAGATCTTGGATGGCGAATCTCCAACACACGGGCACAACAGTATAACTCCTAACTCCCCATTTCGGGACCATCGTACTCGGATCCACCATTTTATGCCTCTTCATGTCTAAGATGCTTCTCTCGAGGGGGAAATATGTACGTACCCAAAATTATAGGGTACTACACCACCAGAACAATGTTACACATGCCCCAATGATGATACAGGTCTCCTTGCAAGGTGTTTGGAATCCAGAAAGGCTCACCAAGTATACGCTTGTATCCCACATGCCCCGCTCAGCCTCCATGTGCTTTTTTTTTCCCCTTTCCCCCTATTTTCTTGCATTTTAGGCTTCAGTGATGAATCGCCACCTTGCACGGTGGCGGTCTCGTGATCGCCTCCATACACAAGGTGGCGCTTTGTTCACATTTTCTAGATTCTTCCGACGATCGTGTCAAACATAAATCTTGAGTTTTACATGCTTTCTTCAACCACTTTGGCTTGCATTAATGTTTTTGGTTCCTTGGTAATAGTGTTTTTCCATTGTTTATAGTAAAAGAGTTCAAATGGGAGTTACCCTCTGGTAAATGCATTGGTTATAAATAGCTAGTTTTTTTTCAAGAAAATGGACCCTCATCTTCTCAATTTTTTTATTCAATCTTTCAATTTCTTGTTTAGAATTCTGTTAGTTTCATGTTTTGCTTCCATTGTTGGTATTTTAGAGGTCATATGATCTTCTTGTTTCAGTGTTGTTCCATTGCTGCTGCATACAATTAGTTTAACATAAAATAGCTTCATTTCTAGAATAGAATCCATTAGAGTTATAGGTTTTGTTTTTCACAAGGATAGTTTTTGAAACTCTCAGTACACTTGTGTTGTATTCCCGTAATAAATCCCACTAGGAATTACATAGTAAAGCTCTGTTCACTTGCACTATCCCTCTCCTACTCACATTGTATTTGGTCTATATCCAAATTTGCCATTTTTCGAATACCATCTTCTCGTGATACTATCATATACACAATTTCTAGATTCACGAGGACACGAAGGAACGAGGAGATCACACCGAGGGGATGAAATTACACGTAATCGGATTTACCACTATTCTGTAAATGCCGGTTTGAGCTATCAAAGTTATAGTTACGACATATCAAATAGAGTAGTGAATTATTTCATTTCGCTTAAAAGCTTGCTCTCAATATCGTCTGGAAAGTCTGCGGGGATTGATAGTTTTTGAGAAACGTGATTCATTCCTCACTTCTAAGGTAGGATCAAGAGTCTTTTCAATTCAAATATATAGCTACTTATATATTTAAGATAAAATCACAATTGCACAGAAAATAGCCATACCAGGCTACTTTGGTTATTTTATTATGTTAATAGATTAGTTGTCCATTTTATAAATATACTAGATTAGCTGCTCTTTAATTTCATTAAAATGCGTCATTGAAAATACAAAAATAGAAGAATGCTTGCATAGTGTAAATACATTTTTCATGATCGAGTCTATTAGTGATAGTTAAAAGTTGAATCATTTTGTATGACCATAATAGGTCCACAACAACCACGAACTCACGGTTGTGATCCCCAAGTCCCACAACCCAACGAGCCTAACAAATAAATTGAGTATTGACACCAACTTGAGAATGCTTTGGTGTTTAGATCCTCACCACTCCCGCCGAGATATTATAGTGTAGTTCTCCATATTGAACATAGAAGCCAATCAATCTAACATTTTTGGGCTAGACCAGAATATCACCCATAGTTAACTACGGACCCCTAAAATTGCCCATCACCATTTTATGACATTTTACTCGGAGATATATACAAAGCTCCCATAGGTCACTTCCCACGTATCCAATAGCCAAGAAAAAAATCTCGGTGAGCTCGACATTGATTGGAGCCTCCGAATAACCATTGTATCCGAACGAACCATTACACCAATTCAAGTTAGGAGGGCCTTCTTTGTCTTAGATTCACGATTCCATTATTACGTATTGAGGATTTAAGATTACCCAATTAGCTTGTCTATATCCATTTGTATCCCACAATCCACCAGCTATCTCAACAAGACCTTGGGAGGTCGGGTACGAGGAAGAGGTACTTGTAGAATCCTCCATGCTCGCATGTCACTTTTCCATCGTACAATAGCCTCTTTGTCACTCGGATCATCATCTATGTTATCCCCTTCACAAATAAGGCTTGTGAACTTGGATATTAGTTTTGGTGTGATGTGCATCTTGTGCCTCGTGAAAAAAATGATCCTCATGTACGCGCAACATCAACCACTGGTAAAGGCACTTAGGTTTTCCAAAGTATGGAAACTCATATAGTTACAATAATCCAACCTTCTCCAATTTTACCTTCACCTCATCGTTGTAAATGGGCATTTTGTCTAGCATCCTATTATTAGTTGGTCAGACCAACTCCAACACCATTTCCTTCTCCATTGTGCTCATGTGATGGTTATAATCACTTATGGCCATCTTTTGTAAGTGTGACTCCCACTCTTTTCCTATCAATACCCCATCTGGGTACTACATTTTCACATACCATTCTTCATTGGTTCTCATGACAACATCAATTTTCTTTCCCTTTCCCTTGCCCTTTGTTTTCTTTGGTAAAACGGTTGGTTTTCTAAGTGCCATATTTTCTAGTCATATTGAAATTAAATACTCCTTCCTCTTGCTCTATTCTACTACACTACTCAATCCCAAAGATCATTCCAAATCTTCAACTCCTAAAATTAATCCTTAGTTCTATGTGCCCTAGCTTCCAAAACCTAACCAGAAATCCTTCCATAAGACAAAGCTCTTCACACAACCTTCCTTATGCCAATGTACTCCTTCAACTGGTTTACAAATCTACTCTAGTTGCCCACTTAAATTTCTTGGATTCTCCTTTCTTCACAAAAATTTCTCTCTTGGATTCTCTAGTTCGCAAGAGCTTCTTTCACTTCATAATTGTAAGGTAATAAATGACTTTCCCGACCTTGTCTTTATAGTTTTTGCCTCTTTCCCACATTAAATACTCTACCACCTACCAATGTAATTTTACATTAAATTTGGTTTTTTCCACTAAACTGACTTTAAGCACTCTTACCCATGTGTCACATCCTATGTGAAAAACCCTTTACAACCTTCTAGCGTGCAAAAGTTAAACCCAACCAAAAACTCTTACATGAGCATCTACAGTGCCAACGGAACTTCTTCTATCCTTTTACCCGATTTTTTCCTTGCCTACCTCATGTTGTTCCTGCTCTCTTCATCCTTTCTGTACGTGGTTTCTGGAAAGCCTGTTTGATACCATAATCAAATATCCACCATTTCCTCACGTGCTTTCTTCACCTTACATGCTTCCTTCTAATGGGCCATTCACCGTAACTTCTACTGCCAACTTAACCTTGTATTACAGGCCTATATTTCATATCACTTCACCCCACACTAAAATATATGCACGGTCCTCTGTGCATACACAAATTTGGGAAAATAATGTTGTTACTTGCACACAAGGTGCAAAAACAAAACAAAAATAAAAGAACAAGCAATGAGAAAGGGAAACACAAGAAAGAAAAAGAATAAAGGGAAATTCTAAGATAACTGGAAATATTGCCTTATTACAAACACCAAGAAGACTTATTTATAGTAGGGCTTCAACCT
The DNA here is from genome assembly GCA_018340775.1 of Taxus wallichiana var. yunnanensis. Classification (NCBI taxonomy): domain Eukaryota; kingdom Viridiplantae; phylum Streptophyta; class Pinopsida; order Cupressales; family Taxaceae; genus Taxus; species Taxus wallichiana. The sequence continues at coordinate 303,202,254 of CM031243.1, read as the reverse complement.
ACTCCTATTGAAATGACCTGGTAACCTCATCCCATCTAGCACTTGTAACTGGAAAGCACCTAAATCAAGAATGTATGAGATGATGTAAGGTCCCAACCAATGGACTTTCAACTTCCTAGGATGGTGCAGATACTTGGAATCATAAAAAAACACCATCTTCCCAACCTCAAACTTCTTGTTCTTGATATGAAAATCATGCCATGCCTTTTGTCTTACTTTTTCTATCTTCTGACTCCATCTAACAAGTGATCACCTTTCGTCTAACTGCATCAACTTATCAATTATTTCTTCCAGTGCTTTCTCATCAGCTAAACCTCTTGTGTGTGTTATACGCAACGATGGTAACATGAATTCAACTCGTGAAATAGCCTCTGCACTAAACACCAATTGAAACTTTTTGGCCTTGTTCAACCTTTTTAGGTTTTCCTATATGCCCGTAGAACTGCTGATACTTTTTCATCCCAATCTTGTCTTCCAACATCAAAAATCTTAGTCAACGTGTGACTTAGTATCTTATTAAATGCCTCAGCGATTCCATTCACTTGAGGGTGATATGGGGAAGTCTTATGATGGGCCACCATAAATTCTACTAGCAGAGTCTTGAATATTTCATTGAGAAAGTGTGTACCCCTATCACTTTTTAAACTTAAAGGAAACCATACTTGCTGATTATGTTTTCCCACAAAAATCTAGCATTGTCACTTCGGTGCAATCCTTCGTAGGCCCCACCGCTACCCACCATGTCAATTAATCAGTGTAAGTTATGATATACCACGAACCATTCCTTCACGCAGCTGGTGCAATTAGACCTACAAAGTTGATTTCCCATTTTTAAAATGGTTTAGCACTGCTATAGATCGCAATGACATTTCATCTCTTTTTCTAGGTTTGCCAAGTTGTTGGTAATGGTCACGATCCTTGCAAAACTCAATACAGTCCTTGAAGATGGTTTCCCACCAAATCCCTACTAATAAAATCTTTCATGTGGTAGAGTTTCCTACATAGTTTCCTCCTACAATACCACCATGCACTTCCTCCATAATTACCATGCACTCATGCTCTAATACATATCGACACAGAACCTCATCAAAACCTAACTTATATAGGTCTCCACTAATCAACATGTAAGGTGTGATGTGTATTGCTAATTGCTTTCTTTCCAGAGCCTTCATCCCTTCTAGCACCACACCTATTTTTAAGAATATTGTGATATATTCCAAGTCTGAGGGCATGCACTACAACCTAAAGAGTTGTGTGTCTAGCATGGTATCCTCAATGCTTTATGCATCCTCTCCTGAGTTAATCCTTGATAAGTGGTCAGGTCTTGAATTTCTTTTTCTTGGTCTCACGACCATGGTGAACTCAAATTATTAAAATAATAGGACCCAACGACATATGCACCCTTGGATAATGGGCTTGTTGACTAATTATTTCAATGCCATGTGGTTTGTGTAGGATATGAATGGTGTTTCCAATAAATAATGTCTAAACTTGTGCAACACGTAGATCATAGACGATGCTTCATGCTCAGTAGTTTTGTAATTTTGTTCTTTTGATGTCAACTTTCTACTTGCAAAGCACAAGGGATGATCAACAATTCCCTCACCAGGTTGTGCTAACACTGCTCCCATAGTTGTTCGTAAGGCATCAACATGCACATGGAAAGTCTTATCCAAAGAATGAAAACATAGTATGGGTGCCATGACAAGCCTATCCTTCAAAGTGTCAAATGCCTTCTATTGCGCCTCTCCCTAATGAAAGGAACTCTTGTGTTTTAATAATTCCTCCAAGGGTGCAAAAATCTTGGCATATACCTTAATGAATTTCCTATAGTACCCTATATGCCCAAGGAATCTGCACATTTTTCTTTGATTAGTAGGATCCCATAATCCTACAATAACTACAACTTTAGTGAGATCCACTAATAATCCTTCTTTGCATATAATGTGTCCTAACAGGGTTCCAAATGGAGTAGAAAAGACACATTTCTTAATGTTGAGGGATATCCTTAATTTCTAACATCTCTCAAACATCAGCCTTAAATTGTCACAATGGTCTTTCACCAATCCATACATAGTCTAGTCATCTAGGTAAAATTGGAGAAACTTGTGGATGAAGTCCTGAAATGCTTGTACCATGATGCATGAGAACACAACAGGTGCATTCTTTAATCCAAAAGGCATAACCATGTAGGAAAAACTTCCCCACTTAGTGGAAAAAATTGTCTTTCTCTAGTCCTCCTTTGCAATCTAGACTTGATGATACCCGAGAACCCATCTGTGAAAGAGTAGACTTCGTGGCCAGCTACTCCCTCTAAAATTTCTTCAATAAAAGGGGTTGGGAAAGGACTGATGACACACACTGCATTCAAATCCTTGTAGTCAACAAAAATTCTTATCCTACCATCCTTCTTGATACTAATAACCATTGGGCTTATCCATTCTGATTCTTCCACTACCTCAATGATACCAGATGCTATCATTTTTCTATTTCTTCCTTGACCCGTATTCGTAAATTTGGATTCATTTGATAAGGCCTCTTCCGAATCGGGCACACACCTTCCTTCAACTTGATCTTCATCTCTCCCAAGGAATGGTGAATGCCTTTGAGTTCATGGTACCCACGAGGAAACAAATCTTGAAACTTGCACAATAGATCAATAACCTTTGAAACTTATTTTTCGAACAATAGTCTCTAATAATAGCTTTCTTAGGTTCTCAGTATCCATTCCAATGTTAACCTTATTTATTTTCAAGGGCTCATGGTAAGTGCATGCTTGCTCATCAGTGCTATCTATGACTTTACATGTACCCTCTAAATGGTTAACATCTAAAGTCTCCATATCTTATTCATCTATTACATAGATGATTGTTCCTTTTTCTTTTTCGATGCATGCGTGCTCAAGATGTACTTCCTATGATTCCTCTTCATTAAGGTGTGTCTCCAAATAAGGCTCACCAAGTAACTCCAATAGCCTATCCTCTATCATAGTACTATCTCCAATTGTAAGGCATTTGATTACTTGCAACGCCTTATCCACTGATGGCTTAGTACTCTTATACTTGAAGGCTTGAATGAGATCAATGCCAACTCCTTCCAATTACCTTTTTGATGACGCATCTCTGAATGAATATACCATGTGTGTGCACAACCTTGTAAGGTGGAATACAATTTATGCACCCATAAAAAAGGTGGTAATTCTTATGTGCTTCCCATCTAGGTCTTCTCACACGCTTAGATATGAAATGAAGCGGCCTCTTTACCATGGTAGTCTTATATGACTGTGGGCATGTTACTCATAGAGAACCTTATAGAAAATGTGATCCTCACCTCATGCCACTCTAGGAGGTTCTCCCGATGTGTATCCCACTAGTGTGCTACAGTTCTAAGTAGGTTATAGTTGAGCATTCCCCTCCTCTCGTCCTTATTTTTCCACTGAGCTTCCATTTCTCGCAAGAAAATTTTAGGATATTCTCCTCTAGAGTAACTTGGAAACTTCTTTCCTCCTAGGAACTTGACTAAGCATGCCTTTATTACCCTTGTTACCAATCCTCTAAAATGTCACCCAATTAACTCATAATTCTCATGTGCTTAATTGTTGCATGTCATACTAGTGGTATCACTCAAGGATTGAGCATGTTCAAACTGGATAACTCCCTCTGTGGGGTGAATCATCTCAGGATATCTGATGGAGTGTACATAGATTCTATCAAGGACTTCTTCTCCTAAGGGATTAGTAGAGGATGATGACTTCCCATCCATCGGAGGAATGACCACACTTTCTTCCTTATTCTCAAAGTTGATTAACCCTTTGTTAAACTATAGGTCGACATTGTTCTTGTAACACCATGGGCGCCCAAGTAACATTGGAAAGTTGTCTTCCTTGGTGAGCACCAAGACTTCAAAGTCTCTAGTGAACTTGGCCCCTTGGATGGTGATAGATGCATCCTTCAGAAATCTAATGGGAATTTCCTTAGTTTTGTTTTCCATGTACAACACATTCGAAGATGGCTACAATGTGGGCCTTCCCATTTGATGCCAGACATCTAAGGTAAGAAAATTTACCTCTGCTCCCATGTCGATGAGAATATTTCTCAAAATCCATCCATCAACAACTACATTCGAGTAATCTCCTTATCATAGTCGAGGTTGTGAGGAGGAATGTTTGCATGTAAAACCTTCCTTTCATGCTCTACTCCAAGGCGTGGTACCTTCTCTCTCAGCCATTCTCCTAGCAAAGGAATAATATTCTCTTTTCATAACATTTTACATACTTCCTTCACCTCATCCAAGTCATTATTTGGAACCTCGACATCCTTCCTTTACTCCAACTACCTAAATTCCTCCTTCAAACATTAGATCTCCCCTTGTAAACTCCAAATCACGTCCATAGTATCTTGATACACCTCTTTCTAATGAGCAAGGTCTAGATACTTTCCATGTAATACTTTCTCTCTTAAAACTAGTGTCCTTTGTTTTGGAATCTTCCCGGTGCATGCGGCCTTTGCTTGTGTCATCACCATAACAGGTTCTATCCCTGACTCATGTGCCACTCTTGGCATCTACTATGAGTCACCCTTCTTGATGCTCACCATCCCAGCACCTTTTTCTTTCCGGTGTTATAGATTCATATACTCATAAATTTATAGACACTCCTTGTACTTGTGTTTCTTTCCACACCATGAGCATTGTAGCAACAGTCGGGACACTCACATTTGTAATGCTCTATAGATCCACAATTATAACAATTTCCTCGCAAGAACTCACTTCTTCCTCTCGCAATGGTTCTTGTGACCAAAAAGCCTCTGCGAAAACCCCTTCCATATGTTCCTCCATCTACACGTCCTTCATAATGAAGGTCATAATCATTTGAACTATTTTCAAGGCTAGTTTGGTGCACACCTAGATCAATAACATCATGGATCGATCAATGAATCTGCAATCCTTGGTATCATGGGTTGTAGAGGAATAGGTCTAGCAATAACCAGATACATTTTTGTGGATTACATGTTAGAGTATGGGGCATATAATTGCATCATGATCCCCATGTTAAATCTCACAATCTAATGTATGAGTGTATACCAACTTCTCGAGGACAACTATCCTTTGCATGTCCCTCCACTTCGCAGATCACATGTACACCAAATCCCACTATGAACTTCATGCGCTGAGTTTACGATAACTTCTCTAACTACTTGGCCATTACAAAAATTTGAGCCTCCAAAAAGGACTAACACGAGTATTAATGATCCCAACAACTTTAGTGCACGGGTACCTTCTAATGCATTGCATGTTTCGTGAAATTCTTGTATGACAGAGCCCTTCTAAATGGTGTTATCAATCTTCCGACAAAGAATTGAGAATGTTGAGAAGGATGAATGTCATAAGATAGTTTAGATAAGAGAGTCTTGAAACATGCATCATATTCCCGCACACTCTCTGACATTCCCTACTTGATGTCCTTTAGAGCCTTGATGCTCTTCTGCTTAAACTCAGGGATATGGAACTCCGCTAAGAAGGTGTTCTTTAATTTGGTGTAGTTTACCACCATCTGATGGGGATCATACTTCCTATACCAACTATGCGTGCACCCTTGCAACGTTGTTTCAAAATGGATTTCCTTCCTCTCTGGGGTAGGGATCCCCTTCATGTGCCATAGTAACTCAAACTTGTGCACATTATATATAGCATCTTCAATACCCCTATAGTCCTGTAAGTGTAAAGACATCTCGAAGAAAACTTGGGGAGGTGGCTGGGGTACTTGTCCTCCTGATCCAGAGCCTTGGTTCCCTCTAATGTTTCCTCCTACACAAGATCCACTAGATTAACCAGGTCCTATTCCTCCTGACCCACCAGATCCACCTCATGTAGTTGGCATAAGACCTGAAGTGGTCACGCCTAGTCTTCCCAACGTCCCACTAAATCCGTGCACTAATGGTTTTCAATAATGTCCCACTTCTAGTGGTATGTCCCACACCACTCCCATATGTGATACCCAATCCTTGCATACTTCCACCTTGTCCAAATATTCCTCCAAATACATGAATGAATTATGTAACCATGGATGTTCCCAATGAGAAATTATATCTTCTTAGTGTAGATCGGTTATTCCCATTGATACCAACTGGGTTAACATTACTTTTCCCTTGATCTGGAAAACCAAGCACTAGGGTTTGGTCACGGGTGGGTTCGGATGTGCACTAAAGGATCTTCTTTCTCCATGCGATGAAATCTCATTAGAAGCTAAAGGGGCATCTCTCCCATGCTTTCTAATATGGGGTAGCACAGACTACTTAGGTTCCATGTCCTCTACATGAAACTCAACTCCTTCCCGTAGTGTATACCTCCATAGATCCATCACACTTGTAACCTCACGTTGTCTAGTCATCTCCCTTTCATGATATTTTCTATACTTAATTTGTATCTCCTCCCTTTTCTTCTCATTCACAATTTCTGTCATCTTCCTCCACCCTAGCTTCCTCTCCTAGCGCTTAGAGAAGATTTAGCCGGCCATGGGAAATGCTTCTAAACTCAAAGTAATGACCAAGAGCTTCATAGCCAAAGGAATAACACGCAAAAATGATCCTCTAGGCTCCCTTAGAAACTCAAACTCAACAACTTATGGGAAAGAATACATAGAAATGGTGTATTCAAGAGTATAACTGGTCAACACTCCCTTCCACCGTGATTAATAACACATGTCCAAGTCAGATCTACATCATGTAGTTTTTGATAATCATCAATAGTACTAGCTCGATCTGGATGTTTATCTTTGAAAGCCATTCATATATTTCTACTTTGGGAAGTAGCAAAATAATGTCTCATACAACTCATGGCACATGTTTTCTTCTACTCATCTACGCGCATCAAACTCGGGTTGTAGACACCAAAATTGGGTCACACTCCCCTTGGCCTCCTATTGAATAACCAACTCAAACATATTTACCTAACCATGGCCCCTTCCACCCCACATTAATATTAATTTAATTATCTTAATTAAATTAATACCCATCCTCACAATATTCATTACTTAATTATTTTAATTAAGCTAATTTCCACCTCATCTAGCCACCTCACCCTAGACCTATTCTTGGCATGTTTCCATAACTAACTAAGACTTGCTCCCACTTACCTTAATGAGCTAAGACTTAGTTCAACCCTAAAAATAAATTCCTATTATCCCTCTAACCACATTCCCGCTCATGAAAAAAGGTAACTTCCACTTTGATCTGGGAGAATAGATAGATCTGGTAGAAATGATTTCCAAGATCTGTTATTTTTAGTAAACCTAGGGAATCTCACCTTAACCGATGTTGATCATCCCTAAACTGATATCGGTCAACCCGGACTATCATCGGTTACCATTTATTCACCTTAGCAACCTTATTTTTGGGTTGGCACATTCTGAGATCAAGGAGACGAGAAGAGAGCTACATGCAAGCATAACTAGAGTCTTTTTATGCATCAAGACATCCACAATCAGCACCAGGACATATCTAGATGTATTATAGTCACGGAAGTATTCTAGGAAACACTACTGTGGTAGATCAAATTCCATCACCATTTAGCCATCAAAACTGTATCACGCTTAGTATACCTTCTACCAACATAGTCCATTTCAAGATATACAGACCTTGTTACTTTTGTTGTTGGTTTATACTTTGCATGTAAATTTCCCATCTCCTACTTACTTGTAGATTCAAATATTTCTCTACCCACACCACCAAATCACCTATTCTCTCCTACTACCTGCCTCTAAGTATATTTGATACTTTCACGAGACCTCCCAGTCCACCCCTCTATCTCTTTTTAACTCCAGCTTAACCCCACACTCATATCTTATTAAGTTCCTTTCACCCTAACCTACCAATGTCGGTTATCCATGAGCGTTATCGGTCCCTTCTAAACCATCGGTTATAACCAACCGACATCGGTCTCTCAATGTTTCATGCCTTTTTCCAATAAAAACCAACATAACATTCTACCAAGTGACCTAAACAACCTAGAACCTGACCTTGACCAGTCCCAATACCATGCAATCTACCTATCCTTTAGATTTGACTATATCCTAACTTTGTTATGTTAGATTTTCTTATTGTTCGGAATGAAATACCTAAATCATATCAAATACAGTAGGAATTTTCTTATCTGTCACATTAATTTGTTTTAAATAGTGGATTGACACCATCCAAGGATTATCACACTTCTTGGATATAGCACATGCTAGGTAGTCCACTGTAATTTATTATTTAACTCTTTTTATGTGGTCTTTTTTTCTATTTCGTAGTTCCTCCCAACCAAAAGGAAGCTCTCGCAATAAACATTGGATTAAGAAGTTAGAACACGTGCAAAAACCATCAACCAAAAAACATAAATAGGTATTCCTTCTTACCCCTTACCCTTATCTGCTTTCGTCTCAATAACGTAAATAAAATGGTGAAACATTTTGGTATGCCCTCGGTGGGACCCATCGGGGTTATATTACATTTTCTTCATTCCTAGGCAAAATTTGTGTGTTTGTTTCCCATTAAAAGGCTTACATATTAATCTTCTTCTCTCGGTAATCCTCTCTTCTCTCTAATTTCTCTAAAAGAAACATTTTTCTTGGTGCATTTAAAAAGAGTCATTCTTCTTTCTTTCTTTCTTCATTTAGTAAAAAAGCATACCCTCTTATTCATCATTTGCTTCATTGAACTTAATTTTTTTATTTGGGCTTAAAATTGGTTTCATTACATTTTGATTTGTTACATTTAGCTCGCATTAAAATGAGGGCAACCTATATGTGGGAAGTCATGCCCATCTAATGGTTGACATAAAGAATCGTAGAAAGCACATTCATGTGCATGTGTGTGTGTGTGTGTGTGTGTTCTACCAAACTACACAAAATTGAAATATACACATATTTCTTAAACAACCTCTTACCTGGGAACACCACAATGATCACATGATTAGAGGATTGACAGTAATCCCCATATCATTACTTATGTCAAGTCATTACCTCGTGAGGACGGCTAACCCCCACCATAACATAACTTAAAACCTCTCCTTTTAGATATCCTTATTCGTTACACTAAATTCATGAGTCAAGATTCTAAATAGAATAAGCTCAACACATTAAAAATCACTTGTTAGATACATGTTTTTATCATTTGATTGACATGTGTTTTGAGGTTTGATGATACGTTTCTCCATTTTTCATTATTTCACCTTGCACACTCCACAATCACAGTTGGAGTACTCTGACTTCTTCTGAGTGTGTCAGGACTTCATTGCATCATCTCAAGACCTCTCGATTATTATTTATATGAATCAAATTCACAACAATCCATTTATCTACATTTTTCAAATTTTCATAATAACCAACATCGGTTTATCCACTGGTGTCGATCTCCCCCTGACTGGTATCTATTTTTTCTTAACCAACATCGGTTTTCTGTTCTTTTGGGTTAAATTTCCCAAAGAACATTTATTTCATTTTCTTTGCTATCAGAGTTCCTGTGAGTCTCTATACTCTCTATGATTTGATAAACATTCATCATATAAATTTTTCATCTGACCATGACCAGTCTTTACTTCATTCGATAAAATTATTCATGTCTCACAGTAACCTAAATTGGTTACCCATGAACTAGTATCGATCATCCTTAATCATTATCGATTGAATATTAGTTGATACATTTCCCAAATCCACCCATAAACACATGGTTTCTTCATTCCACTACTCTCTGTCATCTGCAGGATACAACATCACTTGATATACATCCATTCACATGGTGTTGACTCGTAATCAATCTAACACTGTTATATTCCATGCAAGTCGTCAACAACTCCTGCCTAGTCCTTCACCACCCTCTATCCTATCACCCATGGATCCAACCCTAACTAACACCATTGTCATAGGAGATGAGGAATATTCATGACTCCTTGATCAGAATCCCGTAGCCTTACAGTTCTACCTTTCCCACTCTTCCACCCAGGACTCCTCAGGTCAATTGATATATGGCATGCCTGTATCCATCTCTCCTACCCTTATTCCCACTTCGCATCAGCCCCTACTAATTCAACATTACCTTCACCTACTTTACCCCGGTAGTTTCATAGCTAGGACCCATACCCACTATGACCACTTCATCTCGGTATTATTTGCACCTATAGTATCTATTGCCCCCTCATCAACCACCCAAATCATAATTTCATCTGCACCCATTATTTCACGGATACCAATTACAACAAAGCGCTTATGGTGTCAACGACGGCCCTACTCCATTCCATAATCTTATCCTTTCAATCCCACAATCTCTGCCCTAATCACTACTAGAGTCACTATGACTATCCCACCTACATACACATACTATCAAAACCCCTATCTCTCTCCTGTCACCCATTCTAGATATATTCCCTCTATGTCGGTCCCTATTCTCAACCTCCCTATTTTCCATCGCCATACACCGGAATTCCACCCACATCACATTTTCAGTACCATCCCTCCTACGCAACAAGAGCAGCCCTTCCATCACACCCTACCAATGACCTCATCAAATTAATGATGGAAAAGATGCAGACGCTAAAAGTAATCTTGGTTTCAGCTCACGTAATTATCTTAGCTATGATGAAATCTATAATGAGCCCATTCATCCATCCATCCCTATTTTCCCATATCCTGTACATTAGGAAATGCCAAAATTCAACCATTTCAATAGTGAAGAAAACCCATAACAACATTTGTGGTCTTTTAAACATGGGTGTTACTTGATCTCCCATGATGACGCTTTACTCCTACTGACCTTTCTCGATGTCCCCTGGCAAAACCTACATTGGGTAGGGTATGGTGAGCTACCAGAAACTCCATCTACTCGTTTAATGAGGTATCCCAATACTTCTTAGACCACTTCTCAATAAACATTGTTAAGAATGTCACCATGACTAATCTTTATTCCACACAAAGATGATGATGAGTCTATCGCTAAATTTTTCGCTCATTGGGCAACCTAATTAACCACTCACATTTCAATTACATCAAACTAAACTCATAGATTTGTTTACTTGGGCTTGCATTAGACACATCTCACCAACCTTGTAGGTGTAGAACTTTCACACTTTTTACGAGGCATTCACCATGGCTCGGAAATTGGAAATTTTTGCTATCGAATAAAATAAAATTAAACTTCATAACAAGAACATCGCGTTCAAATAAAATGATGCTTCTTCATCTTTGAAACCCAAAAAAACTATTTAAAACCCAAAGGATCTTCCAAAGCCATAGTTCTCAAGGCTGGCCCCCCTCATTAATCAAACCCAGCCAAACCCCCTTCTAATCTCTCTTCTCCAAGCTTTCCAGTTTAGACGAGAACAATGAAAGTACACTTCAATAGGAGAATCTTATGCTTTTGTTTTGGAAAATCTTATTAAAGCTGGTGCCATTACCCTTCCACCTATAAAACCACACACTATTTTTGACCATGAGTGCCCCATGCCCGCATGGTATAAAGAACATGACTTTTGTAACTATCATCATGTCAAAGGTCATAATGAAAATAACTACATCACCTTCAAGAATATCATCCAAGAAATGTTAGACAATAGAGATCTAGTATTCAATATACCAAACACACCCACTAACCAAAACCTACATATCTTCAAGAATTCTTTCCCTAATCATGCCCCATCTTCCAACCAAGCTAGTGAAACTTCAACTAATGATAACACTTTCCGTGAGGTCCAAGATATTTTTGATGACATACAATTTTCTTCCCAATTTCCTCATGTTTGTTCCATAGATGCAACATTACCCAGAGCTCCCCTACCTGCACAAGAACCTATTTCATCTAATCCTCCACCCACAAAGGAACCCCCTTCATTTTCCCCTTCACCCATGGAAGATCCAATAATTATCCCGCCACCTTTGACCCATTAAATTTCGAGTAGTTGTTAGTGGCATCTCCCCTACTCATAGGAGATATAGGTCCATAACCTACACCATCACAAGGAGCTTCAACATTGTCTAGCCCATCCTCTCCTCAACCCATAGAGGATCCTCTAAGAATACGATTTCCTATAGATGACCATTCACCATCGGACCTTCAAGATTCGTTGATCTACTTTCAGCTATCTTACCCACAGAGTCTGAGGCTAGCCATTTCCCTATATCTCAAACACATTTTACGGGGATTACTACTTGATCCACATCGGTACCATTTATGACAGTACCATTTTCATGCCTGGCCAATCGTTTGGACTATGTTGATAGAGCCTTACTTTCGGGACACCTTCACTCCTTGTTTCAACCCAAATGAAGTTGTCACTCGCCGACACCTCCACTATCTATCCAAAAGTGTTTCAAGTGACCAAACCAAACACAACCATGACTATTGCAACACCTTCCATGTCACCAACCATAGCCCAACACACACCTCTTCCCACAACCCAACATACATCTACACCCAAACACCTACCCATGCCTATATTATCTCCCTTACTTAAACCCATCACCACCTTAGGGGTCATGTCGACATCAAACCTTACTCACTAACCCATCATATTATATTTATCCACATCTTCCCAAACCAACACTAAATTTATTCCACTCCCTAAAAAAACACCCACCCACCTAGGCCTCATACACTAACCTTTCCTACCACACCATTATCACCTTCACCCCTGTCCATCCTAGGACCTCACCCCTCGACCCTGGCCAAGAAACCTCCTTCCACCAATAAACCAAGAATGCAGCAACCCACCTCCTCATCACAAACCTCTAATATACCCAAGTGACCCACACAACCTCTGTCATCACCTGTAACCTTCTTACCACCCATACCACCACTACCATCCATAACTTCTTCACTACCCATGACACTTTCTTCTCTTCCACTCACACCTTCTACCCAACCTCTACCGACCACCTCCATAGCAACTTGGTTACCCCGTGGGTCACCCATCCTCTTCCACCATCCAATTTTCCCTCTACATCACGTACACCCATGTCACCTTTTCCCAAAAAGGTGCAACCTAAAGCTAAGAATCTGCTACCCTCTAATAAGGTAGTTAAACCAACCAAACCTTTTGTCGCTAGCTCTTCTACCATGCCCATACCCAAGAAGATGCAACCAAAACCTAAGACCACTCCACACACCAAACTAGTGGACCAACCCATTCCCCCTCCTATAAAGCCTCTTCCCCTATAATCAGCCATATCTATACCCAAATCTACACTCACCTCCCATTGCGATCCACTAATAGGGTCCTACGCCAAAATCTTAACCAATCTCCTTGAAAATTTTGTCATCACATTACCACATCTTAGTCCTTATGACCCACTCAAACCAAAACCAAAAGGGTTTGACGAAACTACGATTTGCACTTACCATCGTGTGTCAGAACACGATCTAGAGAACTATAAGGATTTAAAAACTGACCTTATCCAATTATGTCCTCCTGAAGAAAATTTTGATGATGACGATATTCTTGATGAGTACCCCATTTCACCTCCACCAATTTCCTAGATCTCCTTCCATTACCTACTCAACGACCAATATCTCCACCCCACAACTTTTTGATCCACCCCGAGGTTCAAGATCAACATGATCAACATTGCCACTGTGCCCAAGAAAGACAAAGGTAAGGAAAAGGCAACTAGCCCATCAACCAACCCTGTACCCAACATACCATCCACACCCATACCCAAAGTCACCATTTGAGGTCCTACATATCCTATTTCTAATGGGGTCACACATCACACAATGCTAAAACAACTACACCAATCCCCCTCAAAATTTCTTTATATGACCTCGTCCAAACCTTTGAGTCACATTGTCAAGCCCTCATGGAGGTCCTTCAATCTATTGAGGTTTTACCAAATGACCCCATGCCCATAGCCTCCATCATTACCCCTAACCACGTAGCCTCTCTCACTAGGTCATTTCCTTCCTCTACACCTCCACATACTCACCAAGTGGCTGCCCTCAACTTTTCAAATGAAGAGGTCGCTCCTTCCATCCGATGACCCGGACCTTGCTCTTTTCATCTTCATCTTTATTAATAATATACACATATGATGTGTTATGATTGATGGTGGTGCTATTATTAACATCATCTCCTCCCATACGAAATGACCAAATGTGAATAATTGCCAATTACATGTATGGTAACCCGGTTATGATATGCTCCTTCAATGATGCCATGACCTCTACCATGTGTACCATTATTCTCCATGTCCACGTAGGTCCACGCACTATCTTGGAACTCTTCTATGTCCTAGAAGGGGATTTCCAGTATAACGTGTTGTTCATCCAACCTTGGATCCGAGCCATGGGTTATGTCCTTTGAATTTACACCGCTACCTCAAATTTGAACACGATGGACATAATTACACCATCCCTACCAACCCGTCTCCTTTCAAGCACCGTAACATGCTATACCGGACCAATGATGTGCTTGTATCGGCATGGAATCTACCACTATCTCTACTTCACCGTCACCTACAAGCCCATCCACCAAAACGCCACTACCTCTTCTATATCTAACCTTGCTATCCCCACTACTATAGCCTCTACCACTGACTCACCTATTTCCCCATCATCTAGCAATCCATCTATACCCACTGCCCGCATACCAACTATTGATCCCTTAGAAGGTTTTTTTCAATGCCTAACTCTAGGGGAATACCGCCTATACAATATCAACACCTTCCTCACCCTGTAAGTGTATGGGAACCTGCATCAACACCCCAATTATGACATTTGCATCAGAAACATTTTTCCTTATGGCCCTCCCCACCTTTACACTAATCTAATGTATGGGGGACTTGATATGGCCACCTATAAACCCAAACCTCCATCCCAAACCCAACCATTTTCATCCGACCTACACTCCCTCACTAACCATTGCTTCACTCACACTTTCCTCCACCGGTGCGTGTGGAAAGGATTTGGCTTCAGATTTTATGAATAGGGCCACCATACTGTCATTTCTTATACCTCTCATAAACACAATGACCATAGTGTCATTGGTTTTGATGCACCACCTTCCAAGAATGTTCGTGTCGACCTCATCTAGGATGGAAAATATTCCCCACCTCATTCACCCACATTACCATCTTCACCCACGAGTCCATAGATCCTGAATCTATTCCTCCTAACTTTTTTTTCATAAACACCATTTCCTGGGCCTCTGACCTATCAACATGATGGAAAATCTCCCTCTTCTCTCCCATTCCTGTATCCTGACATGATCGATGATGATATACCTTCTATTAATGTCGTTCAATGTCAAGATGATGAATCCATCCTCACTTACCTTAGTACGGAAGATTATTATATTCATTGGTCATTACCTTCTGAGACACAAACCATGTTGAATGAATTGACCATCGAAATCAACATTAATACTCAAGATGACCCACACAGTCTAAAGATCAGCCAATCCTTAGATACTACTAAACAGGAAGCCTTCACCTCTTTCCTTCGAGACCATAACAACGTGTTTTCCCGGTTCTATGTCGATATGCCCAAGATTGACCCAAAATCATGGTCCATAATATCATAACCATTCTTGATGCCAAACCCATCAAATAAAAGGTTTGGAAAATGCATCCAAGCATTGCTCTTTTGGTCAAAGAAGATCTTCAACAACTTCTCTGAATTTCCTTCATCTTACCCATTGACTATCCCCAATGGATTTCTAACATCGTTCTAGTCACAAAGGCAATAGGGGAATCCATATTTGCATGGAATTCTATGACCTCAACCTCACCTATCCCAAAGATGATTTAGCCCTACCCAACATCAACCAACTACTTGATCTCACTCTCGGCCATGAAATGCTATCGCTCATGGATGGTTTCTCGCGCTACAATCAAATATTACGAGTTCCCGAGGATCAACACAAGAATTCCTTCATTACTCCTTGGGGACTTTCTGCTATTGAGTCATGCCTTTTTCCTCAAAATGTTGGTGCTACATATCAATGAGTCATGACTTACATCTTCAATGACATCATGCATCGTATATTGGAAGATTACGTAGATGATCTGATTACCAAATAAAAACATCAAACCGAACACCTGCCTATCCTTAAAGTCATCTTTGACCATCTCATCAAGTATTGTGTGCATCTTCAACCAAAGAAGTGCGTCTTTGTGGTACTTTCTAGAAAACTCCTAGGTTTCATCGTTTCTTTGTGTGGCATAGAAGTCGATCCTACTAAATTCAAGGCTATTCTGGAAATGCCTCCACCTACTAATCTCTATCAAATTTGAAGCCTACAAGGAAAGTTGCAATCCATTCATCATTTTATCTCGTAAATTTCTGACCGTTGTCAACCATTCCATCATCTGCTCAAGAAATATGTGTCATTCAAATGGGATGATGAATTTCATAAAGCCTTCAAAGCCTTAAAACAATACCTCCTTCAACCACCAGTGTTCATTCCTCCTAAGGATAACCAAACCTTTTACCTATATATTTCTACCACTGACCATTCTTTAGGTGACATGCTTGCTCATTGCAATGACCAACACCAAGAGAAATTGGTTTATTAAATAAGCCATAAATTTATGGAATACAAAACTAGATATACCCACTCCGAAAAACTCTACTTACCCTTAGCTTTTGTTGCCACCAAACTCTACCATTACCTACTCAATCACAAAACATTCATCATTACTAATACTAACCCATTACACTATATGTATGCCAAAACTTATCAACATCAACATGTCACATGTTGGATTATGCTTCTTGCTGACCTCGACCTTGAAATCATTCATCAAAAGTCCATCAAGGGCCAGGCTATCGCTAACCAACCAGCCGATGCATCTATTTCAAGGAATCAACAATCTAACTTTGATTTCTTGGACAATTCTATAGCTACCATTTCCTTGGAAGAACCTTCTTACCAAATGACCCTCTTCTTTGATGGCTCTAAGTGTTAGTGTGGGCTTGGGGCTGGTTTTATTGTCATTCCTCTTGATGGTGAACATATGCCTTTGTCTTTCAAACTCGATTTTGATTATACAAACAATGTTGTTGAATACGAAGCACTCATATTGGGTTTCCAGACTGCTTATGCCTTAGATGTTAATTCAATCAATATCTTTGGTGATTCTCAGTTGGTCATAAACCAAGTCAATGTTATATACCGATTAATAAGTCGTAATGAAATACTTCAAAAGTATAAGTATCATGTAGACATAATTTTGACCACCTTTGACCGTTACGCACTTCAAACCACCCCATGATCTACCAATAAATTTGTGGATACCATGGCCAACTTGGCTTCTCAGATACCTGCTTCTCCCGTTGACTCTAAAATATTTTTCACAATATAAAGGCTACAATCACCCTCTTATTTACCTTGTGAGGTCTACTCCGTCAGAACCATTACCCCTACCCTACGTGACCTTTGGTATAAGCAATATGTAGACTATCTTTCCCTTTCCATTCTACCCATCGACCTCACTTGTAATAGACAACATGCCTTTACTAAAAGTGTCTCTCGTTATGTCATCATGGGTGGTCTTCTTTACAAGCACGGTTAGGATGGTATTCTCTTACGATGCACTCGACAAGTTTTGAAATTCCCTACACCATTAAGGAAGTCCATGATGGAATTTGTGGAGATCACTTTAGTGGTTTAGCTGTCACAAAATGCATTCTTTGCCTAGACTATTATTATCCAACCCTAAACCATGACTGTTTTGAGTATGTCAAATGTTGTGTGAAATGCTAGCAACATGTTAATCTCCATCACACACCTCGTCATACCTTGCGGGTCACATGAGAACTTTGGCATTTCTCTCAATGGGGTTCGGACCTTGTCAATGAGATCAACCCCATTCTTCACAACTCCACTAATGGATCAGAAACACTACTAAATATTACACTAAATGGGTAGAGGCCATTACCCTCATTTCTACAAAAGTCGAGAAGATATGTGAATTCATCAACCATCACATAATTTTTCACTTTTGTGTTCCTCACTGCCTCATCACTTTGATAATGGAAAGAAATTCAAAAAGAAAATCCTATGCAAACTATGTGATGTTTTTGGCATCCAACTTATAAAACCAATGGTCGTGTCGAATCAACCAATAAAACCATGAAAAAAATTCTTGTGAAGGTAGTCAACGATACAAGGAAATATTGGCATATGCACATTCCTTTTGCCTTGTGGGCTTATCGCACTAGTATTCTCACTTCGACTACTACCACACCCTTTTCTCTCGGTCTGATGACAGGCCGTCTTACCTCTCAAAGTCCAAATTCCACCTCTCTGCATCTCACTACAAGACATGCTCAATGACGATGAATTTTTCCAAGATTGTTTGGCACAACTTGAGTTATTAGATGAACATCATCTTAATGCTCTTGACCATCTCCAAATCTACCAAAAATGTATCAAACGTGCCTATGAAAAACATGTTCACAATTTATTTTTTCTAGTCGGAGACCTCGTCCTAAAGGAAAATCAACATGTAACTAAAGAGGAGAAAATTAAATGGGGAAAATTTTCTCCTAATTGGCTCAGACCCTATATTGTTACCCATGCCTATGGATCAAGTGCTTATCATTTGTCTTCACTTGAAGGTAAACCTGAACCTGAGCCCCTTAATGCCTTGCATCTTTGACCATTTTATTGTTGACGTCAAGTTATATACCACTTTTTATCATTTGATCACTCATCCCTTGAGCATTGTTCACCTTCCATATTACCCATTTTAAGGATCCATGACTCAACAAGAATCATGTGATTACCCATCACCTTTCAGCCTTATCTTCAATATGAGTACCACAACTCTACTCATAGCATGATTCTCATGGATACTTTTCATCTTCTTCAAGATGGAATCCCATGGTTGTTCATCACTCAAAACCACCTCTTTCATAGTTAATCTCTATGTGTTATGATCTTGTCTTTTAAAAAGAACCTAATCTTCCTTTATAGTCTTTTCCATGAATTAAATGTTCAAAAACAAAAAGGGATGCAACTCCTTGAGTCAAACTTCCAGCAAAAGATGAATCCCTCAAAAGGGACATCTCTTCACTCTAATTCCACCACTATAAATAGATTGCTCCCTTGAAGGACAGCTATATCAAGTTATTTCAAAAATCTAAGAAAAATATCCAAAAGCTTCCCACATCAATCAGCTTCACGAAGACCTCAAGGAGATAATATACTCATCCCATATAGAATTTCTACATTGACCAGTCTATTAAAAATAAATAAATTAAGAAAAAGATGAAATTTTCTTCATGGAATTGCCTATTTTTGATCATGGGTTTCTTGTTCCAAAAACACACTGTCGTACACTAAGTTACATTCAACCGCCCATTCTCACCTCCTTGCCTTTTTAGCCTAATTTCCTCGTTACTTAAGGGACTTTCCACAAACGTGACATTTTGTGATTATGCAACTTTCTTCACCCTTAGAATGGTCCATTATGCAACACCTTTAGGGTCTTACGTTCATAAGCCCCTCTTAGGTATGGTTGAATCATTAGGGTTCTTATCAATTAAGCAGCTCTTTTACCACCTCTTACCATTCACCTTCCTCATTACTTATTGATTATCCTATACATGACCAGATCATCGACACCTATATTTAAAAATCACTCAACCATGCCTATGACCTAAACTCAATCATGCCTGTGACCTACATTCAACCATGCCTAACACCTATCACTCCACTCCTTTATGTCATCATAATCTTCCCTAGCTTATGGGATAACTACATCGGCCTCGAGGTCCCTTTTTGTCGAGACTATGTAGGAAACACTTGAAGGCATGGGGCCCTTGGAGGTTAGCTCGGCCAATCTTTACCCCAACCAATGACCCCTTTCACTTTCCTATTCACATTATACCCTAGTTAGTTTTCATTTTATATCTATAACTGGAAATTAAACCAAATAAGCATCAATTAAAACACATTTTTATTATATCATCAAATCATTCATTTATCATTTTTACATTTCCACTATAGCACATATTTGGAAATTAAAAACCTAGCATGTATATACATCACCATTTTCCCTTCATGTTACCTATAACTCGGACATTACCTCACGCCTAGATAACTTGACTCCATCATGCCTATAACTTAACTCCATCATGCCTATGACCTAACTCAGCCATGCATATAACATGACTCCACCATGTCTATGACCTAACTCAACCATGCCTATAACCTGACCCCACCAGGCCTATGACCTAACTCAACCATGCCTATAACCTGACTCCACCATGCCTATGACCTGACTCAACCATGCCTATGACCTAACTCCACCATGCCTAAACACACCTATTTTCCATCCATCTATACATAACAATCAAATTCTTCCAACACAAGTACATCATCATCCAATCATCCATCTCATCATAAAAATTTGTGTATCCATACAATATACACTGATGCCAAATAATAATCACAATCTCTAAAACCTCTCATATACAGCCTCACCATCTTCAACACGTAGGCGGATATGATCAAAAATAACATAAAATATCATATAACTCATCACTATCTTTGGCACGCATGCCGATATATATAAAAAATAAACAACTATACAAAATAGGAGGTACATACAACTATCAGACATCACCCTGCTAGATATCCTCCATATCTATCTCACATGTCTCCTCCTCCTCCTCCACCACTATGCGATGTCCTGCTAACATCTCACCGCCCACCAAAGGTCCTGGCCTAATCTCTTCTCGGTACCTCACCTAGGGCTAGCCTCCATGAATTGGTGGCCTTTCCTTGACCTTGTCTCGGGGCTCGATGGCCCCCTGTGCTCTCCACATTGTGGGTGCATGACCTGGTCCTCTCACTCAAGGCCTATTGTGCTCTATACTCTCCATAGGATAGGAAATATATCCCTATAGCCATCAGCTAATCCTGATAATACCTCACCTCACCTAAGGCATCCCTTAACCTAGCTATAGGTATTATCTCGTGGTGTCACCATCGCCCTCTCGACCACGTGCTCGTATCTCGGGCTCGAAGGGCCACAACCTCGTGTCTATGGCCTAGCAAACCGTGGTCAATTTTACCTAGACCAACATCGGTCTGTGGCCGTATTAAACCATGGACGGTTTACCTAGACCATCATCGGTTAAGCATGACTAGTGTTGGTTACCTTTTTTGACCCCATGACAAACCCTTACACCTTATCTACTTTCCCACAACCTTTTTCAGCTAACTCAACACCGACCCTAGCCCTCTACCTCATTCTCCTGACCTCATCCTCTATCACCCCACCTCACCATCATTTGGGGAATCTTTCTACCCCTCCTGTGGCCTTACTTACGCCACAACTTATTTTTACCCACACCTGACCTCCTATGCTATGAACTATGTGCCTAGACCCGGAACATTGTTAGTGACCTTTAAACCATTGTAATCACTATACCTTGTGACATGGTTACCCCTATTTATTTATCCTACCAACCTTACCTTTCCTATTGTCATGTTTTTATCTTGACTCGACCTTTGGTGTAATTTGGAACATACCTAAACATTCATGTACACTGACCTCTATTGGGTTTCCACACCATATCCTATACCTTGATATACCATACTCACTTCAACCTTATTTGGATAGACCTATTGACATTGGAAGATGTAAAGTTTGGAAGATCTTCAATCTGGTACCATGTCACGCTTTATACGTGTACTCAGTACATTCGAGTGTTACTACCTTTGACCCTAGCCCATTTCCTTATTTTCCCCATTCGACCTTTACCCCATTACCCGTCTTTACCTCCACCTACCCTCCCACACCTACCTCCCTAACCATTGATTATGTGGATATTCCCATGTCCTCACTCATTGCATCTTATGATGATGGTACCTATTTTTCTCAACCTAATAGCCTTACCTTGCTTATGGCCATGAACCTTATCCAAACAAACCTTGACCTTTTGGATGTACCAGAACCACACCTATGCATTCATGTATCTTACCTCATTGAGTGTCCAGACCATATCCTTTACCCTGGATACCAAACCTCAACAACCCTTGTTTGGATGACCTTTATGACCCTAAATAACGTACATTTGTTATGTTGATAAATAATGGTATCTCATGGAATTTCAAAACGTTTGCATATGTTTGAATGCTCTACCTAATCACCCACCCTACCTCTTATAATCACCATACCCTCGACCATCACCTTTTATCACACCTAACCCTATTTTCTCAAACCACCCACCTCCGCATTTTATTAAACCACTCACCATTTCCTTCTCTCACCTCATCGGTTCCTAGTTTGAGGGGAGGTTACCTTCACCCATGCTTGGGAAACATCACCTTCACCCAGCACATGGGGAAATCACATCTTATTTTTTTCAGCTTCACTTACCAATACAAACTATGCAACAAAAAGGGGCAAAATGTAGACACCAAAATTGGGTCACACTCCCTTAGCCCCCTTTGAATAACCAACTCAAACATATTCACCTAACCATGGCCCCTTCCACCCCACATTAATATTAATTTAATTTAATTAATTAAATTAATACCCATCCTCACAATATTCATTACTTAATTATTTTAACTAAGCTAATTTCCACCTCACCCCTCCACCTCACCTAGCCACCTCACCCTAGACCTATTCTTGGCATGTTTCCATAACTAACTAATACTTGGTCCCACTTACCTTAATGAGCTAAGAATTAGTTCAACCCTAAAAATTAACGCCTATTATCCCTCTAACCACATTACCGCTCATGAAAAAGGTAACTTCCATTCTGATACAGATAATAGATAAATTTGGTTAAAATGATTGCTAAGATCTATTATTTTTAGTAAACCTAGGGAATCACACCTTAACCAACATTGGTCATCCCTAAACCGACATCACCAACCAGACCATCGTCGGTTACCATTTATTCACCTTAAGACCTTGTTTTTGGGTTGGCACATTCTTAGATCAAGGATATGAGAAGAGATCTACATGCAAGAAAAACTAGAGTCTTTTCACACACCCAGACATCCACAGCCATCACTAGGATAGATCTAGATGTATTACACTCACGGAAATATTTTGGGAAACACTATTATGGCACCAAACACCATCTTTCTGATCAACTGCCATCACCATTAAGCCATCAAAACCTGTATCACAATAAGTATACCTTCCACCAACATAGTCAATTTCAGTACAAAACCTTGTTACTTTTGTTGTCGGTTATGTTACATTTCCCATCTCCTACCTACTCATAGATTCAACCATTTCTCTAACCACACCACCAAATCTCCTATTCTCACCGCTACCTACCCTGCAAGTATACTTGAGACTTTCAAAGACCTCTCGGTCCACCCTTCCATATTTTTTTAACTCTAGCTCAACCCCCACAATCAAATCTTATTAAGTTCCTTTCACCCCGACCCTACCGATGTCAATTATCCACCACCGTCATTGGTCTGTTTCTAAACCATCATCGCTTATAACTAACTCGACATCGGTCTCTATGTTTTGTACCTTTAGAACCACATAACCTTATACCAAGTGACATAAATAACCCGAACCTGATCTTGACCAGTCCAGTGACTCCCGAGATATACCTACCCTTTAGATATGACTATAGCCTAACCTGTTATGTTAGATTTTCTTATTGTGCTTGAATTAAATACCTAAATCATATCAACTACAAGTAGGAATTTTCTTATCTCTCGCATTAAGTTTTTTTAAACTATGGATTGACAACCTGTCTAGGAGTATCACACTTCTGGATCTATCAAACTCTAGGCGACCCATGGTCATATATTATTTAACTCTTCTTTTGTGGTCTTGTTTTCTATTTCAGGTAGTTCCTCCCAACCAAAAGGAAGCTCTCACAGTCATCTTTGGATTGAGAAGTCGAATGCACACAACAACCATCAATCGACCAACATATAAAAGAATTCTTCCTTGGCCCTTACCCTTACCTATTTTGTCTCAATTACGTAAAGAAAAAAATGAAACATAGGTCTAGTGTTGAATCTTTGAGAAAACTCATCCTCCGTGCTCTGGAACCATGTTTCCACACTTTCTAAGGTCAAACGCTCCGTCATCACACATTTCAAGGAAAAATATGCATGCCATTTCTCACAACAACTTTGAGAATAGGTCCCATCAACAGAACCAAGATGTAGTCATATTTTATACCCTTAGACCAATAGTCTAATCCCAACTATGTCGGCCTATCACCCAAAGATGTGCTAATTCTCTCCTTTATGTGAGTCTTATGAGAATGCATCATCTTATACCAGTGTTCAAATGGAAATGAGAAGAAATGAACCATGCAACATTCTAAGAATGAGATGTTATCTTATTACATCCGAAAAGAGAAATAATAGGAAACATAAGGAATTGGCTCATACAAAAGGAAATACATAAGTATTATACTTCCAAACACAAATGATTTATAATAGAGCATTGTATTCATGTTAACAGATTAAATAACAACATTATAATCCCTTCAGTCATGATAGACCCTTATATAACAATGTAGAGTCAATTCATGCATCATAGATACATTATGCTCACCATATTATAAATAAAAAGAATGCGGACCCATAACTCTAAATGTGTCATTACTTACATAGCTCTCCTAATCCCTAACCCATAACATCCTCCATTCACCTCTCTTTTCTCCACCTTGAAATATCCATACTCTATATACTTTTCTCTTCTCTTTATTTTCTTCCATTGGGTGCTTGTATTTATAACCTTAGCACCCACTACCATGCCTTTAAGAAATTACAGATCAGTTACCAAGTTTCTAAGTGGTCCCTCATGGAAGTATGCCTTCTCAAATTTGATCTATCCACTCCTTACAATGATGTCTTCTGGAACCTTCCATCGTATTCATGGAATATTCTCTTTTTGATCCCACAGTCATTATGATGGCACCTTATCCAAAAGGGTCAGGCTTTTCTTTTGTGCTTCCTGGGATACCGAATGCGGCTAACTACAAAACCTATTTTTCCTTGTGCACGCATTTTGTGTATTCACCAAGACCCTTCTAGAACCCTTCCCTGCATGCCTTCAACGCACGCGCCCTTCTTCAACTAGGTCATGTGTGCCCATGTGCCCTTTGTACTTAGTTGATATTATGGGACCCAATAAATTTTGAAATAAATCCAACTCCAAAACCCAAAATTTGAATAGTTCCGGAAGTTCAAAAGCTTTGGTTCTGAAAGCTTGAAATAACAACCTCTCAAATCTTGAAAAAGGTAACTCTCAAAATGGTGACTTTTGAAAGGTAATAATTCCACAGATCTGAAAGGAAAATTTTGCACAACCCTTGAATTCGATGAGGTTTGACGATTGTTTGCAAAATCGAATAAAAAGTCCAGACAACATGTTTGAAAAGACTAAAAATAAACAGAAAACAACAGTGGCTTCCATGTTTGAGAAAGAAGAGAAATAATGGAAAGAAAAGGATGATAGAAAACAAAAACCATGATCAATCTAAACCAAAAATATTAAATAAACTCAAAAAATTACCTTGAAAATGATGCCTTAAGGTATGATATGGCACAAAAAAATTAGGGTGTCAGAGCAAAATCCAGTAAAAATGATGGGTGAAAATATAGGTTTATATAGGTAAACCTGAAATTAATGCCCACAGGCCAACACGTGTGGGGTATTTGGAAATTAAATGTTCCTCAAAATCACTAAATCTGAAAATTAAGCGTGACAGTTTTAATACAAAACTGAACCCGAAAGGTCAAGTTCTAGAATTTTGGAACTTGGACTTTCAAATTCAAAGGATTTAGATAAAAGTATCCTTGGGTGCAAAATGAAACCCTGAAACTCAAAAGCTTGAAGTTCCAAAATTTTGTAATTTTAGAATTTTAGAGTTTGGAAAGGAAATACAAGAAACACTAAGGAAAACTCTGAAACCTGAAAGCCTGAAGCTCCAAAAATTTTTAACTTCAGAGTTTCATATTTCAGAAGTTTGAGAATATTTCCTTCTTACAAGTAATGAAAAACCCTAAATAAGAGAACTATGAAATCCAAAACCCAAATTTTAGACTTTAAAGTTTAGAAAACTCCCAATTTCTTAGAAAAATTTAGGTAAGAAATTTTCACGTGATGGAAAAAAAATTGATATTTTTTGAAACCACCTTCCAGTTAAAGGTAACTTAAAATTTAACATCGCTGAAGGTTTTATCGTGAGCTGGTGAGGCGTAAATTCTCATGTGGATGTAACTTTGGGGAAATCATGGAGGTTCGCGCCCAGACAAAACAGAATCAGGACTTAACCACATTTTGGATCACGGTTAACATCGCGATAAAGGAACACATGGAGATGCGACCAGAATTAGTTATGGATAAGGTTAAGACATGGAGACTTGTAGCTCAAGGAAATCATATTCCAGGATATGGTTATCATGATGGGATTAAGAGTTGTAAAGTAGATTTAGTTATGGATTAGCTGGCACTTGCATGTTGAGGATACTTGAGTATGGCAAGACATGATGACATTTGGCAGGTGGTTCACTCTAAGTGATGAGTAGGTGGTAAGGAATATTCCTTAGAGTCCCTTGTTATGTATTGATTTTCATGACAACAAAGGAGGAGAGAATGCGAGAGATAATGATGTATGTGCAAGAAGGTAGAGAGAGTTAGGAGAGATATGTGTGATCACTATTGTAACTTCAGTAGTGGAGCCATTAGAAGATAATACTAGAATTTTGATAATGTATCTAGTCCATGTATGGATTCCTTGATGTATTTGGCTACTGTAAACATTTGTGAATGAATATGATGGTGTTGTTCTGAATATCTATGTTAGGGGTTCAAACCCTTGTGTTCTTTATATTGTTCATGGGTCAAATCTGATTCCTTTATGCTGATATAATGTTTTCATTCATGTTATGGTGCATCTGTTATGGATTTAGTTTTTTTATCTCTATTATATAGAATTTATTTGTTTATGTCTCAGTATTATGCCTCCATTAACAAAGAACATTCTTCCAAAGCTCACATAAAGGAGGGGCTCGGCACATGCGCACGCCTCCCGGTGAGTGCTCGGTTTAGGATGGGTGATATGCTGATGCACCTGAGAGTTAAAGGGTTGGGAAAAGTGACTACATTGGGGTAGAATAATTTTGATTCGAGACCTTGAATTAATATGGCATCATTGAGATATTTTTTCCTTCATTTTTAGGGCTGATTTAGTTTATGAACCCGTGATAGAGGAGGATACCCAAGAAGACCTTACTATCCATAACAGTCCTCATGAGTATCGATGGAATATTTTTATCTCTCAAACATCATGGTGGATGAAGAAATCAAGGAACAAAATCATTTTTTTCTTCAGCAGAGGAAGAGGAATACCCAAGTGAGCAACAAGCTTCAACTAGTTACGCTTATTCACCAATGATTCGATTAGATGCTATAAGCAATCATAAGGATTTGGATTTTGTAGAGGAGTTTTATGTGAGAACAATGATGACACCAATTTCAAACCAGTCATCAAGGTAGAGAATGAACTATTTGTAGATGAAGAAGAAGCTTAAAATCAACATGCAAATAGTCACCTTTTCTAGGAAATTCTGCAAAGTGACTTCATTCTTGAAGTTGGGATTCAGAGAAATGGGAAAACTTCACGGATTATACCATACCCAATTAAATATCTAGCTAGCTTGGATCCCCAATCGAGAGTTACCACCACCATGTTTACTTCCAAGCATAAGGACGAGCTTCAGAGTGACAAAGATCAATTGCGATGCCTCTTAAAACCAAATGTAGAGCAACTAAAAGAGGTATTTTTCTTGTTTCTAGTTGATACCTTGATGAGTAGAGTGAAGAATCAGCTCCATTTCAGTTTTTCACTCTTATTCATGACTAAGTTCGATGTCAAATTAGTGACATGGTCCCGCCAGTGAATAAGGGAAGTTACTTCTCCCTGGTTTGTAAGATTTGTTTGAGTTTTCCTTACCTCGGGTTAGAGTAGAGTAATTATGTTTAATTTTAGCATAATAAGTATTTTTACACACTCGTATGTTCCACTTCGGGCATGCATGATCTTCATTTTTACATAGTGTGTTGTGGTGTTCTTTACTTGTGCACAGCTTCATTAGAAGTGGCAAAGTTCATGAGGGAAATCAATTTTAACTACAATCTCAAGTGCATCTCAAATCAACATTTATTTCTAGACTCTTCAATGCTTCATCCTTGCTAAGAAATCATTAGTTCAGTTATGCTTCTTACTTGGAAAGAAATCATATTTTGGGACATTTTCGTGAGGATCATGCTTCATCCTATAGATCATATTTTCAAATGAAAGAGAAGAGAATTCAGATTGAAAACAATTTTCCACTTGCATAAAACCTTCTTCAAAATATTTTCTTATAAAAGTTGGAAAATTTAAGCAATAGGGAAGTTCCAGGTTCAAGCAACACTTCAAGCGAGCTTAAGGGATAGAATTTAAGAGTTCAATGTCATATTTTAGATCCTTAGGTTGACTCCATGACAAATAGATGCTTTATGACCACTGATCAGCTCATCTAGCAGGTAGATGTCCCCATGAGTACCCAAATTGTCATCCATTTTTACTCCCTTGGTAAAATGGAAAACTAGAGAGAATTGAACTTGGGCACTTGACAGGGCTTCAAGGTTGAATCTAGAGGAAAACAAGTAAAATTTTATGTTTTGGGGCACTTACAGCTTGCTTTGGGGACTTAGAATTACTTTTGGTGAATTCCCCTTCTTCTTGGGCTCCCAAGGGTTAAAAAAATTGGCCAAATTTGAGAAAAATGGATCAAAAATAAAAAAGGGTATTAGGGACCCTTCAATCAATTTTCCTAACTTTGGCATCCAATAAAATTCTAAAGAGTTAGTGAAAAACTAGAAAAAGTGAAAAAATGACCCATTTCTAGTGTATTGCGACTAAATCGACATCCGGGAATATGAGGAAAAAGTACTAGTGGGTTGTGAGTGATCCAAAGGCCCAAATCAACCAATTTTCTTTCGACTAGAAGTAACCCATTTATATTGTAGGATGGAGACAAATTGGGAACAAAGGACCCGCATGGGAATAAGTTCCTCACGGGGTCGAGCTCTGGTGGGCCATTTCAGCCGATTTATAAAGGATCGCATGCAAGATTTATATTAAGGGTTGATCCACCACATCAAGCTTGGGTGACCCATATAGAAATCAGATGGGCCAAGACCCTTGTGCATGAAATGGTTGATTCATTGATGATCAAAGGGTGGGTGTGGGCCGCATGGGGTATAGGGAACTTGTTCCCTATGGTTGTAAAGAGTTATGTAGTCAATTTGAGGTAGTAGTATATGTGGAGAGGTCATAAATCTTGGGCAAAATGAACCCACTTAACCCCATTCCATGACCATTTTAGTTCCCCACACCAATGAAATTACCAAAAATCAAAAGAAATGATGCCTAAACCCTTGCGGACTATCAACGAACAAATAGAACTAAGGTAAAACTTTTTGTAAATGAGCCATATGATACCCTGAAATCTACACCCCCAAAAATTTCCCGATAACTGCTTTCTAAAAACATTTATTTTTGGATTCATAATTTAATGTACTTTCTCATAGACTCAAGTAATTAGAGATTTAATGGGGGTAGGTGGGCCAAAAATGCAAAAAAAAATATCGAGATCAAATGAACACTTCTAGGTGGTTGAAAATGAAATAAATGAAGGTATGGAAGCCAATTTCTTCTGCTACAAGATAGATAACGTCGGGGAAGGGATTTTAAGAGGTGCTCATGCCTTTTTTAGAGAAGTTAATGAAAGTTATTGGTGGGTGGGAGCAGAAACCCAAGTTTCTCTTCTTTCTCTCTTCTGTCATCACTTCTATTTATTGAAAACTTTTTGTTTTGAGAAGTAACGGATATTATGGGACATGGGGAAATTCTTTAAAAATTGTTTCTCAATTATATTGAGTTGTAATCCTTCACATGGGCATAGAAAATGTATGTTTGCCTCTATTTCATCAATGTAATGGAATGTGCATATTATAAGAGCAAAAAAATCTATTTTTGGGGTGTTCTTTCAACCCTTGCATTGTTTTGTTGTATCTCCTTGCCTCTCCATTCTTGTTTTTATTTTTCTATGCATGCATCTCTCATTTTCAGGTTACTTTTAGTGTGTTTCATGGAGAAAATATGGTGAATGGATCCTTGGTTTATGTTACAATTGTTTGACCTTTCCTTGTATTTTCCTCCTTCCTTCTTCCTTAAACAGGATATCTCCACCCCCTTTTTCTAGTGTTATCACCTATGTAGTGTAGGATTTTCTTTTCTCATGCTCTCCCTTTCTTCTTGGTCCCATGGAATTGGTATAATAGAGTAATTAGTTACATTTACTTCATTAGAATTATTTTAGTACTAGTATTAGGTAGATGAACCAACCTTCTTTGGATGTTCATATCAAGTAGCAAGTCCCACAACTTGATACATGGTCCCATGTTACCCAGTTACACCAATTGCATAACACACACATGACATAAAATCAAAGGGTTTTATAATTTGGTGATAAAATAATGATTAAAAAGATAAGTGAAAAGGTTTTAATGACTATATTCACCCCCTCTCAGTGGTTGTGATTCAACCACCATTATTCATCATTCCTCTAGAAGAAGAAAGAGAAGAAGAACCAGAGGAATAAGGAGAAAGGATGGATGCACCTCTGTTATGGGAAAAATACTTGTTTGTTGGCCTTAGCTCCACCACTTCATGAATTTCCAAAAGGATCAAGAAATAACTTTCCCAAATTCCATGGAGATGGAAAACAATGATGATATGACCATATTACAACTTTCATCACAGCCTATGGCATTCTTGTAGTACAACACAAATATGTTTCCATGCAATTATTCATGGATTCATTACATGATGTCACTGCATACTAGTTTTTCTACTTGCCATCACACTCAATTATTGATTGGGATGATATGAAAACCAAGTTTGAGGAAAGATTCAAGAATGTAGAAGATGTTCATGCCCTCCTTGCTCAACTTACTTAGATGAATAAATAATTGCAAGAGTCCATGAGATATTTCATAGAAAAATTAAATAAGTTGATCAACAAGATTCCCACTAATGTTTGTCCTACTAAAGATAATCAGAAAATTCTCTTCATGAATGCCCAAATTTTAGAGGTTATTTTCATACTATTGCGAGTGCAACTGAAAATTTTGGACAATGTGCAAGAACTTTCCATTCATGTGTAAGATGAGCTCATTATGTCAGAAAAGGTCAAGAATTATTCAATGAAGGATAATGCCAAGAGTTCCTAAGATGAAAGAGATGATTCATTACTACAAAATTTGGAAATTGATTTGATAATGTTGAAAATGAAGTTTCCCAACATGCCTCATACCAAAACTGGAACATGAATCATATTATAGAAGCACCCCAAAGGATTTCCTTGGAAGCTCCACTGGTTAATGTAACATGTTGAACTAGTGAAGATGAAAGAGAAGAAATTTCTAAATCAGAATTTGAAGAAGAAGATGAAGGTGAATGTGCTAGAATTGGATATTTTGAATACTCACTAGACAAATATTTTGAAGAATCCATGAATTGATACACCCAAAAATTCACATATGCTAACAACACAAGAAAATATAGGATAAATTTATTTATTTTTGACTTTCTTGACACATAACATGACACAACATGTCACCACCAAGGTTACAACTAACTCTGTGAACAACTCAATACAAGGATGACCACAAAGGCAACACGGAAATGTTCACACCCATCAAGGATAATTCACTTTTCTTTTTGACAAGAAAACATAGGAATCCACCCACATAACACACTTACAGTTAGGGAAAACCACAGTGAGAAATTATTGAAGGTTATTTATTTTAATAAAACATCCTTCAATCCTTAACTTACATTTTCTAGGACTCTGGATATGATTCATACAATTCCTCTTACAATGCTAAGTTTCTTACTTTTACACTGAAGAGAATTTTGCTTTAAGTCTTCTCTATTATGAAATTTATTTGTTTAATTCGTTTATTTAGTAAAAGAGGGTAATTTAATTCCACAAGGCCATCTATTCACACTTACGCTACTAGAACTCGTTCATACCCTTATAACAACATGGGTTCGCATTCAACACACTTAAGAGAAGAAATACAAAGCACCTTGGAAAAAGTTAGAGGAAGAAGGTCGAGTTGAATTCATCTTTAAGACCTCATTAGTTATTACCAGGATTTAATTGAAGCTTGAGAATTTATCCAGAATTATTAAAGATTTTACTTAGGCTTCACTGAATGAGTTTTACAAAAGAAAACAATTTACCTTCCAAATGGCTGAGAGATAGATTGCATGGTTTCTAAATTGTTTTCTCCTACTTATTAAATCTTATTATCTTCTAGAAACTAACCATTGATTTCCCTTAAGCTCGTTTAAGAATTCACCATATAAGGATAGTTTTTTCTTGCCTAGAAAGGGTTAGCAAGTTATATAATTTTACTTTACAAGGATAGTTTCATCTTTGATTACTTATGGAATTACTTGTTCTCAAGTAGGTCACCTCTACATTAATTTATTTGAATATAAATTTTAGTTTAACTTCTATAAGGGTTAACCAACCCATTTTATTTTACTTATAACACATTGTTACTAAGTCTTAGAAAGATTTAACTTAACATTTATTCTCAAGATCAAAGTTTAACAATACTCATTTACGAAAAAAAACAAGGTTACATCAATTCTTAGAATACCGATAATCCATTAAGGTCACTCAACAAGCGGTAAACCAATTTTCTTATATTTTCAATGATATTCAAATGATCCAAGGTTTCCAAAGTTAAGATGAAAAAGTCCACAATACATTATACTAAGACACTAACCCTCTTCTAAAGTTTCCACTGGACCTTATCAATAGTTGAACAACATAAAAAGGATTCATGCAAAAGAACTTCTCAACTGAGGTTGATGCAAAATATCAATCTATCCCTCATCTACTCGCATAAGGCAACTACAAAAAAATTTTCCATGAGAGTCAGTTCATGGGAACTGAGCAAGATAAGGCTACACAAAGCCACAATAACTAATATCTAACAATACCATGAAAGGAAACACTTTATTACAAGAATTGGGTCAATGCTCTAAACACTAACAACACCTCAAGTTATAATAAAGTCTCTACCATGCCAATCAAAGAAGAAAGACCTTGTACTTTAGTTATGAACAAAAGCAACGAAAGTATAACAATCGTACGAGAAGGGTCCTTGGCCCTATAAGAAGAAATAAACAATCTAGAAGAAACAAGATTCCCATCAAACAATTAAATAATTACAAGATTGAAGTTTGATATACATGCCATCCATCTAAAATTATCAAAAGATACCAAAAGCATAGGCTTTAATATTATATTTCTAAAAGACAAGAGTTGATCAGCCCAACAAGGAGGAAACCACGGTGTTCAAAGATCAACATGAAAAGCCAAGCATGTTAAAATTTTCAACCCTATAATCACTTAGAGTATATGACTGAAATTAAATACACGGACATGACACAACATAAGTTTCAAAGTGAAGGAAAAGTATATTAGACTTGACCATTAACTCCCGAGATTCCCCAATCATTCAAGAAGGGCTAATGCCCTTATAGGCTAACAACAACAACATGCAAGAGAAGAAGGGGGTTCCATCAAACAAGAGTATACAAAACATCATCCAAAATTTTATATCACTAAGGATTTACAAACCTCCACAATAATTCTAAAGTTTAGTTAATTTAAAATAAATTACCTCTTTTCCAAATCAACAATACTTTAAGGCAACCCTTGATAACATAATCAACCATTCAAACACAGGTACAAACATAAATCACTAAGTGCCATTATCAAAGCAACACCTTCTACTATAGATCCATAAGACTATCAATTGTAAGATTAGTTTTCCCCAAGGTTAATAACGTTCAAGGCAAATTCCATCACAAAACATTAAGGTAATTACGTGCATAGAAAATGACCAATCTTAATTAATAGCATTAAAATTATAAAAGAGAAAGGACACAAGTTAAACAAATATAAAATTCTGCAAAAAATCTAGTGTTAGCGGGGTACTAGATTTGCACAATTGTAACCTCGAGCTTAGCTGATCCAAAAACTAGTTACAATTCAAGTTAGGATGGTCAAGGTACTTCATGAGGATGGTTTTAAAAGCCTAGGAATAATACTAATGATAAAAAGGAGTCTAAAACACGTGAGGTCCAAAACATGTTGCACACAAACTTATTCATTCTAAAAGTTTATTACCGAATCTCCTACCCGCCAACCCAAGCATTGATCACTCCAAACCTAAAACCTCTCTTTCAATGTCAAAAGGGGTTATCAAAGGGGTTTGAAAGAGAGTTAACAACATACGACAAAAGACAAAGAAAAACAAACTCGGGTGATAGGAAGGAGCTTCATAGTTATCACAAGCTTACTTTAACGACAAAGTGAAATACTAGCTGGAACAACATAATAACTTGAAACTCAATCGTAGAGAAGAATATATATATATATATATAAAACAAAAGTATGAAGGTCGATCACTTGAGAAAGAAAAACATAACACCTAGAGGAGAGGACACACACATGCTTTCCACTAACACACTGACAACGATAAAAGCTAAAAACAAGAAGAAAACAAGTAGAAAGGAGAGATCTCCCAACAAGGCATCCAAATGACAAACCAATTCAAGGAAATGGTGGTTCGATTTCATGATAATTTAAAAATATAGCAACAGTAGAAAAGTGTAGAATTATCTTTCCTATTTCTCCAGCTTTGACGAGGCACCCAAACACCTCAAAGTCTAGCAACAATAACCTCCAAGATGAATCTTCATCCTTAGCATGCAAGGCACCAACATTCCACTTGTCCTCTAGCTTGTTGGGTGGTCCACACTCTTCTCACAACCAAATCTGGCACAGAAGTTACAACAAGGTATGGAGTCCCCAAAACATAGATCTAAAATACTTTGAAGGAAACGTGGTCTCTAGGATGCTAAGATAGAAATATGAGCATAAAACGACTTGATCAAGACCCTGATTCCACCATATACGACCAGCCAAAATGGTTTCCAACCTGCTCATCTCACCCTTCAGTTGTAGCACCTTGGATTGCATGCAAAACATGGGAGAGTAATACAAGAGGAAGGTGAACTGCCCAAACAAAGTGCCTCAAAGATATGTGGCCTTGAAATGACATGACTGTAAGAAAAGCATAACAAGACCAGCAACCAAAAAAGACCAAGAAGAATCCTGAGAAACCAAACAATCACTCCACCACATTCATGCAGCCAGCCTCTAGAATCTTATGCACCACCCCACACAAGACTCTGCACTAGAATTCCCCATGCAGTGCAACAAGGCATGATGAGGTTACATTCAAAACCAAGGAAAATCCACCTTCTACCACCATGAAATCCCGAGCATTGGGGAGAAGGACTTGTCAATGCTACAACCGCACATGCCCAAGGAGGAGAACAAGTAAAACAAGAGAGAAGAGACCATGCAAGAGAGGGAATAAAAGAGAAAATACAGTCCAAAAGATGGCCAACATCAAGAGAACCATTTTCAGGTTGCAAACACGAGCTTGGGAGAAACAAGAAGGAACAACGATCCAAGAATAAAGTGGACAAAGGATTACAAATGTGTTTTAGTCTACACAAAACAAAGCACCAAACAAAATAATGAAAATGACCCCCACAAACCCACGCCAAGCACATTCCTACATGAAGGCTAGGTGTTTTTAGCCACCAAAAGAAAATAAATGTAGAGCAGACAACTTCCAATTTCCTTTTTGACGTTTCCTTCCATCAAACCGAGAGCCAAGGCATGGCATGAGAAAGAAATAAAGAAATAAATGGGAGCAGGTAGGTTTCATTAAAACAAAGTGGTTAGCTCTCCTACCATCCGAGTCCATCATGTGTTTTTCTTAAAGAAGACAAGATGGAATGACAGGTATTCCACCTCCATACGCATACAACTAAAGACCAGGTCCTTTCAACAATCAAAATAAAATAAAACAAGTGTATTACGGCCAACATGGGAAAGAATAAATGGTGGGGTAGGTGGATACCTCCACAAATTAATAAAAACATTTTTATCAGCAAAAGCTATATTTACAAGGCTTGGAACGACGCCTAGATGGCTAAGGAGGAACATTAAACATTAACACAAACACCACACCTTAAACGATGGTGCCACCAACAACAAGCTCCTTTTGTGTGAAATGAGGCTCGGCATGAGAGCGAATAAAGGCGAAATAAAATGGCTTAAAGGTAACTAATAATATTCATGAAAAATTGACACAAAAGATAAATTAATCATCAATCGACAATTAAATACTAGTATTATTATTATCATCATTATTATTAGTTTTACAACCTAAAATAAGATAATAAGAATCACCATAATAATAGCGATCAATAGGAAAATCGAAGAAGCGAGAATAATATTTTCCTTTAATAGGATAATCGTACATGATGCTACAAGATCCACAGTTAAGGTGTCAACAACGACCTGAGAAGGCAAGAAGGAGAGGGAGGTTGTAAAATATTCACT
Organism: Taxus wallichiana var. yunnanensis; assembly: GCA_018340775.1. Classification (NCBI taxonomy): domain Eukaryota; kingdom Viridiplantae; phylum Streptophyta; class Pinopsida; order Cupressales; family Taxaceae; genus Taxus; species Taxus wallichiana. The sequence goes on along the minus strand of CM031243.1, from coordinate 303,165,714 downwards.
GTGACAAAGACAAAGTCAACAACGGTCAACAGGAGAACACACACAATCCTCCTATGTTTAGCAACAAGGTCGTCATTTCAAGAACTAGGGTAACATCGAACGGGGCATTACAATCTCCTCCCCTTAAGAGAGCATCATCCTCAATGTAATAAAACACAAAGGAAAAGAAATAGTAAGCAATAAGGAATACATATGGGAAAAATTACGCTCTAAGGTTAAGATTTCAGACACAAAAGCATGGCCATGGGGTGGCCTTGGGAACATTTGGTATAAATTTTAACTTTCAAGGTTCTGTGAAGATTGGCAGTTCCCTCTTATTCATTATTTCATTAGTCTCTTTCCATTAACATTATTCTTAATTCAAGTTCTTTAGAATTTCATTGTTGTAGAATTTTAGTTTATTCATTCTTGTGGGTGCCCAACATGAACTACTATCACAATGCCCTACCGGGTCATACAAAACACTAAAGATTCACAAACATACTAGTACAACATACTTCATGATGGTACCACACCACAAGAGATTAGTCAATTTACGGAAGGGAACATGCACGGTCCACATAACATAGTACACGTCACACATCTATGACTGACGTATAGAATACTTGAACAAAAGAGTACTACAACAACTAGACATTTCCTCAATTCCACATATGAAGATTTTACATGACTCAGAAAATAGCTACATGTACATAGGGTCAACAAGGGCATCAATGCCATATCCACAACATCACAAAACATATCCAACTGACATGAGTAACACATACATCATAAGACCACCACCAAAACATCACAATAACTCAACATATATCCCAAAACATCAATCATACACATAAATCTCTTATGCCTCCCTCAAGTCTCTTATGCCTCCCTCAAGGAGGCCGGTTGTCCCCATGGCCCAAGACACATAGAGTTCGAACACTCCTAACCCAAGTGACATAATAACGCGTGGTTCAATAACCCACTAGTTATCTGTAACTCCTTGGGGTGTACCCCCATATAATGAAGTGGGTCCATAGGTCTAACCATTCCATAGTGCATCCCATGACCCTATTCCACACATCACGACAATAGAACCAGCATAACAATCTGATCCAAATGCCAAGTGGAAAAGTACAAGCCTTGGGCAAGGCGGTAAAATCTTAAAATTTAAAAGAAAATCAAAACCCAAGAAAAATAAATAGCCATAGTTAGTGTCAAAATCCACATGTTAGTGCCACAAACCAAGGAAATGCCCAAAACTATAAAGCATGACAATCAAGAAAATTGTTGGTCCTTGCAAAATAAAGTAAAAAGTTCATTTTACGAATAAAATACAATTATAATAATATCACATTACGATAACTGTGTGGCCTTATCTAGCCACCAAGGGGTACTCAACGAGTCACTGGCACTCGGAACATCGAGCCTCAACTCGTAAAAATACATATCAATAATACAACTGTCTAATCATCCCGCCACCACTTCGACAAGGTTAAACATAGTCATAGTTGCACTAAGGTTGTATCCATAAAACAACCACATAAAGAGAGAGAGAGAGGAGCATAGGCCACCATCTATGGAGCCTAAGGTTGGCTCTAGTGATTGGTCAACCGTACACCTTTCCTCACTCTAGACATACACTTTTACCGATTTCCTTTTTAGGATCAATTAGTGCAAGGTTCACAACATAATATGTAACTACATCACTAACACAATGGTGGTACACACATATTTACCATAACGTCTTACGTATGGTACATATACAGGGTAGATCACAATCATACATTCACTAGGTACAATACATCACTTTACCACATTATGCACCCAAAGTGCAATCACTATACAATAGGGTTCATATGCTCATTGTATGCCCCTATATCACAACATGAATCATTACATATTACACAAATCATACATATGATGAACATAATAAGTAACATCACAACATAACATTAATTTCTACATAACAAGGTGATACACACATTTATTCAAAACATGGTAAAACATTATGATACAACTCAATTCACTTTACATCAATCTTGTCATACAATACATCGAAACACCTATATATCACAATATGCCACAATGCTCCAACACTCTGTCATCCACAATAACATTCCTTTCACACACACAACAAGATGGTACATCACACTCGAATTCTTATTGAATTCATGAAAAGGAGAGAAAATACTCTCATCTCCAACACATTCACACGCCAACAGTTACGCACTAAGTGACATACACAACATGTGCGTTCACAACATCACAATTACGACATAGTTCACATCACGCTTATATCACATTACTCTTCCAATATCATCCACCATCAAGCAACACCATCACCATCATGCAACACCATCATGTAACACCATCACAACTCCAAACTGCCAAAAGGTTTGAGAGCATGAACCTCCGCTCTGATACCAAGTGTAACGACCCAAAAATTCACACATGCTAATAACACAGTAAAATACAGGATAACTTTTTTTTTTTTTCTTGACACATAACACGACACAACATGTTGCCACCAAGGTTACAACTAACTCTATGAATAACTCGATACAAGGATGACCACAAAGGCAACATGGAAACATTCACACCCATCAAGGATAATTCACTTTTCTTTTTGACAAGACAACATAGGAATCCACCCACATAACACACTTACAGTTAGGGAAAACCACAGTGAGAAATTATTGAAGGTTATTTATTTTAATAAAACATCCTTCAATCCTTAACTTATGTTTTCCGGGACTCTGGATATGATTTGTACAATTCCTCTTACAACACTAAGTTTCTTACTTTTACACTGAAGAGAATTTTTCTTTAAGTATTCTCTATTATGACATTTATTTGTTTAATTCGTTTATTTAGTAAAAGGGGGTAATTTAATTCCACAAGGCCATCTATTCACACTTACGCTACTAGAACTCATTCATACCCTTATAACAACATGGGTTTGCATTCAACACACTTAAGAGAAGAAATACAAAGCACCTTGGAAAAAGTTAGAGGAAGAAGGTCGAGTTGAATTCATCTTTAAGACCTCATTAGTTATTACCAAGATTTAATTGAAGCTTGAGAATTTATCCAGAATTATTAAAGATTTTACTTAGGCTTCACTGAATGAGTTTTACAAAAGAAAACAATTTACCTTCCAAATGGTTGAGAGATAGATTGTGTGGTTTCTAAATTGTTTTCTCCTACTTATTAAATCTTATTATCTTCTAGAAACTAACCATTGATTTCCCTTAAGCTCGTTTAAGAATTCACCATATAAGGATAATGTTCGCTAGCCTAGCTAGGGTTAGCAAGTTATATAATTTTACTTTACAAGGATAGTTTCATCTTTGATTACTTATGGAATTACTTGTTCTCAAGTAGGTCACCTCTACATTAATTTATTTGAATATAAATTTTAGTTTAACTTCTATAAGGGTTAACCAACCCATTTTATTTTACTTATAACACATTGTTACTAAGTCTTAGAAAGATTTAACTTAACATTTATTCTCAAGATAAAAGTTTAACAATACTCATTTATGAAAAAAAAACAAGGTTACATCAATTCTTAGAATACCGATAATCCATTAAGGTCACTCAACAAGCGGTAAACCAATTTTCTTATATTTTCAATGATAGTCAAACGATCCAAGGTTTCCAAAGTTAAGATGAAAAAGTCCACAATACATTATACTAAGACACTGACCCTCTCCTAAATCTTCCACTGGACCTTATCAATAGTTGAACAACATAAAAAGATTCATGTAAAAGAACTTCTCAACTGAGGTTGATGCAAAAATATACAGTCTATCCCTCATCTACTCGCATAAGCCATCTACAAAAAAATTTCCATGAGAGTCAGTTTGTGGGAACTGAGCAAGATAAGGTTACACAAAGCCACAATAACTAATATCTAACAACACCATGAAAGGAAACACTTTATTACTAGAATTGGGTCAATGCTCTAAACACTAACAACACCTCAAGTTATAATAAAGTCTCTACCATGCCAATCAAAGAAGAAATACCTTGTACTTCAATTATGAACAAAAGCAATGAAAGTATAACAATTGTACGAGAAGGGTCCTTGGCCCTATAAGAAGAAAATAAACAATCTAAAAGAAATAGGATTCCCATCAAAAAATTAAATAATTACAAGATTGAATTTTGATATACATGCTATCCATCTCAAATTATCAAAAGATACCAAAAGCATAGGCTTTAATATTATATTTCTAAAATACAAGACTTGATCAGTCCAACAAGGAAGAAACCATGGTGTTCAAAGATCAACATGAAAATATAAGCATGTTAAAATTTTCAACCCTATAATCACTTAGAGTATATGACTGAAATTAAATACACGGACACGACACAACATAAGTTTTGAAGCAAAGGAAAATTATATTAAACTTGACCATTAACTCCTAGAGATTCCCAATCATTCAAGAAGGGCCAATGCCCTTATAGGCTAACAAAAAAACATGAGAGAAGAAGGGGTTCCATCAAACAAGAGTATACAAAACGTCATCCAAAATTTTATATCACTAAGGATTTACAAACCTCCACAATAATTCTAAAGTTCGGTTAATTTAAAATAAATTACCTCTTTTCCAAAACAACAATACTTTAAGGCAACCCTTGATAACATAATCAACCATTCAAACATAGGTACAAACATAAATCACTAAGTGTCGTTATCAAAGCAACACCTTCTCGCTATAGATCCATAAGACTATCGATTGCAAGATTAGTTTTCCCCAAGGTTAATAGCGTTCAAGGAAAATTCCATCACAAAACATTAAGGTAATTATGTGCATAGAAAACAACCAATCTTAATTAATAGCATTAACATTATAAAAGAGAAAGGACACAAGTTAAAAAAATAGAAAATGCCGGCAACAATCTTTCCGAGGGGGAAATATACCAAAACAATTCTAGTGTTAGTGGGGTACTAGATTTGCACAATTGTAACCTCGAGCTTAGCTGATCCAAAAAACTAGTTATGGTTCAAGTTGATGGGGACGGTCAAGGTACTTCCTGAGGATGGTTTTAAAAGCCTAGGAACAATACTGATGATAACATAGGAGTCTAAAACACGTGAGGTCAGAAATAAAAACATAACACCCAGAGGAGAGGACACATGCATGCTTTCCACTAACGCACCGACAACGATAAAAGATAAGAACAAGAAGGAAACAAGTAGAAAGGAGAGATATTCCAATAAGGCATCCAAATGACAAACCAATTCAAGGAAATGGTGGTTTTATTTCACAATAATTTAAAAATATAGCAACAGTAGCAAAGTGTAGAATTATCTTGCCTATTTCTTGAGCTTTGATGAGGCACCCAAACACATCAAATCAAGTCCAGCAACAAGAACCTCTAAGATGAATCTTCATCTTTAGCATGCAAGGCACCAACATTCCACTGTCCTCCAGCTTGTTGGGTGGTCCACACTCTTCTCATGGAAAAATCTGGCACAAGAAGTTATAGCCAGGGTATGGAGTCCCCAAAACATAGATCTACAATACTTTGAAGGAAGTGTGGTCTCTAGGATGCTAAGATAGAAATCTAAGCATAAAACAACTTGATCAAGACCTTGATTCCACCATATATGACCAGCCAAAATGGTTTCCCACCTGATCATCTCACCCTTCAGTTGTAACCCCTGGATTGCATGCAAAACATGGGAGAGTAATACAAGAGGAAGGTGAACTTCTCGAACAAAGTGCCTCAAAGAGATGTGGCCTTGAAATGACACGACTACAAGAAAATCATAACAATACTAGTAACCAAAAATGACCTAGAAGAATCTTGAGCAACCAAAAAATCACTCCCCCACATTCACGCAGCCAACCTCCAGAATCTTACATGCCGCCCCACACAAGACTTGGCACTAGAATTCCCCATGCAGCCAAGCAACAAGGTGTGAGCATGTTACAATCAAAACCAAGGAAGATCTTCCTTCTACCACATTGAAATCCTAAGCATCGGGAGAAAGGAATTGTCAATGTTGCAACTACATGCACCCAAGGAGGAGAATAAGTAAAACAAGGGAGAAGTGACCATGCAGGAGAGGGAATAAAAGAGAAAATATAGTCCAACTGATGACCAACATCAAGAGAACCCTTTGCAGGTTGCAAACACGAGCCAGGGAGAAATAAGAAGGAACAATGATCCAAAAATAAAGTGGACAGTGCATTAGCAAATGTGTTTCAGTCTGTACAAAACAAAGCACCAAACAAAAAAATGAAAACGACCCCAAAAACCCACGCCAAGCACATTCCTACGGCCAGGCTAGGCATTTTTAGCAACAAAAAGAAAATAAATACAGAGCAGACAACTTCCAGTTTCCTTTTTGATGTTTCCTTCCATCAAACTGAGAGCCAAGGCATGGCGTGAGAAAGAAATAAAGAAATAAATGGGAGTAGGGTAGGTTTCATTAAAACGGTGGTTAGCTCTCCTACCAGCTGGAGTCCATCACACATTTTTCTTAAAGAAGACAAGATGGAATGACAGGTATTCCACCTCCATACGCATACAACTAAAGACCATATTCTTTCAATAATCAAAATAAAATAAAACAAGTGTATTATGGCTAGCATGGGAAAGAATAAATGGTGGGGTAGGTGGATACCTCCACAAATTAATAAAAATGTTTTTATCAACAAAATATATATTTACAAGGCTTGCAACGATGCCTAGATGGCTAAGAGGAACATTAAACATTAACACGAACACCATACCTTAAACAATGGCACCACCAACAACAAGCTCCTTTTGTGTGAAACGAGGCTCGGGCATGAGAGCGAATAAAGGTGAAATAAAATGGCTTAAAGGTAACTAATAATATTCATGAAAAATCGACACAAAAAGATAAATTAATCGTCAATCGACAATTAAATAATAGTATTATTATTATCATTATTATTATTATTTTTACAACCTAAAATAAGATAATAAGAATCAATCATATTAATAACGATCAACAGCAGCTCAAAGAAGTGAGAACAAGATTTTCCTTTAACAGGATAATCGTACATGACGCTACAAGATCCACAGTTGAGGTGTCGACAATGACCCGAGAAGGCAAGAAGGAGAGGGAGGGTGAAAAATCTTCATTGCGACAAAGACAAAGTCAACAATGGTCAACGGGAGCACACACACAATCCTCCCATGTTTAGCAACAGGGTCATCATGTCAAGAACTAGGGTAACATCAAATAGGGTGTTACACTACACTTATGTAGTATTCACTTGATCAAAAATGGAGAAGGAAGCCTCTTCTTCTATTTCCCAAGCTAAGCATTTGGATCCTCAAATGAAGAATCTATGAAAAAAAAAAAAGGAGGATCATCAATGTCCACTTCCATGGGTTCAGCCAAGAAGAATCCTAAGAATACCTTAGTCAAGAATCCATCTACCTCTTCCAGTAATTATTTATCATCTCCTCTTAAAAATCATCTTTCTCCTTTGTTGATCCTAAGAATACAAATATTACTCATGCCAAAGATTTCATAATTCCCGATGTTCTTACCACTTCTCCACCTTTTGACATCATTGATCATTGTAAGAAATCCAAAATTCATATTTATGAGTTTGAGTACTCGAGATATCATCCCAAGAAATTTATTATACTTTTGCAATTCATTAGAGAAAGTAGGTCAAGTTCATGTTCCCAAATTTCCATTTCCAAATAACTACATCCCATTCCTCATATATTTATTGCTTTCACACAATCTACCTCTGGGAAATCATAGCCTTTCTATCTATCCTTGTTGGTTAATGGATATAAACTTAATAATTACATTATTGACTCTGGTACCTCCGAAAATGTCATTCCTATAAAATTTTCTAATGCTCTCGGTATCTCTCTTATTCTTGATAATGGCCATTATTAATCCATGGAAACCAAATAATTACCTCTTGTTGGCTTGGTAAAATATTCTCAAGTGGAATTTTTAGATTTTCCTAACAATAAGATCACGATGAAAATTCTTGTAGTGGACATTCTAGCCTTATATGATATGTTTCTCAATAAAATCTTCTATTGAGATGTTGGGGGAGATATACATATGTATTGGTTGCATGCCACCATTCTAGTAAATGACAAGATGAAGAAACTCCTCCCCATCAAGAAAATGAAATACAACATTCAAAGACTAGATGATCCAAGGGTGGATATCCTATTTCAAAATTCAAGGGATTACAACTTTTTCATATCCTCAAAGGAAGATGTTGAGATTCCCATGTTGATAGAGGAGTATCCATGTTTGACAAAGCCAGTCATAAAGCATGTTAATGATTTAATGGAACTATAATTTGAAAGAATGTACTTCTAACTAGATCGAGCATGAATGGAATTTATCTACTGGGTGGTGATGATCATCATGTAAGTATTGAATTTAAACAAATAAGTATCAAGGTGATGAGTAATGCAGATCAAAAAGGAATGATATCAAGAAACTTCTTGTTATGTGAGTTCAATGTTTCCAATTTATCTTTCCCATTGGGAGAGGATGACTCCTTCAAAAATAATGCATGAATAATAATATTCTTAATCCTCTTGAAACTGAATCTACCTAAGAAAAGGATAAATTAATCATGGAAATGGACTCACTAGTTCATGGTGTTCAAGATTGGAAAAATGGAAATCATGATACTTAAGCCCCAACTTTGTGCTCATTCCCCTTTCATGAAGATTTAGGCCTATTCAAAAAGGATGGATAGATGATATGGTGTTTAATTCCCCCAAGGTTGATTCCATTCAAGTGGTAAATCTTCTTAGAAAGAGATATATGAACAAAAACATTCTTGAATCTTTCAAATTTGACCCCAACCAAAGAAAGATCACTTTCATGATGGAACCAAATTTTGAGGCTCAAAATGACCAAGATGAAGGATGTGATGTTTTCCATTTCTCATATCTAACCTCACACCAATTTTCATTTCTAAAGAACGTGGAACTATGCAATCCATACCATAGTGAGAAATGGGTCAAGAATAAGCTAGTGTGTGTGAAAGAAGACAATTTGGAACAACTGGTAAACATAGAACACCACAAGGTTTGTGATAGTGTTAAAACTCTTAAAAATTTGTTGAGAACCAAATTTTGGGAAAATTGGTATTGAAGTATATGAAAAGTGAAGGTTCAATACCCACCATAGATCATGAGCCTAATTGTGGAAGCAAAAATCCTAGTATGATTGAGGCTCATTCTCGTAGCAGTGAAGGAAAATCAAGCAATTGGAAGGAACATGGAAATGAATGAGTAGAAGGAAGCAATGTGTCAAAATAAATAAGGTAATGAAATGACTAAGTGAAACCTCAAGTCCAAGAACCATCATCCAAGCTTTACGAATAAATTGAGAAAGGATTCATATTTCAATGATTCTTTTAATGGATTTGTGGAAGAAAGGAATTTAGTGATACTCATGTACGGGTAAGAATTTAGTAAGAATTGGTACTTCAATGAAAGTGGTTTGGCCCCCATATGTGTATAGGTGATTTAGGAAGTTGTGTCATTTTATACCTTTCATTTTGTTTGTCTTTCCCTTCCATTCATGTGTTTTTCCTCTTGTTGTGTTTGTTATGTATTTTCCCTTTGAGTGTGTTCATTTCTTGTGTTATTAGTGAAGAATTGACTCTATTTCCCAATTTGGCAAAGCACTGGTCTACTACCCCAAGATATTTCTAAGGTTCTATATTTCCTGTTACCAAAGTCCCCAAGCTAGATCCATTTGTTTTCATGCGAATTACTAACCTAAAATTTCAAACTTTAAAGCATGACAATTAAGCCCATAATGTGTTATCCCGTAAAATTGACAAGGAAATTTTACCGATAATAACCATACGGAAAATTTTGTTTTGATCCCTTGTTAGGATCCCCGTTTTGAAACATTAAAGTCCCTTCCCAGAAATCTAGTTTTCGAACTTAGTCTTTTGAGCCTTTTTGGTGGGCGCATGGTTTTTGTAACCAAGTTTTGGTGCGCACTTCGGTGCGCCAAAGGGCGCACATAATCTATGTGTAACACCAAGTTTTGGTGTGCCAAAGGGCGCACATGACTTCATGTCGACAATGCATACGGTGCGCCAAAGGCGCACTCATTCTTCTGTTGTCAAAAACTTCCATGCGCGAAAGGGCACACTTTCACACTCGGCAGATTTTCATGCGCCATTTCAAAAGTGGTTGGCGCATTAATGACAAGTTTTTCTATAAATATCCGTGCGCGCCCATGTCATTTTCATTCTTTTGTCAAGCACGTGATTGCTCTGGACTTGTCAGCTCTGCTCTGTCATTATCTCACCCTGTGGACCCGCTCTTCAGATTTTGACATATATTTAAGGTAAGAGGTTCATCCTCTTTTTCATTGCATGCTTTCATGTTTTGGTCTGTGTTCTGTTGGTGTGTTTTGGTCTGTGTTTGGTCTGCTGGTCTGTGTTTAAAAGAGATATGTTTAAGTCTTTCCCCCTGTGCTTTTCCATCGCGTTTTCTTCTTTTTCTCCTTCTCTCCCTCCCTCTTTCCAGATCTGCTGGAAGGGAGTTGTTTTGAAAGTAGCTTGGTCTGTTAGAAACTTTTCATAGAAACCTTACTTGTCCAGGCGTCTTTTGAGGTAGGAGAAAGAAAAGAATGAAATGATTTGAGTAGTTAGCTTATCTCAAATGGCGCACTGGCGCGCCTTGTAACAATAAAGACAGTCGCGCCCCTCGACGCACCTACCCGCCATGCAACATGCTCAAGACCCGCGCCAAGGGCGCACCCTGCCATCCTGCTGCAGTTTCAAGACCTGCGCCCTCGAAGCGCGCCCCTTTTACATGCTGCAAGTTTAAATCTCGCGCCTCCTTGAAACCTTTGGCGCGCCTTCTTTCCATGCTACATGTTGTTTTCATGCGCCAAAGGGCGCACCCAGCTTTCATGCAACACAAACTTTATTCGCGCAAGTATAAAGATTACATAGGCGCGGGCGCACCCTCCATTGCAGTAACATTATGTTGTGTAAACCCTCCATGCGCCGCGCCATATTCCTTTGGCGCATCATTTGTCCATGTTACACAATCTTCCCATGCGCCAAAGGGCGCACCGAACCCCAATGTAACACGCATTTCCTGTGCGCCCTGCTATAAAATGCAACCTGCTTCATCCATGCGCCATGCGCCTTTGGCGCCAGTATAACCTCTGCAACATTCCTTTTTTGTGCGCCTTATCTATTTGGCCTGCCAGTTGCATTTTTCCTGCGCCCTGAGCCTTTAAACCTCTAACTCCTTCTGCTAGCTTTCCAATGGAAGATCAAATGACTAATTCAACCTTTTTGGATTGGGTCTCTCTTCTTCTTCGTGCAGATCAGCAACTGAGTTCGAAAGAACACATGTCTACGTCAAGCAAAAACCCACCAAACCAAGAGGAAAGGCTAAGCTGACAGAAGAAGAGATGAAATACAAATATCAGAGGGTCAGGATGCCCGAATCACAGGCTGAGTGCAGTATGGATGTCAGAGACTCTGAATTGGGTCACATTGACATGGATGAATTCTGGGTTAGAACTCAGAAGGTCACAAGGAGTCCATGGATGGACAAGTTAATAGGCAGTGCCCTGCACTTCGCCGGAGGAATCCCCGTCAGCGCTGTCAACAACGAATTCATGATGGTGATTGCCCAATGTTACAACAAAGACACAAGATGTGTCGAGAATAGCAAGGGCGAGGTAGTCATAAACCTCACTGCCCGTCATTTTGAAATAATGCTCGGCATCCCTCATCACCGGAACTACGTGGCTGTTAGCCAACGAGAATGCATCAAGGCCTGGGAAGACAACGAAAACCAGTGCATGCAGTTGATGAATGAGGTCTACCTAAAGAACAAGAAGGCGGTGACCCGGTGGCCTCAGACTATCCACCGCAGTGATTTCTCAGAGGAACTCAGTGATACTATCACCTTCCTGAGCAGAGTCTTCGGGCTTTCAGATGCCCACTATTTCCATAAGTGGATGCTGCGGTACCTAGAGACAATGAATAAGAATTTGCCCGATCAGCGCTTTTGCTGGGGTGAAATAATCAGCAGCACCATCTCTGAGCAGCTACAACAGTTCGCCACAACAGGAGTGTTCCATATGAACTCCTATGTAGTCTATGCTGCAGCGTCAGCAAGGGATTATCCGGGGCTGAACCGAAGTGGAGTATGGCCTCAGGCCAAGATATTTGATTACTATCCAGAGCTGAGGCTGGAGAATAGCATCCAACATTTCGCAAAAGTTAACGATGCATTCTTCTATCATGTCATCTGCCTACTGAGGCCAAACATGACTCATAGCCGGACAACCAAGAACATAGTAGCAGTCACAGAGAAATGGGGGGCCCTGTTCACCCAATTTCCCACGTTCACCTATCTAAGGGCTGCCAACTTTTTGGGAGAGCCAACCAGGCTACCGAGGTATGCTGGACCAAGGCTGATTCTATTAGAACTATCAAGACAGCTGGTCACGTACCATGAAAAGTGCCTCAAAAGAAAGAAGGGCGGAACTCCTTTCCCCCTCACAGTGGGCCGGTACACATGCTCCTCCTACCATAAGGCGAAGGAAATGTTCGCAGAGCTGGAGCTACTCAATTTGAAGCATGACTTCCCAGCCAGGCCTACCTTCGACCCAAGAAGCTGCCTGCCAAAAGCGAAGCTCGATCCGATCCATGTCCCTCAAATTGAGGATATTTACATTGACGTTCTCCATGAGGTGGAACTCAGAAGAAAGGATCATTCGCGCTTAGCATTGGAGGAAATCATCCAATACGGAGTGGCCATTGTCCCCGAAGGCTTCCAGACTACGGAAGATGAAGTAGATAAGGTGTATAATGACACAGATGGGGACAATTGGCCCTTCCCGACCATTGACAGGAATATGTCTCCTCAAACAATTGAGGAGAGGGTCAAGGAGACTATGCGGAGAACAGAGCATTGGTGCCGCATGAACGGACTAATCTACCTCGGGGTAGATTTCACAACTTCCCCTTTGGGTAACGCACCTCCAAGGTCAAAGAAGCAGCTGAAAGGCAAAGGTGCAGAAGGTGAGCCTAGCACCATTCAGGAGGAAGCCCCTGAAAGTCCTCTTCCTTCAGAGCCTGAACAAGTAATAACTCTGGATTCGCCAGAAAAAGAATTGACAGAGGATAGTCCTATACGCCCATCCACCCAGGATGTTGGCGTCGCTACAACTTTAGAGGTCCCTTCTATCCCTTCTTCTTCTCTTCCTTCCCCTCCTCGAGTGACTCAAACGACCACCCCTTTGGTCGTGTCCTCTGCCCCTTCTTCTACCCTTTCCCCTGCTTCTTCATCTATCTTCTCCTCCCTCGCTGATTTGTCTTCCTCTATTTCTTCCCTCATCTCCGAGCTCCCTTCCCTTCCTATGTCTTCTGCAGTTGTGGTTCCCCTTCCTCCCGTGGACATTTCTTCGGCTATTCTTTCCATGCACGCCCGCGCGTGTCTCCACGTTTTCCCCTCTTCTCCGTTCTTTGCCTCCCCCTCTGTCTCTGGTCCTTCTTCTATAGGACCAGCTTGGATCTCTCAGCAGCTGAGCCAACAAAAGAGGAAAGTTCCCATCGCTCCGATGGACTTTTCGGTCATTCCGGCTAAAGGAGCAAAGAAGCACAAGCCGGTTACACGCTTCTCAAAGAGTGCTGCGGGTGAGAGAGTCATGGAAATAGCGTACCCCAACCCTCTCAAAGTGAAAGAAGATCTGTCTCCGACAGATTTCACCGTGACTCAAGTCACAATGGGGACATCCTCAGAAAGTCTCCAGGGGGAAGCTCTTTCCATAGTTGATGCACTCTGCAAAAAGCTTCAGGAAATGAAAGAGGAGAAAAGGCTGCTGAAGGAGCAGAATAAGTACCTGCTTCAAGCCTTACAGAAGATGGGAAGTGCACCTCCCACAACTGCCGCCGAAACTCCTGAGCTGCTCAGTCAGGAGAAGATCAATGAGTATTCAAAGATCGGCGAGCAGGGTATGGCTGTTTCTGCTTGGAGGAGCCAGATCCTCAAGGATAGTGAAAGAGTAATCGCCGAGTATATCAGTTTATACTTAAACATCGAGAAGGCGAATAAGGAACTCCAAGCATTAGCAGGTCCGATATCAGAAGAGTTAGAACATGCTAGACTCCAGCACGAGACCTTCCAACAAATGTTCGACTGTTCAGTCGAAGATCTGGTCAAGTTCGGAGTCTTCGGTCATCCAAGGGCCCTCAACAAAACTATGTCCACTCTGGACTATCAGATAGATCAGCTGGAATTTGTTTTAGAAAAGATAGACAAGGTAAAGGAAGAGGCCCTGGATGCGATGCATCAAATGGAGAAAATTGTCCTCGCCATGACTCCAGGGTTGCTCACTCCTTCCCTTACCTTAAGATCAGCTGATGACACTATCCGGATTTTCAAGGAGATAGCCTCTCGGGGACGGGGCGAGGTCACGTTCGACCTTGAATCTATCAACAACCTCTTGGCTGTAGGGACTTCATCGGGTTCCTTATCGAGGCGGAGAAAGATTATTCCAAACTCCCGGAAAAGCTCATAGGCGAGGCGGGAGACTTGCGAAGCAATCGGTGAAGCAGCACAGGATCCATCACGGGATCAATTTGGGCCAATGATCAGCAAGTTTTTGGAATACGCGCTCGATTCCACATATCATCACTGGCGACATCGAAGCAGAACAACCCCTTTTCGGCCGCGATGATGATGATGAGTTCTTCTTCTTCTTCTTCTTCTTCTTCTTCTTCTTCTCTCTATTCTCCGACTTTCTTTTCGAAATGTCTAAAATGTGTTGGCACAAATGATGACATCATCCATGTTGCATCATGGGATGATGTCATCCACCAAGTTGTCAAAGTCAACATGACTTTTAGATATTTTGTAAATATCTTTGTAAATAAGTGGTTGGCTCCTTTTTGCCTTCTCTCTCCCTCATCTTCTATAAATATAGAATACTTGTTGTATTCGGAGGAACATTTTAGATAGAAATAGAAGTGAGGAGAGAAAGACTTTGAGCTTTCTTGTAACAGAAAAGAACAGTAATACAATTATTCAGACTTTGTGCTCAATAGCTGTGTTATACATTAGATCTTTCTTACGTTAGATCTGTATGTGTTTAATCTGTTGGATTCATATCTACTTTTCCGTCATTTGTTTATCAGTATTGCTTTGTTTATTTATGCAAGTAGGTTTGGCTCTGTTTACTACCAAACTAAAAACATAAATCTTCTGACCTTTCTGCTTTGGAATTCATTTCTTTTCTCCCTTCGGATCTGTTCTTTCTCTTCTCCCTCTTTCATTCCTTTCTTTTATGCAGCCTGGAATACTCTACTGGGATGAGATCCCAACCCCGAAGGCAGAATCTGTGAGACTTGCATAGGTTCTGCTAGTAGAAATAGCAATAAACCGAGTTTAACTTTCTTTGTCTCAAAGAGGGGCTAAGCCTGCTGACATTGTTGGCTCGTCTATCCATAGATCATCCAGCGTGGCGATGATTTTGGACCAACAGTTTTTGGCGACTCCGCTGGGGATCGGATAGATCTGTCAGATCTATGGTGGTGGTATAATATAAAATCAGAAAAATATAAGAAAATCACTGCCTGTTTGCAAATCTGCACTTTTTGTTGAAAATCCAAAAATTTGCAAAAGTGCCTAAAACTGAAAATTTTCTTCTGAGATCCGTAGATCGGGCATAGTTACAGATCTTTAGTTCGCTGAGTTTTTATCAAAGTTGACATTTTTCCGTAGATCTGAGTTTTTGACTATTTTCTAAAAAGTTTGAAACCCTCTGAAAAATTAAAAATCAGATCTGAAAATCAGCCTGCTATTCTTCCCTGCCATCTTATCCTCGCTGTTATTTGTCATTAACCACAATCGGTTAATCGAAGAGGATAATATTTAAATATCCGAGAAAAGTGCATGCTTTGCTGGTTTTGTCGAAAAAAAACAGAAAATCAGCAAGTACACCCAAAAATAAAGTTTAAATCTGCGCCATAATATCACAGATCTGGAAGGTACGCTGGCAAGTGAACCTTTTACGCGCAGCAGGAGAGCCCGTGGAGAAGTTGATCCTACTTTCGATCTGCTTCAAAGGCACAATTTCAGCGTGACACCGGCACGTTTTTCAGCGCTAAGCTCGGCTAGCCGGTCGTCCAGGAGTGTCTCACCTCCACGAAGAAAAAATCTTTTGCAAGGAACATCTACATCCCTTTGTAGTGCCTTGCTGCTCAGTGGAACCACCCTCCCAGCTCGTGTGCTTTTTCCAGCCTTTCAAATGGCGGTACCATGGGGAAATGCTATGGGTCCTCTCGCATTACCACATCCAGTTCACGCGCTCCCTCACGGAAACAGAAAGAATTTTCCCAAATTCGACGGGAGCGGAAATCAAAGCACGGATTCCCACATATCTGCTTTCATTATGTCATGCAGTATTTTGGACGTGACTCACGAAGATGTGTCGGTTCGCCTTTTTCTGGAGACTCTACAAGGGCCCGCAGCTGAATGGTTTCAGCATTTGCCGGCCGCATCTATCACCAGTTGGGCAACCTTGCGGGAAGCTTTTGAAGACAGATACAAGCCTTCAGAAGATGCATTTGCATTGCTATCACGGATCACCCACCTGAAGAAAGAGGCCAATGAGACTATGCGCGATTTTGTCACCCGGTTCAATGCATTAATCAACCGTGTCCCTACTGCCATGCTTCCAACACCGGAGAATCAGAAGTGTTTCTTCGTGAACGCCATGAGCTCAAAAGTTAGCTTCTTGCTCCTTCAAGAGCGAGTAGCTACTCTACCTCTTGCTCAGGCTGCCGCCATCCGGATAGAAGACAATTTGATAATATCTGGCGAGTTGAGAAAGGAATCGTCAAAGTCCAAATCTTCAGATCCCTCGCCTACTACTTCGTCTGATCCGGCATTCCAAAAGATGGCGAATGATCTGCTCGCATTGAAAAAGCAGTTGGCCCAGGCTCCTAGTTCCTCATACCGAGACGTTCCACGAAGGAGTTTTGTTCCCAACAATGTTTCACAAAGACCGCGTCTACCTGCAACTGCTCCACGGTTGGCGCTTGAAGCTCCTCCGGTCAATGCTTTGGCCGAAATTGAAGAGGAAGAGCAGTACTATGAAGAATCTTCGCCTCAAGATGAAGATGATCAAGATGTCGGTGAGCCGACTGGCGACTCCACTATTGGATACATGGAATTTGATGAGGATGAATCTGATGAAGAAGAGAGTACTCAAGGCTATGCAAGCGGACAATCATATGCTGTTTTCACCCGCTCGCAAGGAAAAGAAGCAGAAGTTGCTGCCCATGCGCAGAAGGAGAAGGTCGTGTCAAACACGCCTCCAACCATTGTTAAAAGAGGTAATCCCCTTCCTACTCAACTTCCCGCTAAGTCTTTTCCAAAGAAGTCCTTTCCGCCCATCTCTCCTCCGAATCAGCCCCCTCATGTTCCTATCAAGATCAGTAACCCTGTTCCACCATCGCGAAGTGAAGGACTCATTCCCTCACCAACGCAACCCTTGGCCGCATTCGATATAATAGATCATGCAAAAAAGACCAAGATCCAAATGTCTGAAGCTGAGTACCTTCAGTCAAATCCCGAACAGCTTGTAAGATTAACTAAATATATTCAGAGTCAAGCTGTTACGTCTAAACAGGTTTCCCCAAAAGGAATCCTTTCCACTCCCCCTGAATCCCACATAAATGTTGCTTCAACATCTGCATCAGGCAAGATAGAACCTTTCTATCTCTCTCTCCTAATCAACGGCCATAAGTTGAGCAACTGTATAATTGATTCCGGAGCTTCTGACAACGTCATGCCGGCAAAAGTCGCCCATGCTTTGGGCCTTACTCTTACCAAGCCTTTCGGCAGGTGTTATTCATTGGAGACCAAGCAAGTGCCATTGATTGGCCAAATCAAAGACGCGCAATTTGCGTTCGCAGCATTCCCTGAAAAGAGGGTAAAGATGACCGTTCTCGTCGCTGACATTCCAGCAGCCTATGGAATTTTGCTGGGAAGGAGCTTTTGCAGCGAAGTTGGCGGAGAAATTCACATGGACTGGTCTAAAGCTAGAATTCCAGTCAAAGGCGTAATGCAAACTTTAGAGCCGGAATCCCAAAAGAAGTACTTGGTCACTAGCTCTGAAGATCCCAAAGCTCAAATCCTTTTTGAATCATCAGGGTTGGGAAACTACTTCTTATCTACCGAGACAGGTACAAAGGGCGTTTTTGTTCAAGAAAAGGACCTTAATGAGATCTGGACCTTGCAATTTGATGGCAGTTGCGCGACTAGTGGATGTGGCGCTGGAGTTGTGCTGATATCTCCCAAAGAGGAGGTGATTCCTCTCTCTTTCAAATTGCAGTTTTTCAACACTAACAATACTGCTGAGTATGAGTCTCTCTTACTTGGTATGCAAGCCGCAAAGGAAAGAGGAATTAAAAATTTGAAAGTCCAAGGTGATGCTGAGCTAGTTGTAAATCAGGTCAGAAGGATTTACCAAGTGAAAAATGAAAGGCTCAGGCACTACCGCAACGCAGTATGGGACAACATCGAAGAATTTGATGCTTTTTCAATAGGAGCAATTCCAAGAGCTCAAAATGACATGGCTGATTCGTTGGCTGTTTCAGCATCTCTCATGCTCCCACACCCGGGTTTGAAAATGAACAAGTACACCATTGAGGTAGTTTTCCGACCAAGCGTGCCAGACAACTCTCAGCATTGGCAGGTATTCAACGATGATAATCACCTCATTGCCTTTCTAGAAAAATCAGAAAATTTTGATGAGTTGTATTTTGAAGGATCCACTTCTACATGCCGTGAATCAATCAACAGTCAAAACCATGAATCAGAGGAGAAAGACGGCATATGTCAGCTCAAAGGAAATAAAATTCCGAAGGGCCTGGTTTCTCTGGAGCGCTTGTTTGACAGGCACGACCGTTTTATGAAAAAGAAGAAGCAAGATGTTCCTGACTCGTCCCCAGAAACAGAACCAGTCAATATAGGTTCTGAGGCACATCCGCAATTTGTAAACATTGGCAAATGTTGCACACCTGAAGAGAAGCGGAAATTTGTCAAGTTGCTGAAGAAATATATAGATGTGTTGGCATGGTCCTATGCCGATCTAAAGTCCTTCAAGCCAAAGGACGTTCAGCATGACATACCGCTGAAAGAAGATGTCAAAGCCTTTCGCCAGAAGCAAAGGCACTATAATCCGAAGATTTCGGGCACCATCCAGGCAGAAATTCAGAAGATGCTAGACGCAAGAATCATCTTCCCTATCCATCACAGCACTTGGGTAGCCAATATTGTGCCGGTCTTGAAAAATGGCGAGATACGCATATCGTAGACTTCCGAAACTTGAATCAAGCTTCACCGAAAGATAACTACCCTCTTAGATAATGGATCAAGTTACTGCAAGCGATGGCTGGATCGAAATCTTGTCTATGCTTGATGGTTTTTCGAGGCTACATCATTGAAGTCTCGCTTTGAAGATCAATTCAAAACAGCATTCACTACTCCACAGGGTACATTTGCCTATAGCGAGATGCCTTTTGGCACGACTAATGCAGTCTTTACTTTTCAACGGGCCATGGACTTCGCATTTAAAGGTATGATGGGAAAAGTCATTGTAGTTTATCTAGATGACTTAACCGTGTTCTCTAAACAACGAGGTGATCATTGTGATCACTTGGAGCAAGTATTGGCCAGGTGCCGAGAACATGGAGTTTCCCTAAATCCCAAAAAGTCCGTTTTTGGAGTTACGGAAGGGAAGTTGCTAGGGCACGTGGTTAGCAAAGAAGGGACGAAGATAGATATTGAAAGGGTTAAGGCTATTCAGAGCCTTACTCTGCTCTGAAGCAAGGCCGGTGTTCATTCTTTCTTGGAAAGGTGAACTTTCTTAGGCGTTTTGTTCCTGACTTTGCCGAGAAGACTCGCCACATACTGAACATGATGAAAGGATCACCAACTTTCAGATGGAGTGAAGAAGGGAAAAGGTCATTTGAAGAAATAAAAACTTCTGTTGCCCATGCACCGGTCCTGGTATGTCCCGACTTCTCCAAGGACTTCATCATGTATAGCTACGCATCAGAACATACTGTGTCTGCAATCTTAATGCAAAAGAATTCAGAAGACATTGAATCCCCGATTGCATTCATGAGTTCTCCCCTCAAGCCTCACGAGTTGAAGATGACTCAATTGGAAAAGCATGCCTTTGCTGTTGTCAAAGCAGTGAAGAATTTCAGGTACTACATTCTAAACTCGCATACGGTGGTGCTGGTTCCCGACACCGCAGTGAAATCAATTCTAACTCAGCAGGAGTTAGGAAGCTTGAGAGGGAATTGGATCGCAAAGGTCCAGGAATATGACCTGGATATTAAACCCACCAAGCTGGTGAGGGGCAAGGGCCTGTGTCAGCTAATGGCTGAAAATGAAAATTTAGAAAATCCTAAAGGAAAAGAGGACTGTCTGGCAAAGAGCAAAGCCCTCTAGAGGGCACGATTCTCTACCTCTGGAGTTCTGTTTGTTGCTGAACTAGTGAGTGGTACTCAGACATTGCTTTCTTCCTTACCTACGGCGAATGCCCAATGCACCTAACTGCAAAGGAGAAGCGCACTATAAAGCTCAGAGCAGCTAAATATGTCATCTGGGATGATGGTTTATATAAGCGCGGGATAGACGGTGTCTTCCTGCGATGTGTTGACAAGCCCCAACAAGTAAAACTGCTTTGGAAAGTTTTCACAATTCAGCTGTGGAGGCCATTTTCTTCTTAGTGACACACACAAGATCATTCGAGCCAGGTACTATTGGCCGACGCTCTTTCAAGATGCGGCTACCTGGGTGGCAAAGTGTGAACCCTGTCAGCAATTTGTCGGCAAGCCCAAGTTGGCTGCCCTTCCCCTAAGACCGGTCATCATCAATGAACCATTCAGGCAATGGGGAATTGATTTTATTGGCGCACTCAATCCTCAATCGAGTGCTGGACATAGCTATGTCCTTACAGCAATGGATTACTTCACCAAGTGGGTGGAAGCCATACCTGTCAAGCATGCCACTTCTGAGGTGGTTTGCAGTTTTATCAAAGAAAATATCATTGTCAGGTTTGGCGTTCCAAACAAAATCGTTGCTGATAATGCTTCTAACTTCTCCTCCCGAGAAGTTATTAGTTTTTGCTATGAATATGGGATAACTTTAGCACATGCCTCGGATTATTACCCCCAGGGAAATGGTCAGGCGGAATCCAGTAATAAGAACTTGGTGACCATCATACGGAAATTAGTAGATGAGAATCAGCGGATGTGGCACAAGTCTTTGTACGACGCTTTGTGGGCGGACCGCATTACCCCCAAGAGATCTCTCGGCATGTCACCTTTTCAAGTGTTATATGGCACTGATGCCGAACTTCCCATTTCTGCTGAACTTCCTGCTCTACGCTTGGCACGAGTGATCGAAGATGAAACTTTTCAGAGTTCTCTAGAAAAGAGAATTATGTATCTGGCGGAACTTGAAGAAAAGAGAGTAAGAGTGGTCGACAGGATCACTGAACATCAGAATCAAGTAAAGAGGCTTTTTGACAAGAAGGCCAAGCAGAGAAATTTTCAAGTGGGAGATCTCGTCCTCTTATGGGACAAGCGAAGAGAGCCAAAGGGCATGCACGGAAAATTTGATTCCCTATGGAGAGGGCCCTTCAAAATCAAGCAACTCAATGGAGAGAATAGTTTCTATCTCTCGTATCTGGATGGAGCTGAACTCCCGCTTCCCTATAGCGGGCAACATCTCAAGATCTTCAGGAAGTAGAGCTTGCTCTCTTCTTTGTACAGTTTGCTTTTTGTTGTGTGTTTGCTTTCGTCGTGTGTTTGCTTTCGGTTTGTCGTGTGTTTCTTTCGTTCTCCCTCCGGTCCCCCTTGTTTTTGACTCTGTTACCCAATGGATAGGCACATGTGATCTGGGATTCTCTACCCCCGAGTTCGCTCAGGAGTAGTCCCCAGAAGGAGCCAGCTGTTATCCCGTAAAATTGACAAGGGCAATTTTACCGATAACCATACGGAAAATTTTGTTTCGATCCCTTGTTAGGGATCCCCCGCGTTCGAAACGTCGTAAAGTCCCTTCCCGGGAAATCTAGTTTTCGAACTTAGTCTTTTTGAGCCTTTTTTTGCTGGGCGCATGGATTTTCCTTGTAACACCAAGTTTTGGTGCGCCCCCTTAAAAGCCTTTGGCGCATGGTTTTCCATGTTAACACGTCTTTCGGTGCGCCAAAGGGCGCACATAATCTATGTGTAACACCAAGTTTTGGTGCGCCAAAGGGCGCACATAACTTCATGTCGACAATGCATACGGTGCGCCAAAGGCGCACTCATTCTTCTGTTGTCAAAAACTTCCATGCGCCAAAGGGCGCACACTTTCACCTGTCGACAGCAGTTTTCATGCGCCATTTCAAAAGTGGTTGGCGCATTAATGACAAGTTTTTCTATAAATATCCGTGCGCGCCCATGTCATTTTCATTCTTTTGTCAAGCACGTGATTGCTCTGGACTTGTCAGCTCTGCTCTGTCATTATCTCGCCCTGTGGACCCGCTCTTCAGATTTTGACATATATTTAAGGTAAGAGGTTCATCCTCTTTTTCATTGCATGCTTTCATGTTTTGGTACGTGTTACTTGGTGTGTTTTGGTACATGTTTTGATTTCTGTGTTTTTAAAAGAGTATGTTTAGGTGTTTCCCCCTGAGCTTTTCCATCGTTTTCTTCTTTTTCTCCTCTCCTTCCCTCTTTCCAGATCTGCTTTGAAGGGAGTTGTTTTGAAAGTAGCTTGAGTGCATTAGAAACTTTTCATAGAAACCTTACTTGTCCAGGCGTCTTTTGAGGTAGGAGAAAGAAAAGAATGAGAATGATTTGAGTAGTGAGCTTATCTCAAATGGCGCACTGGCGCGCCTTGTTACAATCAAGACAGTCGCGCCCCTCGGCGCACTTACCCGCCATGCAACATGCTCAAGACCCGCGCCTAGGGCGCACCCTGCCATCCTGCTGCAGTTTAAGTTCATGCGCCCTCGAAGCGCGCCCCTTTTACATGCTGCAAGTTTAAATCTCGCGCCTCCTTGAAACCTTTGGCGCGCCTTCTTTCCATGCTACATGTTGTTTTCATGCGCCAAAAGGCGCACCCAGCTTTCATGCAACACAAACTTTATTCGCGCAAGTATAAAGATTACATAGGCGCGGGCGCACCCTCCATTGCAGTAACATTATGTTGTGTAAACCCTCCATGCGCCGCGCCATATTCCTTTGGCGCATCATTTGTCCATGTTACACAATCTTCCCATGCGCCAAAGGGCGCACCGAACCCCAATGTAACACGCATTTCCTGTGCGCCCTGCTATAAAATGCAACCTGCTTCATCCATGCGCCATGCGCCTTTGGCGCCAGTATAACCTCTGCAACATTCCTTTTCTGTGCGCCTTATCTATTTGGCCTGCCAGTTGCATTTTTCCTGCGCCCTGAGCCTTTAAATCTCTAACTCCTTCTGCTAGCTTTCCAATGGAAGATCAAATGACTAATTCAACCTTTTTGGATTGGGTCTCTCTTCTTCTTCGTGCAGATCAGCAACTGAGTTCGAAAGAACACATGTCTACGTCAAGCAAGAAACCCACCAAACCAAGAGGAAAGGCTAAGCTGACAGAAGAAGAGATGAAATACAAATATCAGAGGGTCAGGATGCCCGAATCACAGGCTGAGTGCAGTATGGATGTCAGAGACTCTGAATTGGGTCACATTGACATGGATGAATTCTGGGTTAGAACTCAGAAGGTCACAAGGAGTCCATGGATGGACAAGTTAATAGCGATGCCACTGCACTTCCGCCGGAGGAATCCCGTCGGTTTGTCAACAACGAATTCATGATGGTGATTGCCCAATGTTACAACAAAGACACAAGATGTGTCGAGAATAGCAAGGCGAGGTAGTCATAAACCTCACTTTGCCGTCATTTTTAAATAATGCTCGGCATCCCTCATCACCGAACTACGTGGGTTTAGCCAACGAGAATGCATCAAGGCACAGGAAGACAACGAAAACCAGTGCATGCAGTTGATGAATGAGGTCTACCTAAAGAACAAGAAGGCGGTGACCGGTGGCCTCAAACTATCCACCGCAGTGATTTCTCGAGAGGAACTCGGTGATCTATCACCTTCTGAGCGAGAGTCTTCGAGCTTTGGATGCCCACTATTTCCATAAGTGGATGTTGCGGTACCTGGAGACAATGAATAAGAATTTGCCCGATCAGCGCTTTTGCTGGGGTGAAATAATCAGCAGCACCATCTCTGAGCAGCTACAACAGTTCGCCACAACAGGAGTGTTCCATATGAACTCCTATGTAGTCTATGCTGCAGCGTCAGCAAGGGATTATCCGGGGCTGAACCGAAGTGGAGTATGGCCTCAGGCCAAGATATTTGATTACTATCCAGAGCTGAGGCTGGAGAATAGCATCCAACATTTCGCAAAAGTTAACGATGCATTCTTCTATCATGTCATCTACCTACTGAGGCCAAACATGACTCATAGCCGGACAACCAAGAACATAGTAGCGATCCACGAGAGAAATGGGGGCCTGTTCACCCAATTTCCCACGTTCACCTATCTAAGGGCTGCTGAACTTTTTGGGAGAGCCAACCGGGCTACCGAGTATCTTTGGACCAAGGCTGATTCTATTAGAACTATCAAGACAGCTGGTCACGTACCATGAAAAGTGCCTCAAAAGAAAGAAGGGCGGAACTCCTTTCCCCCTCACAGTGGGCCGGTACACATGCTCCTCCTACCATAAGGCGAAGGAAATGTTCGCGAGTGGAGCTACTCAATTTGAAGCATGACTTCCCGGCCCGAGGCCTACCTTCGACCCAAGAAGTTGCTGCTGCCAGCGGCTCGATCCGATCCATGTCCCTCAAATTGAGGATATTTACATTGACGTTCTCCATGAGGTGGAACTCAGAAGAAAGGATCATTCGCGCTTAGCATTGGAGGAAATCATCCAATACGGAGTGGCCATTGTCCCCGAAGGCTTCCAGACTACGGAAGATGAAGTAGATAAGGTGTATAATGACACAGATGGGGACAATTGGCCCTTCCCGACCATTGGCGAGAGAATATGTCTCCTCAAACAATTGAGGAGAGGGTCAAGGAGACTATGCGGAGAACAGAGCATTGGTGCCGCATGAACGGACTAATCTACCTCGGGGTAGATTTCACAACTTCCCCTTTGGGTAACGCACCTCAGGTCAAAGAAGCGGTGAAAGGAAAGGTGCGAAGGTGAGCCTAGCACCATTCGGGAGGAAGCCCCTGAAAGTCCTCTTCCTTCAGAGCCTGAACAAGTAATAACTCTGGATTCGCCAGAAAAAGAATTGACAGAGGATAGTCCTATACGCCCATCCACCCAGGATGTTGGCGTCGCTACAACTTTAGAGGTCCCTTCTATCCCTTCTTCTTCTCTTCCTTCCCCTCCTCGAGTGACTCAAACGACCACCCCTTTGGTCGTGTCCTCTGCCCCTTCTTCTACCCTTTCCCCTGCTTCTTCATCTATCTTCTCCTCCCTCGCTGATTTGTCTTCCTCTATTTCTTCCCTCATCTCCGAGCTCCCTTCCCTTCCTATGTCTTCTGCAGTTGCGGTTCCCCTTCCTCCCGTGGACATTTCTTCGGCTATTCTTTCCATGCCGCCGCCGCGTGTCTCCACGTTTTTCCCCTCTTCTACCGTTGCTGCCTCCCCCTCTGTCTCTGGTCCTTCTTCTATAGGACCAGCTTGGATCTCTCAGCAGCTGAGCCAACAAAAGAGGAAAGTTCCCATCGCTCCGATGGACTTTTCGGTCATTCCGGCTAAAGGAGCAAAGAAGCACAAGCCGGTTACACGCTTCTCAAAGAGCGCTGCGGGTGAGAGAGTCATGGAAATAGCGTACCCCAACCCTCTCAAAGAGAAAGAAGATCTGTCTCCGACAGATTTCACCGTGACTCAAGTCACAATGGGGACATCCTCAGAAAGTCTCCAGGGGGAAGCTCTTTCCGCAGTTGATGCACTCTGCAAAAAGCTTCAGGAAATGAAAGAGGAGAAAAGGCTGCTGAAGGAGCAGAATAAGTACCTGCTTCAAGCCTTACAGAAGATGGGAAGTGCACCCCCACAACTGCCGCCGAAACTCCTGAGCTGCTCAGTCAGGAGAAGATCAATGAGTATTCAAAGATCGGCGAGCAGGGTATGGTTGTTTCTGCTTGGAGGAGCCAGATCCTCAAGGATAGTGAAAAAGTAATCGCCGAGTATATCAGTTTATACTTAAACATCGAGAAGGCGAATAAGGAACTCCAAGCATTAGCAGGTCCGATATCAGAAGAGTTAGAACATGCTAGACTCCGGCCACGACCTTCCTTCAAATGTTCGATTGTTGATCGAAGATCTGTCAAGTTCGAGTCTTCGGTCATCCAGGGCCCTCAACAAAACTATGTCCACTCGGACTATCGGATAGATCAGCTGGAATTTGTTTTAGAAAAGATAGACAAGGTAAAGGAAGAGGCCACTGGATGCGATGCATCAAATGGAGAAAATTGTCCTCGCCATGACTCGGGGTTGCTCACTCCTTCCCTTACCTTAAGATCGGTGATGACACTATCCGGATTTTCAGGAGATAGCCTCTCGGGACGGGGCCGAGAGGTCACGTTCGACACTTGAATCTATCAACAACCTCTTGGCTGTAGGGACTTCATCCGGGTTCCTTATCGAGGCGGAGAAAGATTATTCCAAACTCTCGGAAAAGCTCATAGACGCAGGCGGGAGACTTGCGAAGCAATCGGTGAAGCGGCACAAGGATCCATCACGGGGATCAATTTGGGCCATGATCAGCAAGTTTTTGGAATACGCGCTCGAGTTCCACATATCATCACACAAACGGCATCGAAATAGCAACCCCTTTTCGGCCGCGGGGATGATGATGATGAGTAGCTCTTCTTCTTCTTCTTCTTCTTCTTCTTCTTCTCTCTATTCTCAGACTTTCTTTTGAAATGTCTAAAATGTGTTAGCACAAATGATGACATCATCCATGTTGCATCATGGGATGATGTCATCCACCAAGTTGTCAAAGTCAACATGACTTTTAGATATTTTGTAAATATCTTTGTAAATAAGTGGTTGGCTCCTTTTTGCCTTCTCTCTCCCTCATCTTCTATAAATATGAGAATACTTGTTGTATTCGGAGGAACATTTTTTAGATAGAAATAGAAGTGAGGAGAGAAAGACTTTGAGCTTTCTTGTAACAGAAAAGAACAAGTAATACAATTATTCAGACTTTGTGCTCAATAGCTGTGTTATACATTAGATCTTTCTTACGTTAGATCTGTATGTGTTTAATCTGTTGGATTCATATCTACTTTTCCGTCATTTGTTTATCAGTATTGCTTTGTTTATTTATGCAAGTAGGTTTGGCTCTGTTTACTACCAAACTAAAAACATAAATCTTCTGACCTTTCTGCTTTGGAATTCATTTCTTTTCTCCCTTCGGATCTGTTCTTTCTCTTCTCCCTCTTTCATTCCTTTCTTTTCGCAGCCTGGAATACTCTACCGGGATGAGATCCCAACCCCGGCGAGAATCTGTGAGACTTGCATAGGTTCCTGCTAGTAGAAATAGCAATAAACCAGGTGTTGGAATCAGTTTAGGAATATTTAGGAAATAATTTCCCATTTAGGGATAATTTGGTCAACAAACTGTTTTCTAGGTGTAGGGGAAAAATACTTTAATGGTGAAACCTGACTTCTTCGAGATGATTCTCGGGATATCTGTAAGGATTTAGGAGGCATTGGAAAGATATGGGAATTATCTACAAGGTTGATATAGAAAAAAATGGGACCATATTTTTAATTTCATGTCGGTTCAATTCTTGAAAGTAGTTCCATTGATCTTATAATTATTTTTTGAGTCAAAAGCATTTGCTATTTGACCCCAATACATTATCTTATGCCTCTGATGTGAAAAAATTATTTTTATGGCTATTTTTGGACATCATAAGAAATTATGGCTTTCTACTTATAGCCCAATTTCACTTTTTACACCCTTATGTCCCATATGTCCTTCTTTAGGCCAAGCATAACATGAGGGACACAAAAACATGACAATATACTCCTCTACAAGTCACACTTTAGACACCTAGTTGTTCCAGGTGTCCCCATTATACTTTTCATCCTCACAATGAAAGGGGGACAAGAGGGGCACAAAAGTGCAACCTCACTCCATTTCTCAAGTTGCGATTTTACATCCCTTGTGTCCCTAGTGTCCCGAATGGGATAATGGGGGAAGAAAGTGTGACTCAAGCCAAGTTGAAGCTCTTAGAGCCTCACATGACCTCACATTGCTTCGCAACTTGACGTTTATATCCCCAAAATTTATTCTCGATACCTCATCTCATTCAGATCACTCCACATGTTTCCACTTATCATGATCTTTCTCCAAGTATCCCTTTTCTATCCATGGTGTCCCTTATGTCCCCATTGCACCATGTTCAAACTCCAAATTTTAACCTAGGTTCAATGTGCGCTTAGTGGATAAATTATAAAACATAATAAAACTCATCCCTCACCACACGCTTATCCATTTTTATGAATTTTTTTCCGAAACACCCTCCATAACTCCATTTTTATAAAAAGGTCCTATCAAAATCCTTCCGACATCCCCTGCCACCAAAAATAAATATTTACACATAAATCTTCATCCGTGTTAGATTACCTTGAAAATTTTCTAGAATCTCCCTCTCCAAAATGCCTTTGGGAAGATTGTAACAAAAAATTCATTAATGCCCTAGATTTTCCTGGTAAAAACTGAAATTCCGAACCATAATACCTAATTTTTCAATTTCCCAAAGATCCTTAAGTGGAAAATGATGAAATTTTGAGCGAGAAGATCCCTAAGCACAAAATGAAATATTTTGACAATTTCAACCGCAACCCGACAAAGATAAGTCAAGTTTCTAAAAATATTAGGTGTTTTGAATAGTAGGTTTCTAAAATAGTAAGTTTCCCAAAGTGATGAATTCTCAACATTCGAAATATCTTGAAAAAGTAAGAAACATCAAAAAGGGTAATTCGGGAAACTTTCTAAAAATAATAGTATTTGGGAAAAGGAACGTATAAAAATAGAAAGTTTATATTATTGGAAAACCTTCAGCAGTTACAATAATCCAAATGAGCTAAAGACATCAGGAGACAAGAACAATGAAAATTTTCTAAAAATAACATTCCTGGATAGGACCAACTAAAAATAGTAAGTCTTAGAATTAATCCTAGAAAGTTGTGATGACTTCCATTCGCTTATATTTTAATTTTTTTCATCATCACAAGGTCGAGAAGTTATTTCTTAGCCCAAATGGGAAAGGAAACCCTCCACATGATCTTAAATGATTAGTTTTGAAATGATCTTTGTAAGGCATAACTTGATGTGAGGAGCTGGAATGATGAGAAAAGATCACCATGAGTGATGCTAAAAATTCAAATCAAGATATTAAAAATTCATACCTCCCAAGAGTTTTTCTAAACACTTAATATTTTCTTGGTGATGATCTCGGTGTAATTTGGAGGTTAGAAAGATGTGATTCATCTTCAAGTTACATTTCCATGTGGAGAAAACTGATCAAATGGGTGTTAAGATGTTGTTTGCATGTTTTCACTATGGTAACATCTTGGTCAAGGAAGTGAATTTTAAAGTGAAAAAAGCTATCATTATGTTCAAGAATGAAATGTGAACCTCATAGAGTAATTCAAGAGTCACCATGTCCTGAATCTACCATTATCTCTCTAAGAAGCAAGTTGAAGTGATTTAATCAAGATATTGAGGTACTCAAAGCCATCATGTGCGAAGAATCAAGAAATCATCTTTTCCCATGGGAAGCATATGATAAATAAGGTACATAAGTATCCCATATCTTATTTCATTGAAGTAATATGGAGTTGGGAAGGGTAAATGGGTGATCTTAATGTTGGACATCATGTATGCAAGAATAAGAAACCATATTAATTTAATATGATGTAAATCACTTGGTTGTGTTCTTAAACACTCATTAAATACCTGGTGATGTGATTACACCTCAAAGTAATAGAAATTGTAACCAAATATCACTTTAGTTCCACTAAGTACCATTGAATAATAACCTTTGAAAATAAATTACATGAAAAGAGGGCATGCAGAGTTTCCCTATTCTAGGAAACTTCATAGGAAGGTCAAAATCATTTTAGACCTTGTAGGGCCTCTTGAGCCATGTGATATTGATCCATCACTGCCTCCCATTTTTCATCAACATTAAAGTATGTATTTCTCGGAGAGGCAAAAGCTTCCCATAATGAGTAAAATATGATTCCTCACTAGCCTCTTGAAAGTGTTCTTATGACTAACATCATATCTACTCTAGAAGATCCATTCCTATGGATTCAAGAGTTACTCATGAAAGAACCAAGAATAACACAACAAGCTACAATGTTTTACTTTTGGGCCATCACAAATATCTTGAAGACCAAATGAGGTAATAAGACACATGTAACTTCTTGATTTTTTAATGGAGTTTCTGGTAGTCTGTATATAGAGGTTACATGACTAAAAGCTACAAAATCTTCGTGAGGAAATGATTTAGGAGGACTATGAGTTAACTTGCATTTGTTTGGGCCAAGATACACATAAAGGTGATGCTCATTTATTCAAGGAATCTACTTCCCACATGTTTCTTTGGAAACCAAGAATACAAATGAACAATTGAGAAATTAGAGGAGCATGTGAGAACTCTCACTACCTACATTCAACCTTTCTTAGAGCTCAATATAGTGCTTCCTCCTCCTATGGAAGATATTTCTCCGATTAGTAGTTTTGACCCCGAGATGATCAAGAAGGTGCAAGGGCATATAATACAAGGGAAAGCTAGTGACAAATGGATTAAGAAGATTCTTGAAAAAGAAAGGATTTTCTCCTAGAAGTTCTCTCTCTATTCAAGTATGTTCTTGCCACCATTTTAGAAGTGAAGAAAATAAGGGAAGAGATTGAAAAATATAATATCCATTGGGATGAGGTGTTCCCACTTGTGTTTGAGATGAGTTGCCTCGACTCCCACACTCTCATGAGTAGGAATGTGTTCACATCTGTTGTTGAGAACTTATCCCTAGTTTGGATCCACACTCTTAATACTATATATGATACGACATAGGATACCATATCCAAAATTGAATCTAGTAATCAAAATTTCATTGAGATTTTAGATGATTTTAGTAATCGTGATCTAAAGCTTGGATCCCTTCCACTCACTAAGAATTCATCATTAGAGGAACTCATCGATTCTTTCTAAGAGTTGGTCAAGAAGGAGGTATGTGATCCTCTCTCCTTCAACAAGGATACTTTAGATTCCCTTTCCAACATCATAGACTCTATTTTTAACATTTTAAGAGATCGCAAGGAATGGTTTAATCATTTTGATACTATTAATGATGTATTCAAGAAATGGATCAAAGTGTTAATCTACATCAATATTCCAGAAGAAGAAAATGTATCACCTCCTATAGACACCTTAAAATCACTCACCTATTCCCAATTTTATCCCAATACACCATGTTATTCACCCATTTGTGATTAATTGATTAAATCAATTAATTCATACACATTACATCCTTTGGATTACTTAAATTAATCCCTAGTACCCATTTAGCTAAGATAATTATCATTTATTAATTAATTAAGTGTGCATATTGAAAAAACCACTTTGGACCCCACATGGACTCCATTTAAAATCCACTTCCTCATCCCAAATCAACTCCACTGGACCCCACTTCACCATTTCACCAATCGAACTTCTAGAATCCTAGAAAGCTAGGGGTAATTAAAATTACATGTAAAACCACCTTTCCAAATGCAACTTATGCAAGTAATTCCATTACGCCCTAAATGCCCTAGAACTGTTGGAACCTCGTCAAATGTTATTTTTAACATTTGCATTCTTCCACTTGTGACCAAATGTCAAGGATTACTCTCTATCAAACCATCTTGGATTTACTGCTCCATTACTCTATCAATTCTTCTCCAATATTTGCATATTGGAAACTCCCAAAACTGTGTTTATAACAATTGCATCCCCATTTTAGAGGTCATTTAAGAACACCCACAAATAAGTAATTTTGCAAGGTTATACAACTTCAAAATATCTCACAACCTACTTGAAATTCC
This sequence comes from Taxus wallichiana var. yunnanensis, assembly GCA_018340775.1. Taxonomy (NCBI): domain Eukaryota; kingdom Viridiplantae; phylum Streptophyta; class Pinopsida; order Cupressales; family Taxaceae; genus Taxus; species Taxus wallichiana. The sequence goes on along the minus strand of CM031243.1, from coordinate 303,133,514 downwards.
CGGAAAGGTTAAAGAGGTTTGCAGCTATTAGTTATTATTTGTATCCATTTTAGCCATTCTACTTGATAAGTGTCCATCTCTTTTTCATTATGTTCAAGACTTATTTTTCCATTATAGGTATTCTAGGAAGGAAAATAAATTTGTTACTTTGCTTGGTCTTTCTGAGTCACATGTATGTTTTAGAAAAAAATTAGGAGTTTTCGTTGTCTACTTTATGGTTTTCCAACATAAAAAAATTATTGTCTTCCTTCCACAATTATAATTTTCTATTTTTCCTAACTCGCAAAATAAAAAATAAACATAAAATGATATTTTATTTTAGAAAAATATATCAAAACTTTAAACAAAAAAATCTATTTGTTGTTTGTTTCTGATTTGTAACCTATACACACATAGAAACACATTAGCTAAAATAAAAATAAAAATAAAATAAACCCATAACCTACCCCGACTTGGCCAGCTCGGTTGAACCACATCCCTCACTCCCCATGGATTTCGCCCACCCGAACAATCCCACAAACCACGCCTAACTACCCAAGCTGATTCCTCGACCATCCTACTGAGTCCCTAACACCTAGGTATATCCTGTCAAAGTGAATAAATCTCAGCCTTATCTCGGTGCACCCTCCCGAGCCAAGTTTCTCGACCCATCCCTTCACAATGTCACCTTGTTCCCTAGTTCCCTCGGACTATGCCTTGACCCTAACATCCAACCCCTACGAATTAATCCCCACCCCCAATCTCGATCCCCAAGCCCCTTTCCCTATGTAGCCTTCCTTCTAGACTCTTCCCCACCCCGGTCCTCCTGCCCTCTATGCCACATAACACCTTCCAATATCCCACAACATCACTCCTGACTCACCTAATCCCCGAATCGCCCTTTTCGAGCACAAAACCCTACAACACAAAATGCAACCCCAAACCAAACTATCGAACAACCACTACACACCAACACTACACATTCTACATGCCCTATCTCGATGTGCTCTCCCTTACGAGCTTGCAGTACAAACCATTCGATCCAAGCTTCATCAAAAACCCCTTCACCACTACTTCTTTATACACCCAACATGCAAAGCTTCCATTACACATTTTCTTTAGGTTCAGATTTCTAAATTCTTTTTATATGCCTATACATTTCTAAACAATTTTGTATATAGGTTCAGTTTATCAATTCATTTTATCTTTATATTTTCTTTTGTTTAATGTTAGGGTTTCCTTTATTCATTTGTTTCATTATTTATTTTGATTTCAATTTTTGAATTATTATTTTTACCTCATTTAGTTAAGTTTTCTTTCTTTCATTACTTTTATTACTCTATTAGGTTTAATTTATTTAATAAAGTTATTGTACTTTATTAATTAGTTTCTTTACTTACTTAGTCTAATTAATTAGTTGGGTTACTTCATTAGTTTCATTCATTCCTTCTTTTATTTAATTAATTAGTTCATTTAATTACTTAGCAATCTTAAACTAAATTAGGCCCCTTTTATTAATTTTTCGTCAATTTTCATTAGAATGAATTAATTGTGTTCTTCACTCTTACAAGACTATCAAGTTCCTTCCATCTAATTCACTTTATTTTATTACTTTTTAGCTAGTTTTTGCTCATCTTTTTCACATTGGGCTAATTGTCAAACTTTTTAAACATCGGGCTTTTATTTCCAATGTTTCTTAAAAAGAAGAAGGGAAGAGCATACATGTAAACTAGCATTGATTGAGTTAAAAGTGTTAATTTCCCAAAAATAAAAATGAGAAACGATCATGTTTCGATTCCCAAGATCATTGTTTCACCTAATTTGTTTCTTTTGGTTAAAACTAAATAGGAAATAATTTAGGTGGAATACCTGTGAGATGTAGGTTGAAATTGAATGCACGTGCTACTGAATTTTTGATCCAAGATGATCGTGAAGATCTCCCCTTTGGCTAGGAGGAATGACCTATATAAGAAACACAACAAGACCACCAAATAGTATTAATAATATAGGTTAGTGGACTTCCTAGCGAGTTCTAGATCCAGGAAGTGAAGCGCTTCCTAAAAGGTTGTCAATCTAATTTCAAATACAATTTAATGCAAATATCATGAAGTAAGGAAATCCTAATATATTTATAAGATTTAGGTATCTCGTGGAAATACAATAAGCAAATATAATCTAATAGGAAACATTATGATTAAATCTAGAGGTTTGATAGGTTATTTTAGGTCTTGCAGATATAAAAGGTGTCTAGGATGGATCAAGTGAGATCTAGGTTATTTTTAGAGGCTCGTTTGTCAAAAGGAATGAAATAACACAAATACCAATATAGTTCATGTGACCGATGCCGTATAGAGGTGAAAGTGAAAATGGTTAGGTAACTGACGTCGGTAGGGGCAATTGACAATAATTTGATAAAATGGGTTTTGAGCTTCTATGTGATTGCACAGAGAGTGAGAAGGGTGTGGTTGGGTTTATAATATTACTGAGAAGACTCGGGGATATAAAGGGGAAGTCATGTAAGGCAAAAAGGATATAGGTGGTTGGGTTGGTAGATTAGAGGGAGATGGAGATAAAGGAATATAGGTAGAAATAAAGTATAATGAAAGAGGTAAGGAATCTATACTTTAAGCAAGCACAATATGATTGAAATCATGAATACTTACTTGCCTTTACATATCTGGTAGGTGAAGGTGGATGGTAGTTGATCCGTGAAGAGATTCTAGATCCAAGTGTCATGGCAGTACTCTCGTAGTGTTCCCATGAGTATTCCAATACTCTAGAAGGAGAACCAGATGCTTGTTTGGGCCTGTGGTTGAGTATTTTATGTTTTCGGATGATGAGAGGCTTTGTATTTGCATTTGAATGCCATAGTTCTCTCAATATTGAAAATTACCAACTTGAGTTAAAGGTTGCAAAATTACATATAAAGTAACCGATGGTGGTAAGGTGACCGGTGTCGATCAAGGGATAACTAGTGTTGGTTAAGGTGGGTAATTTTAGGTTTACCAAAAATAGGCATATCTTTACTATTTTTGGTGTGATTTTTATTTCAATCTGGGTCTCAAGTGAGGGTTGGTACTTAGTTAAGTGGGAGTGTTGTCGAAGAAGGAATAGGAATTTAATTTTAGGGTTAGACTAAGTCTTTATTATTTGGGATAAGTAAGGACCTAATCTTAATTAATGAATAAGATAAGAATAATTCCATGGTGATGTGTAAATTAACTTAATTAAAGTAATTAAATTAATTAATAATGTGAGGATGAACATTAATTCAATTTTAATTAATTAAATTAATATGAATGTGGGGTAAGGGGTCATGGTTAGGTGAATACATTACATTAAATAATTAAAGGGGACCAAGGGAGTGTGACCCAAATTTGGTGTCTAAATTTTCCCCTTTTTGTCACGTAGCTTGTATTGGTAAGCAATGTTGACAAAAATAGGAAGTTGGTGTCCTAGGTATGAGTGGAGATTAGGTTTCCCCAAGTATGGATGAAAGTTATCCCCCTAAAACCAAGAACTAATGACGTAGGAAATAGAGTCGCTTTGAATGGTTTTATAAATAGGCTTTTTACAATAACAAGGGTGGATGGGTTGTAGGTAAGGGGAATGGTCGGGTCGGGTAATAGGTAATGGTCGGGTCGGGTAATACGTAATGGTAATCAAACACATGCACATGTATAGATTGTGATAAGGTACCATGTTGAAGATCTTACAAACTCTACTTCTTCAAAGGTCAATAGGTTTATCCAAATGAGGTTGAAGTGTTTCAGGTATCCAAGGTATAGGATATGGTCCTGAATCACAACTAGGATAGGTGTAGGAATGCGTAATGGGTTATTTTCTAAGGAACCAAAGGTTTGGTTGAGATAAACATCACAAAATTAGGTAAGGTAAGGTCATTAAGCTAAATAACATGGGTTGTAGTATCGCAAGTTATATTGAGTACACAAATTCAAATGTCACAAAGGTGATTCAGGTTAGGGTATGTAGGTCAGGGAATAGGTAAGGCCGAGGTATAGGTAAATAACATATCCCTAAGAACAATTAAGGAAATGGATAGGTAATGTAGGCTTAGGGTGATTTTTAATAGGTGATGCTAAGGGGAAATGGTGCAATAACGAAATCTTTTTGGGAAAAACAAGCATTTTGAGGCCATATGGTTAATTGAGGTGAACGATGTGGGTTAGGGGTTAACCAATATTATTTGACCAGGGAACAAATTGACCGACATCAGTCATGTCGATTTGGGGATAAAAAAGAAAAAATATCATTTTTTACGAATTCGTTTGTTGATTATCAGTTATAGAAAATGACAAGTGAGAGATGTGAAAGTGGAAAACGATAGTGACAAGTCATGAACAGATTCAATAGTCTATGAGGAGGTGATTGGCATATAATGGATGCAGCCACAAGATCGAGTGGATCCATTTGATTGGTTGTGTGTGGAGAAGTTGATTCATGGCTATGGCAGAGTTGGGAGAGGGAGCAGGAGGACCACCGATGTAGAGACTCAAGGTACCACCAAGGAGATGACACCGAGTAGAGGTAGGAATCAATCCTCATGCCCTATTTTTGATTGAAAAGATTTATTTAATTTGGGTAAAATGAATGAATTTGGGGGGAAATTTTTGTTTGAAAAATATGGGTGAAAATGGGTTAAATTAAGGTGGGGAGTGTTAAATATAGGTTAAATAGGTTGGGAAATGATTACGGGTTGAATTTGGGTAATTTAGGATAGGTTTTTAGTGGGGTTTGGTCATTTTTTTGAAATGGGAGGGCACGGGGTTTCGTTTTATCATCAAAACAAGGTGATCGACATCGGTCAAGGGTTGGTCAACGTCATTTTTCTTTACTAGCATTGGTTGGTTAAAGGGTGGTGACACCGGTCAAGGTGATGGTATCAATCATAGAAACTAATGTTGGTCGGTGTAAGAAGTAACTAGGTTAAAAAAGAGTTATTCTGTGAAGCAAAAAAATGTAATGTAGGGGTAGGTGAAGACCGATGTTGGCGTAAGAGGGAAAAGTGAGCATAGGTAGGGAATTATTGTGTAGGTGTGTGATAGGTAAGTAGGTGAAATGATTGATGATAGTGGGTAAGTATAAGAATGGAGACACTAGGTTTTTAAGTGAAATAGGTAAAAGTGTGTGTATGGAAACCAGGTGAAGGGTAGGTATGATTGAATTTTTTAGGTATGACTTGGGAAAAAATTGCTAATTATGAGGTCAATTGAGGTTTGAGGAATATGTGATGTGAAAAGGTCTTTGCTTGACAATGGTGGTTTGGTAGACACAAAATTTGGGTCACACTCCCCTTGGTCCCCTTTAATTAATTAACATAACATATTCACCTAACTATGACCCCTACCGACACCAATTACCTAACCGCCTTGGTTTCACCTCTATACTCGACATCGGTCACTTTGACCAATATTGGTCTCTGTGTTATTTCATTCCTTTTGACTAACGAGCCTCTAAAGCCACAAAAATAATACAGATCTCACCCGATCCATCCCATACCCCTGTCATACCTGCAAAACCCAAAATAACCTACCAAACCTCTTGATTTAATTATAACATTTCCTGTTAGATTAGATTTTCTTATTGTATTTTCATAAGATACCTAAATTGTATAACAATAGTAGGATTTCCTTACTTCATGATATTTGCATTAAAATGCATTTGAAAGTGGATTGATAATGTTCTAGGAAGCACCTTGCTTCCCATATCTAGCACTCGTTAGGAAGTCCACTAACCTATATTATTAATACTATTTGGTGGTCTTGTTTTGTTTCTTATACTGATCCACGATCAGCTTGGATCAAAACGTTAGTAATATACACATTTAACCTTCAACCTACATCTCAAATGTATTCCTCATAACCTATTTCCTATTCATTTTTAACCAAAAATTGACAAATTAGTTCAAACATCTTGGCACGCCCGGTGGGACCCATCAGGGGTTCTTTACATTGTTCATTCCTAGGGAAAATCTTGTGTGTCTATTTTCATTTGAAATGAGTTCACATTAAGCTTATTCTTTGGAAATATTCTTTTCTTCTGATTATCTCAGTGACACTTGTTTTTTGGGATTAAAAATAATTATTCTTTCTTTTCTTGTATTGCATTTAGTGAAAGTCATACCCTTAACCTCTTCATAATTTGTTCTCATCGAATATAATTTGTGGATTTGGGTTTTAAAACTTGTGCACTTGCATTGTTGAGTTTTTGCATTATAGCTAATCTAAAATTGTGGGCAACCTATATGTTGGAAGTCATGCATAGCTAATGGATGAAAAATTTAACCATAGCTCACATTTTACATGCTCTATACCAAATCACTAAAAACAAATTACACAATTCTTAAACAACATCTTTCCTAGAAGAAGTTGTCAATGATCACACGATCAAAGGATTGAAAGTGGGCTCTAATTGGTTTCTCTATCCATTCATCATCTTAGAGAAGGATCTCCCATGCCAAAACTTACTTGAAACCAATCATAGTTGTCAACTTTTATAAGGCACCTTTGTTAACCAAAAATTCTATCTTGGTTATAGTCAATCCTAAATGGCATAAGCCACAACATAAAATCTATGACTTAGGATTTCATTTTTGTTATCTTTTTGTCTTCTTGCATTTTGAGGTGTGAGTTGTGTTTCTTCATTCCTTCTTATCCTTTTACACCCCACATCATGATTATTGTATTCTAGTTTTATTATCGGTTTATTAGGACTCATCATAGCCATACTTAGTCTCTGGGTTGGCCCTTTTATTTTATCTAAATCACCAAAACTTCATTTTTTCTTCTCTTCCCATATTTCATAGTAGCCGATATCAATCTAGTGACCAACATTGTTTCTATCATCTTTCTAGCATTGGTTAACTCGACCGATATCGGTTTATATACTTTTTGGTTATTTTTTCCAGAATAGTATTGTCCACCTTCCTATTTTTTCATGGTTTGTTCTACCATTTTTATCCCACTCTTGAGTCTCTGATATCATTTTTAGCATCCCGTTTGACCCATTTTCACCTGTCATTGCCAAATATTTGAATCTCTTATTCTTCATAATAGTCGACATCGGTCTAAGCCGATCGGTGGTGGTTACCATTATATAAGCATTGGTTACCCTAAAAGACATCGGTCTCTCGTATTCTAACTTACCAATCAAAATAATGATATAATCACTCATTTTAGACATATTTTTCCCCATTAATTATGTGTTTCTGCATCATCAACGAAGCTCCAAATACCTATTTTATCATTAGTCACATGGTTTTGACTCGTAAACAAGCTAACACTCTCGTGTTTCATGCTAGTCGTTTCCAACCTTTCCCATCGCCCCCTTCAATCTCATCACCCATGGACCCCAATTAGGATCTTTTCATACCCACTTTGGTAATGAGGATTTTGTGAGACTCCTTGATCAAAACCATGATGCTCTACAAGACTATCCCGCTCGTTCATCTACCCATGATTCATTAGGGAAGCTTGTATATAGCATGCCTATTTATATTCCTCTTACCCTCGAACCCACTTCTGCATCATCTACTACTAGCTTAGCCTTACCCTCTTCCACCTTACCACCTATGGTTTCCCATCTTGACTATACATCATCGATATCGGCTCCACCTACGTGATCTATCATGCCTTTGACGTATATCACTCCTACGATATCAACCATGACTTTATCAACCACCTTGAATGTAGGTATATCTACACCGCCACCTATCATATAATTCTTGCATCTCAACCATCAATGATGTCGGTGAGCGATACTCCCTCCCAAAACATTGTCCTGTCCATCTTGCAAGATCTTCCTCCAATTGCTACGAGAGTATTTACGTCCACTCCACCTACCTACACTTATCACCAACATCCCCCTATTTCATCTATTTCTTATTCACGATACTTGTCATCTACATATATTTTGGCCTAGATTCCTTCCTCACAATTTTCATACTCAGAACCACCACATACTGGGATGTCTCCCAAATCATACCCTCCTCATCTACCCCCTTATACTGAAGGGGGTTCCCAGTCATCAAAATGATGATGGAAAAGATGCAAAAATTAGAATCCTCTGTCTTTGGCTCACGTAATGCTTTAACTTACGATGAGATCTGTAATGAGCCTATTCACTTTTCTATACCAATTCATCCATACCATACATATTGGGAAATTCCTAAATTCATTCGATTCAATAGTAAATAATATCCGCAACAAAACTTTTTATCTTTTAAACACATGTGTTATCTAATCGCTCAGAATGACGCATTACTCCTACGAACATTTCCAATGTCATTGACATGACCTGCTTTGGATTGGTATAGTGCTCTACCTAGGCACTCCATTTTCTCATTCAACCAAGTATCTCAAGCTTTCCTATACCATTTTTGTATCAACATTGTTAAGAAGGTCACCATGACTGACTTATACGCAACATGCCAATATGAAGACGAATCTATCATAGATTTTTTCACTCATTGGCAAAGCTTGATCAACCAACTTACATTCCAACTACCTTAAACTGAGTTAATAGAGTTGTTCACCAAGGATTGTGCTAGACACATCTTTCCAAATCTCCAAGTTTAAACCTTCTACATGTTTAACAAGGCATTCACCATGGCCCAGAAACTTTAAATTCACTCCATTGAAGAGAAGAAGATACAATTGTGTAACAAAAACGTTGCATTTAAATCAAACGACACCTCTTATTATTCCAAACCATAAAATAATTAATTCAAAGAAAAGTATCTACTAACACGGTAGTTTTGAAAATTGGCCCATCTCACCCATCCATGCAATCAAATCCTTCTTCCAATATTTCTCCTTTTTAGGATTTCTAGTTCAAGCAAGAGCAACAAAAATATACTCCCATAGGAGAACCCTACTCTTCTGTTTTAGAAAAACTTCTAAAATCTTAAGTACTCACTCTTCCACCCATCAAACTACATATTGGTTTTGACCCTGTCATCTTGTGTCTGCTGCATGGTACAAAGGAAATGATTACTTGAACTATCATCATGTTATATGTCCTAGTGATGGTAATTGTATAACATTTTTAAATATTGTCCAAAAATGTTAGATAATGGAGATCTCATCTTGGATAATCCTAATACCACTAGCTAATAAGAACCTTCACATATTTAATAATTCATTCCCAAATCACACCCCTTCATCTAGCAAAACTAGAAAACCTTGACCAATGAAAATAACATTCGTGAGGTTCATGCTAATTTTGACATCATACCAAAGTGCTTCCTTATCAATTTCCTCCTACTCCATCTATCAAGGATATTCTTACACGAGATCCTTCATCCATGGAGGGACTTGTTTCATCTTCTCCTTTACCCATAGAGGAGTCTCCCTTATCTCCTCCTTCACCCATGAAAGAGTTTTCCATATCCACCGATGCAGCTTCTCCACTCACCTCTCAACTTGACAAATAACCCATAGTACTTACTCTTCTACCCATGGGAGAGTCATGCTTACCTTCTTCTTCACCAAAAGATGAACTTACCGCATCTTAATTGTCATCTCCCCTACCTACGGGGATCCATTAGCAGCATCCCTTCATATTGGTGACAATTCTCCATTGGCTTTCAAGGATCTTGTTGATTTTCTCTCATCTCTTTTACCCACAGAGTCTGAAGCTAACCATTTCCCTATCTCACATAAATTATTTATAGGGATTACTACCAAATCAACATCATCCCCCTACAACAGTGTCATTTTCACGTTTGGTTGACCGCTTGGATTATGTTGAAAATTCCATGCTCTAGGGATGCCTTTAATTTCCTTTCTCAACTCAAATGCAAATGTTGTTTGCTAATACTTCCATGATCTATCAAAAGGTGTTTCAGAAAACCAAACCCACCATGCCCATATCAGTCATAGTGACTCATTCTTCATCACCCTCACCCACACCTAAACCTTTACCATCAAATGAAATTTTCCTATTCCTAAAACCTTACCTACACCTATATCTTTCTCCAGTGTCTAGACCCATTGCCACATTGGGAGTCATATCAACATCAAGCCTAGTCCATCCTCCTATCAAACTAGATTTAGCCACGTCCTTACAAGCCATCATCAATATTATTCCCCACCTAAGAGAAAGACCCAACCTTTTAGACCGCATACACCATCTTCACCCACTACCCCTCTGTCACCTTCACCACTTCCATCTATCCTAGGTCCCCACCCATCAACCTTGGCCAAACAGCCTCCTACCTAGAGTAAACCAAAAGCACAACAACGTACCTCATCATGATCCTCTGTTATACCTGAAATTACCTACACATCTTATGCCTTCACCATCATCTAAATACTTTCTACCTCCTATACCTACACCACTTCTAGTATCCTCATCATTACCTATGTCATTCCCTTCTCTTCAACCAATACCTTCCACATTGCCTCTTACTACAACCTTCACCACATTTCCATTATCACCTTAGCTAACTTTGACCCCTTCCGATTTTCTTTCCTTCGCATCACACACTTCTTCGTCACCTTTACCCAAGAAGTTGAAACCAAATCCCAAGAACCCACTACTCTCCAAAGAGGTAGTTTAACCTACACCACCTTCAACAACTAGTTCACCTACTACATCTTTGCCGAAGAAGGTGCAATCCAAACCTAAAACCATACTATCTACCAAATAGGTGGTCAAACTTACTCAACCTCTGATTCCTCCTCCGGTGGCGCCTCTCCCACCAAATTCACCCACACTTCTATCCACAACCACACTTACTTCACATTGTGATCTATTAGCGGGGTCTTACGCAAACATCTTAGTTAACCTTTTGGAAACCTCTATCATCACATTACCACCAATTAGACCTTACAACCCACTCAACCCTAAAATAGAAGGATTTGATGATACCAAAATTTTCACTTACCATTTTTGTCGGGCATGATGTCGAAAGTTGTAAGGATCTTAACACTATTCTTCTCCAAGTATGTCCTCTCAAAGAAAAATTTGATGGCCATGATATTTTAGATGAGGACCCTCTTCCACCTACACCTATTACAACATATCCTTTTCCCGTGCATATTCACGCAAACTTCATCTCCCCCTCCAGACCCTTTTATCTCCTCCAACATTTGAGATCAATATGGTTCGCATAAGAGAGCTAACCAAACCTTCGCTAAATTTCCAATGTGTTGGATTTTACACAAAACTAGTATATTCCCTCACCATATTTTTCCCAACCTATCACTACATCTATCATGACTCACTTTCTCCTTTACCACATAATAATATGATTCAAATTTCCACTCGATCCTAGAAGGACAAAGGAAAGAAGAAAACAACCAGCTCATCCGCTACTCTTTTACCCAATATTCCATCTTAACTCCGCACCAAGAATCACCATCCATGGACCCACATACCCTATTTATGATAGGGTTTCCCATCGTACAATGCTTAAACTGTTGGACATGTCTCCTCTCAAAATGAATTTGTACAACCATGTCCAAACCTCTCGAGTCAAGTCGGTAGGCCTTCATTAAATTCCTACAATATATTGAGGTTCTACCTAATGACCCTACTCCTATTACATCCATTATCACTCCTCATCATGTGGCCTCTCTCACCACTTCACCCCCTTCCTCTGCACCCACTACCACTCATCAAGTAGTCACTCTCAGTTTATTTGACAATGAGATTATACCTCTTCAATCGGATGATCCTAATCTTGCCCTATTTATATCCATCTACATTGATAATATATGCGTTTAACCCGTTATGATAGATGGAAATGCCAAGATTAACATCATTTCCTCTCATGCATACAACCAAATGTGCATCCATGCCAATTACATGCATAATAACCCAATTATGTTGTGTTCATTCCATAATTCCATGACTTCCACCCTTAGCCGTTAGTAAAAATTCATAGCACCCCCAAAATGACCCATGGATCTATTTTTCTAAGGAAATTTCATTTGGTGTGAATGCACAACATTGAGCTTTCCCAAAGTGTGGCACCTTTGCAAATGGGGAAAGCTCTATAGAGAAGGCTAGTTCCTCTTCCTAAACTACACCGCCACAAGCTATTCCAGTGCAGGGAAAGCTAATCTAATCCTAATCTAATTATGCCAAGGAGATAGAGAGATAGAAATGAGGGAAAAATAGATCCTACACTAAAATGGTGATACACCAGAGAAGGAAAATGTTGAACATCTATCAAAACTGGCATGGAAACAAAGAGAGGTGAGCAATGGAAAGGATGGACAAGTGCATCACAAAACCAAGGATGGATTTCACACAAAAAATATTCCAAAACTCCATGAACATAGCCCCAAAACCTACAATAGACATTCAAACATGCACAAATACCTGCAATGAAGAGAGGTAAGAAGAAAACAAGCAAAAACAAGTAAGGATGGACAAATGCATCACAAAACACGTTTTTATTGCTCTAGAAGTTTGCACAAAACATCATTTTACTGTAAGAGGAAAAAAACACCATTATAGAGCAAGGGAGGAGGTTCAAACTCCATTTTCAACCCTGGGGAAGAAAATAAGGGAGAGGAAGAGAAGAATGATGAACAAACGTTACAAATGAGCCAAAATTGGCTTTTAACCATCGAGCAGAATGGAAGAAAGGAGAAAACATGGGAAAATTGATTTGGGACTTCAACCACCAACAAGATTCATCTAATGGGCCTGAAAAATGATGGGTTTCCATAAAAAATCCCATACTTCGAAGTACATTGCTTTACAGAGAAAAACAGAGGCCCATACTTCATTAATTTTGGTGGTTGGAGTCATTTTTCGTGTTTTTACATGTCAGATACGTTTTTCTATTTTTCTCCCACAAATATCCATAAAAATCAAAATTGAATATCCCATCGTGTAGATTATTTCAACAGATTTCCAATGATATAAAAAATGTGAAAATCTGAGCTCGGGATCAAAAGTTATGCCCCTCTGAAAATTTAGGGCAAAATTAGGTCGCGGGGAGTCAAACTTTAAAATTTTCCCCTTTGGAAAATTTTCCCAAAATCCTCCGTGCCTCCACCACTATGGGACACATGTCAGCCTCCAATTCACTAATGGGATCATGGGCTAAACCTACCTTTTTCTCTTTTGATTTCATTTTGGGAAAAATTCCCCAAACACCCCCGCGCCCCGCTCCTTCGCTGCCACGTGTCGGCCCCTTATTCATCCACAGGCTCAAATTTCCTTTCTCCCCTGTGCCTCCACCAACCCTTCTCCTTCTCCTTGGTGGGCCCATGGGATGTTTTTTTCCTTTTGCCATTTTTTCAATTTTGGCAAAAAACCTAAAATTCCTCCACGGCTCGACTTCGCCACCACGGGGACGTGTTGCTTCCATATTAGCCATGCGGGCCTTTGTAAATTTCCTTCCCTTCTCCTCGATAGGCCTACGGGCCAATTTTTTCCCTTTCTCCCTCCATCAAATCTTTGTAAATTTCTTCAAATTCACTCCATCGTCCCAACCCCCACCGCCATGTGGCACCATTTCATTGGCCGCGGGCCCGCTTAGGAAATTTTCCCCAAAAAACTCCGCCGAGCCATAACTTTCAAAATATTTGGAGTTAGGAGGAAAATTTTACCATTCTGGAAAGGGGAAGAAAAATAATATCTGATGAATCCATTTCTATAATCCTTTGATTGCTTGAAATGTGTAAAAATTGAAGTTGAAGCACAAGGAAAGAAAGAATGAAGGCAAGTTAGCCAAAATAAGCAGGGGGCTCATTTTGGATAACAATTTGGCGACTCTCATGGGTCATTTGCCTGCTAGATGAATGATCAGTGGCCTTTGAAGAATCCATTGGGCATGGAGTCAAGCTTGATAACTAATTCTGATATGAACTATGAAAATTTGACCTCTGAACCACTTGGAAACCCATCAAGTGGATCAAAAGAGCAACCAAAACAGCACACCAAACAACTATGTAAAAATTGAAAATCATACATGCTCCAAATGGAACATGTAGAGTGTGCACAAGCACTTCTTCTACTAAAAGCAAACCTACCTACTCTACTCTAACTGGAAGAAAATGTGGGCTAAATAAACCCTACAACTGGTTGTGCAAAATAGCTTCCTTTCTGCAAAATTGATAGCCATGCAAATGATTTGGAGTTGAGTATGGATGCTTGGATGAGTGGAAAATCAACAAGAAGTTGGTCTTCTACCCAAATTAGCAAGGTGTCAACTGAAAGCAAATTGAATACCTCTTTTAGTTTCTCTGTATTTGGATTAAAGAGGTATGGCAGCTGATCCTTGGTACTTTGTAGCTCATCCTCATGCTTAGAAGCAAGCATGACTAGTTGTGACTTCTCCTTTGGCTCCAATGAAGCCAAATACCTTATTGGGCAAGGTTTGATCCATTTGATATGCCCATAGCTCTGATTTTCAACTCCAAAAATGGAGTCTTCTTGTAGACCTTCTTGAATGGATGGTGTGGAAGAAATGATGGAACTCTTCTGCTGTTTTCCTTCCTCTAATGAAGAACATGGAAGATTTAAATCTTCCAATCTTGATTCCAAAGAGCTGCTATAAGATGCAGGCTACTACAAATGAAAGTTCTCCTCCATGACAATAGGCTCAAGTGTTTGGAATGTGGATGATGAAGGAGAAAATGGTGTGATTTCAACTGGTTCCTCTTCATCAAAACAATCCTCCAAATCTAACAGATAAACTACCTCATTATTGTCCTACTGCAAATGTTCAACCTCTCCCATGGTGTTCTCTTGATTTGCAACTTGATCACCATGGTTTCTTTCATCCTCCAACATTGAGTTTGAGAGATCAAACTCTTCTTCAACACTAGAACTCGAGAGAGATGAAGTAGAAAGAAGAACTGAAGGTTCTTCTATAGCCTGCTTTGTGCTCAAAGCTTTTGGATCTACACTTTTCTCCCCCACAGCTGGAATGTGCTCCTCTTCTTTTAGATTTGGAGCAGCTTCTCCTTCCTCTGCTTGAAGAAAATCTTCCTTTTGATTGAACTCTTCCTCTAGCATGAATTTTGTCAAGTCAAACTCTTCAATCTGCTGCTCTAGAGGACAAGTTAGGGCTACAAGATCTCTTTTAGAGCTTTCCTCTTCCATGGTTGATTGTGCAACTTGAATTAGATCAACATCTTCTTCAAGTAGAGTGCCAATATGGATACTACATTATGAGCAAACTGATTGTTGATCTCGCCATTCTTTTTTCTCTTCTTTTTCTACAACAAAATCATTCCTAACCACGACTTGTTCTTCAACCTTTACCTCCTCTATAGGCTTCACCAACAAAGGAATTTTCTCAATCCCATATCTAAGAGCCAAACTTACTAAGCTCTTAATCATTCCTTATTTTCTTGGTTCTTCCTCTTTCTATCCTTCATGACTGATTTTTGCAATTTCTTCTTCCCAAAATGGATTTGGGAATGCAAGAGGAGGGGTGGATTGTGACTCAACCATTTTTTCATTTGTTTGTGGTGGTGGAAGAGATGAAACTTCTTGTTTCCTTGGAGTGGAAGGTATTTCTTTTTTCTCTTATGGAGGGGATTTGGATTTGGAAGGGAAAAGGATAGAAGAATTGAGATGAGGTGGAAGACTAGGAGATGGAGAAATGGGATCAACATTTGGGGCAGCATATGGGAAACTTGAAGCTTGACACTGCTGAAATGATACAGATTGAGAAAGAGGAAAAGAAAGAGTATGAGATGGTGTGCTTACCCATTGACAAGGTTGTTGAATACTCCTCTCATACACCTCTATTCCCTCAGTCCACTTTGTAAGTAATGGTAGCATTGCAATCATGAAGTCAAGCTTCTCTTGAGGGTTGTAATGCCTTGGAAAAGGTCCCACCCATGGACAAGGTGCTCCACAACTGATTCCAAATGCTTTCATTTGTGCTTGAGCCCTGGATTGCACCATGCTAATCTCTATTTTTGGATTTTCTCTAACAAATTATCATCTTGCATTTGATTGTCTTCATTGTATGCATACCCTTGCTCTTGGAAAGAACCATATCCAAACTAATTTTGGCATTGCTGCTCATATGGGTATGCATGCTAATCTTGAATCTACTCAAAATGTTGATTTGAAGGAGTTGTAAAGCATGTTGGAGGTGGATTTGGATGGCACTACTGTTGTAAATGTGAATTCCATGATAGAAATGAAGTCATGATTGCACAACTTCATGGGATGAAAGAAGATGGAAGAGATGGAAGGAAGAATGGATGAAAAATGAATGAAAAGGAAGTTTTGCAACTTCAAAGATGGGTTGTTTACTAGATGGAGTCACCAGATGTGTTTCCAATATCCTCCAAAGGTTGAAATATTCATAGGAACACACCAACCTACAAAATATGAAGTGGAAGACCTCTAAGGTCCCACCAGGCATGCCAAAATCTGTTAGTGAAAATTCACAACACCCCCAAAATGACCTATGGATCTACTTTTCTAAGGAAATTTCATTTGGTGTGAATGCACAACATTGAGCTTTCCCAAAGTGTGGGACCTTTACAAATGGGGAAAGCTCTCCAGAGAAGGTTGGTTCCTCTTCCTAAACTACTTGCCACAAGCTATTCTAGTGCAGGCAAGCTAATCTAATCCTAATCTAACTATGCCAAGGAGACAGAGAGAGAGAGAGAGAAAAAGAGGGGAAAATAGAGCCTACACTAAAATGGTGATACACTAGAGAAGGAAAATGTTGAACATCTATCAAAACTACCATGGAAACAAAGAGAGGTGAGCAATGGAAAGGATGGACAAGTGCATCACAAAACCAAGGATGGATTTCACACAAAAAATGTTCCAAAACTCCATGAACACAGCCCCAAAACCTACAATAGACATTCAAACATGTATAAATACCTGCAATGAATAGAGGCAAGAAGAAACCAAGCAAAAACGAGCAAGGATGGACAAATGCATCACAAAACATGTTTTTATTGCTCCAGAAGTTTGCACAAAACATCATTTTACTGGTAAGAGGCAAAAAAACATTACAAAGAAAGGAGGAGGTTCAAGACTCCATTTTTGACCCTGGGGAAGAAAATAAGGGAGAGGCAGAGAAGAATGATGAACAACCATTACAAATGAGCCAAAATTGGCTTTTAACCATCGAGTAGAATGGAAGAAAGGAGAAAACGTGGGAAAATCGATTTGTGACTTCAACCACAAATAAGATTCATATAATGGGCATGAAAAATTATGAGTTTTCATAAAAAATCCCATACTTCAAATTACATTGTTTTACAGAGCAAAACAGAGGCCCATACTTCATTAATTTTTGTGGTTGGAGTCGTTTTCTATGTTTTTTACATGCCAGATACATTTTTCCATTTTTCTCCTACAAATATCCATCAAAAATCAAAATTGAATATTCCATCATGTATAGGATTTCAACATCTTTCCAATGATATAAAGAACATGAAAATCCAAGATCAAGATCGAAAGTTATGCCCCTCTGAAAATTTAGGGCAAAAATGGCAATTTTAGGGAAAAATTAGGTCGGCGGGGTCAAACTTTAAAATTTTCCCCTTTGGAAAATTTTCCCAAAAGTCTCCACACCTCCACCACTTCAAGACACATGTCGGCCTTCGATTCACTGATGGGAGTGTGGGCTAAACCTGCCTTTTTCTCTTTTGATTTCATTTTGGGAAAAATTCCCCAAACACCCCCACGCCCCGCTCCTTTGCAGCCACGTGTCGGCCCCTTATTCATCCACGGGCTCAAATTTCCTTTATTCCCCCTCACCTTCATCAACCCTTCTCCTTCTCCTTAGCAGGCCCATGGGTGGTTTTTTCCCTTTCTCCCTTTTTGCATTTTTAGAAAAAAATCCAAAATTCCTCCACGGACCCAGCTTCCACCACCACAGGGACACGTGTTGCTTCCACATTAGCCGCGGGCCTTTGCAAATTTCCTTCCCTTCTCCTTGCGGGCTGCGGGGCTAGTACTTTCCCTTTCTACCTTCGCCAACTCTTTGGAAATTTCTTCAACTTCACTCCGCCTCGTCCCAACCCCGCCGCCACGTGGCACCATTTCATTGGCCGCGGCCTACCTAGGAAATTTTTCCCCAAAAAACTTCGTCGAGCCATAACTTTCAAAATATTTTGAGTTAGGAGGAAAATTTTACCTTTCTAGAAAGGGAAAGAAAAATCCTATCTAATGAATCCATTTCTAGAATCCTGTGAGTGCTTAAAAATGTGTAAAATTTGAAGTTAAATCACAAGGAAAGAATGAAGGCAAGTTAGCCAAAATAAACAGGGGGCTCATTTTTTATAACAACACCATCATTCTCCACATTTGTGTGGGCCCCCATACCATTCTGGATTATTCTATGTCTTAGAGGGGGAATTCTAGTACAAATTGTTTCTTGTCCGACCTTGGATCTATGCCATGGGTTGTGTTCCTTCAACTTTACAACATTGTTTAAAATTCAAACATGAAGGATACAACTATACCATTCCAAACCAACCCTTCACCATTCAAGGCCTGTAACATGTTGTATTGACCTAATGATGTATCAACCTTGTACCACTTCTTCTTTAGCCACTGCCTCATCCACCAATGTTGCCACTACATCTTCCACAACTAACTCCTCTATTCCCACTGCTGTCACAACTTTTACACCTTGATCCATTAGCCAACCCATCTACATCTCCAACAAATAATTATTCTTCTTCCCAACAAGTCCCAGAAATTCATCCATTCCTGCTACCCACATATCAACTACTAATCCCTTAGAAGGTTTTTTTCAACGCCTCACTCTAGGGGAGTACCACCTTTATAACATTAACACATTCCTTACTCCTCAAGAGTATGGTAAACTTCACAAACATCCCATTGTGATCACCGTGTAGGAAAGGTTTTCCTCTATGGTCATCCCCACCTTCGCACCAACTTAACATATGGGGAACTTGATACTTCTACCTACTCACCCGAGCCACCTTCCCAAACTCAACCATTTTCCTTCAACCTTCAATCTCTCACCAACCGTTGCTTCGCCACACCTTCCTCCATCACCGTGATTGGAATGACTTTGGCTTTGGATACTATGAATAAGGATTCCATATTGTCTTTCCTTTCACCACTTGTAAGCATAAAGACTGCAGTGGTATTGGATTTTCCAAACCATCTTCTAGAATGGCTAGATTCAAACTCATTAAGGATGATAAAGATTCCCCACCTCATTCACCAAGTTAACCATCTTTACCTATAGAGTTTATGGATCCAGTATCCATTCCCCTAACTTTTTTCATGAACACCATTTCCATGGGACCTCTACTTATCAACATGATGACGAGGCTCCATCTTCTTTTCCCTTCCTATATCCTCGACATGATCGATGATGATACACCTTCTATCAACATCACTCTATGTTGGTATGATGAGTCTATTCTCACCTACCTTGGTGCGGAAGATTCTTATATTCATCGGTCATTACCTTTTGATATGTAAACCATGTTGAATGAATCAACCATTGAAATCAACATTCACACTCAGGATAACCTGCACATTCTAAAAATAGGACAATCTTTAAATGCTTCTGAACAGAAGCTTTCGGTTATTTCCTTCGAGATCATAACAACGCTTTTACTAGGTCCAATGTTGATATGACCAAGATTAACCTAATTATTGTGTTCCACAATATGGTAACCATTCCCGATGCCAAGCCCATGAAATAGAAGATGTGAAAAATGCATCCATGCATTGCCCTTGTTTTTAAAGAAGAACTCCAACGACTTCTTTCGTTTTCCTTCCTCCTACCCATTGATTATCCCCAATGGATCTCTAACATTGTTCATGTCATAAAAGTGATAAGGGGACTCTTCATTTACATGGATTTTCATGACCTTAACTTAGCATGCCCCAAAGATGATTTTCCTCTACCTAGTAATTACCAACTAGTTGATCTCACTTCTGGCCATGAGATGCTATCAGTCATGGATAGTTTCTCAGGTTATAGCTAAATATTACTCACCCCGAAAGATCAACACTAAACTACCTTCATCACTCCTTGGGTAACCTTCTATTATCATGTCATGCCCTTTAGCCTTAGAAATGTCGGTCTACGGAGATCAACGGGATATTACTTATATATTTCATGACATTATGCATAGCATATTGGAAGATTAAGTCAACGATATTCTTTCCAAATTCAAACATCAATCTGACCACCTTATAGTCCTTAGGGTTATCTTTTACCGTCTCATCAAATATTTTGTTTTACTTCAACCTAAGAAGTGTGTCTTTGTTGTTCTCTCTAGCAAGCTCCTTCATTTTATTGTTTCTTTGTGTGGAATTGAAGTTGATCCCACTAAAATCAAGGTTATTCTTGAAATGCCTCCACCAACTAACCTTCATCAACTTCATAGTTTGTAAGGAAAGTTGCAATCTATTCATCACTTTATTTCTCATCTTTTTGACCGCTGCCATCCATTTCATTATCTCCTAAAAAGGATGTCTCCTTCAAATGGGATGATGAATGTCACAAATCCTTTGATGCCTTAAAACAATATCTCCTCCAACCACCTATGCTCATTCCCCCTAAGGATGACCAATCATTTTACCTTTACATTTCTCTACTGATCATTCCTTGGGTTTCATGCTTGTTCATCATGTAGAGAAACACAGGAGAAAGTGGTTTATTATATGAGTCGTACAATTTTAGAATATGAAAATAGATATAGTCACACCAAAAACTCCTCCTATCCTTAGTTTTTGTCACCACTAAACTTTACTATTACCTACTTAAGCACATTTTTTTTATCGACAATACTGACCCCTTACATTACATGTACACTAAGCCCTACCAACATCAACATGTTGTAAGTTGGCTCATGCTTCTTGCAGACCTAGATCTCAAGTTCATCCATCAAAAATATTTGAAAGGAAAAAATATTGTTTACCAACTTGCAGATGCACCTCTCTCCAGAAATCAATCCTCTAACATCGATTTCCCTGATGAATCCATCGCTACCCTCTCCTTGGATGATACCATTTACCAGATGACCTTATTCTTTAATGGTTCCAGATATCGGTGTGGGGTTGGTGCCGAGTTATCCTCATTCCTCTTGATGGTACTAATAATATCACCAAATATGAATCACTTGTGTTAGGACTTCAAACCACCATAGCCTTAGATGTTAAATCAATTACTATCTTTGACGACTCTCAACTCAAGTTGTGAACCAAGTTAATGGTATATACCAGTTGTCATAATGAGATATTTCAAAATTATAAGCATCATGTTGACATAATTTTAACTACCTTTAACCATTATGAACTTCAAACCACCCCGCTGCCCACTAATAAATTTACGGAAACCAAGGTTTGTCTTGCTTCTCAAATCCCCCTACCTTTCGAATTGAAAACATTTGTCACAATACAAAGGTTGAAATCACATTATTATCTAATCCGAGACATGAACCTCATAGGAAACATTGAAATCGACCCACGTGACCTTTTCTATAAACAATTTTTGGACTATCTTTCCCTTTCAATTCTACCTATGGATCTTACTCAGAATGGACAACGAGCCTTTCTTAAAAGTGTCTCTCTCTATGTCATCATGGGTTTTCTTCTTTATAAACGCACCTTTGACGCTATCCTATTATGATACCTTACAAGTTATTAAATTTCATACACAATCAAGGATGTTCATGGTGGGATTGGTGGGGGTCAATTTAGTGGCTTAGGTTTGTCACTAAGCACATCCTTCGCCCTGGTCTATTACTAGCCAACCCTAACCTATGATTGTTGTGACTTTGTCAAGTTTTTGTGAAGTGTCAACAACATGCTAATATTCATCGGACCCTAGTCACACCTTACAAGTCACACGAGACCTTTTGACTTTCTCTCAATGGGTTTAGATTTTTTCGGAGAGATCAACCCTCATTCTTCCCAATGTCATCAATGGATTATTACTGCTACCGAATATTACACTAAATGGGTGGAATTAGTACCTCTTATTTCTACAAAAGCCAAGAAATTTTGTGAATTCATCAATTATTAGATCATTTGTCACTTTGGTGTTCCACACCACTTCATATTGATAATGGAATACAATTTAAAATAAAACCCTACGAAACTATGTGATGCCTTTGGCAATCAACTCATTTTTTTCTTCACCTTATTATCCACATAAAAATGACCAAGTTGAATCAACCAAAAAAACCTTAAACAAAATTATTATGAAAGTGGTTGGCGATCTTTGGAAAGGATTGGTATACACACATTCCTTTTGCCTTATGGGCTTATCGTACTAGTATTCACACCTCAACCGATGCCACACATTTCTCTTTGGTCTATGGTACAAAGGTTGTCTTACCTCTTGAAGTATAAATTCCATCTCTTCATATCTCACTCAAAGATATGCTCAATGATGATGATTTTCTCTAGGACCATTTGGCACAACTTGAGTTATTAGATGAACACCATCTAAATGCTCTTGATCACCTCTAAATCTACCAAAAATGTATCAAATGTGCCTATGATAAATATCTACAAGAATGAACCATCCAAGTCATCGACCTCATCATGAAGTAAAATCAACATGTAAAAAAAGTGGACAAAAGTAAATGGGGAAATTTCACTCCTAATTAGCTTGGACCTTATATCGTTACTCATACCTACGGATCAAGTGATTGGGTAAGTACAAAAATTGGGGGACAATTAAGTGGACATCAAATCTTGAATTTTACATCAAAAACAACAAAACATCAAATTTAGTCTTCAAGGGCTTGAACCATGCCGAAAAGTCAAAAATATGTCATAAAAATGATACCATCGCATAGGGGAGATCTGTTAGCGTTCTAAAAATATTTATTTTAAAGTGAATAGAAGAGGATAAATATCTTTTTATAATTTTTTACTAATATTAGGTCTTTAAGACACTTTTTTCCATGAATGTTTATGTCTACGTTTAAGATCGCAAATTTTGTTTCACTTGTCACAATGTGATAAAACTTATACCATCCCAACTATGGTGAAATTATATACATGTTCAAAAAAATTATATGATTTCAATATTTTTGATGAAGTTATGATGGGAAAATGGAAAGTGCTTTGTTTTCTTTATGTTTTCAGACCACTTTCATGGAAAAAATCATAAAAATAAAATATTGCTCAAAAAATACAAAATAAAATCTATCCCAAGATAGATAGTGACATCTAAATTTTCACCAAAGGAAAAAAATATATATCAATTTTTGGTCATCCAAATCACGGGCAAATGAACTACAATCTTATAGGCGTTTTAAAAATACCAAGTCATTGAATTTTAAGTGTTTAATATAGCTAAACTTGTCCATTTTTAAAAAAATTAGTAGTTTAGAAACTAGATTCCGGATGCTACAATTCATATTTATATAAGTTTTTCTAATTTTGAGTTTATGCATTGATAATAATCCCTAAAAGTTGACATTATGTTGTTATTTGCAATATGACATCCACTTATGACCCCTTTTTGGCCCCCCAACTTGCTGCACTTACCCGCTTATTGTTTATCTTCACTAGAAGGTAAACTCCGAACCTAAGCCCCTCAATGTGTTGCATCTTTGACTATTATATTTTTGAATCAAGTCCTATATCATCTTTTGTCTATTAAACTCTTATCTCTTGAGCAACATTCACCTTCCAGCTTACTCTATTTTAAGGATCAATGGATAAACAAGAATCATGTGATTACCCGTCACTTTTATGCCTTATCTTCAATATGAGTACCATGGAACTATTCATGGCATGATTCTCATGGATAATTTTTTTCTTTTCAAGATGGAATCCCATGGTCATTTGTCACTTAAAACCTCTCTTTCATAGCTAACCCCTATGTGTTATGGTTTTTTCTTCATAAAATAAGCCTATACTTCTCTATAGTCTTGTCCATGACCTAAAAGTCCAAAAAAAAAAATCAACAAGAACATACGAGATTTTAAAATTCAAAATCCTTGAGTCAAACTTCTAGAAAATAGATGACTCCCTCAAAAGGACATCTATCTTTCTATCTTGCTACTATAAATAGACTTCTCCCTCGAAGGATAGCTATACAAAGCTAGCCATACCATACTTAGTCTATCCAAAAAGAAGACTATTTTTGTAAAATAAAAATAAAAATATTCTAAATCTTCCCACATTGATCAACTTCACGAAGACCTCAAAGATGTATTTTACCCATCCCACATAGACTTCCCATATCGATCATTCTATAAAACAAAATAAAATAAGAAAAAGATAACTTTTTCATCATGGAATTTCTTATTTTGATCTTGGGTATCTTGCAAAGAGGCATTCTATCTCGTGACACAGTTACGCTAAAGCAACCTCTTTCACCTCACCGCCTTTCCTTCCTAATCTTCTACCTACTCAAGGGGCATGCCGCAAATGTGACATTTCATGGTCATATGACTTTCTACACCCTTATAACAGTCAATTGTGCAACGCATTTAGGGTCTTACATTCATAATCCAATCTTTGGTGTGATAGACTCGTCATGGTTCTTACCAATTAGGTGAATTTTTGTCTCCTCTTACCATTCACCTTTTTTCTTACTTATTGATACTCCTTCACAAGAACAGACCCTCTACACCTAAATTTTAGGAATTCATTTTCCACAAAATCACCCATATCTATTCACCATAGACAACAACCATGCCTAAATGACCTAAACTCCACCATGCCTATTCAACCTAAACTCAACCATGCATAAACAACCTAAACTTAACCATGCCTATTCGACCTAAACTCAACCATGCCTAAATGACCTAAACTCAACCATGCCTATTCAACCTAAACTCAACAAGCCTACTTGACCTAAATTTAACCATGCCTAAATGACCTAAACTCACCCATGCCTATTCAACCTAAACAAAACCATGCCTAAATGATCTAAAATCAACCATTATTGTTTGACCTAAAATCAACCATGCCTAAATGACCTAAACTCAACCATGCCTAAAAATGACCTAGAATCAATCATGCCTACAACCTACCGACCCATTCATCTCCTTATCATATTATTCCCTATCTTATGGGATAAATTTATTGGCCCGAGGCCCCTTTTCACCGGGGCTATGTAGGTAGTACTTTGAGGCATGGGGCCCTTGGAGGTTAGTTTGGCCACTTTTTCCCCTAACCAATTTCCCTCCTTTTTTATTCACATTTTACCCTAGTTAGTTTCCATTTTACACAAATGGGAAATTAATATATCATAAAAACATACATACCTACTATTTTATAATATCAACCATATCATACATCAATCATTTATCATTTCCATGATACACAATCACAATGGAAATTAAAGAAATTACACCATCCATCCATAAACATCATTAATTATATAATGGAAGTGTTTGTGTATCAATACATATATACACAAATATAAATAAATATCAGTATCTCAAAATCTCATGTACAATCTCACATCTTTGGCACGCAGGCCATTATATATCAAAAATCAAAATAATGGTACAATATCACATATGGATATCAATCATATTCACCCCCGATACTCTCCTCCCGGTCTCACATGTCTCCTCCTCTCTCCTAGTCACATGCCCTTGAACATCTCACCACCCTTTATTGGTCCCTATCTCGGCCTCCATCTCCTCCTCATTGCCCTCTGTGGGGACTAGTTTCCAGGAACTGGTAACCTCACCCTAGCCATGTATCTGGGGTCGATGACCCCCTATGATACTCGAATTGTGAGTCTTAGATCTAGTCCACTCATTGGATTCCTGCTGAGCTCAATACTATGTATATGAAGGCACATCAATCCCTATAGTGGCTAGATGGTCATGATAATAACAAGCCTCAATTAGGGAATCCTCAACTTCACCATGGATAGGGTCTCAGGGTGTTTCCATAAGCCTAACTTCCCCCTATGAACTCTCCCCGACCAAGAGTGTACCCTATCCTGGTGTAAGTGCATGTACTACGGGACCCTTTCCTTATGTCTGTGTTGGTACCTATGAAACTACCTGGGCCTGTAAGGCCACAACTTGTGCATGTGATGTAGCGAAATGGCCCTGTAATCCATCCACTTGTGCCTATAAGGAATCTACCTACCCTCCATCCCCATCTCTACCTGCAATGCGTGAGCCTATTCCAGTCTACCCAGGCATGTAGGGTCATCACTTGTGCTGTAAGGTGGTCACCTATGCCTGTGACCCTGTCGATTGTCCCTACATTTCTGTAATATGTTCTTATGGGGAAGCTACCTGCCCCTATAATGTATCCCTTTGCACTATTACATCACTAAAATAAAGCTGCCCTACCCTCAGTAGTACCAACCATAGTTGTGCCACCCACAACTTACTATATCCACCCAGGTGACTCTTGCATCATCAATCCATTTATCTAACACCTTCTCCTCTTTCCCTGTGGAAACACTCGGACATGGTGGATATATGGGTCTCTCCACATCATCTCTATGGTACTGTGGGAAAGGTGGGGGCACACTGCTGCCATAGTCCAAACTAGCATCGACCCTATTCACGGGTATCATCTCGTGTTCCCAAAGATGCCCCCTTGTATCCATCTCAATAACTAAAGATCCTCTAACTCCTCATCCATGCCTCTATATAACGGAAAATCAACATATGGTCGTCACACGATATCCACCACTAAAAGGCCCTCCAATAGTCACCTGTAGTATATAACATCATATGTGGCCTTGGCCACTCTCGGTTGTGCCCCGACTGGTACCCATCTCCTAAAACCCACTCTATATAAACCACCCTCAAACCGGTCTGTCACACGGTAACCCAAATGGACACACACACACAATGTGCTCATATGCCTAGCATGATGTAACAAGAATGAACAACACATACCAAACCTCCTCAACCGCTCATAGCTACCTATACAATGGACTAGAAAATCTAGTGCCCAAGAAAATCAGACTGGTCCTCGATCATGTCCTGTAACACCCCCATAAGTTCTTGTGCAAATCTCCCACCTCGGAATGCGGGAGAGAAAAATAGCCTAGTGCCACCATCATCAGAACATATAGTCTATTCTCTTGTGGATATGTCACATACATATCCCCATAACCCAGACTCACACTAGGATAACTCAGCATGCCCATTACCTCACCAAATACCACCAATATCAGTTCCACCGATGCCTCACTCAAAATCAAATACACTAGATCCTCAATAATAGGAATCCATAGGATCCTATACACATCCTCTAATGTGATGGTCATCTCGCTAGATCGGTAAATGGAAGGTATTGGTCACATAGTCCCATTTGTTGATGAGAGCGACCATTAAGCTAGGATCTCACCCTATACACCTATAGCAAGAAAAAACTAAGTCCCACTTATGATATGTGCTCCCACTCCTCATTCGTCACACTAGGCTACATCTCGTACCATTAGAGATGGTACATTGTCTCTCATAGTCAATTAATCTCTTGCATGCATCAACCAAACCACCATTTTCAAGTCAAAACCTTCTCACATCACCTATTCCTCAAACCTAAATTGATCTCATATTTAGCCATTTTTTCCCAAATCATACCTAAAACCTTCAATCATACCTACCCTTCACCTAGTTTCCATACACACCCTTTTACCTATTTCACCTAAAACCCTCATCTGTCTCCATTCATAGTTACCCACTATCATCAATCATTTCACCTACTTACCTATCACACACATGCATAATCATTCCCTACCTGCACTCACTTTTCCCTCTTCCCCCAACATCGGTCTTCACACACACTTGCCTTACATATTTTTTTGCTTTACCAACTAACTCTTTTTTTAACCCAGTTACTTTTTACATTGATTGACATCATCCTCCATGACCGATACGGTCACCCTTTAACCGATCGATCCTAGCAAAACCAAACCTACGCCGACCAACCATTGACCGACGTCGGTCATTGTTTCGACGATAAACCAAAACACCATTCTCTCCCATTTCAAAAAAATACCAAACCCCACTAAAAACCTATCCTACCCCACCCACTTTCAAACTACATTCATTTCCCAACCTATTTAACCTATATTTTCCCCTCCCCACCTTAATTTCACCCATTTTCACTCATACTTTTAAAAAAAGACTTTACCCCAAAATTCATTCATTTTATCTGAATTAAATAAATATTTTCAATCATAAACAGGGCCTGAGGATTGATTCCTACCTCTACTCGGTTCCTGTCCTCGGTGGTACCTCGGGTCTCTGCACCGATGGTCCTCTTGCTCCCTCTCTCGGCTCCACCATGAACATGAATCAAATCCTCCACACACAACCAATCAAATGGATCCACTTGATCTCGTGGGCTCATCCACTAGATGCCAATCACCTCCTCATAGGACTGACCGTTGACTCCGCTCATGACTTGGCACTATCATTTTCCACTTTCACACCTCTCATTTTTCATTTTTATAACTAATAATCAACAAATCAATCCGTAAAAAGTGGTTTTTTTATTTTTTAGCCCAAAATTGACATGACCGATATCGATCAAGTCATACCCTATTCAACCGATATCAGTTAACCCCTAAGAAACATCGGTCACCTCAATTAACCATATGGCCTCAAAAATGTCATTTTTCCCCAAAAATATGTCATTCTTTCACCATTTCCCCTTAGCATCACCTATTAAAAACTCACCCCCAAGCCTACATTACCTATCCATTTCCTTAATTATACTTAGGGACATGTTATTTACCTATACCTCAGCCTTACATATGCCCTAACCTACATACCCTAACCTGAATCACCTTTTGTGACATTCAAATTTGTGTACTCACTATAACTTGTGATGTTGTTACCCATGTTGTTCAGCCTAATGACCTTACCTTGCGTAATGCCATGATGTTTATCCTAACCAAACCTTTGGTGCCCTGGAACAAAACCCATTACCCATTCCTACACCTTTCCTAGTTGTGATTTAGGACCATATCCTATACCTTGGATAAACCTATCGACCTTTGACAAAGTAGAGTTTGTAAGCTCTTCAACTTTGAACCTTGTCGTAATATATATTTGTGTGTGTGTGTGTGTGTTTGATTGTCATTACCTATTACCTAACCCGACCATTACCCTTACCTACAACCCATCCACCCTTGTTTTTATTAACAACCTATTTATCAAACCATTCACCGACTCCATTTCCTACCTCATCAATTCTGGTTTGAGGGGGATCACTTTTATCCATACTTGGGGCAACCTAATATTCACTCATATGTAGGACACCGACTTCCTATTTTTGTTAGCATTGCTTACCAATACAAGCTACGTGACAAAAGGGGAAAATTTAGACACCAAATTTGGGTCACACTCCCTTGGTCCCCTTTAATTAATTAATGTAACATATTCACCTAACCATGACCCCTTACCCCACATTCATATTAATTTAATTACTTACAATTGAATTAATGTTCATCCTCACATTATTAATTAATTTAATTACTTTAATTAAGTTAATTTACACATCACCTAGACACCTCACCATGGACTTATTCCTAGCCTATTAATTAATTAAGACTAGGTCCTTACTTATCCCAACCAACTAGGACTTAGTCTAACCCTAAAATTAAAGTCATTTTCCTTCTTTAACAACACTCCCACTTGTCTAAGTGCCCACCGTCACTTGAGACTTGGATTGGCAATCAACATCATGCAAAAAATAGTAAAGATCTTCCTATTTTTTATAAACCTATACTTACCCACCTTAACCAATGCCA
This sequence comes from Taxus wallichiana var. yunnanensis, assembly GCA_018340775.1. Taxonomy (NCBI): domain Eukaryota; kingdom Viridiplantae; phylum Streptophyta; class Pinopsida; order Cupressales; family Taxaceae; genus Taxus; species Taxus wallichiana. The sequence goes on along the minus strand of CM031243.1, from coordinate 303,103,858 downwards.
TTTATCCCTCAACCAAAGGCTCCACCTAACCACCATCGATCGCTTTATATACAATTTTGCAACCTTTTACCCAAGTGGGTCATTTTAATTTTGAGAGAACTATTGCATTCAAGCATGAATCCAAATCCTCTCAGCATCCAAATGACATAAAATAATCAACCATAGAACCCAAGCAAGCATCTGGTTCTCCTTCCAGAGGATTGGAATACTCATAGGAACACTACAGAGTACTTTGTTATGGCACTAACCCTAGAATATCTTCACAAATCAAATACCATCCACCTTCACCTACTAGATCTGTAAATTCAAGTAAGTATTCATGACTTCTATCATATTGTTCTTTCTTAAATTATAGATTCCTTAGCTCTTTCATTATACTTTATTTCTACTTGCATTCCTTTATCTCCACCTCCCCTCCAATCTACCAACCTAACCACCTATAGCATTTTTCCTTCCGTGAATTCCCCCTCTGTATCCCTTAGTCTTCTCAATAATATTACAAACCTAACCACACCCTTCTCACTCTCTGTGAAATCACAAAGAAGCCCAAAAATCACTTTTATCAAATTATTGTCAATTGCCCCTACCGACGCCGGTTACCTAACCGTCATCGGTTTTACCTCTATATCGACATAGGTCACCTGACCCATATCGATCTCTATGTTATTTCATTCCTTTTGACAAGCAATCCTCTCAAACCACCAAAACTAACCCAAATCTCACTCGATCTACCCTAGACCCCACAAATCTGCAAGACCCAAAATAACTTATCAAACCTTCAAATTTAATCATAACTTTTCTTGTTAAATTATATTTTCTTATTGTATTTGCATGAGATACCTAAATTGTATAACTACATTAGGATTTCCTTACTTCATGATATTTGCATTAAATTGTATTTGAAATTGGATTGACAACCTTCTAGGAAGCACCTCACTTCCTAGATCTAGCACTCATTAGGCATTCCACTAACCTATATTATTAATACTATTTTTGTTCTTGTTGTGTTTCTTATACGATTTGTTCCTCCTAGCCAAAGATGAGCTCTTCATGATCATCTTGGATCAAAAATTCAATAATGCATGTATTCAAAATTTGACCTACATCTCACACTATTCCTCCTAACTTATTTCCTATTCAATTTTAACCAAAAGCAAAAATTAGATGAAACAATGATTTTGGGAATAAGAAACATAATCATTTCTCATTTTTATTTTTGGTATATTAACACTTTTCACTCAATCAATGTTATTTTATGTGTATGCTCTTCCCTTTTTCTTTTTAAGAAATATTGGAAAAAATGTAAACTTGCTTCTATTTTCTCATCCTCTACCTACTTTCGGTGAAAATTCTAATCCTTGCTTGCAAGACCCACTCTCAGTAAGGTTTCTAAAACATTGAAAAATATTAACTTCATACCACCTTTTCTTATGCACTTCAAACCAATCATTTTTGTGTGCAGGAAATTACAAATAAATAAGATAAAACAAACATTTTTCTACACATTGTATTTACAGGTTTGGATAAGGGTAAAAATCATCCACATAACTATGGGAAGTGCCTTGGCATAAGCCATAAAACTATTTTTAGGATTACCACAGGAACCCCAAAGTAGTCAACACATTGAGGGAATCTGGTGATGAAACAGACACCTTTTATCCCAATTGACTAGTAAAGCCTTGTGAGTTAGAGTCACGGATATTCAGTAGTGGTGACCCCAATGCGATTCATTCGATAAATATATTTTCTTATGGTTTCAAAGGGGGTAAAGTAAAGTTGATAGCTAATAATAGCACCATGATTTCTTGGGTATACTGCTGACACCTAGTTGAGTGAACCACCTAGGAAGCCATGCCTTGTCCAAGCCAATCTAAGGTAGAGGCCAAAACTTTCACAAACATCATTTTTCATTTTATCACGTGTTACACACTTGTGTTTCACTTTTTTCATTCACATTTTCTCTCTCATCCATCTTGTCACTTTGTAAACATGTCTAAGTCTCAGGTTATGGACATCCATATCCGTATTTTTGCACTTTCATTCTTCTTCACTAAGTTTTGGCATCACAATAATCACTTTACCATGGTCAAGCACCCTCTTGATCACCTTGATCTTTCATTTTCGTAAGTCTTAAGTTTAATGTTATCTTGTTGAACTTTAAGTATTCCACACTCTTACATCATCACATTACATACTCACTTTGTTGAATTAATGACATTTTTCTATCTCACTTCCATCATCTTATGTTGTCACACTTTGCAATCAGTTTTTTGCATTATCGTCATTTCTTCACTTCTCTCTTTAAAGAATCCACTTTGCTTTGATTTGAGATCACTAATCAATCACTTTCCCTTTGTCTCTTATCTCCACTTTTGTGATATTTGGACCTTCTCATCACCATTAGCTCACTTCTTAAGATGACATTTACTTTATTATTATTTTGGTAATCTCATTTCGTTGGTATGTCTCCTCTTTTAACACGTTTTTTAAGATTTGGTGTCTTTTCATCATCTTCTTAAGTCTCCTTTTTTAAACATCCATCTTGTTAAAAGACGGAAAACGTCATCAATTTTTCCTAAGTTCCTTCCCTTAAAAAATTTTGTTAAGAGTTGAGCATTGGCAATCATGTTTTTAGTCTCCTCTTGTCGTAATTACATTTTCACAAGTTGAGTACACTAACCTTTTTTCCACTTCCCTCTTTCAATTCATTTGTAAAGAGTTGCAAAGGTCATTTTAACCTTTGCATATTGTTTAACACACATTTTTTTGTAGGAATCATCTAAACTAACATATCATTCCACCTTCCACCTTAGCATCATTCATTTTGCTAATTATTAGAAAGTATCCCTTTGTGGCTTCTCTTAACACTCATTGTCTTAGGATATAACCTTTTCACATATTTTTATCACTCTTATCACTCATTTTGATTAATATTTTCTTGTGTTCACTTTTCTAAACCATCCTCCACCTTAACATCTTTAATTTTGTTAAGTGTTTCTAGGTCCACCCTCTTTTCATCACTCTTATCATTCATTTTGTTAAGAGTTGATAGCATTCACCTTTTTAAGTTTTGTCTCCCTTAAACATTCATTTTGTTAAGTGTTTATCACATTTAAATTTTCACCCCCTTATTCATTCCTCTTAACACTTGTTTTTTAGGAGTTAACCTTTTCACATCTATATGTAACTCTTACCACTCATTGTGTTTCAAATTTCATCATTACTACATAATTAGTTACAAGTGATGCATAGTAATCAGTTAACCATTTAGGTGTATCTCATCGATAAGAAAATATTAGATCTATATATACTCATAATTCATATAATTTCATAACCATTAACCAATTTCATTCAATAAATGTCATATAACTATTTTAATATGAGTCTTAATGGTCTAGGTTCATAATTGTAATTCACATCTTAAGTCAACCTTATAGGTTTAGATGTATGGTATTTTTACTTATCCCCTTTTGATAACCCCCTTTTTGAAAATCGTGGTGAATAAATCATAATACCATTTTACATTTTTATTTTATACTTTCCCCTTAGTTATACAACTTGTATCCTTCATCATTAATGCAAAAATAAATTTACTATTTGGTTAAATAACCTTGTTCTAGATAACCTTATTTGTAATATCCCTTATGTTTAATTTAACAAGTACATAGTTCTTAAGGCTTAACAAAATATTATAAACATACCTTGTTACAAATATATAGCCTTTCTATATTTGTCTAATCTTGTAACCCATGGTTTCATACCTTAAATACCCTTTGTTTATATATTTATCTCCCATTTAACTTATTTTATGTTTCTAAGGAAGTTCTTTTCCCTTTTATATTTGATCTTTAAAAGACAAGAATTAAATATTTTAAAAGTGTGTTGATTAAAATATATATAGTTGGGCTTTAAAATATATTTTCTATTCAAGAAACTTCGGGTAATCGCTCCTTATTTTAAGTGATTGCGAAGGTTAATTTTATGTTCTGAGTTCATTTTTGGATTTAATAAATAGATATCTAAATGGTTTGGTCCTTAATGTTTGTATATAACTCAAACATATTAATATTAAAAAACATGTAGATGAAAGTTTTAGATGGTACTGGTTATTCAATTGATCTCCTTCCTCTTAAAATTTTAGGTTTGTTTCTTCTTTAAACTTCCATATCACTTTATGCCTTGCGTTTCACTTTATGAATTATCGGCTTTGTTATTTCAACATGTGTAAGTTTCTTTTGAATACTGATTCCTATTGTATTTACAAATCCACTTGAGATTTCAAAATAATTCTACTTCCTGTGAATTTCCATTAAAATTTTCCCTTTTTTATTTTTAAACCCAAAGTTATAGTTTTCTTCCTTACAAATTTCATGCATCCCATAATTAAAATAGTTCTTTTTCTTAATTTTGAGGCAAATTCAAGTTTAATAATTTTAATCCACTCATTGTCAACTCTTATTATAGATATCATGCATTCTGCTATTCCATCTATCAACTCAACCTACCCCTACATATCTATATTTAATCTGAATTTGGTTCAATTTCGATATCATCATGTAGAGATACCGTGTGAGCTTAAAGATAATGAATTAGAAATAAAAGAGAGTTTTTGTGGTGGTTTCCTAGTTGGGTTGTGGCTTTGGGTGGACTGTCATCCCCTTCTCTTTTTTTGACTTAGATTACAATAGTCCCACATGTGGTAAGTTTTAAACTTCTTAAGAGTTTAAAATAAAAATGCTTTGGGTTATGATTTTCCTTTATAAGGAACTCATTATTCCCTTATGCAAGCATAGAAAAAATTTATCAGTGAGTTTTTAGTTCACGCACTAGATTTGAGTTAGTTTTTGGATATGGGAATTCATGCGAGTTGTATTGTGATGATATAAATCTCAATTTTTATGCAAGCGGCGAGCTTGACATTGGAAATTATGGGATTTGAGAGATATATTTGATTAATACATGATCTTGGTTAGTAATATGTGGTTACTTTGCAATTTTGGACATGAATATAAAGCAACATATCAAATGGTCGACTCACTTAGTGACCTCATCCCACATTTTCCAAATTAGCTTGGGATTAATCCCACATTAGAAAGGATTAGTGTGTGATTAAATACCAAATCACATCTCATATGATGTAGACTCATGGCTAATCCATGCCCACCTAAATATATTTCAAGCTAGAAGGTGGTAAGTGCATATGACACCTTGACAACTTCCTAGTTCTAAAGAGGTAAATTAACATATGGTCGAGGTGAATAATGAAGCATTCATTGTATAAGGCCAATGAATATCTCAAAAGAAGAGTGACCCCTTGTTGTTGGACATAATGTCATTGGTATTATCATTGATGTCAAGTTGCATTGATGGAAAATGGTATCTAGGTGGCATAGGATTCATCATGAGGTGTCATTCATAAAAAAGCATGAAGGTTGATTGGTAGTGTCTTGTTTTGATGTAATGAAGTGTTACATTGATGAAGTGGCATGGTGTCTTGGTGAATTTTCAAGGTTCATCTTGTATGGACTATTGAGTGAGCTCTAGAGGTTGTATGAAGGTGTTATATGATCTAACAGATGCAAAGTGAGGTGGTAAAGGTGTTAGTGAGTTTGAAGGATGTAGAACATGTCAGTTTACATGATTTATATGGTGATACAAGTCTAAATAGGCCTAGTCCTACACCTAGTGCAAGCATGGCATGAGGTATGAAGCAAAGAAGGCAAATAAAATTTTGTGTAAGCATGTGAAGAGTGTTGTGACATTGCATAGCATGTGTGGAAGATATACAAGGCCATGGTTTAGGTGTATAGTGCGTATTCAATACCATTTTGAAGAAACTCTTAGAAGACAAGGTAAGAATGCATAGTAAAACCATATAGCGTGGTGAGTTTCATAGGTGAGTGATGCAGTAACATCAACTCTAAATTTTATATATGAGTGGTATCACAAATTTTTGTTTTCCTAGTAGGTTGATATGTTCTAGAAGTCTTTAGGGGTCATTTAGATTTATGTGTGTGTTGATTCCTTCAAACATTCAAATTAGGCCATTTCCCTCCAAAAGTACAAATTTGAAATTTGAGGGAATTTTGGTTTGTATTGGTGTTTGACAATGATATGGAACAATCAAGCTTGTGTAAGGTGGTGAGAGGTCTTATTAAGGTCTAAAGAACAATTCAAGTTGCAATTTTATCCTAGTCCTTAGGTTACAAGATCTTAGACCAAAAATGAGGATATTAATGATGTAATAAATGCCAAACATGTAATTTGAAGGCTCTAGGAGCCAAGAGTCAGTTAAAAAGGCATAAGGAAGAATATATAAACCCCTTTGTAACCACCTTCATATCATCATTTGAATGATTAGGTGAAGAAGAAAAGAACTCAAAGATATATTTTTGAATTCACTTTGTTATACATAGTTCAAGATAGTTTTCCATGGTTTTAGTGTATTTTTGCTAATAAGTGAACTTGATATATGCAATTAGGAAATATTTCTTGTGGAAGAAATTGGTAAGTGTATTACATTGGTTATTTGAAAGAGATGATGCTTGATTTCTTTGCTACGATTTCTTAAAACCTGTCACAAATTTGTTATAATCATCTAGTTATGAAATTCTTGTGTAGAGAAGGGATTCTTGAGAAATGAGGATATTTGTTCAAGGAAATTCTCACAATAGTGTTTAAATATTTCAAAATCGTCTACATAAGGTGAGTTCTTTTTTTGTTACACAAATCCTTGAGATTGGCCATACTTTGTCCTTGAGACCAAAACAATGAGTTTTAAACCATTTTAAAAGTATGAAAGTACACTCAACATTACTGGCAATATTTATATAAAGAGGAGGTTATTATAATTCCTTATGAAAATTTTCAATATTTGATAAATCGTAGGATTCATTTGGTGACAAGTTTCCTTATATCGGGTATGTAAAGAAAACCTTAATAAGGGTTGAGAAAAGATTCATGATTTCTTTATTTCCATAGAGAGTTAGGGATCAAAAATTACAAGATAAAATTGTAAGGGTATTAAAAAGTTCATATCAAAATATTGAGTCTTGAAAGGATCCCAATGGTGAGATATTAATAACAGTCCATCTACATGTCAATATGGAAGTATGAGAGATCTAGGGTTTGAGAAAAGGATGATTTGAGAGGGTTAAAGGTCGAGACGAGGTTGTGAAATATCCAAGTAGGTTGTGAGGAGTCTTAAGATGATAAAAATAAGCAAGTAGAAGGTTTTGAATTCCTTTTTATCGGTATAAAATCTTAACATTATGTTGTAACCTATAAGTGAAGTTCAAGGAATCAAAATTTTGGTAGTTACATGCCAAGAGAGGCCTGGAAGATGGAAAAAACATCAAACTTATAAGACATGCTTGAGATTTCCCATATAATCATGCATTTATATTTTCAAGTATAAACAAGCTTCAATAATTTGTTTTGTTCCCTAATGGTTGAAAGTTGAAGGACCATCAGACAAGATATAGTAATGCCTAGCATAGTGTTCAAGGCTACTTAAGAAGGGTTTATAAGATGAGTCAAAGAGTGGGAAGTTGAATTTATAACCTTAAGGACCTCCTTTAATAAAATTTTAACCTTTTAATACCTAAACCATTCTCCATTTTCTACTATTCATCATTGTTGTTCTTATAACCCTTATACAATTCAAAAGAGACCTAACTTAGAGACTAGAAGGGTGTTTTTGAGGGAAATATTACAAAATAAGGCCTATTGAAAATTTACACACAAATAGAGGAAGAAAATTTGTATCCTAAACTGATCTTATTGTGTGGATTAAGGATCTAGAACCAAATTTAAGATCAAAAAGCCCTTGAAGCAATGCTTTGGTAAGAAGTTGAGAAGCCCAAAAGGAGAATTTGAAGGAAAGGAGCCTTACTCAAAGAGTTAAACTATAAAAATTGACACTCACCTCAAACAAGGTAATGGGTACCAAGGAATGTTTTTATTTTATCTTATACCCCTCTAGATCACTCCAACCTTGAGCTTAGCAAGATCATTTGACTAAGAAAATATTTGAGGTCATTTTTGCGGTGAGGTAATTCCTTTAACCTTATTGGCTAATTTGATCCAATTTATGGGTGGAATAACATTATATGACATGTAGATATAAGGTGTAAGATTTTATTAAGTGCATTTCATCCCCAAATTCTGAAACCGCATCTTTGAAGGTGTTTGTAAACTTGGAAAGAAATATACTTTGGAATGTATTAAGGGTAGAGTTTGAGTTTTTAATAAATAGTAACATATTGAATTTATTGGTAGGAGTAAGGTTTTCATAAGTGAGAAAGTGTGAATGATAATTTTAAATCATGGAGGATGTCATTCTACGGGTGTGTGTGTAAATTTTGAGGTTAGGAATCTGCGGGAAATGTATGAGAAGTTGTTTTAAGCTATAGTGATCCCTCAAAATTGTCATTCTTAGCTCGATGGTCAACTTAAAGTAATCACCAACACATGTGAACTCTACATGGAGACACAATATTTATTTATGTTAAATAATGTTACTAAGAAAATTTTCCAAGTGGAATGGGTTCATTTGGTCAATCTTAATTTTATGAACCATTGTTAAGAAGCAAAGTGGGAGTAAACCCTCCTAAAACCATAGTCTGAGAGAAATGGAAAATATATGAAGTGTTTGGTCTCAAAATGGCATAGAAATTATGGTATGAAGGTTCATGAATGTAGATAATTCATCATAGATAATTTTGGTGGTGGTGGCATGCTCCAGGTGTGATGAGAACCCACAACAAAACCTTTGTTTTGAGACTATTTGCAAGAACATACATGTGTTGCAGGTTTCATGGTGAAATACATGTTGTGGGAGAAATATTGGGATGTGTTATAAATTCCCATGAAGTTTTTCGGATATGTTCTATGCAAAAATGGGTGAAATCCTTATCCCAAATGTGCCTACTTCTAATGGCCTAAAGAGGTAACAACCAATTATGGAGGTATGATAGGGTTTTGATGTCTTGCATATTGTAGTAATGATATATGAGCATGGATATCTTGTTGAGTTCCCATATGATGTTTTTTTGATAATAGTTTTATCATAATAGGTGTTTTCATACTAAATCCCTAGGGGCTTAATCATCCCAATTAGGCTTCCCAATAAGGTGGTTAGAACAAGTATGCAAGTATGGATTTCTTCATGTGACATATTCATATGAGTGTTTAGGGAGGAGTGTCGGGATTCCAATGAATTTTTCCAAGTGACGGAAGTTCTTGGAAATTTTCCCTAGAGGTGTTAAATCTTGTTGAGTAGATGACTAGTTTTTTAGACCTAGAAATAGGTTTAAGCAATTTTAGAGATGGAAGAATTTTGGAGCCTTATACCTTGAACTGATGATTGTTGTGAGTTTTATGAGCTATCTAAGGTTTATATATTTCTATTGATGTACCACATGTGTCTTGAAGAGATTTTTTGAGGTGAGAAGTTCTTTTTTAGAGTGTATAATTAGGTGTTTGAGACCTTATTGGTGGTGTTTGTCTTATGGTGTGATCCATAATGAATATGGATGGAGAAGAGTAGTTAAAGCATGAATATGGATTCTAGAGGTTGTTTCTGAGATGTATGGATCTAATAGAGTTTATATGTGCCTTGAAGTCCAAGAAGTTGTCGTTGGAGTGAAGACCTTGTTTCTAGGCCTAATTGAGAAGCATTATCATGTTTGTGTTTTTAAGGCTTATGTCGACCTATAAGGCCCCTTTATGTAATTTATATGAATGTTTAGAGTGTGTATTCATTTTTTTATGACTGACCTTACATGGTCATATGGTCCTTTTCTAACCTATATTCTTTGTGGCATGAGTCATGTATATAAAGAAAAATGCAAAGCTCATTTGACCTAGTGGAGATGATGGAGATTTGAGCGAGCATGAGAAATTTTGTGACAAGGTTAAAGGGATCTAGGGTAGAGAATAGAAGAGGATGAGAAGGTGAGAAGATTAGAGGAGTATAGCTTCAAGTCCATTTTACCTAATCATCACACTTTGGTCCATGCGTGAGCGAAGAAGGAGAGAGAATTTTGAGAAGGTTTTGAGTGAAAAGAGTTGAAAGAGTGATCATAATCAATTGGTTGAGAAATAATTTCATCAAGTGATCTTCATAATAAGGTGGATAAATGTGTTCTTGATCATCTTGGGGAGTTGTATCCTCCTTGTAGAGTAGGTTCTCTACTAAATAGGGGTTGGTGCTCCTTGTGGGGTTGGTGCCTCACTAAAGAAATCTCTTGTGATGTGTAATATTCACAAGAGTCCTTTATGTTGAGTAATATATGTAGAGGTCTAGTGGGTTTTATTCCGCTTGAGGGTTTCCCACTTTATATCTTTTGGTATTATGTCATTTATTCATGTATATGTTTGAATGTGCATGGTTTAATCATCTTAATCATTAAATTTTTACAATTTTGCATGGTTAATTGAATGAAAGTTTTAAATGACTGATTCACCCCCTCTCATGCATTGTGCTTCCAAGAATTAGTATCGAGAGAAATTTCCTTTTGAATCAATTTGAACTCCTTAAAGGATATCCTTTGAAGCACACAATGGTGATTCAAAGTATATTATTTCTTCTACTATAAAAGAACCTATGTTTGATGGGACTAACTATGCCTTTTGGTGTATCAGGATGAGGACTTACATAATCTCTTAGGGATGTGATATTTGGCTATCATTGATATATGGGTATATTGTTCCTCATAATCCTCCAATAGATGCAACAGGTAAGAAAACTAGCAATGATAATTCTAAATCCATAAATTCCATTGTGTGTGGTTTGGGAGAATCAGAACTTGTCAAAGTGATGAATTTTATTTCATCTAAGGCCATGTTGTAAAATATTAAGGTAATCTATGAAGGTGACTCTAAGGTGAAGATGGCAAATCTCTAGACTTATAGAAGTTAGTTTGAAATTTTGAAGATGAAGGAAGAAGAATCAATTATTGCATACCTTGTCCCAGTAGATCAAGTGGTCAATACTATTAGAGGATGAGGAGAATAAGTGTAAGAGGTTGTGGTGGTGCAAAAATTATTGAGATCACTCATTCCCAAGTTTTATGCTAAAGTTTCATTAATTGAAGAAGCCAAGGATTTGATTACCATGTTGATGGATGAGTTCCATGACATTTTGACATCCTATGAGATTAGGACCATCTATACAAAACATATCAAGAAGGAGGTTGCATTCAAGGCTGAGAAGAATTCAAAAGTTAATAAGACCACTAATTATGATGCTCTTGATATTGATGATGATGAATTTATTACTATGTTTTCTAGGAAGTTGAAGATGGATTCAGGTAAGTATAAGGGTACATTTCCTTTCAAGTGTTTCAATTCTAGTAAGATTAGACATTTTTCCAATAGGCGCCCTCATAAGAATAAAGTTGGGAGTGATGAAGAACTTGAGGAATATCATGATGAAGAAAAGAATTCCAAAAGTTCTTGTAAGAGAAATAATAATTTCATACCGTTCAAGGGAAAGAAGAAGTTTTATAAGAACAAGAAAATCCTCTATACTAAATAAGATAGTAGTTATTCTAATTGTAGTGATAGTAGCACTTTTGAGAGTGAAGATGAAGTTATTAAGAATGATAATTTTGATACTCTATTCAAGGCAAAAGAATTTAATTTCTCCAAAGAAGAAGATTCCATGATTTATGGTGATGGTTGGGATTCAAATGAAGAAGAGGAATAAATTGACTTCAAGGTAGAATATGAAAATTCCCTAGAGGAGCTAAAGCTTCAAAAGAAGAAGAATCATAAAATGAGGTCATAAAATAAGGACTATGAAGAAAAAATTAGTCTTCTAGAAATAATATTTATCAAGGATGTTGAGGATTTTGAAGAAATCAATAAACAACTAAAATATCAACTTGAAATGGGCACAACAAATCTAGAATCCAAGGAAAAAGAATGTACCAAGTTATGCACAAAGTTGGAAACTCAAATTGGGATGCTCACAGCCAGTCTCAAGGATAAAGAGGATGAGTGTATCAAGTTCAGTATGGCTATGGATTCCTTAACAACAAAGCTATAAATAGCCTCAAGAAAATTGAATATGTACCAAAGAATTGAGAAGAGCACAAGTGATCTTGATTATTTTTGAACAGTCAAAGACCCTCTAGTGAAAATTTTGGTTTGGGATTCAAGTAATAAATAAAGAAAGTATAAAATCATCATGAGAAAATTCAAGGACCTTCTAAATCTAAGGAGCATATCAAGGTTCACAAGAATATGATAAGATAACTTAATGCAATGAGGTTCTCAAGTAAGTTTAATGGTTATTGTAACTCATGAAACATTTATAGTCATAACACTAGGGAATGTAGAAGAGAAGTGAAGAATTATTATCCATGTATCAATGGTATAAATTAACATTCATATCAGTCAAGAGAAAATACTTGCTATAATTTCCATGAGAAGGGTCACATTTCTAGATAGTGTCATCATGATCCTCCAAGACAAAATTGAGAGATGAAGGTAAGGTAAGAATCATGTATATTGAAAATGGAGGAAGAATAAATATCATAAGAAGGCATATGTAAGGTATAGCCATGCTATTGAGAAAGAAAAGGAAGAACCTAAAACAAGTTTCTCTAGCCATGATGAACTTACTAGTCAAATAAGCATGTTTGTTTTTGAATATCCTCAAGAACTCATTCTATCAACACAAGAATACTACAGTGGATGATGGAGAGATGAAGACACAACAACTAAGGAAGTGGACTCTTAATTATGGTGACTTTTCCCATGAGGATAAGGGTGTTTGGTATTATTGAATATATCCAGTTATATAAAGTTCCTCCACTAGGATTCATGGATATATTTCCTTTTCACTAGAAGTATGATGACCCCTTGAAATATCCATGTATCATAGAGGTCTAGATTTGGGATCAAAAGAATGGAAAGTTCCTTCTATCTTGACTAGGTACATAATTGTGAAATTTGAGTAGTACTCTATGTGATTTTTTTCTAAATCTAAAGTAGGTATGTGAGATGGTGATTGGTATGACCTTGTGTTATTTGAATAAAATGATGATATAAGTGTGATACAAGGTCTACAAAATTTTATTATCGTTTCTAGGAGGTAGGGCATCAGGTGGCGCTTCAGAAGAATATAGATAGAGTTGAAGGACTATTACAAGGCATGTTAATCTTAGCAAGGTTGAAGCTAAATAGGTCAACAACTCATTGATCCAATCAGTTATGTTCTTAAGCATGTGTCAAATATTTGTGAAGTCTCATTTTATCAAGAATTAATGTATGCATTGAAAGGTTTGAAGGTCCAGATTGTGTCTTGCTTGAAGATTGTTCTAAGCTGAGTATGGAGTCAAGTGGTGCTCAAAATGAAGAGTATGGTTTTAGGGAATGTTTTTTCCCCTTTTGGGCTTATTCAAGGTTGATAATGCATAGTATTTGGTGTTTTAAGTTCATGAAGACAGGCATGGCTGTAGTATACACTGATGATGAAGGTGTGCATTGGTATCTTATACATTGTTGAGCCTTGGAGAATATTTTCAAGATATTTTACTACTTGGAGGTATGATTTAAATGTTGAAGACATGTTACAAAGTGTTTTCAATCTAATCATAGAATTATCCTACCTTGAGAGGTGTATCAAATGTGTGAGAAGAAGTGTGTTGATCCATAAGTATGACGGATTGTTAGATGGTGTAACACTTACATGGTCTGAATCCTAAAAAAGGTTGCTGACAAGTAATGAATCAAGTTTGAAAGTCTACGATTTTGTGTAAACTCATGATCAAGATCTTTGAAGTGCTTAAGGAATTAGTTTTAGTCATGGAACTACGTTGTTAATTCTGACATAATTCAAGATTAAGTTTTAAGTGAGAGAGACATGTCAAGATTGACAAGATGGATAGTTATACAAAATTTAAGAAGGTCTACGTGTAAAAATTAGTGTTTTTCATCCTTGAATAATATTGAAGCGAGTGATCTATAGAATAAAGCATCATCTCAAGGGGATAAAATGTGTTTCTCACCATTATGCAAGGTTAGAATAATAAGCATGCACAATGCAAAGGGGAGCTAATTATCTCTAAGAGATTTGAAGGATTTTGTTTCTCAAAGCAAAGAAGAAGTTCTCAAACAAGCATGAAGACTAAAATTTGTATGTATTTTTCACGGGGCATTGAGGAAGTTTGAATACTAGATCCATGGATCATCTACAATTTTGAAGTCAATAAGGTGAGTACAAACCAAGGAGGATCTTGTAAGTATGATTTTATGCATTGTTGATGTTGTTTGCATGTCAAATTGTTAGAGAGATTTTTTCATAGATGTAAAAGGGTAGATTGAACTTAGAAATAAGAAAATAGAGTCCTAAAAGTGTTTGCAGAGTTGATTGCCATCAATGACAAAGGGGGAGATTGTTGTACATAGTGTCATTGGTGTTGTCATTAATGTCAAGTTACATTAATGGAAAAGGGTGTCTAGGTGGCATAAAGTCAATAAGGTTTCAATCATCAAGAAACCTGAAGGTTGATTATTAGTGTCCTATTTTGATGTCATAAAGCGTTTAATTGAAGAAATAACATGGTGTCTTGGTGGATTTACATAGTTTAGTGCATGGTTCATCTTGTATGGACTAGTGAGTGAGCTCCAAAGGTTTTATGAAGGTGATATGTGTTCTAATAGATGCAAATTTATGTGGTAAAGGTGTTAGTGATTTTGAAGGATGTAAAAGAGGTCATTTTAAATGATTCATATGGTGATACAAGCCTAACTAGGCCTAGTCCTAGACCTAGTACAAGCATGGCATGATGTATGAAGAAAATAAGGCCAAGGAAAGTCAATGTAGGCATGTAAGGAGTGTTTTGACATTTCATAGCATGTGTGGAAGGTTTACAAGGTCATAATTCATGGGTATAGTGCATGTTTAAGGTCATATTGAAGCAAGACATAGAAGACAAGGTAAGAATGCATAGGTAAACTAGATATCATGGTGAGTTCTAGAGGTGATAAAGCATGAATGAGCATTGGAAATCATGGAGGATGTCATTCTAGATGTGTGTACAAAGTTTAAGGTCATGCATCTGAAGTAAATACATGAAAAGTTGTTTTGAGCTTTACCGAGCTCTACAAACTATCATTCCCAACTTGATGATCAACTTCAAGTACTCACCCACACATGTGTACTCTACAAGGGGACCTGTGATTTTTTTCAATGTTAGGGAATGGAACTAAGAAAATTTTCCAAGTTAAATGGGTTCATTTTCTCATAAAAATTTTATGAACCATTGTTAAAAAGCTAAGTGGGTTTAAACCCTCCTAAAACTCTAGTCATATAGATATGGACAAAATATGAAGGGTTTGGTCTCCAAATGGAATGGTAACACTAGTATGAAGTTTTAGGATTGTAGATAATTCATCAAATCTCATTTTGGTAGTGGTGGCATGATCTAGGTGTGATGATAAGCCACAACAAAACCTCTATTTTGTGAAAATTTACAGGAACATACACATGTTTCAAGTGTCATGGTAAAATACCTATTGTGGGAGAAATCTTGGGATGTTTTCTAAATTTCCATGGAGTGTTTTGGATACTTTTTGTGCAAAAATGGGTGAAACCATTCTCTCAAATGTGCCTACTACTAATGGCCTAAAGAGGGAAAAACCAATTATGGATGCCCGATAGGTTTTTAATGTTTTGCATGTTATAAGCAGTGATATATGAGTATGGATATATTTATGAGGTACCATATGATGTTTTTTTGTTCATAGTTTTATCAGAAGATGTTTCTTCATGCTAAATCCCTAATGGCCTAATCAACCCAATTAGGATTTCCAAGAAGGTGGTTGGAACAAGTATGCAAGTATGTATTTATTCATGTGACATATGTATATGAGTGTTTGAGGAGGATTTTCAGGATTTCATTGAATTGTTCCAAGTGGTGGAAGTGATTGGAAGTTTCCTGAAGGTTTTAGATATTTTTGAGTAGATGAATGGTTCTTGGGACCTAGAAACAAGTTTAAGTAGTTTCATAGATGCAAGCATTTTGGAGCCTTATGCCTTGAATTGGTTACTGATATGATTTTTATGAGCTAGATAAGGGTGAAATATTTCCATTGATGTGCTACATTTGTCTTGAAAAGGTGTTTTGAGGTGAGAAGTTTTCACTTTTGAGAGTTTATAATTAGGTGCTTGAGACCTAATTGGTGGTGATTTTCTTATGTTGTGATCCATACTGAATATGGATGGAGTATATTTTTTCGAGAATGAAGATGGATTCTAGAGGTTGTTTCTTACATGTATGGATCTGATGGATTGATGATGGAGTTGCTACATGACATTGAATTCCAAGAAGTTGTCATTGGAGTGAATACCTTGTTTTTAATCCTAATTGAGAAACATTTTCATATTTTTGTTTGTAAGTCTTATGGTGGCCTATAAGGTACTTTAATGTAATTTATATGAATGTGTAGAGTGTGTATTCATGTTTTTTATGACTGACCTTGAATGGTCATATGGTTATTTTCTGACCTATATGGCTTGTGGCATGAATCATGTATATAAAGTAAAGTGTAAAGATCATTTAAGATAGTGGAGATGATGGATATTTAAGTGAGCAAGAGGAAGTGTATGAAGAGGTTAAAGGGCTCTAGGGTAGAGTAGAGAAGAGGATAAGAAGGTGAGAAGAGAATAGGAGTAGATCTTAAAGGTCATTTGACCTAATCAGCACACTTTGGTGCATACATGAGAGAAGAAGGAGAGAGCAGTTTGAGAGGGTTTTGAGTGAAGAGAGCTGAAAAATTGATCACAATCAGTTGGTTGAGAAACAAGGTCATCAATTGATCTTCATATTCAAGTGGCTAAGCGGGTGCTTATTCATCTTGTGGGATTGTGGCCTCCTTTTAGAGTGGGTTCTATACTATTTAGGGGTTTGTGTTTCTTGTGGGGTTGGTGCCTCACTAAAGAAATCTCTTATGATGTGTAATATTTATAGGAGTCTTTTGTGTTGAGTAGTATATGCATAGGTTCAATCGTATTTCTTCCCCTTGAGAGTTTCCAACTTTATATCTTATGGAATTGTATCATTTGGTCATGTGTATGTTTGAATGTGCATGGTTTAATCATCTTAATGTTTAATGGTTTACAATTTTTCATGGTTAATTGAATGAAAGTTTTAAATATTGGATTCACCCCCTCGGTCATTGTACTTCTATCACCTACAAGAACACCCTTTTACTACAAAAATATGCATTATTTTTAATTAATTATTTAATGTTATCATTTATATTTTTTTAAACAAAAAGGTCAAAATATTAAAATTATTAATTATTATAGCATCATAATAATAGTGATATATTGTCACAACATGACAATATACCTCTTTTCTAATGTGTAGTGTTCTAATGTACTCCTCAACACAAGAAGAGAGCACATATAATCTCATTGTCAATGTGTTTATAAATGTTTTATTGCTAGAGGAGGCACAAAATATTCCTTATTTAGGTCACCCCGGTGTGATTAAGATGGTGGATGACCTAAAATGGTTGTATTTTTTTCTCGTATTAAAAACAATGTCATAAATTTATTTTCGAGATGATTAGAATGCCAACAACTAAAATTTGAACACATACATCCATTTGGGTTGTTGTACCCACATTAACCTTTCAAATAGAAATGTAAATTTATAAGTATGGATTTTTGATAAAGGAATTACAATGTCTAAGAACAAACATGATGTTATATTCGTGGTTATAGATAAACTCAACAAGGTAGCCCATTTCATTCTAGGAAATTAGAAAGTTGTTAAACCTATTTTGGAAAAGAGAATAATTTATGAGATTTTTCATCGGCATGGATTACCATAGAATATTATCTATGATAGAGATACTGTATGATGTTAAGATTTCGAAAAACCTTACACTCTTCCTTGGGAATAAGATTGAATTTATTACTACTTATCACCGGAGATGGATGGTAGAAAAAGGTAAACCAAGTTCTAAAAGACATGCTTAGGATTTATTGTATAGATCATAGTAAAAATGGTAATATTACTTACCATTGGCTGATTTATTTTACAACTCATGCCATTCGACATTGGGTATGGCCATTTTTGAGGATTTCTATGGAAGAAAAATATGTTCACGTATCATTTGGGATTGAATAGAGGATAGGGTTATTATAGGTCCTAAAATTCTCAAGGACATGGAAAAGAAGATGAAACTTATTAGGAAACATTTGTTCAAGGCTATAGATAGGTACAAAAATTATGTAGATAGACAAAAAACTCCTAGAGAGTTCACGCTTGGTGAATTTTTTTAGAGTTAGACCAACAAAGAGTTCCATAAAATTTTGCAATTCTTCTAGATTAGAACCTCATTACAATTGACCATTCAATGTTCCCTAAGTGGTTAACTTTCTTTGTCATATAGAATTTCATTACCTCCAACTTTATCTCAGTTGCATAATGTTTTTCATGCTTCTTTATTAAAAATATACCATTATGATGTGTCACATGTTATTGATTCAAAATATCTATAGGTAGAGGATCTTGGAATGTTTATGGTCGATCCCATATGGGTGCTTGAGGTTCGTAATCTTCACTAGTGAAATAGGGAAGTCTCTCATCGTAATGTATAATGGGAGAAATATTTAGAGGAGATTGCTACTGAGAGGACTATGATGAAGTTCAAAATTACACATGCATTTATTTCATTAATTTATTTACTTTGATGTTAATAATAATCATCAAAATGATGCTTCTCTTAGAGGGAAGTATGTCACATCCTGAAACTATGCTTTTATTATTTGATACATTCGAGAACTAGTTGGTGGTGGCCAATATCGATAAAAAACATTATTATTGATAAGATTTCTTGATCAACATTATGATGTGCTTGGATGAAATAATTTATTACCAATATTTGATTATACATTAGATGGATATATGATCCTTAATTAAATTTTTTAATTATTAGTATTACACAAATAAACACACACACACACACACACACACACACACACACACACACACACACACTTACACTTGTTGGTTATTGGTTATGAATTAGTTTAGTTGATTTTATTTCATTTAACATATAATGTATTGGGTCTTGTTGTTTACATGTGTGCAAGTGTTCTTAGATTGAGATAAATGATATCATCGGGAGAGAAGATAAGATGTAGTAATGGGCACTAAAAGAGAGATGTCCCATTCACAATTTAGTGCATGAGAGACAATGTAAACCATATGTAGGTCTTTTAGTTTCCTTTTTGTATATTTCACCTTAAAATGTTGAGGTTTTTCTTAATCTGATGGGTTTATAAATGTATAGCGCAAATGATATTATATATGCACTCTTGTTGTGTCGAGGATCGCATTGTCATACTACAAGTTAAAAAGTGGTGTATTTTCACATTGTATAAATTATTCGCTATCATTATGATGCTACCATCATTAAGAATTCAATGGTTTTGACCTCATTCATTTAAAAATACTAATGAAAACATTAAATACTTAATAAAAATGCATTTTTCTACTAAAAAGGGTATTTATGATGGGTTATCACTTAGCTTATGAGGTGCTAAGTTAGATTTGTGCAATCTATGTTTCATTTTTTTCCTTCATCCTTATGTTCAAATTACCTCTTTGGAATGAGACATTCATCAAGGTTCCTATGCACTTACCACCTCACATCTCGGACCATCCTTAGGTAGGCATGGCTTAGTCATGACTCTACATCATATTAAATGTGATTTTTATTTAAATGCTAACTATTACTTTATAAACTATTGTACCTCAGTTATTGATAAAAATTACTAGACAAGCTAATTATATGGAGAAAACTTGGACAATTTAGTATGGAAATCGAATGGAAATGAGAGTATAACAATTTCTATGCACCAAATTAGAGCTACTAGGTTTCAAAAAAAGAGGTAAAATTGTATGTTGTATCTTTGGGATCATATTATGTCATTCTAAGGGTGAATTGGTTATGGAAAAAGCATGCTAAGTTGGACTATTATACAAAAACTATATCATTTCAAGAACATAGTGTTAAGCATCGGGATTTCCAAGGGATTCGAAAGAGACGTGTGCATGGAAAAACTCAACTAAAATGAAATACAAGCAAAAAAACAAATATAAACCTTCTTATCTATTCTCCCTTGAAAAATTCAAATAATATCATGGAATACTTTGAGCTTGTGTGATCTTGTAGATGCTTGAATTTGGATGCTCCTAATTCAATATCTAAACGGATTTGCAAATGCTACGAGGTTGGATCACAAGGATGTAATTGCCAAAATAACATAGTTGGGATGCAATTTTTCAAAGATACAAGGATATTTTTAAAAAGGGAATGGTTTGTATTTATAGCTGAGGATATTGCCATGAAGGGTGGACCCCTAGGAAGGTGCGATTAAAGTTGAGTTCGAGAGGTTGATTTCATTACGAAATAAGAGATAAAATATGCGGAATAATCCCTCATAGAATCGCAACAATAGAAACTAATATACATAAAATATTACAGATCTCAAATAAAAGTGTAGAATAAAATAACACAACACAAAGAGATAGTATTTAACGTGGTTCACCCAATTTGGGATACGTCCACCAAGAATCACTTGCTCAAATTTTATTACAAGCCATCGCTCTCTCAATACAATACCCATATTTGTTTGGAGCTATGCTCAACAAACTCTATAGAATTCACACCCGAATTCAAAACACATCTGTAATGTTACATAATACCTACCATATGCACAAAACCATATAAATAGACAACTACTTAAGTAGTTTTACAAAACCATGGGTATCAAAACCATGGGCCAAAACATCCCATAAACATATGGGTCAAAAATCCCTCCCATATGAAAAAAATCATATTTCTTGGTATATTGGGCATGTTTTAAGACCAAAAATTCAGGGGTTGCACCCTAGACCCTTGCTCGGGGCTCCTGGGCCGCCCGAACCCCGGTGAGACAATTGTGGAAATTTTACAGTACTCTTAGTGTACAATCTTCAACACTTTCTCACATGAAAATAGGCTCCACAACCTAACAATCTCCCACTTGGAGACTAGTTTTCCTCTGAGAAAGCTTCTCAACCCTTCACTAGTTTCTGTGAAGACCAACCAAAGCTGAAAACAGCTTCAATTTTTCCCTTGTGACCACCTTGGTCATCATGTCTATAGGATTCTGATTGGTATGAATATTCTCTAGCTTCAACTTCTCTTCCTCCAAAGTTGTCCTGATGAAATGGTACCTTAACTATATATGCTTTGTCCTAGAGTGGAAAGAAGAGTTCTTAGCTAGGTGTATAGCACTCTAACTATCACTATACAACTTTACTTCTTCCTGATTATGCCCAAACTCATCAAGAAATTGTTGTGACTAAATTATTTCTTTGCTTTCCTCTGTGGCAACAACATACTTATCATTTATGGTTGACAAAGCCACCAGCTTCTATAGTCATGAAATCCAACTCACTGTTGTCCCACCTATAGTGTAAACATAACCTGTTGTGCTCCTCCTGCTGTCTACATCTCCAACCATATCTGAATCTACATAACCACACAAAGTGGTGTCTGATCCACTATATCACAAAATTGTCCTCATGGTACCTCTCAAATCTTGAAGGATCCATTTTATGCACTCGTCAGATCTCTACCTAGATCACTCATAAATCTACTCACAACTCCCATTGCATGGGAAATATCAGGCCTGGTGCACACCATGGTAGACATCAAACTACTAACCACTGATGAGTAAAGTACCTTGGAAATCTAGTTTCTCTCCTACTCTATCTTGGGACACTTCTACTTTGATAACTTGAAATGGCCTCGCCAAAGGAGTCCTAACCGGTTTATCATCCCTGTATATTAAATCTCTCCAAGACCTTCTTAATGTACTCTTCCTAAGATAAACTCATCTTCCGTTCCTTCCTATCCCGACATATTTGCATACCAAGGATTTTTTTAGCTGCCCCCAAATCCTCCATGGTAAATTATTCACTTAGCTACTTCTTAAGTACTTTTATTTCCTGCATGTTTTTACCTCGTAACCAACATATCATCCACATAAAAACACTAGATAATATAACTTCCAACATCAAATTTCTTTGTATACACACAATGGTTAGAATGGCATCTAATATAACCTTGCTCCATCATGAAGCTATCAAACTTCTTATACCATTGATGTGGAGATTGTTTCAAACCATACAAGCTCTTCTTCAGTTTGCACACCATCTCCTCTTTACCTTTGACCTCATAGCCCTTTGGTTGCTACATATATAGTTCCTCCTCTAGATCACCATGGATAAATTTAGTTTTTACATCAAGCTATTCTAAGTGCAGTCTTCTACCGCAACTATTCCTAGAACAGTTCTAATAGAAGTCATTTTTACTAGGAGAAAAAGTCTCATTGAAATCTATACCTTTTTTCTGTGCGAACCCCTTGACCACCAACCGGGCCTTATATATTTTCTTGCCTCCTTCCTCTTTGACTCTAAACACCCACTTGTTCTGTAATGCTCTTTTTCCTTCGAGTAGCTTCACCAAATCCCATGTCTAGTTCTCCATGAGAGCCTGATGCTCCTCATCCATGGCTTGCTCCCACTTCTTCCTGGCATCTACCTACATTGCTTCATCAAATCTCTCTAGCTCTCCACTATTAGTGAGTAATAAATAATAAAGAGAAGGAGAAAAACGTTCAGGTTCTCTTCTTACCCTAGAATACCTCCTCAATATAGGATTTTGGGGTTCCTGTTGAGGAGGTTCCTGAACTGATTCATGTGTCACTTTCCCATCCGGAAGATCCTCTACTGTTGCATATTCTTTCTTGGATTCTTCCCTATTTTCCTACAACTACTACTTATACATGACTTTCTCATTAAATACCACATCCCTAGATCGAATGATTTTCTTGTCCTTAATACTCCAACATTTATATCCAAAGTCATCACCACCATAACCAATGAAAGTACTTTTTTTTTTATTTAGCCTCTAGCTTGGTCCTATCATCCTTGTCTATATGGACAAACACCTCACATCCAAAGACTCTAAGAAATGAATAATCAACTTTCTTACCATACCAAGCCTCCTCAGGTATGCCTCCATCCAAGGCACTTGAAGGTCCTCTGTTTATCAAGTACAGCTTATGCTCACCGCTTATGCCCAAAAAGAAAGAGGTAGTCCTACATGTAACCTCATGCTCCTAGCACATTCCATTATTGTTTTGTTCATCCTTTCTGACACCCCATTCTACTGCGGAGTTCCTGGAACCATCTTTTGCCTACAAATTTCATTCTTAGAATAGTAATCATCAAATTCATTACCGCAATACTCCCCTCCATTATCTAACCTGAGACATTTTAGCTTAAGACATATTTCATTCTCTAGCAAGGCTTTCCATTTAAAAAAGTGTCAAATACATCAGATTTGTTTCTAATACAATAAACCCAAACTTTCCTTATTACATCATCAATAAAAGTAACATAATAACTTGAACCCCCAAGAGATGATACTTGAGCCAGCCCCATAAATCGAATACACCAGCTCTAACTTACTCTGTCTTTCTTTGTAGGGTCCAACCTTGAGAAAACTTACTCACTTATGTTTTCCATATATGCGAGTCCTCATAGAACTCCAAACATATTTCGTATATTTAGTAAAATCCTTGTTTATGATCTCCATGCCCTTATGGCTCATATGACCAAGCCTATAGTGTCACAATGTTGAATCTACTTCGAATCCACAATATTACAAACATTAGTACTATAAGTGGTTAAATATAGGGTTCCAACCTTCTTACCTTTTGCCACCACAAGAGAACCCTTGGTAACCTTCCAAGAGTCCACCGTAAATATCATAAGACAACCATCACTTCCCAACTTCCCTATCGATATCAAATTTCATCTTAATGTAGTCACATGTCTAAAATCCTTCAATAGCCAAGTATTCCCATTCTACATCTTAACCTAAATAGAACCTTTTCCAACTATGTTTGCAAAGGCTCATCATCACCAAGAAAAACATGCCCAAAATCTCCTTGACATAATCAATAAGATAATGCCTATGTGGAGTAGCATGGAAAGAAGCCCCTGAATCTAAAACCCAAGATTCAGTAATATTGTGTAAAGAAAGAATCAAAGCATCCTGACATACATTACCCGTTGCCACATTTACCTCCTTATTTTCTTCCTGTTGTTTCTTCTTATTCTGAATCTCCCAACAATCCTTCTTTGCATGCCCATACTTTCCACAATGCCAAAGATACTATCTTACTTTTGGATTTTGACCTTGCCCGATCCTTTGATTTTCCACGGCTTCCTCTATTCTTCTGTCTCCCTCTAGTTTCCACTGTCAAAGCATTCCCTGAAGTAGAAGATTCCCCATAGCTTTTTCTTTGCATTTCCTCACTTAGAATAACCCCTACAACATCCTCAAACTTCAACTTTGATTTAGCTAGAACCAAGTTTCTTACCACCATTACCAAAGTGCTATTCCAACTCTCGGGTAAAAGCATAGAACTAATAAATCCCTAACTTCTTCATCAAATTATATTGTAACCAAAGCTAGCATATTTACAATCGTATTAAAATCATTTAAATGATATGCTACTATTGAACCATTCTCAGACATCTTCATATTAAACAACTTTTTCATTAAAAATATCTTATTAGAGGTAGAGGGTTTTTCATACAACTTCCCTAATGCATCCATCAATTCTTTTGTAGTCTTTTCCTTTGAAACATTAAATAATACTGAAGATGCAAGACACAATCAAATTGTCCCAAGTGCCTTCCTATCTAGAAAATCCCATTCCGCATCCGTCATGCTTGAGGATTTGTTCACCTTCTCAGACTTCGTAATATAAAGATACTTTTGATAAAGGTAATCTTCCATCTACATCTTCTAAAGACTAAAATTATACCCATTGAATTTATCAACCTTATATATTCCATAATTTGCCATAACTTCCACTCAAGATAAAAATTTCCTTATGATTCAACACTTGAAAAACTAAACTAGGCTCGATACCAATTGTTAGGAAATAAGAGATTAAATATGTGAGATAATCACTCATAGAATCGCAACTATAGAAAATAATATGTAGAAAATATTACAGATCTCAAATAAAAGTGCAAAATAAAATAACACAACACAAAGAAAATATTTAACAGTGGTACACCCAATTTGGGCTACGTCCACTAAGAATCACTTGCTCAGATTTTATTACAAGCCATCACTCTCTCAATGCAATACCCAAATCTATTTGGAGATATGCTCAAAAACTCTACTGAAATTCACACCCAAATTCAAAACACATCCGCAATGATGCATAAAACCTACCATATGCACAAAACCATATAAATAGACAACTGCTTAAGCAGTTTTACAAAACCATGGGTATCAAAACCATGGGCCAAAACCATCCCATAAACCTATCGGTCAAAAATCCCACCCATATGATAAAAGAATATTTCCCGGTATATCGGGCACGTTTTAAGGCCAAACCCGAAGAGACAACTATGGAAAGTGTACAGTACTCTTAGTGTACAATCTTCAACACTTTCTCACATGAAAATAGGCTCCACAACCTAACAAGTTCCAAGTTGATTTAATTAGGGAATGGGGAAGTGGTTATTGACTAGGAAAATAGGTGCATTTCCCCAATTAAGTAAATGTTACAATGTGCAACATAATCAATTAATCATTTATTTAATAAATGTTAATTAACTTAGGTAAATTGTACTATGGACTAATTTAATTAATCCAAAGGGGTGAATGTACCTAATTAATTAATTAGATTAATCAATCGCAAAGGGGGTGAACTAGGAAGTGAACCAGGATAATATTGGGAACTAGTGTAATTTTTGGGGTGTCTACATTTTCCCCTCTTTAAAGTTCTAGTGTGAAGTAATGGTGATTTAAAGATAGTAGACACATGCAGAGTGGAAAACAGAAATATGTGAAGCACTTTGATGCCCTAACGAGTAGGAAGTGGTGAAGCACTTGGATGGCCTAACGATTAGGAAGAGGCGAGGCATTTGGATGCCCCATTGAGTAGGAAGTGGTGAGGAATTTGGATGCCCCAGCGAGTAGGAAGCGGTGAGGCATTTGGATACCCCAATGAGTAGAAATTGGTGAAGCATTTAGATTCCCTAGTGAGTAAGAAGTGGTGATTAATTTGGATTTGGATGCCCCAAGAACTAGAAATCAAGTGAACAATTTGGATTTCCCAATGAGTAGGATAGTATAGGAATGCCCCCTCAAGTGGGTAGACAATGCAACAAGATGGTGTACAACCACTTGATAGGAAGGAAGCATGGGATTTAAATAAGGATAGGAGGAATTTTCTCGTAGCATGAGCACCATTTAGAGAGTGAATATAGGAGTAAATTTTATTTTTCTATTGCATATTAGTGTTATCATTATGATTATTAAAGAATCAAGATGGGAAACCTAGATGCGCATAAACAAACACACACATAGTAAAGAAAAGATAAATAAGAAAATAATCCCAATATGAATAGTAAGTATAGGCATCAAGTTTATATAAAGGAACTGAGATGTTATCACACTACTTGCAATTATTCCAATAAGTAAACATCAACAATGCAACACAACTTTGAAAAGGAATACAATCAATTATGCCCCTAATGCATGCCACAATGATGATTAAGTAGATGTAAATGTCCCCAAAAATTAAACTTATGAAAGTCTTGGGAATAGGCTTAGATATGCCTCATGACACTCTTTTTGGATTTGTTTACAAATTATTTGAAAGAAATTTCCCCAGGTAAAGTTACATCACGAAGGAAAAATAATTTTGTGACTTTCCCCAAGTATAATAAGGAATCATGCAAAGAGAAGAAAGTGATAGTCGTAGGATTGGAATGATCACTAGGGTAGTAAATAAAGGTATGAATTTATCAAGATTTTGTTGAAATGTTCAAAGATTCAATCAAAGGTTTTCCAATTGTAGGATTTTGTGACTTTCCCCAAGCGGAATAAGGAATCATGCAAAGAGAAGAAAGTAATAGTTGTAACATTGGAACAATCACTAGGGTAGTAAATAAAGGTATGACTTTATCAAGATTTTGTTGAAATTTTGAAATATTCAAAAAGGTTTTTCTAATTGTAGGATATTTGTGATAAGTTAATGTTTGTTCAAAAAATTGTAATTTGTGATTTTTTTGAATTTTTTTGAAATATATGATTTTTTTTGGATTTTCAAATATATAATTTTTTTGGATTTTGAAATATATGATTTTTTTATTGTTTTGTGATTTTCTAAAAAAATTGAAATACAAATACAAAGAAATGTCAAAAAACTTGAAATACACAGAAAAAAAGAAATGCACTCCATGGTGTAGTTAATAAAACAAGAGAGAAAACACAATACAGGAAAGCGACAAAAAGACACATAACAAGAAATCTAAACAAACCGAATATTAACAAGAAGTTATGACACTAAAGTTATATGTGAACTAAGATGTCAATAATTTTCATGTAATTTGTCTACATAACAAGTAATTAAAGTAAAACAAAATAAAAAAACTAAAAGAAGCAAAAACATCGTAACAATGTTGACAAACCACAACAATACATCACAAATTGCAATAAAAAAATCTAATGACACTTTGAATGTGTTCCAAAATGAAGAAATATAAAATTATAAATTCCCTCAAGATATATCTTAGAACGCAAGAGGAGATCGGGCCGAAGATCGAAGTGATACTTAGATATTCCATAAAATACTCTTTTCGGATCTCATTGAAGTTTGATTCATCGGATTAAAATGTAAAATCCAAATGTGCCCCAAACAAAGTTATATTTCAAAATGGTAAATGATTTCCTCCAACATAGATATACACTATGAGTAATAACAATGATTATCAAAAGATTATTTGGAACAATCTCGAGGAGCATCATCAAATGGAAAAGTTATTGAACTGTGTTATCCAATTGCTGAAAGTTGGTCAAACATTATCTGAAAGTTTTGATTTTAAAAATTTTATACTATTTTTGGATTTCGACACAATTTAATTTTTTTTTGAATTTTTAATTAAAAAAGTATATTGTTATTTGGTATTTTGAGAAACATATCTATATGTTTTTAAGTTTTGTGAAACATTTTTGAATGTTTTTATTTTTGGTATTTTACAACTCGGTAAAAAGGTTCACTACTTGAAAGCATGTGCAAATAATTAGAAGCATTCCATTCCATTGGCAGAAATGTAGATGATAAAATGATAGGGTGTTTCACTCCACTCGTGACTCCACACAACTAGGAAGATGTGAGGGCTCATCACCAAGAGCCAAGAAGGACATGAAAACAAGGTGAATAGTGATATAAAAGTGAATATAATGGATGTGAAGATACAAGGTATAACAATGATCCATATGATAGAAATGTAAATCATCTCTATTCAATATTATCTAACCGATTCCAAGATGATTCTAATTTATAGGTTTGACTCGACTAAGATCCATAGATGGCTTATTGATTGGCAAGAATCCATTTGAAGGAATTGGCACCTCTCTTTAATATGAGCAACTAAATTACTTCTTGGGATTTTTTTGATTAAGCACTTTGATTAATATTTCATAAAGGCTTTATTGATAATTCTTTTTGAGTTTTGTGAAGGACCCCCTATATGTTGCCCCATGTCACTAGGAAGATACAAGGGCTCAACACCAAAGACAAAATATAGACAAATAAGGGCTTCATCCATTCCTAGTCTCATACTACTAGTGAGAAGTATGGGCTTATCACCAAATATTGTGAAGGATGAAAGGTGTATTGATTTTATAGTTTTTTGATTTTTTAGATTAATATAATTTTCCTTGTATGTCGATAATGTGCTTATTGGAAAGGAACATTATACCCCCAAGTCTCAGCCTCATGCGACTAGTAGGGCACAAGGATTCAACATGAAATATTGAGATGGGTGGTAAAAATTCGCTGGTAAAGAATTTTTAACTTTCTATTAAAGAGAGAGCTTATTTGAAAGGAGGTTTTCCATCAATAAGCTTCAAGACAAAACTCTAGGTAAACAAATCTAAAATGGTAGAAACCACAACATGGATAAGACACACAATGCCTAATAAGAACAAGGTTAACTTGAATTGTAATACCTAAATAAAGTGAATATATGATAATGGTATGATTAAGATATATTCCAATATATGGAATGATTAACATTATTTGGATGCACTTTGTCATTTCTGATTTGCAAACAATGCTTTAATACAAATTTTTATTCTCTTTTTATGCTTTTCAAGTTTTCAAGGATGAGGGTTTGAAATGGACTCATCAAGAAAGAGGTCCATGTTTATTAAAGGTGAATGGTCTTGAAATATGATACTTGGGTGGAAAAAATCCAAGTCAAGAGGGGGAATTGAAAGATTCAATAAGTATAAAAATACGAGACTTTGGTAGAAAAGGTCCAAGTCAAAGGAGGAAATCCAAAGATTTGATAAGTCCTATAATAAGAGAATTAGGAGGAAGAAATACAATTCAAAGGAATGAGTTAATGAGCTCTGAAGCATGATACTTGGGAAAATGATATGCAATTCAAAGGATGTATAATTAGATAAGTTTGGAATGATATCAAAATACCTATGTGATGTTAGGGAAGATTATTGATGTGAGGAATATGTTGAGATTCATATTCATTTGTGAGTGAAAGAGTGTGAAGAGAGAAGGATTGATCTCTATATGTACACCTAAGGTTCCTTATAGGCCATAAAGAGGATATATTCAATGTTTCTCCTTCTAGGTTGTGAATTATTCTATTTTGGAAAGATTTGCATTTAAAGCATGAAAAGGTTGTATAATGATATTCCTGGTATACACACCTCGAAGAATGTAGTTATGTAGATTCCTTGAAATTTAGGAATCATCATTGATGAGATACCTGCAATATTGATCATTTGATATTTAATTGACATGGAAGGTTGCGTTTTCTTAAGTTTCTAAGCTTGTTGTGGTTGTGTTTCAACAACAAGACTAGAGATATTAGCCGGAGGATCCGAAATGCAAAGAATAGAATCAAGCTCAATGGTGCTTGATGGTGGACCCTATTTTGTAGTGAGTACGGTTATGGAAAGGTTTTAAAGAGATTCTTAGGTAAATTTCAAGCTCTCGTTAGGTGTTAGATGATGGTTATTCGAAACAAGTTCAATATCTATTTGGACGAAAGGAAGAAAATATGGAGAAGAATATGTTTGGTTAGAAGGGAGAGATACTTGAACTTCATCGTGATCTCTTCGAATGTCGTATGTATGTATAGAAGTGTGGATTATGTTCAATTATTCATTTGAATTTATGGAAGTTGGTGTGTCATTGATCGTAAGAGCTTCATTGTCAAGCTCTATATAAATGGTATCATTGTTAATTAAGTCTTAAACATAATGATGAAAAGGTGTACAATTATCAATAGAATGGCCATGCATGTGATGTTATTCACAATATTCTAATGAATTATATGACATAAGATTGGGTTCCCCTTTAGAAAAAGGTATTGTATTTGGATATTCAACCATGTTAGACATTGCTAATTGTTGAAAGCTAATGGATAGACTTTCTCCGAGACGTGTAAACTAACGTTCAATAGGGTGTAGAGTAGTGTCATTACTATAGGATATGATGGATTTATAATTGATTTTGTTCAAGGATTCACCATGTTTGTGAGCTTTTCCCTTTGTATCACGATTAGGTGGTAGGTCTCCATCCACTGTCTCCGTTGTTTATAAGGTCTTGGATGTATTTGTGAAGTTTTTTGCATTTGTTTGTTTGATGATCATTAATGTGATGAAAATCACAATATGTGTTTGGTCTATACTAACCTATCTTAGGTTCTCCTTCAAGGAAGGGTTGTGTAATAGGATAAGTAACCATATTATCACTTTCCAGTTGTTTCAAGATGCTTGAAAGTGATTCCCCAAAGACATATATTGTCTTCGGATGTAATCACGAAGAGGAAAATTTTCCTGTTTTTGAATGGTGACATATGGTTTACACTTAATCTATTTTATATTGGTTGTTCTGTAAGTTGTGCATGTTTTTATTATCTATGACACCATCATTGACAATGTTATGTTTATGGTTGATGTACTCATGTTTATCTTGATAAGTTCTAGTGTTGTTGTGATTGTTGTGATGATTATGCCCATTGTCTCTATAATGAGACTTGATCAAGAATTTAGAAATGAGGATTTTTTGATTTGAGTTCCCTTTTCGATAACTTCCTCAAAATTTTTGAGGTAGTGCATTTGCATGTGAAAGGAAAACTCATCGTTAATGTTAGGGACAAAGATGCTAACCATCTATTTTTTAGGATTGAACATGGGAACCAACTTGTGATTCCTCTCAATTGTTGTAAAAATTGTGAGAAGATCTCATGTTTTCACTATTTGACATTACACAAATCCATCATTGTGATCTTAGATTCAAGATTGAAAGAAAAATGTTTGACAAACTTCTCAAAGAAGTCCACGAAGGTAGAGATAAATCCCTTTTGAAAGTGTAAGAACGAATCCAAATCTTTTCCTCCTAGACTATAAGGAAAAAGTCATAATAAGAAGGTATATTTATAAGTCACCTCTAGGGATGCCATGAAAAATTACTTAACATGCTCTCTAGGATCATTTTTTCCCTTGTATTTTTCAAATTTGGGCGTCTCGAAAGAGCAAGGGAAGGGTATGCATAAGATGTCCGTGTCTAAAGGGTATGGACACAATTCATCAAAATTGAATTGTTTGCCTTTTTTTTCATGCCTCAAATAGTGTCCCTCATCATTCCCCATTCTTGAGAAAATGGTGAATTATGTTTTGGGATAAATTGTGATTTATCATTCATATGATTATTGATCTTGTTATTGGTCTATAATGATTTTGAATGTTTCATCACTTTTCTTCATGTGTTTGATACCTTTGGTATCATTATTAGTGACTGTAGAGGATATGTGAGCCAATTGTTTTTTCATTTTATTTATTTGATCAAGCAAGGCTTGGTTGGGATTAGAGGACAAAACATTAGATTTTCCTTTATTATTGGCATTTGTTTTACTTGGTCCTTTGTCATCATGTTTGTTTGACTCAAGTGGTGGACCCTTAGGGGATTTAGGTTGTCCTTTTAAGGCTTTCAATTCATCCTCATCAAAGTCCGAGGGAAATCTTTCTCCCATTGCAAGGAGACGAAGAAGGAATTGGTCTTTATTTTGTTGCAAAGTGGCGTCTATAGAAGGATTTTTAAGTTGGTCTTCATCCTCCTCATCGAGCTGATATGGAAATGATTTATTTCCTTCCATTGAAAAGGGCTATAATCATGATGTCATGTTCCCGTCATTTTGAAAGAGGGGAGGAAAAACAAAAGGTGAGAAAGAAAACTCAACACTTAGAAAATTGAATTCTAAGATGGAAGAGAGAAGAAGGTAAAAACTCGACTTGAGAAAAATTAACGGTAAGAGGGAAGAGGCGAGAAAGAGTTCATTGATTTCCTTACTCTTAATCAAAATGAAATTTAAATAAGAAGGGACCAAATGAGGTTATATTTTCTCTACATGTTAAAAAAATGAATCTTAAGGGAGAAGAGGCTTGACAAGGTGAAAGCAATCAACTTTTAACAAAATGAATGTGAAGAGAGGCCAAAAGATACGAAAAGGTTAACTCCTAACAAGTTAAGTGTTAAGGCGGAAGATACTAACAAAGTGAACAAAAACAACTCTTAACAAAATCAGTGATAAGAGTGACGATAAAAGGGTGTGGAAAATTAACTCTTAACTAGATGGGTACTAAGAGGAATGGAAAAGGTGGACTTTGCGACACTTAAAAAAATGAAAAATGTTAAGGTGGAAGTGGGATTGAAATGTTAGTCTAGAAGATGCTTAGAAAAATGAGTGATAAGAAATATGAAAGGCTTTACGACTTTTAGAAAGTGAATGTAAAGAGGGGAAAGGTGAAATAAGGGAGTTTTCTCAACTTGTGACAAAATTAGTGCTATAAGAGGAGACTAAAATCGTGATGGACGATGCTTAACTCTTAACAAAAATTTGTTAAGGAAGATACTTAGAAATGTGATGATTTTTCTCAACTTCTTCAAAAGATGGATGTTTAAAAGAGGAGACATAAGAAGATGATAAATATTCTCTATTATTAACCATATTTTTATTAAGAGAGAGACACAACAAAGAAGAGTGAACACCTAAATAATGACAAAGTGAATTTCTTCGCAAGGAGTAAATTAATGAGGAAAAGGTTTGAATATCTCAAAAAATGGATGTAAAATAAAAGGGGGAAATGATTGATTAAATATATCAAATTAAAGAAAAGTAAATGCTTTAAAGGGAGAAATAAAGAAATGATGAGGATGTCAATAATAAATCAAATTGATTGCGAAGTGCGACAACATAATATGATGGGAGAAAGTGAAGATGTCAAAAATTCCATAGAGTGAATGTGAAATGTGATGACTTAAGAATGTGGAATGCTTAGAGTTCAACAAGATAACATTAAACTTAAGACTTATGATAAAGAAATATCAAGGTGATTAAGAGGGTGTTTGACTATGATAAATAGAGTATCATGTTGTCAAGACTTAGATAAAAATCATTAAAGTCCTTAGGCACGGATATGGATGTCCGTAACCCAAGAATTAGACATGTTTACAAAGTGACATGGTGGATGAGAGAGAAAACACAAATGAGGAGAGTGAAACACAAGTGTGTAACACGTTTGAAAAATGAAAAAGATGTTTCCGAATGTTGGCCTCTACCTTAGATTAGCTTGGACAAGGTGTGGATTCCTAGGTGGTTCTCTCAACTAGGTGTTAGCAGTATACCCAAGCGAGCACAATGTTATTGCTAGCTATCATCTTTACTTTACCCCCTTTGAAATCGAAAAAAATCTTGCCTAGAATGAATCACGTTGGAGTTGCCACTAAGGATAGCCGTGACTCTGACTCACATGTTTTTCTATTCTAGTAGGATAAAGGTATCCATTTCATCAGCCGATTCTCTGAATGTGCTGACTACTTTGGGGTTCCTGTGGTAATCCTCACAATGAGTTTTATGGTTTATGTTAAGATACTTCCCATAGTTATGGTAGTTGGGAAATATCCTTGTCAACCACACTTGTAAATAGAGTGTGAATGGTTCATTTTATCTTGATCAAAAGATGAGATTGTTTTAACCACCGAGTCTTTGTTAGAGGAAACTGCATTTAGTAATCTATTTGAATATAACATTCAAGAAACCTATAATTAGTAGTTTAAAAATGGTCTTCGATAGAGCATGTCATGCAAACGAGGGTTAGCATGTTTTCTTGAGGTAGTTGACAAGAAAGAGAAGAAAACCCATTTTTTATTTCCAAGGTCGCTTAAAAAGTGTGAGGAAAGAGCATATGTGTGGGATAACTTTGATTAAGTAAAAATAGTTAATTCTGAAACAAATAGAAATGACCATGTTTCTAATTTCCAAGATTGCTTAGAAAGTGGGAGGAAAGACCATACTCGTGATCATGATTAGTCTCAAAAAATTTAAAAATGTGACAAAAACCAAAGTAAAAGTCATCTCAACACGTTATTTAAGATGCCAAAATGATTAATCATGTGACAAAAAATGTCGGAAAAAGTGACAAAAGTGGACAAAATGTCCAAGAGCCCTAAATTCACAACTTTTCATGATTTAAAAAAGATCGAAAAGAAATTGAAAGGGGTCTTAAGCGAGTATATGTTTGGTAATAAATCTAACACTTTGAAGTAAATCAACCAAATTGTCAAATAGCCTGCAAGATCTATTAGCGCAATTAGTTCATGTGGTCTGAAAATATGAGAAACAAATTTAAAGTTCTTAATTATTTGAAAAGTCCAAAGAAAGATGATTTGACTAATCAAATTAATCAAAAAAGTGGATGACTAATTAAGAAAACATGTAGATATAATTGGGTTAACAATTTGATTTTAAAATGTAAATCAATTTAATTATATGAATAATCATTTTAATTAAATTAATTTAATAAGAAAACATTTAGATCTAATTGGGTGAACACTTTGATTTAAAAATTTAAATCAATTTAATTAGATGACTAATCGTTTAATTAAATTAGAAAATAATTATATCAAGTCGAATTAACAATTTATTTACAAAAAATTAAAATCAATTTAAAAATTTAATTAGATGACTAATTAGGAATACGTGTTCATCATTTTCTTTACGTTTTTGAATGTGACGAAACAAATAATGTTATGGGTTGAGGAGGAATACCTATTGTGTTGGTCAGTTGGAGGTTGATGCGTGCGTTATGACTTCTCAATCTGATGTTGACTGTGAGAGCTTCCTTTTGGATGGGAGGAACTACCTGAAATAGAAAACAAGACCACCAAAGAAGAGTTAAATAATATATGACAGTGGACTGCCTAGCGTATGCTAGATCCGGGAAGTGTGATACTTCCTAGAAGGTTGTCAACCCACTATTTTATAAAACAAATTATGAAGTAATTGAAATGCGTACATAAATAAATCTAGTGCTAGTATTCTAATTTGGGTACCTCAGATCACTATCAGTGTCAATCCAATTAAATACTAAAAACTATGTGGGTCAAGGTCTTTAGGTTGTTCAGGTGGTTTGTAGGTCACAGACATGGTCTTAGCATGGTTGGGTAAGGTGTTTGGGTTGTCTTGGTAGGTATGTGGTTGTTGGTTTACATAGTGTTGGTATACATAGAGACCAGCATTGTTGAGGTATGACCAATCATGGTTAGGTAGAACCGATCAAGGTTATGGGTAACCGGCATCGGTAGAGGAGGCATGATATGACTCAATAATATTTGTTAGTGGGGTTTGAGATGAGGTCAGGAAAAGATGACATAGGGCATAATGAGGTATATGGGGATCTTAGGAACACTCAGAAATATGTAGAGGTCAGGTATAAGTGGTTTTATGGTGTGGGTGGAGGAATGGTTGAGTTTACAGAAAGAGGAATAGTGGGGAAAAGGGAATGCAAGTAAGAAATGACAACAAATGTGACAAAACCTTTAAAACAAGACAAGGATTATATAACATAGGTGATAAACATACTTACTAGTGTTTCAGTCCAAAGGGCTATGTGGTGGTGATGATTGATTGGTGGGATGGATCTTGGTGCTGCAGTGGTGCTTCCCATAATGTTACCATGAGTGTAATACCTCTAGATCTGTCCTCATGCCGGCTATAGATGTTTGTAGGTATGAAAAGGCTTTGGTTACGCTTGCATGCAGCTCCTTTCTCTTCTCTCCTTGATTCTAGAATGTTCCAACCCACAAACAAGGTTACTAAAGTGAATAAATGGTAACCGATGATGGTTCCTAGCTGACCGGTGTCGATTCAAGATGACCGACGTCGATTAAGGTAGGATTCCCTATGTTTGCTAAAAATAGTAGATCTTGCAATCATTTGGGCTAGGTCTGTCCATTTATTCACAGATCAGAATGGATGTTATGTTTTTATGAGCGGGAAGGTAGTTAGAGGAATAATAGGATTTGATTTTTAGGGTTGAACTAAGTCTTATTCATTTATGGAAACATGTTATGAATAGTTCTATGGTGAGGTCTCAAGGTGAGGTGTGCATCCATTTAATTAAAGTAACTAAATTAAATTAATAAATGAGGTGAGGATGGTTATTAATTTAATTGTCAATAATTAAATTAATATTAATGTGGGGATAAGGTTCATAATTAGGTGAATGTGTTTAAGTTGGTTTTTTTTTTTGAAAGGGGGCCAAGGGGAGTATGACCCAATTTTGGTGTCTACATTTTGCAATTTTTTGTCACATGGCTTGTATTAGTAAGTGGCACTAACAAAAATAGGAAATGGTTGTGTTGAGTGCAAGTGAGGTTGGTGTTGCCCCAAATGTGGGTAAAGGTAACCCTCCTCGAACTAGGAACCGATGAGGTGAGAGACAGAAGTAGTGAGTGGTTTGATAAAATGAGGAGGTGAGAAAATGAAGATCATGTGGGCACATTGGGTAAAGGTAACAGTGGTCAAATAAGGTGAACAGTAAATGGGCTAGGGTTAAAGGTAGCGGTAGTTGAATGCATGCACATGTTGGAAACTATGGCAACATACCCAGTTGAGAAGATTTCAAACTCTACGTTGTCTAAGGTTGATAGCTCTATCTAAAAAGGTTTGAATTGATTCTCGATATCCAAGGTATAGGATATGGTGCGGAAACACAATAGGGGTGAGGTGTAAGAAAATTTAGGTATGTTCTAGTGCACCAAAGGTCGGTCAGGATAAATAGCACGGAAATAGGCAAGGTAAGGTCGGTAGGCCAAATAACATGGGTAACCACGTCGCAAGGTACAATAAGCATGGAGGGTCAAAGGTCACGAAAAGTGGTTCAGGTCAAGGTATACAGATAACGGTATGGGTAAGGCCAAGGTATAGGTAAAATAACAACTCTTAAGATGCAACAAAGGTAATGGAGGGGTAGGTGGGGTTTGTAGGTATGTGGCAAGAAGTGAAGGTAAGGGTACAAGGTGGTGGGTATTGATAATTGTGGGTCAAAATGGATAAAAGAGGGTACAAGGGGAATGAGAGGTAACCGATATCGGTTATGTAATGACCAACGTCGGTTGGGTAGGGAACGAATTTGACCGAGGTCACCATATCAATTTTGGGATTTAAAAATAAAAATTTGTATAATACAAATTCATTCGTATTTCTTTGGCTTTAGTGAAAATGACAAAGCACTGTACCTTTTGTACCTTTTCAAGAGAAAAGTAAGAGGGACCGTACCCGGTGAGGTGGAGAGATCCGGTTGGAGAGGATAGCTAAGTAGACAGTCCACAAGATTGGGTGGAGTGAGTTGATTGGTGGAGAGATTCGAGGTATATTTCAGCATGGTAGAGGTGGGAGAGGGTTCAGGTGGACCACCGGTGCAACGGCCAGTCGTGCCACCACATAGATGACGCCAAGA
The DNA here is from genome assembly GCA_018340775.1 of Taxus wallichiana var. yunnanensis. Taxonomy (NCBI): domain Eukaryota; kingdom Viridiplantae; phylum Streptophyta; class Pinopsida; order Cupressales; family Taxaceae; genus Taxus; species Taxus wallichiana. Next base: position 303,065,902 of record CM031243.1, on the reverse strand, counting down.
CGAGGTAAGATCTAATCTTTTCTATGTATTTGTTGTGGGAAAAAGGGGATATGGGTAGGGATTTTCGGGTGGGGATTATAATGAAATTTGTGGTTAAAATTGATGAAATGAGGGAGGGGATAGGTCCTAGGTAGGGTAAACAAGGTGGGGAGGGGTTTAGGGTAGGGGAGGGTAGGGTAGAATAGGTTATTAGGTGAATGTTTGAGAATTTGGTGAGAAACAAAATGGGGTTTTTGGATTTGGTGCAATGATAAAGGACCGACGTCAGTCACGAATTGGATGACGTCGTTAAGATATAGCCAACATTGGTCAAATAACATATGAATGATGTCGGTTACTAGTAACCGAGGTCGATCAAGATTTTAAGGAAAAAGAGGTCAGACAAGGTTTTTAGGGGTTGGAAACTATGAGGTGTAAATGTAAGTGGGTTGAGGGTAGGTAGGGTGGGTTACGGAGGTTACAGGGAAGGAAAATATGAAGGAATTACATGAATGGGTTAGTCAAGTAAGGGGTGTCATGGAAATGGTTATGGGTTTAACAATAGTGTGATTTTTTGGATGTAGGTGAGAGATCAGCTACGATGCGGGATAGAGTTCCACCGCTATTACTAGCGGTGCGGGGAGATGTGACCGATGAGGAGTGGAGGCATGTGACCAACGTGGGTCTGATTGGTATCCGATGCTATGGGCATATAGTGCGTGATCCTAGTTTGATGGTCACTCTCATCGATAGATGGGATTCCACGACCAACATGTTCCATCTTCTGGGTGAGATCACAATCACCTTAGAGGACGTGTACAAGATCCTGAGATTACCGATAGTGGGAGTGCATGTGTACTCCATTTCATTAGAGGCCTCTGAGGAGCTGATGTTGATAGTATTTGGAGAGGGGATGGCTGAGATGAGGTTCCATAGTGCAAGCCTAAGCTATGGAGAGATGTACGTGGCCCATCCCAAGGAGATGTGGTTAGTTGTTTTGATTATGGAGGTAGTGTGTTGTTTTGCACTGCCGGATGCAGAGGGTAGGAGATTCCCATGGGCATTGATGGGAGTTCTTCATGATATGATGGAGGATAGGACCCAGTTTGCATGGGCACTAGCCTACCTAGTGCAGTTATACAGGGAGCTATGGGCCTACGGGAGGTTACAAAGGTTTAGCGTGTGTGTTGCACTTTCCTTCTTCATTGTTGGGCCTATCGAGCACATTATGTGCATGTGGCTGATTGGTTTTCCTCGGCTAGATGCATTTGAGCTAGGTAGGGTCCAGGTTGGTTATAGGAACCGGTGTCATTTGTTGGAGTGCGCCAGGGGGCTAGGGCTATACATGATGTAGCTCACTATAGGTGGATGCTAGAGGGGTTGTCTAGAGTAGACATTATCTGGAGGCCGTATGTGGTATATCCATCATACAAATCACATGGACAATGAGTTGGATGAGCTATAACTACTCAGGTGGATAGAGGGGTGTCATGCCGGGGAGCACGAGATGATACCAGTAGATAGAGTCTAGCAGCAGTTTGGGCTGCCCCAAGATGTGCCACCACCATTTCCACAGTATAGGAGGGATGATGTGGAGAGACCTATGTCTCCACCTGACCTACATTGCCGACAGGAAGGAGGAGCAGCCGGTGGACCAACAGATAGATGATGCCGGCTGCACAAATGCATATAGATGGTGGTGGGTAGCCCAGCTACAAGTAGCACCACCTAGACTAGGGCAACCAGATGTGGCTACCCTCATAGTCCAGAGAGACACATTATAGGGACATGTGGCCACATTACAAGCCCAAATTACTAGTTTACAAGGGTAGCTGATGGGGTCATAGGTAGATGTGGCCACGTTACAAGCATAGGTTACAGGGCTACAAGGCTAGTTGGCCACCACAAAGGCACAGATTGTGACCCTAAAGGCCTAGGTACAGGCACATGCACCTACACAGGCTCAGGGATAGGGTCCAATTTTACAAACAGGGGCAAGATAGGGTCCCTTGGTACAAGTATAGGCATAGGGACAGGGTCACTTATTACAGGTAGTAGTGGGACAAAGTCCTAGGAGACAGTACAGGGGCCCAAGACCGATGGATCCTCTGACCGTGACTGATGGCTAGGTTCGAATACATCCTATGAGAGGTGAGATATTATCAAGATCACCTGATGGTTGTAGGCATACATCTCCCTTCTTATGCAGAGTATAGAGAATAACAGGCTTTAAGTGAGAGGACTAGGACCTACACTCATAGTGTGGAGAGTACAGGGGGCCTAGAGATCCCTAAGAAAGGGTCAAGGTGAGGCTACCAGTGTATGGAGGCCAGCTCTAGGTGAGGGGCCATTAAAGGTTAGACCGAGGCCTATGGTGGGTGGGGAGATGCTAGCGGGATGCCACACAGGAGCAACAGAGGAGGAGGAGACCAGTGATATAGGCATGGAGGATATCTGACAAGGGGATGTCTGATAGTTACACATGTACCTCCATGTTTTTGTGTATGTTGAGATATACCGGCCTACGTGCCGAAGATGGTGAGGATGTACATGAGATTTTTTGAGATATTTGCATTTATTTGTATTTGTGTACATATGTATGTATACACAAACTTTCTGATTTATAGATGATGATATTTATAGTATGGATGGTGTACTTATTTTTAATTTCCATTATTATGTGTGTACGTGATGGAAACTAGGTGAATTAGGCATGATTGAGTCAAGGTCATGTAGGCATGGCAAAGTGAGGTCAAATAGGCATGATTAAGTTATGTTGATTTAGGCATGGTGGAGTCAGGTTGGTTTAGGCATGATTGAGTTAGGTTGATTTAGGCATGGTGGAGTTAGGTTGGTTTAGGCATGGTGGATTTAGGTTGTTTTAGGCATGATTGAGTTAGGTTGATTTAGGCATGGTGGAGTCAAGTTGGTTTAGGCATGATGGAGACAAGTTGTTTTAGGCATGATTGAGTTAGATTGATTTAAGTTCGATTCAATGCCCAAGTTGTTGGTAACACGGGGAAAAATGGTAATGTATATGCAGATTATGGTTTAAATTTCCAAATATGTGCTATAATGAAAATGTGAAAATGAAAAATGAATGATTTGATGATGTGGTAAAAATGTGTATTAATTGATGCTTGTTTGGTTTAATTTCCAATTATTTATATGAAATGGAAAGTAACTAAGGTAGAATGTGAATAAGAAAGTGGAAGGGGGAATTGGTTATGGTAAACAATGGCTGAGATAACCTCTAAAGGCCCCATGCCCTCGAAGTTATTCCTATATAGTCCCAACGAAAAGGGGCCTCGGGACGATGTAGTTCTCCCATAATCTAGGGAAGATTATGATGAAGTAGAGGAATGGGTTGATAGGTGTTAGGCATGGTTGAATGTAGGTCATAGGCCTGATTGGGTGTAGGTCGTAGGCTTGGTTGAGTTGTGTTAAATATAGGTGTCGATGATCTGGTCCTGTGTAAGATAATCAATAAGTAATGAGGAAGGCGAATGGTAAGAAGTGGCAACAAAGTCTGCTTAATTGATAAGAACCCTAATGAGTCTACCATACCCAAGATGGGATTATGAACATAAGACCCTAAAGGCATTGCATAATGGACCATTCTAAGGGTGAAGAAAGTCACATAATCACAAAATGTCGTGGTTGTGGCAAGTCCCTTGAGTAAAGAGGAAATTAGGATGAAAAGGAAATGAGGTGAGAGTGGGTGGTTCAGCGTAACCTAGTGTATGACAGCATGTTTACCTGGTAAGAAACCCATGATCAAAATAGGCAAGTCCATGACGAAAAGTTATCACTTTCTTCTTGTATGTTTGTTTTTGATAGACTGATTGATGCGGGAAGTCTATATGGGATGAGTATATTATCTCCTTGAGGTCTTCGTAAAGTTGATCGATGCGGGAAGCTTCTGGATATTTTCATTGTATTTTTGCAGTGACTTGGTATAGTTGTCCTTCAAGGGAGCAGTCTAGTTATAGTGGTGAAAATAGAGTGAAGAGATGTCCCTTTGTGAGGGAGTCATATTTTGCTAGAATTTTTACTCAATGATTTGAATCCCTTTTCATTTTTGGATGTTTAATTCATGAAAAAGACTATAGAGGAAGAGTAAGCTCTTGTTCAGAGGACCAAACCATAGTACATAGGGGTTAACTATGAAAGGGGTGGTTTCAGTGATGAATGACCATGGGATTCCATCTTGAAGAAGATGAAAATTATCCATGAGAATCATGCTATGAGGAGAGACATGTTACTCATATTAAAGATAAGGCCGAAAGGTGACAAGTAATCACCTAATTCTTGCTTAGTCGTGGATCCTCAAAAATAGGTATTATGGAAGGTGAACAGTGCTCAAGGGACGAGTGAAACTAACAAAAAGTTGTATGGGACTTGATGTTAACCATAGAATGGATGAAGATGCAAGGCATTGAGAGGTGTAGGTTTGGGTTTACCTTCGAGTGAAGACAAATGATAAGCACCTGATCCATAGGCATGGGTAACGATATAGGTTCCAAGCCAATTAGGAGGAAATTTGCCCCAATTACCTTTCTCTTCTTTGATTACATGTTGATTTTCTTTTAGGATGAGGTCACCAACCAAAAATGTTCATTTATGAACACGTTTATCGTAGGCACATTTGATACATTTTTGGTAGATTTGGAGATGGTCAAGAGCATTGAGACAACATTCATCTAATAACTCAAGTTGTGTCAAACAATCTTGGTGAATTTCATCGTCATTGAGCATGTCTTGTTGTGAGATGTGGAGAGATGGAATCTGGACTTCGAGAGCTAAGACAAACCTTAGTATCATAGACTAGAGAAAAAGGTGTGGCCATAGTCAAAGTTGGACTACTAGTGAGATAAGCCCACAAGGCAAAAGGAATGTATGAATGCCAACTCCTTGTCGATGTATCGCCAACTAATTTCATAAGAGTTTTGTTCAAGGTTTTATTGGTCGATTCTGCTTGGCCATTGTTTTACGAGTAATAAAGGGATGAGAAACTCGAGTTAGATGCCAAAAGTGTCATATAGCTTACATAGGGTTTTGTTTTTGAATTGATTTCCATTATCGGTGATGGGGCAGTGAGGAACACCAAAGCAACAAATGATGTAGTGGTTAATGAATTCACACATTTTCTTGGATTTTGTAGAAATGAGGGAAATGGCCTCTACCCATTTAGTGTAATATTCAATAACAGTTATGATCCATTGGTGGCATTCTGAAGAATGGGGATTGATCTCACTGATAAGATCCAAGCCCCATTGAGAGAAAGGCCAAATATCTCATGCGACCTATACGGCATGACTAGGTGTGTGATGGAGATTAGTATGTTGTTGGAATTTCACACAATGTTTGACATAGCCACAAAAATCACAGTTTAAGGTTAGACAATAATAGATGAGGTGAAGAATGTGTTTGGATACATCTAAACCACTAAAGTGACTTCCAAAAATTCCATCATGGACTTCCTTAATGGTTTAGGGAATTTCAAAACTTGTAAGGCATCGTAAGAGAATATCATCGAAGTCGCACTTCTAAAGGAGACCACCCATGATGCAATAATGAGAGACACTTTTAAGAAAGGCATGTTTTCCATTATGAGTGAGAACAGTGGGTAGAATGGAAAGGAAAGATATTCAACAAATTTCTTATACAAAAGGTCACATGGGTCAAGTGCAATGGTTCTCGATGGAATAGACCTCATGAGGAAAATAAGAGGGTGATTGTAAAATTTGTATTCGACAAATATTTTAGAGTTAATGGGTGAAGAAAGTATCTCGTGAAGCCAAGAAGGCCATTGTATCTGCAAACTTATTGGTAGAATGTGGGGTGGTTTGAAGTTCATAATGATCAAATGTGGTCAAAAGTATATCTATGTGATGTTTATACTTTTGAAGTATCTCATTACAACACTGGTATATACCATTGACTTGGTTTACGACTAGTTAGGAATCGCCAAAGATATTGATGGACTTAACATCTAAGGCATAAGCATCCTAGAGGCCCAATACGAGTGCTTTGTATTCGTAAATATTGTTTGTACATTCAAAATTGACTTTGAAAGACAAAGGCATAGGTTCACCATCAAGAGGAACGAGGATGACACCAGCCCCACCTCCACGCTGACACTTGGAGCCATCTAAGAAGAGTGTCATTTGGTAATTTGGGTTCATCTAAGGAGAGGGTAGCTATAGACTCATCCGGGAAATCGAAGTTAGATGGTTGATTCCCAGAAATAGGTACATCGGCCTGTTGGTCAATGATAGCCTAGCCCTTAATGGACTTTTGATGAATGGATTTGATGTCGAGGTCGGCAAGAAGCATAAGCCAATGTGTGGCACATTGATGTTGATAAGGTTTGGCATACATATAGTGTAATGGGTCAGTATTAGTAATGATGAAGGTTTTGGGATTGAGGAGGTAATGGCGGAGTTTGGTGGTGACGAAAACTAAGGCTAGGTAGATTTTTTCATTGTGGGTATATCTAGTTTCATAGTCTAGAAGGGTACGGCTTATGTAATAAATTACTTTCTCTTTGTGTTGCTCGTCACGATGAGTGAGCATGGCACCTAAAGAATGGTCAATGGCAGAAATATATAGGTAAAAGGGTTGGTCATCCTTAGGAGGAATGAGCACTAGTGGTTGAAGGAGGTATTTTTTAAGGCTTTATGGAATTCATCATCCCATTTGAATGAAACATCTTTCTTGAGAAGATGATGAAATGGTTGACAAAGTGGTTAGAAAGTTGCAAAGATAAAATTACGAATGGATTACAAATTTCCTTATAATATTTGTAGTTGATTTAGTAGGTGGAGGCATTTCAAAAATAGCCTTGAATTTAGCAGGGTCAACTTCTATGCAGCAATAAGAAAGAAATGATGAAACCAAGGAGTTTTCTTGAAATTACCACAAAGACACAATTCTTTAGTTGAAGATGAACACAATACTTGTTGAGAGGCGATCAAATATGACCTTAAGGATGGTCATGTGTTTAGTTCGATGTTTGGATTTTGAAAGAAGATCATCTACATAATCTTCCAATATGTTATGCATGATTTCATGGAAGATGTAATTCATGGCTCATTTTTATTTAGTGTCGGCATTTTTAAGGCCAACAGCATTACTCGATAGTAGAAGGTCCCCCAAGGGGTGATGAAGGCGATCTTGTGTTAATCATTTGGAGCCGTAATATTTGATTATAACCCGAGAAACCATCCATGATTGATAGCATTTCATGGCCGACGGTGAGATCAACGAGTTGGTTAATTATTGGTAGGGAAAGTCATCCTTGGGACAATCTAGGTTCGAGATCAAGGAAGTCTATGCAAATGCGGAGTCCCATGTCACCTTTGTTATAGAACGATGTTAGAAATTCATTGGGGATAGTTAATGGGTAGGATGAAGGAAACTGCAAGAAGGTGTTGAAGCTCTTCTATGACAAGAAGAGCAATGTGAGGATGCATTTTCTCGTAGCTTTTGTTTGATGGGCTTAGCATTAGGAATGGTTATGATATTGTGGACCATGAATTTTGGGTCAATACTAGGAATATCGACATAGGACTAGGAAAAAGTGTTGTTATGGAATGTGTGGGTCATCCCGAGTGTTAATGTTGATTTCAATGGTTGATTCATTTAACATGGTTTATGTCTCGAAGTTCACGACCGGTGAATATAAGAATCTTCTCGCACCAAGGTAAGTGAGGATGGATTCATCATCCTAACATTAAACAACATTAATAGATGATGTATCATCATCAATCATGTCGTGGTATAGGAATGGGAGATAAGAGGAATCCTCGCCATCACATTGATAGGTTGGAGGTCCCAGGGAAATTGTAATTACGAAAAAAAAAAATTAGGAGGAATAGATTCGGGATCTATGGACTCCTTGGGTGAAGATGGTGATATGGGTGAATGACATGGAGAGGTTTTCTCATCCTTAATGAGGTCGACACAAGGCTTCTTAGGAGTTGGTGCATCAAAGCCAATGCCACTACGGTCATTGTGTTTACGAGTGGTATAGGAAATGATAGTATGGTGTCCTTACTCGTAAAAAATGAATCCAAATCCTTTCCACGTGCCAATATATAGTCACCCATACATTAGATTAGTGCAAAGGTGGGGAGCACCATAAGGAAAAACCTCACCTACACAATAGTCATGAACTAGGGTCTTGACGCAGTTTCCATACTCTTGCGGCATGAGGAACGTGTCGATATTGTGTAGGCGGTACTCCCAGAGAGTGAAGCATTACAAAAACCTCTAAGGGGTTAGTAATCGATATGTGGGTAGTGGGGATAGATGACTCACTAGATGATGGGGAAGTAGGTGAGTTAGCGGTAGAGGATGCGGCAACAGTAGGGATAGCAGGGTTAGATGTGGAAGAGATGGTGGTAGTCTTGGTGGATGGGCTTGTAGGTGAAGGTGAAGTGGGGATAGTGGTAGATGTCTTGACTAGTACAAGCACATCATTAGGCTGCTATACCATGTTACAGTCTTAAAAGGTGATTGGTCACCGGGATGGTGTACTTATGTCCTTCATGTTCAAATTTTAGGTAGTGGTGTAAATTTGAAGGGACGTAACCCATGACACAAATCCAATGTTGGCAAAGCAACAGTTATACTTGAACTCTCCTTCATGACATAAAAAGTTCCAAGATATTACAGGACCCACACAGACATGGAGAATGACAGTACCCAGGCTAGAGGTCATGGCATCATTGAAGGAGCATAACATAACTGGGTTACCATGCATACAATTGGTAGGTATGTGCATTTGGTTGTATGTATGGGAGGATATGATGTTAATACTAGCACCACCATCGATCATAACACATCGTATGCATATATTATTGATAAAGACGGAGATGAAAAGAGTGGGATCGAGGTCGTCGACTGGAAGGGGGTGATCTCTTCATCCGAAAAGTTGAGGGAGGCTACTTGCTGAGTAGGTGGAGGTGTAGAGGAAAGTAACGACGTAGTGAGAGAGGCTACATGATGAGGGGTAATGATGGAGGCTACAGTGTGGGGTCATTTTGTAAAACCTCAATAGATTTAAGGAATTCCATAAGGGCTTGACAATGTGACTCAGAGGTTTCAATGAGGTCATATATAGACATTTTGAGGGAGGATTAGTGCAATTGTTTTAGTATTATGTGATGTGTGACCCCATAGGAAATAGGATACGTGGGACCACGAATGGTGAATTTGGGTGTGGGTGTAGATGGTATGTTGGGTACAGGGTTGGTTGATGGGCTAGTTGTTTTTTCTTTGCCTTTGACTTTCCGAGCACGGGTAGCAACGTGAACCATGTTAATATAAGGGGAGGTGGATGGAGAGGGTGTGTCATGAAAGGTATAATGACATGATGGGAAAAATCCTAGTGGTGGATAAGAGCTTTGTGAAATGAGTAGGGCACATTGACATTCAGGTGGTGGTTTGGCTAATTCCATAATACTGGAACATGTTGATCTCAAATTTTGGGGGTGGATAAAAGGGTTGCGTGGAGTGGAGATAATGGTCACCGAGTAGGTAATGGAAGAATATTTTGGGAGATTGGCAAAGGTGGAATGGGGTCCTCATCAAGAATATCGTCATCGTCAAAATTTCTTTGAGAGGATATAATTAGACAAGAGTGGTTTTTAATGCCTTACGCTTATCTACTTCGTGTCCGGCACACAATAATAGGCACAAATTTTAGTTTCATCAAACCCTTTTGGTTTGGTTTTGAGTGGGTCATAAGCTCTAAGAGGTGGTAATGTGATGACAGAGGTTTCAAGGAGATTGGTTAAGATCTTGGCATAGGACCGTGCTAATGGATTGCAATGGGAGGTGAGTGTAGGTTTAGGTATAGGTGTGACCGATTACAAAGGAAGAGGTTTTACAGGAGGGGGAATGGGTTGGTTCACTAGTTTAGTATGTGGAATGGTCTTAGGTCTTGTGGGCATTTGTTTGGGTAAAGGTGGGGTAGAAGAACCGGGAGATGGAAGGTTTGGTTGGTTTGACTACTTTATTGGAGGGTAGCGGATTCTTAGCTTTAGGTTGCACTTTCTTGGGTAAAGGTGACATGAGGGTACATGATGTAGAAGGAAAAATAGATGGTGGAAGAGGATGGGTTACCCACGGGGGCAACCAAGTTACAGTGGAGGTGGTTGGTAGAGGTTGGGTAGAAGGTGTGAGTGGAAGAGAGGAGAGTGTCATGGGTAGTGAAGAATTTATGGAAGGTAGTGGTGGTATGGGTTGTAAGAAGGTCACAGGTGATGGTGGGGGTTATGTGGATCACTTGGGTATATTAGAGGGTTGTGATGAGGAGGTGAGCTGTTGTGTTCTTGGTTTACTAGTGGAAGAATGTTTCCTAGCTAGGGTCGAGGGGTAAGGTCCTAGGATGGATGGAAGGGGTGAAGGTAACAATGGTGTGGTAGGAAAGGTTGGTGTATAAGTCCTAGAAGGTTGGGTCTTTCTTTTAGGGGAAGGAATAAGTTTGGTGTTGGTCCGGGAAGATGTGGATAAATCTAATTTGATGGGTGGGTGAGCAAGGTTTGATGTCAAGCCGACGACCCCTAAGGTAGTGATGGGTTTAGGTAAGGAGATCATATAGGCGTGGGTAGGTGTTTTGGTAGAGGTGTGTGTTGGGTTATGGGCAGAGGTATGTGTTAGGTTGTGGGTAATGACATGGAAGGTGTTCCAATATTCAGGGTTGCGTTTGGTTTGGTCACTTGAAACACTTTTTGATAGATTGTGGAGGTGTTGGTGAGTGACACTTCATTTGGGTTAAAGAAAAAAGTAGAAGACATCCACAAAGTAAGGCTCTATCAACATAATCCATGTGATTAGCCAAGCGTGAAAATGGTACTTCAGAATCAGGGATGATGTGGATCAAGTAGCAATCCCCATAAAATGTGTTTGAGAAAAAGGGAAATGGCTAGCCTCATATTCTATGGGTAAGAGAGCTGAAAGCAAATCAGCAGGATCTTGGAATTCTGATGAATAGTGATCATCTAAAGGAAATGATGTTTCTACAGGACTCTCTATGGGTATAGAAGATGATGGTCTAGACAAGGTGGAATCTCCTTGTGATGGTGTAGAGAGTGGACATGTGTCCCCTATGAGTAGGAGAGGTGATACTGACGACTGCTCAGTAATTTGAGGGGCCCGAGGCAAAGCACTAATCATGGGCTCTTTTATGGGTGAAGAAAGAAATGATGGGGGTTCCTTTGTGGGTGGAGGAGTAGATGAAAAGTTTCTTGTGTATGTATGGGAGTTCGAGCTAGGATTTCTTCTATGGAAGGAATAGGGGGAAATTGGGAAGCAATTAGTACGTCCTCGAAAATAACATGGACCTCATGGACATTGTTATCATTGCTTGAAGTGTCACTAGTTTGGTTGGAAGATGGGGCATGACTAGGGAATGGTTTTTTGAAGATATTTAGGTTTTGGTTAGTGGGTTCATTGGGTTATCTAAGACTAGATATTCGTTGTCTAACATTTCTTGGATGATATTCTTAAAGGTGATGTAGTTACCATCGCTATTACGTTTGACACGATGATAGTTACAAAAGTCATGTTCTTTATACCACATGGGCGTGGGGAAATCGTGGTCGAAACCAAAGTGTGGTTTTATAGGTGGATGGGTAATGGCACTAGATTTAATAAGCTTTTACAAAATAGAAGAATATGGTTTTCCTACTGGGGTGTACTTTCATTTTTTTTCTGAACTAGAAAGTTTGGACGGGTGAGAGATTAGCAGAAGGTTTAGCTTTCAAATAGTTGTTCAGAGTTTCAAATATGAAGAATCATCATTTGATTTGAATGCGGTGTTCTTTTTATGTAGGTGAATTTTCTTCTCTTAAATAGCATGAATCTCTAATTTTCGTGCCATGGTGAATGCCTCGTCAAAAGTGTGGAAGGTCTGTAGCTACAGGGTTAGTGACATGTGTCTAGCGCAAGCCCGAGTAAACAAATATATGAGCTCAGTTTGAGGTAATTGAAATATGAGATGGTTAATTAGGCTGCGCCAATGAGTGACAAAGCCAGGGATAGAATTGTCGTCATACTATTGTGTGGAGTAAAGATCAGTCATGGTGACTTTTTTGACAATGTTGATTAAGAATTGGTCTAAAAATACTTGGGCTACTTTATTAAATGAGTAGATGGAATGTCTGGGTAGCCAACCTGTACAGGTCTAATTCCGTTCTTATCACGGACATTGGGAAGGTCCGTAGGAGTAAAGCATCATCATGGGAAATCAAGTAACACCCATGTTTGAAAGACCACAAATGTTGTTGCGGATCTTCTTTACTATTGAAATGGTTGAATTTTGGCATTTCCCAATGTACAGGGTATGGGAAAATAGGAATGGATGGATGAATGGGCTCATTACAAATTTCATCGTAGGTGAGAGAATTGTGTGAGCCAGAAATTGATGCTTCTAGTGTCTGCATCCTTTCCATCATTAATTTGATGAGGTCATTGGTAGGTTGTGATAGAAGGCGCCTCCTATGGCATAAGAGGGCTAGTGTTGAACATGTGATGTGGGTGGCATTCCAGTGTATGGTGATGCCAAATATGAAGGTTTAGAATAGGGGACCGACATAGAGGGCATATGTCCGTAATGACCGATGGATGAGATAGGTGGTTTTGATAATATGTTTATGTAGGTGGGGAAGTTTTAGTGACTCTAGTAGCGATTGGGGGGAGACTGCAGGATGGAGAGGACAATATTTTAGAATGGGGTAGGGGTCATTGATACCATGGGTGGTTGTGTTGTAATTGGTATATGTGAGATAATGGGTGTGAATGGGGTTATGATCCGGTTGTTCAACGAAGGAATAATTGATACTATGGGTACGATGATGTTGTAGATGCAGCGGTCATAGCGGGTGTGGGGCTTAGCTATGAAACCACTGGGGGTAAAGTAGGTGAAGGTAACACCAAACTAGTAGGGGTGGATGTAGAAGTGGGGATAAGGGCAGGAGAGATGGACACGGGCATTCCATATATCAACTAACCTGAGGAATCCCAAGTGGAAGAGTGGGAAAGGTAGAATTGCAAGGCTTTGGGATTCTAGATCGAGGATTCATGCAAACTCCTCATCACCTATAGCAATGGTGGTAGGTAGGGTTGGATCCATGGGTGACAGGATAGAAGGGGGTGAAGGACTAGGTGGGAGTGGTTGACGACTGGCATGGAATATAAGAGCATTAGTTTGGCTATGAGTCAACACCATGTGAGTAAGTGTTGACCTAAAAGACTATATTCTATAAATGACATAGAAAATAGCAGAACAGAGGAAAAATGAGGCTAGGAGGGTGAATTCAGTCAAAGGTTAGATTTTGAAAACCAAACACGATTACATCGACGATGGTCAAAGCTAGCAGGTGATGGTTAATGGGGAAACAATGTTGATTATAGAAACCGATGTCGGTCACTGTAGAAAAACACTAGTTTTAAGAAGTGAAACAAGAATTATGAATATGTAAATGGGGAAAATTTGTATGATAGAAATATCAACATGGGGGAATAGGATGGTTCCTTGAGGGCAAAAATAGAACAAGAAGTGATGAAGTCTATTCCGGAAAAATAGCTAGAAATCCGTGAAGTGACACGCTAGGTTTAACCGACGACGGTCAGATGTGAACCGATGATGGTTGTTGGACCAACACCGGTTATTGTGAAATGAGAGAGCGATGAAGAAACTAGATTTTTGAATTTAAATCAAGTGAAGAGTCAAACTCAGGAATCTGAGAATGAAAGATGGGGCCCTGGCACACTCAAACAAAGTCATAATACTCCAACTATGATGGTGGAGTGTGCAAAGAAGAAGAATAATGTAGATTCGTAGTCTCACACCTCAAAACACAAGTCAAGAAGAAAAAATAAGAAAAACATGATCCTAAGAGTGATTTTCTTATGTTTTTTTAGCTTATGTTATTTAGAATTGACCATGTGAATTCAAAATAGAATTTTGGTTAGGAAGACATCCTACAAAGAAGGATATCTAAAATGTGAGGTTTCAGGTTATGTTATTGCATGGGGTGCTCTCTACGATGGGTTATCGGGCGAGAGATAACTAATCGGGAGTACCCGCTCCTTTGAGCGTGTGATCATTGTGAGTGTTCCCGGTAAGATGTCGTTTAAGAAAATGTGTATATTCAGATTTTGTGCAATTTGGTAGAAGAAGAAAGAGAGTGCTTTCTACAGTTCTTTGTGTCAACCATCAGCTGGGCATGACTTCCAGCATATAGGTTTCCCTCATTTTAATGTGAGCTAAATGTGCATACAAGGATGAAATGCAATTGATTTTTAATCTCAAATCGACAAATTGCATTTGATGAAGCAAATGGTGAATAGGTAGGAATGTGTTCTTTCACTACTTATGTGAATACAAGAAGGAAGAAATGGTTCATTTTAAGCACCAGATAATAGATGTTTTTGGACAAATAGAAGAGGAGATTATTACCAAGGAAGATATTTAGTGTGAGTACATTTTAGAAAGGAAATAAACACACCCTCTTTACCTAGGAATGAAGAAAATGCAAGGAACATCGATGGGTCCCATCGGGCATGCCAAAATGTTTCACCTTTTTCTTTACATTTTGGAATGTGGAAAAATAGATAATGTTAGGCACTCGAGGAGAAATACCTATTGTGTTTTTCAGTTGGAGGTTATGTTCTTACTTCTCGATCTAATGCTGACTATGAGAGATTCCTTTGGGCGGGAGGAACTACCTTAAATAGAAAATAAGACCACTAAAGAAGAGTTCAATAATATATAACAAAGGGATGCTTAACATATGCTAGATCTGGGAAGTGTGATACTTTGTAGAAGGCTATCAACCCACTATTTTATAAAACAAATTATGAAGTAACTAAAATGCATACATAAATGAATCTAGTGTTAGTATTCTGATTTGGGTACCTCATATCACTATCAACATCGATCCAATTAAATACTAAAAACTATGTAGGTCAAGGTCTTCAAGTTAGGTTGTAGGTTGTTCAAGTGGTCTGCAGGTCACAGACAGGGTCTTAGCAGGGTTGGGTAAGGTGTTTGGGTTGTCTTGGTAGGTATGTGGTTGTTGGTTTACATAGTGTTGGTAGACATAGAGACTAGTGTCTGGTCGAGGTATGACAGAACATGGTTAGGCAGAACTAATAATGGTTATGGGTAACCGGCGTTGGTAGAGGTGGGCTGATAAGACTCAATAAGATTTGTTAATGGGGTTTGAGCTGAGGTCAGGAAAAGATGAAAGAGGGAATAATGAGGTATATGGGGATCTTAAGAACACTCAAAAATATGTAGAGTTCGGTATAGGTGGTTTTATGGTGTGGGTGGAGGAATGGTTGAGTTTACAGAAAGAGGAATAGTGGGGAAAAGGGAATGCAAGTAAGAAATGACAACAAAGGTGACAAAAACCTTTAAAACAGGACAAGGATAAAATAACATAGGTGATAAACATACTTACTAGTGTTGCAGGTCCAATGGCTATGTGGTGGTGATGATTGATTGGTGGGATGGATCTTGGTGCCACAGTGGTGCTTCCCGGAATGTTACCGTGAGTGCAATACCTCTAGATTTATCCTAGTGTTGGCTATGGATGTTTGTAGGTATGAAAAGGCTCTGGTTCTGC
Source organism: Taxus wallichiana var. yunnanensis (assembly GCA_018340775.1). Lineage (NCBI taxonomy): Eukaryota > Viridiplantae > Streptophyta > Pinopsida > Cupressales > Taxaceae > Taxus > Taxus wallichiana. The sequence continues at coordinate 303,050,279 of CM031243.1, read as the reverse complement.
TTGCATGCAACTCCTTTCTCTTCTCCTCGATTCCAGAATGTGCCAACCCACAAACAAGGTTACCAAAGTGAATAAATGGTAACCAACGATGGTTCCTAGTTGATCGGCATCGGTTACAGGATGACTGGCATCGGTTAAGGTGGGATTCCCTAGGTTTTCTAAAAATAGTAGATCTTGTAATCATTTGGGCAGTCTGTCCATTTATTCACGGATCAAAATGGACATTATGTTTTTATGAGTGGGAAGGTAGTTAGAGGAATAATAGGCCTTGATTTTTAGGGTTGAACTAAGTCTTATTCATTTATGGAAACATGTTATGAATAGGTCTATGGTGAGGTGTCTAGGTGAGGTGTGCATCCATTTAATTAAAGTAACTAAATTAAATTAATAAATGGGGTGAGGATGGGTATTAATTTAATTGTAAATAATTAAATTAATATTAATGTGGGGGATAAGGGTCATGGTTAGGTGAATGTGTTTAAGTTGGTTATTCGAAAGGGGACCAAGGGGAGTGTGACCCAATTTTGGTGTCTACAATACCAATTAAATTAATGCTTAACACAAATAAAAATTAAATAAAAATGCTAACATAATGGAATGATATAGTTTGAATGTGAGGGTAATCTCATAAATGAATCTTTTTACTAAACTAAAGTAAATGATAAAAATTGTGGTATGTCATTGAAGCCTATGAAAATAATAGAAAAACCCTAATTGTAGCCCTAAGTGAAGGCTAATTTCGTAACGGATCGAGTGTATTTTTTTCTTGTATTTTGTTTTGTGTTGTGCAGTGGGATGTCATGGAGATGGCATCTCGGTTGGATGCACAAGTGACTTGGATGGTAGATTGGGGTGGCTCGGTGCATTCCATGGCAAGTGAGATCGGTGTTGGGATGCGAGGTAGGAGGTCAATGTTGGGATCTTAGGCGGGATTTAGATTTTAGTCGTGTGAGGAGGCCAAGAGCTTATTGTTTCCCTATATTTATGTAGGTGTGTAGGATATATCAAGGTGTGGTGAGGGGTGGGTGCATTGGAGGTTCCCGAGGGGTCATGCGAGGGGTCAATGTGGGTGGGGTTAATGTGGACGAGTTAGGGGAGGGTTGGGGGTTGGGGATCTACGCAGGGAAGTTAGCTTGATGAGCCAACTTTTCGGTGGGGGGATGGGGTGGGTGAGGGGGTGAGTGGGGTCAGTGGGGGTGGTTAGGATTTTTTGTTTTGTTTTAGTTTTTATAATTATTAATTTTTGATCTAATTTTTGTTTACAACTAAGATATTAAGTAAAAAAACTTTAAGATCTAATTTTTTAAGGAAGATCTATTTTTTTGTAAAAATAAGACCTTATTTGGATTTTATTTTTGTTTTTGAACTATTTTTTGTAAACTAAGGTATCATAATTTTTTTATGCGAGGATGAAGACTAAGAAATCTACAAATAAAATAAAACAAACCCGATATTTGTAAACAAATCAACCGAGAAATATGCAAACAAACAGATTAGATTTCCATAAGCAAAAACCCTACAAAAATTCTGCAAATAGATAAGATCATAAATTTTTTAATTTTATTTTGTTGTAATTTAAATTTGATTTCATAACAAATAGTCTCGCAAACAAATCGAGAGATGAGAAATTTTAAATTTAATTTTTTGATATAAACCAAATTTCTTGTTAGATCTCATTAAAAAAAATAATTAGAACTTAATTAAAACAATGAAGGAAAACTTTGTTTTTATAAAGTTAATTTCTACTTCCCAATGCTCCCAAAATTCCCTATAAGCACAACACAACAAACAACGCAACCACACTAAACAAAAAATGCAAATTTGACAAAAACCAAACACAATGGTTAGTGGAATGTTCAGATCTGCAATACAATACAAATAACAGATGAAATTAGAGTGAATAAAAATGGGGGTGTGGGTCCCACCAGTCATGAAAAAATGTGTGCATGGAAAAACTCAACTAAAACGAAAGAAAATTAATAGCAACAACCGCAAACCTTGAAAAATTCAAATAAGATCGTGGAATCTTTTGAGCTTGTGTGATCTTGTAGATGCTTGAATGTGGATGCTCCTAATTCAATCTCTAAACAGATTTGCAAATGCTATGAGCTTTGATCACAAGGATGCAATTGTCAAATTAGCATAGGTGGGATGTAATTTGTTTAAAGCTCCAAGGATCATTTTTACAAAGGGGATGGCTTGTATTTATAGCTGAGGATAGAGCCATGGAGGGTAGACCCCTAGGAAGGATTAGTTAAAGTTGAGTTGAGAGGTTGAGTTCCAAATTGAGTTAACTAGGGAATGGGGAAGTGGTTGTTGACTAGGGAAAATAGGTGCATTTCCCAATTAAGTAAATGTTACAATGTGCAACATAATCAATTAATCATTTGTTGAATAAATGTTAACTAAATTAAATTGTACTGTGGACTAATTTAATTAATTTAAAGGGCGTGAATGTACCTAAATAATTAATTAGATTAATCAATCGCAGAGGGGGTGAGCTAGGAAGTGAACTAGGATAGTATTGGGAACTAGTGTAATTTTGGGGGTCTCTACAGAGACTAGACTGAGACAAATTTCAACTATGTAGTTGAAGAAAGAACAAAGAAAGGGGCTTATGATGTGTGTGAAGAAAGAAAACCTACAATGAAGTATTATCCCTCTATACTGGATTTTAGTTATTATTTCCATACGAATTTCCAATAATTCCTCCACATAGGGAATATGATTTCTTTATAGACATTATTCCAGGATCTAAGGAAAAGTTGAATTGTGCTTATCGAATGACCACAACTGATTTTTTTAAAAATAAACTCACAATTATAAGAGTTATTATCTAAATTATTGATCTATCCTAGTGTAACACCGTGGGGAGCACTAGTTATTTTCATGAAAAATAAGGATGGGACCCTTACACTTTACATTGATTACATAATATTGAATAAGCCAATGATAAATAAAAAGTATCTTTTACCATGCATTAATGTTATATTCAATCAAATGTGAGGAGCTACAATATTTTTAAACATTAATTTGAGATTTGGGTACCATCAATTGAGATTTTATGAAAGTGACATACCTAAAATAACTTTTCGCACTACGTATGGCCACTATAATTTCACAGCTTATTCCTTTCAAACTCGTAAATGCAGAATTTTTTTATTTTCATAAATAGTGTGTTCTTAGACTACTTAGATGGTTTTTTTCTAGTTTTCCTAGTGATATATTGACTTATTCACATATATAGGAAGATCACATTCATCGTGTACAACTACTTTGCAAATGTTGACTCAACATAAACTATATGCCAAATTATCAAATTACACTTTCTTTAAAAGAAAAACTCATTATTTGGGTCATGTTATATTAGCAAATGGAATTGTAGTTGATTCGACCAAGATAAAGGCTATTATGGAGTGGCCTACACCTAGGAATGTGCATGAGGTACATAGTTTTATGGGACTTGTAGGTTATTATAGGAAATTCATTAAGGAGCTTTCTATAATTTTCAGTTATATTAATTCATAAAGAATTAAAAAGGAAAATGCTTCTCTCGGATTAAAAATGTGAAAAATCCTTCCAAATTATTAAGGAAAAGTTGACTAATGCACCAATTTTGAAATTTGCAAATCCTAGTGGATAATTCATTGTGGTCATGGATGCATCAAGTAATTGTTTTGGTGAAATTTTGTTGTAAGATAATCAAGTAGTGTCTTACGAATCACCAAATATTAGGTGAGGGAGTTTGATTATGCCCCAAATTATCTTGAGCTTGTATCCATAGTACATGACTTACAAATGAAGAGGCATTACCTTTTGTGAAATCATTTTTTCTCAAAATAGATCATTCAAGTTTGAAGTATATCATCACTAAACCAAACTTAAATGCATGGTAATGACATTGGTTAGAATATTTGAGATAATATGATTTTGAGATAATTTATAGTAAGGGAAATGATAACTAAGTTTTGGATGCCCTTAATAGAAGACAACATATAATATCAATTATCTCAAAAGGATCGTGTTTAGACAACATATTTTGAGTAATCTAGCTACAAAAAAATTTTATGGGAAGGTAAAATATGCATTTGAGACTGATGTCCAGGGATAGTAGATATGAGGGTTACAAGTTGGATAGAGATGGGCTTATTAAATCCCATGACATAATTTATGTACTTGACCTCAATGGATTAAGGATTCTAGTATTAGATGAGGTACACAATGTTCCTTATTCAAAACACCTTGGTGTGATGAAGATGAGGGTGACCTTAATAATATGTATTTTTGTTGGGGATTAAAAAGGATGTCACAAATTTTGTTTCAAGATTCTTAAAGTGTCGGGAGTGAAATTTGAACATGTGCATTCGGTTGGGTTGTTGTACCCACATGAACATATTGAATGGAAATGTTAAGTTATAATTATAGATTTTGTTCAAGGAAGTACACTTTCCAATAAAAGCATGATATTATATTGGTGGTTGTGGATAAACTCACCAAGGTAGCCCATTCTATTCGGAAAAATTTTAATATCGTGAACCCATATTGGAAAAGATATTCATTTAGGATATTTTTCATCTGGACTCAGTACCATAGAATATTATCTTTGATAGAGATACCCATATGATGTCAAGGTTTTGGAAAACCTTGCACTCTTCTTTGGGAGCAAGATTAAATTTTAGTACTTATTATCACCCGAAGACAAATAGTCAAGCATAAAGGGTGAACTGATTTCTAGAAGACATGAATAGGATATACTATATGGATCAAAAATAAAAATAGGAAGACTACTTACCATTCATTGAGTTTTCTTACAAAAAAATCACACCATTCAACATTAGGTATGACACCTTTTAAGGATTTATATGAAATAAAATGTTGTACACCTATCACCGGTTGGGATTGAATAGAGGATATGGTTGTTATAGGTCCCGACATGCTCAAGGACATGGAATAAAATGTGAAACTAATTATGCAAAAATTGTTTGATATTGTAGATAGGTAGAGGTGTTATGCGGATAGAAAAAATATTCCTAGAGATTTTGTGGTTGGTGACAAATGTCTTCCGAGAGTTAGACCAAAAAAATTTATATCAAATTGAAAATTATTTTAGCACATTGTTACATAAAATCATTTGATGTGCTTGAAGTGGTTAACTCAATGGAATATAAACTTTCAAATTACCACTAGCTCTATCTCAGTTGCACAATGTTTTTTATGTGTCTTTATTAAAAATATATCATTCGATGTCTCTCACATTATTGATTGGAAATATTTACACGTAGAGGATTTGGGAGTGCTTTGGATTGATCCCCTATGAGTACTTGAGGTTTGTAATTTTTCTAATGAAATAGGGAAGTCTCTCGTTGTAATTTCTAGTGGGACCAATGTTCAAAGGAGAGTGCTACATAGGAGGACTACGATGAAGTTTGCATAACATACCTACATTTATTTCATTAGTTGAAAAGGTTGTAGGCCACATAAATGAATGAAAAATACAAGAAAGTAATCAAGTGAATATAATATAAGACAATATCTCTGAGGAACATAGATAAAGAGAAGCTATTGATTCACAAGACACATGTTAGTTATATTAGTTTTAAAATTTAAAATATGACACAATATAAAAAAATTAGAGTAATGAGGAAATGATATATGTAATGAAACGAAATCACCTAAATAGTGTATAAGATACCACTAAAATAGAAATTTCATTGGGAAGAGGACTAGGCCAACACTATCATCATATAGAATCATGTATCAAGATCAAGATACCTTATCAATGCATGTGTAAAGAGTGTACGTAAAATATATTATTTATTAAACCATATTATATGTAACTTGAAAATCTAGAAAATCAAGTCATATGTAGGTTCTTGTATTGTATTTTAAAAATATTTGAATGTATTTGTTCTTATTTTATTATTTTAATGTTTTTGTATTTTAGAGTATTTGTATAAAAGAAAGAGTAAAGAATGATCTACCATTTGATGGAGTTAAGGAAGTGATGGGAATACTATATAGAAAAGGGTGGATCAGATCTTGAATACTTAACATATATAGTAGGAGTACAATGGACCTTTGGAAGTAGGGGATGTATAACATTATTAGAATGTGTAGGAGGTACACTAGGATACCTAGAAGGATACTTGTGGGGGATAAATACTCTATATGTAACTTGAATATATGCAATACTCTTAGGTGTGGAAAATGATGTTTTCTTAGTAATAATATTAGGAAAAGGATTCTTGTATTAGATAACATTGATTGTAACAACTTTCTTATTATAAATTAACTAGACACATTGATACAAAATGGAAGGGATAGACTTAAGAGCACAGCTAAGGAGAAACCTATAAACATGTTACATAAACTGGGGAAAAAGTAACTCATGAAAGGTGTATAAATAGTAACATATCCCATAGTGTAGACACTAAACTTTGGTAACTTATCCTTTGGAAATGAAAATATTGTCTTTGCTCCTTGCTAAGAAAAATTCTGAAATTAAAAGTCCAATCAAAACATCTCTCGAGCTCATTCTTTAATTGCTCATATTCATATTCTTCTATGTCACAAATTCAAGAATTATTAATTAATTAAAAATGTAAATTATCTGTATACATCATTCTAGAACTTTATATTTCGCATCACATGATTTTTTTCCTAGACCATATAGTATGGTCATGATGTGTTATATGATCCCGACCAACTTGAACAATTCTTCCCATTTTCATCTTTCAAAAAAATCAATTTTAATATCTTTATTGTGCCATTTCATCTTCCTAAGGTCAGCCTTATCATAATATTTCACCTACATAAGGTTATATAAGCAAGTCAATATCACTTTATAACTCACCTAGTACTCTTACAAGATCCTATATAAAATAGAACTCCAAAATCACTTAAGGATATCCTAGATCTTCCTAAATTAGTTTCACATCATTTAGAGAATCCACTAATATAGGTATGAAGCAATAAAATAGGTTAAATATTATAACTTCCTCAATTTCCAAGCATGCAAAGGTCTTAGATCCATGTCTTAGAAAATTCAAATTCACTCCAAGTATTTTCAAAGGGATTTAATGGACAAAAGGTTAGGTCACCTATATGAAGCACACTACACCACACTACTATCATGTTAGGTAAATTATTTACTATAGTTATCCAACTATATTTTTTCAAGAGACATGAGGGAACTCGTATAGTGTTGACTTAGAGCACACTCACACTTACATAAGCACTTAAGATAACTACATGAGGCTTGATCCCACAAGAGGACATACAATGCATCATGTGTGTTGGTTTAATAGAGTTTAATGTCAAGGGTATCCCAGCCTCACCACACATATGACTAATTATTTTTATCTAATGCTTTGAATGAAATTTATCACAGGTGTCTAGGGTTTCCACTTTGTTGCAAGTGATTACAGGTCATCTTGAGGTTATGTAAGTAAGAGAGACATACAATGAAGAAAAAATTATAGGAATTAAAATTACACACGAATTTTCACAACCTAATTACCAAAGGTTCTAAGACTATACATCTCTAGTCAAGATTATACGATTCTAAGGGTTAGACCATAAAAAAATTACATTCATGTTCAAACTTAGTTTTAAGTTCCATTATTGATAAGGAAATGTCTACAATTTATGATCTACCTTTTCAACCTATCTACACATCCATATCTCCTCTAGTTTGGTATATATAGCTAAGTATATATAACCTATTCTAGATTTTAGCTATCATTTCAATCATTTCTCATTATTTTAATTAGTAATGCATTATTTTATTAGACATTGTTAATTTTGAATTGATTAGATTATAATAATATCCTATAACAAACCCTTACATCCTATTTATTGTTGTGCACTTTCTATAACATAATTTAATTAGGGTGTTAAAATTTGGTGAGCTAAATTTTTTAATCAAATCTCTTACTAAAACCTTATGGGCCCTAGGGTTAAGTTTTTTTAGTTCACATATGCTTTATCCCTATGCCATTTTGGCATAACAATCATCTTAATCAGCAAACCATAAAATATAATAATATTACACCTCCTATTTACAAGAATCAAATCCTCATGGATTCGTCTCCACCCCATGTTTAGAGGATTCCTTCTAATTAGATCATAGGTCTACTTAATTTTCTTTAATGAAGTAAAAATAAATAGTGAAAATTATTTGGAGTATGATCATGATGAGGACAACAATGTGGACTAAGACCAAGTAGAACTTGTATCTAATTTTCATGCTCCACTTCATGAAAATTCTTATAATATTGAACCTGTCATCCATATTATTAACACTTATAAATTGGCTTTTGGTCAAGCATACAATGAATGGTACCTTTTTGGACCTCCTCATCCTCCATCATCTAGTGTGCACACAACTTCTATTCCTACATCTATGGTTCTTATATATTTTGGGGCACCTAATATTCCACTTCAAAATGTTATTATCGCCACTAATATTTTTACATCCTCTATATATAATTATAGCACTTAAAATTATTCTTCTTCTATCATTTAGGATATTAAATCCCTTGTTTCAACTTTGTAAGATCGAAATTTACTATTACAACTAGGTGCATCTTCTTCTTCTAATGATATGGATTCTATTCATTTTTTCCAAAACCCACTTACACCATAAGTGGCATCCTACATTTTTCCTATTAGTTATTTTCTCCTAAGATTCCTATCTATGAGGAAAAGGGTGATCCTGAAGATCACCTGCATACATTACATGTTACTTTCTATGATTATTCTTTAAATGGCACATTACTTACCTATATCTTTAATTATATTCTTAAAGAGTTTTCAGTACAATGGTTTTTAAAAAAATTATGAATTTTATTTGCACTTTAACTCCTTTAAATAATTAATTTTTTTCCTAAATCTCTATTAATATTTGAGACATATTTTTCTATACTCAAATGGATAAAATTTGACAAGGTTCCATTGACCCCATTGGTTATTATGTTCTACACTATAAGATAATGCTTGCTGAAATGAGAAAATATTTTGGCATTTATTGAATTACAAGATATTTTTACACAAAGCCTTCTTACTCTATTAAAATAATCAATTATCTTTGACACTTTTTACTCCTTTGATCATTTATGTCATAGTTTGAAATAATGTGAAGCTAATCTCCTCAACATGAAAAATATAAAATATGTTTCTAATCCTCCTAAAATCTCTCATCAAAAATTTTAAGGAAAAAATACTTTTAAGAGGAAATATAATGATGAAATTTATAAAGTTAAATCAATTTTCTAATTTTTATCTCAATGCAAAAACTATATTTATAAACTACTCATAGGTAATTTACATGTTTTCATTATGCACCATGTGTAGTGTTTAAAACATAACTCGATTGAATCATTATATCTCTCCCTTTGGTGCTTGAGTTTGGTAAAATAATTCCTTATGGTAAAATTTTTGATTCTAATGCCCATTTTGATTATTATCGATGTTTTGTTCATACTGATAATTTTTGTGTTAAGCTCCACTATGTTATGAAATATCTTCTTGATGTTGGTCCTATTGAAGAGGATGTTCCCATTGAATATAATCCTACTAATGATAATGCAAATATCATAATATTTAGTGACCCATTTCTTTATCATAATACCACTAAATCTACTTTAGAGGTGCACCATACTTATCATGTTGTACAACATCCACCTTCTTATGATAACCCATTTGATGCTATGATTGGTACTATTACCAATACACATTTTCTCTAGCTATTACTTTTGGTGATATTGATATGGCTGATATCTTTGTTTTTGATACACTCTCCATTCTTTTTTGTTGATTGATATATCATGTATGTAATACTTTTGTTGATATTACTACTCTACATAATATGTGCTCTCTTAAGTTGTTATGTTCTCTCTAATATACTAAAAATAAAATAATATTTGGTCCTAAGACAAACATAGGGCATATTGTTCTCCTCTCATAGTTGGTTCTGCTAATTTTGATATTCCATTCTTAGTGGCATGTTGTCTTATCTTATTTGATGTGAATTTAGGTTTCCCTTTGCTATACACTTTTCAATATATTCAGTCACTACTACAACAATTTGTTAAATTCATTCATGATAAAAAAATTGGTTACAATTAGATGTATTCCATTTGAGGGCCCTATACCTTAGCATCATGGCCCCCTACATATGGTTAATACTCCTATTACTAGTGCATTTATATATAGACCTTATATTTCTCATGTTATGTCTATTAGGATACTCCCTCATAGTGCATCTAAGAATCAATCTTATAGTTCACATACTACTTCTAGTAGGTCACATTCTCCTCAACACCCTACCTTGACATTCGTGTCACATACTACTCATCACAAGACACTTTTTCTTAACCTTTCACTAGATCACATTCTATGCATACCACCCCTCATGGGTCCTTATACCCTATCTCTTCTATGACACATATTATGGTTTCTACATAGATTATACACTAACATCATTTATCTCTTTTGTTGATTATGGGGCCTAAGCCTCCTTCACCTTCTAATTTCAAAATACCTATTTTGTTAGTGTAGGTTATTATTTATCCTTTTATTTTTTTATTAGGATAATGTTAGAATTTGAGGATTCAACGCTCATTTCACTAAATTGGAACATATTCCAGTAAATTGAGACTCCAATATTTCAATTATTGGAAGAAATCAATCTTCATTTTTACGTATATTGGATTTTATTTTTGTCTATATTGGATTCCATTAGTGGAAATATTGGATTCCAATATTGTCATTATTGGAATTATTCTAGTTCCAATTTCACTATTATTGGATTCCAATATCACTATTATTATATTCTAATATTGTTTATTGGATTCCAATATCGCTATTATTGGATTCTAATATAGCTATTATCGATTCCAATATCACTATTACTGGATTCCAATTTCACTGTTTTTAATATTTTCAATGTTGAGAGTATGTAAGGCTAGCAAATGCTAACTATAATAAGGCATGAGCTAGTTCAAAGTCATGAGTGGATGTTAAATATTATTTTTTTACCCGTTGTATTAAGGTGAGAAGTCGCTAACTATTATAAGTCACAATATTTGATCTAAGGTGACAATCGGCCAACTCTTATAAGTCATGAGCCTCGATCTAAGGTGAGTAGCCACTAAATCTTATAAGTCATATTAAATGAAAAGTGAAAAATCCTTGATGTAAGGTTAGCTGTTGGTAACTATTATAATTCATGATCCCGTTTTAGTTAAGTGTGAGCCCCACACTCTGAAAGTGTGATCCTCACACATTTAAAGTTTTAGAGTCTCATAGTTTTGAAGTGTGATCCCCACGCTCTTAAAATTCCAAGATCCCTCGCACTTTCTAAGTGCAAATCCTGCACTATTAAAATTTTGAGCCTCACACTTTCAAATTGATATCCTCGCACGCTAACGAATCTTAGCCTCGCACTTTGAAAGTGCGAGTACCGTACTCGAAAGTGTGAGCTCTGTACTTTTATACACACATTAAAAGTGTGAAGTCTCACACTTGCACTTTCAGAGTGTGAATCTCAAACTTTTAAAGTGTGAGGCATGCACTTTATTTTTAAGTATGTACATATCCTTAAATTTGACATTGGCCTTAAATGTTAGTGGTGTTAATTTGACTTCCGTGGAAATCACAATTAAATTACGTTTTCACCCGAAATATACTTTGTAAAAATCAAGTATTGTTTTTTAGATTGTAAAAATTCACAAGTGTTTATTATTATAAACTATATCTCTGAGTAATCATTCAAATCAAACAACAAAGTTGGGAGTTTATGTATATCAAAAATTCTATTACTATGAAAGACAGTAGAATTTATGCTTGTAAATTGTTACATTCTCCGTATAAAAATGAGTCACTTCCCCTGAGAAATAAAATGAAATAAACATTAACACAATGCAAGAATAATGTTTTTGAGAAACATCATCTTACGCCCTCAGAGATACATTGAACCAATATCGTATAGTTTACATTAATCAAAAGCCTCATTGTGCCACAAATTGTATTTTTCTAAGTCAAGAAATAACAAAATTGATCTGTCATCATCTTTACATTGAAAGGTTTTATCTGTACATTTCAAATTTGTTACAAATTCATACATATACAATTGTAGATCTTATATGAGGATTCATCACCTTTTGTGGACAATTTTATTTGCATAAAACATGAATACAATCCTACTCGACAAGTGGAAAAGGAACAAATTTCCCAAAACCCAATATTTCCCCTTCTAAAAGAAATTTGGGCACACTTTTATCTGTTTTAAGGGTTTAAAGTGGTTTGAATTATTATGGAAAAAATATGGATCAGAATGTAAAACTAGTCATTGCTTACTTGAAAATCAGCTTAGCCATTGAGAAAAGTAGACACTAGAAAAGTGAGGACTCTAGGGGATGTTTTTGTTTTCCCATCACAACACCATCCAAGTACCATTCCATCTAAAAAAAATTGTGAAATCACCTCACTAAATCTCACAAACAAATTCCATTCCGAAGTTCATCTTGTGTTCCATGTAACATCGTTCTGCTTTACCATCTACATATCCATCGAAATACATCATGTAATTATTACTAGGGGTAAGTTGGTTCATCCAGATACTAGGAAATTGCGTAAGAGACGGCAGTATTGATGTCATCAACTTTAGAACTGGAAACTTCATGTATGGTGGGTTGAATAGATGGCCATTTCTTGGTACAAAGAAAGGCCAACTGGAAGTTTTTTCTTACAATCTCAAGATCCCTGCATATTTTTATAACTTATGTATCAACAGTTTTGAAGAGTGTGTTGTAATCTACTTTTGATAGAATTTGGGTTCACTTGTTAATGTCAAAGATAATTCCATCCACATTTGATTTCTCCTGACAACAAACCTTAAAAATACTTAAATAGCGTACAGGTAAGCTCCGAATGAAAATTAACAAACCTAAATCTTGCCAACTTTGGTAGATTTGAGTTATTAGACATAGCTTCCTTCCTCACGAATGCTAGAAGAGAAATCTTGTAACTATATACATCATATTTTTTATTCAACCTTGATGTTTCTTGCATATTATAGGTCAATGTAACAAATGGTGCCCATAACATAGGTAGAGGTGTGGTGTTTGGCTAAGGAAATGCAATTGGAAATGCCAAATTATGACAAATTTGCGTTGAAATTATAATCCAAAAGAATGTTAGAAGTCTTCACATCCCTATAAACAATGTGTGGGTTACAATCATAATGAAGATGTGGCTATCCTTCTTCAGCACCATGAGCAATCTTTAGTGATCATTCCAATATAAGCTTAATATTCTTTGATGATCCTATACGAAAATAAAAATTAATAAAACACTTGTTAGATTTTCCAAATATCCATTTTACTATGAAGGTTAGAGGTTGATTGGACAATTCTATTTCAAAAATTTAATCTACAATGTACATATTCATTTTTCTTCATAACATAATCATTTTACTCACCATGTAGGATGTCTCATAGACTTCTTCTTACCATGTAATCATAAAACATCAGGTTTCCAAGTGGAGAAAGTGAACATCCATGTAGACTCTCAAGATTCTGATGCTTGATGCTTCCAACTATTTCCACATTAGTTTCAAATGCAAGCAATCTTATTGGCTAGCTATTAAACATTCTCTTTATAGAAACTAGCTTATAATTCTTTAGATTACATTTATAAAGATTGTTTTTAGCACCATATCCAATTATATATTTTTCATTAATATTTTTTTATTGTCATTATGTCTTTGTACATGTAAATATCCATGTTCATGTGCATTATGACCAACGTTGGAGAACCTAAATGTAACAAATAGATGTGTCAATAAAGAAAGTGTAATATGATATTTTTTCTGACTTGTCATCTGATAATCTATACAATATTAAATCATGTCTTGTCATGTTAGTTTTAACACCTTGCTCTATGTTGTTTGCAGAGCCTTTTGTAAATACCTTTGGATGATTTAAATGGTACAGAGCTATAAATATGCACAATAGTAGCATTCAACCCTAATAGATTTAAATAATTTTTGATTTTGAGATGAATGTTGTTCATTGCATTGGGAAACAATTTTGTTATATAACATCATACATATCCAAGTTTTTTAAATTTTTGATAACAATAGAAGAATGTATCTAAAACTCGGGCTATTTTAAAGACAACTACTATTTCTTGCATCAGTTAATTGGTGGTATTCAAAAACCATATGAAACAAAACTGAATTGGTATGCAGAGAAAAATTGTGTTTATATCTACAACTGCATGGAGGAAAACATGAAAAAAATTATGAAAATAATTTCCCCAGACAAATTGTTGTAGGAGAGGTTTCTATAAAAGAAATAGAGCCATTTACAGTATCTTCTATTATTAGGGAAAGAGAATTAAATTTATTCCTTTGAATACCTCCAGGTTTCCACAATGATGTAGTGTAACTCAATTTTTTTAACTGATGGGAAGATAGGCATAAATCCATTATTATAACCTCTATCCTCGAAGTTGTACATATTGTTTTTTACATTGACGAAAAGATATTCTATAATATATTGATGTTATTGGCTACTAGTCTTCACTTAAAGAAATGAATTGTCATCTTAAAACAAACCAAATTTAAAAGTGATCAATTGTTGAAATCGCATACCGTAACACACAACAAAAAATTTTATTAATGATTTATTTATTTTTATAATTGTAGGAGGGTTGAAGGGTCCCTTTACATTACAGATACAATGAGAGGATCAGTCTAAAAAACCCAAACAATGCAACAATAATTTGGTGAAAAAATGCTTAAGGGCCTATGCCAAAAACATAAGTGGTTGGGAATACAAAAAAACCAAACCAATAAGACAAACATGATGATTTGGTAATAATGCAACTGACAAGGCTATATAACAACCAAAACAAAGTTATAGCCTAATAGATTTTAGAAGAACTTATTTATTTGAATCATACAACACCTCTATATCCTCCACTTTAATGGGGATAAAAGAGGTTTTGGAAAAAGATGCTCTTTTCTAGCAAAGAGCTCCAACTCTTTAACCAATCGTATGTCTCACGACCTTCCCAAAGGAAGAAAACCCCAATGTGTTGGTTCCTTTTACAAAGAAACCAAACATATCATCTAGGTTAGGAAAGGGGATCGAACTATCTCCCACCCTCGATGTCTCACCCCATTTAGACACATCAGACACGAATCGGATTAGGATGTCAAACTGTTTTTACAACTATAAAAAAATGGCCACGTCCAAAAACCTTCCTCTTTATAATGAGCCTCATATAGCAAGGGCCATGATGCACACATGGTTTTGTCCATTTCCACTTCCATGTCAACCCTGTATGTTGGCTTGATCCAATGATGGCCCATCTCCAAATCCCAATCCTTTTGCAGGATGTATGACAAGAAGATGACAAATGAACGTATAAGAAACTTCCACATTTAACCTCAGATGTCCCTCTAGAGAGAGAAAATCATCTCCAAGAACTCCCTCAATAGAAACTAGTTCTTTCTTGCTCTATTTCAATTCAAAAATGGATTTCAAACGGCAACACAAAATTTTAGTATAAAATGTCATTTCACACACCAACGCAGAAAATTGCATGAAAGGAAACATTGGAAAGGCCATGACAGATGAAATGAAAGCCAATGAAATAAAAATGAAAGGTATGAAAATAAGGAAGAGTGGATCGGTAGATATATGGAGTGACTATGCCATCGCATGCTTATAATTAATACAGGATTACTATCAAATTTTATTAGAAAAGATGATGATTCCAAGTGATCACCATATTTATTTCCAATCTTATCATGTGATTTTCTATAAAATCTACCTGTTTAGTACCCTCCTAATATATAAGATTTAAGGTCAAATCTGTGATTAATGAAAACATATAAAAGGAATTTTATTCACACAAGTTTTTCGATGGCGGTGTTGGCAATAATATGAGAGTCACCTCCAATAATTAATTCATTAGTATTCAAGTCAACAAAAACAAACCAACAATCTTCCAAAACTTTAATTTATTGATTCGTACATTTATTAATTTACATTGGGTGGGAACAGGGTTTGTAATCTCACTGTCAGTGGACAACCTCGAATCAAAATCATGATACTCCACAATTTAATCTTCAATATATTAATAATCATTGAAAAATAAAAAATTCTATATTTTTTCCTTCGAGTAATCAAAATATTTTTACATATACTTTTAATTTACTAATTTGGGATTGATGGTGTGTTTTACTTATCAATAACATCTTATATTCTATTAACAAGTAAAATGTTATAAGAATATTCACCAAAAAAATGGGCGGTATGGAAGCACACCCCAAAGCCATGAGTTCAAACTAGGAAGACGAAAATCCTAAGATTACATCCAATTACAAAACATCACACGACACAAAAGAAAAAAATTAAGCTTCAACTATGAATTACTAATCAACAGGGCATAGATCTTGATCATGCCATCAAGAGCTAGACAAGTCTCGAGGATAGACAATTTCCTTCTATTTTTTTCCTTCAAAATAACAAATATTAGTGTGGTCTTCAATGAAAAAAACTCATTAATTAAAATTTAATAAAAATAGTCTAAAATTCCATACTTTGCATCTTGTTTCATGATATAAATCATATAGCTAGGCAATATGAACCACTAAATTGAAAAAAATGAACGATACAATATTGTATCGACAGGGTTGGTTATAGACAATTTCTTCTACACAAATTATACACAACATGCTTTCCACTAACATTATTTTCTCAATACCCTCTTCAACATTTTCTATAATAACACCTTCCGCATTTGCGAAATGACTTCTCAAAATTTACTACATATCTACACAACAACACTTCTCTTACATCAATCAACATTATCAACTTCTATCAATCCAAAAACACAATCCAACAAAAATTCTTGTCGTTAGTCATGTTATTAATTATGCGATTAGCATCTAGAAGAATGTCACCCTTTTTTGTGGCTATCTTGCCAAACTAGCTTCGAGGATTGGAGAGAGTCTGACACGCTCATATAGCACGTAGACCCAGATTTTTTATTTTCCTAGGCCTAAAAAAGTTTGTTTATTTTATCAAACTCACCATTGGGCATACTATATCAGAAATATTTGATCAATGCAATAGATTTTTTCATTTCATACTATATCAGAAAGATTGGGCATGTTACATGGCTATGTTAATTACAAGAAATTGTTGATCATAGCAATAACAAAGCCTTCCCTTTCACTAACTAATGGCACTTATCGGTTGCAAAAATTCTACTCGTTAGTAATCCTTCACGAAGGTTTGTATTCAAGGACTTGGCTCTGCCAAGGATAGTCCATTGAATATAATATAATTACAAATAATGACTTCAAACCTGTTGAGATTTTTTTGCATGGTTTAAATAGATTCATCGACAATATATAGGATAACGTCCAATAGCCTTCTCATCAACGAATAATTTACAAACATAAAACAAGCATTTCTCTTTACGAACTTGGATTAGTCATTCTTGAGCAAGACCGGTGTTCATCTTTTCCTTAAATTTTTAGTAAAATGCTTAGGACTATTTTGTTTAACGGATGTTTATGGAAATGTGCAAGGCCAAGATGATCGTGGATACATCTTCATGTTTAAAATATGTACTTATATTATTATGTTCTAACTCTTATCTTTATCGCAAAGACAGACAGTGAATTTTATTAGCTCGATATTTTTTAAAAACAAAAACAATAGAGCCTAGTGAGCGTTAAGCCAATCCTTTCAGTAAGTAATATAGATTAGTGGTCACTATGCATTTTATTTAATATGAACCGACATGAAAAATTCCTTGCGACACCATTTCATCCATTCATATGATCTATTATCTAAACACTATATTATGTAAGTACCGTAGCTCTTAGACATGTCACTTAGCATTTTTTGGAATACAAACTTTTTTTTTTTTATTTCTATTTTCTTAGTTAAGAAACAGTTTATCCTAGAGGCCACTAATTTATTCCTTTCTCATTTAACTATAAACAATAAGCGTAGAGCGACACGTTTTGTAAGTATTCGATCTTAGCAATCGCTAGGCATTTTTTTGTACAAAATATTTTTATCTCTATTTTCAAATTAATAAACAGCTTTAGACTTAAGGACGTGAATCTATAACTTCCTCAAAATACCTACATAGCTTTCGACAAGAAACAATTTTTATATCTCACATATTTTGCATCTAAAAAAATCACAAAATTGCCTAACACCCAATAATATCTATTACTATGATCTATTATTAGAGCACTATGTTCTAAATAAGATATTGTTTAGCCTAGTGTCGGCATATCATTCCTTCCTGAAAGAAATCAAGCTTAGCGGTTGCTAAGCATTTTCCTTAATACAAACTCTTGCTTTATCTCTATATTCAAAATAAAAAGTCAGTTGAGCCTAGTGGTCACTAATCTACTCCTCTTGACAAGTAGCAAAGCTTAGCGGTCACTAATCATTTTCATCAATGCACACCGATGTGTTAAAAAAGAAAAGATGCAAAGGTGTGTGCCCCTATGGTGTTATATGAGCACCTTCAAAACATTTTTAGTAGTCATATTTCTTCCCGACTATGAAAATTTCTCCATAGCTTTCGACATTAAAAATTATCCATATCTCACTTATCTTCCATCAAAATATATTATGGAAAATGCCTAGCAACCGCTAATATCTATTACTATGATTTTTTCATAAAGCATCTATGTTATCAAGAAATTGTTTAGCCTATTTTCTGCATAATCATTCCTTTTAGTAAGTATTGAAGCTTAGCGGCGCTAAACATTTTCTTTCACACCCACTATTTGATTGATCTTGTTCAAATAATGGAGCTTAGCGGTCGCTAAGTATTTTACTTGATACAAACCGATATAAATTATGTGTTAGACACAAAATAAATTATGAGTAATATAGAAGTTGAGAAATACTTCAATGGTATGTAGTGCCACACTTGGTTGTGGAAGGAATGTATTGTCAATAAGATAAGATTATAGTTAATGAAAATACTAGTGATCGAAAACTATAAATATATTTATTTACATTGCTAGAAATGAAACATATGAGTTGTAGAGGATAACAATTGTTAGGCTTCTTCTCAACAAAAATATAGACAACAAACGACAAACATAGTTGTTCATTAACACGTCTTCAAGAGAATACTCTAATTCCCTATAAAATGTAAATATTTATTTTTTTGAATTCGGTGTTGCAAAAATATCATTATATTGGAGCTTAGCGGTCACTATTTTCTTTCCTATCATTATATTGGAGCTTAGCGGTCACTATTTTCTTCATTATGTTGGATGAAGAATGTATAAATGCTATATGCACAAAAATGGCAACTTATACCGAGTTGTAATATTGTGATTGAACTTCCATTTGTGGTTGCAATGCGTAATTCTCTACAAAATTGAGCACCGAAACAATAGTACCAATAGGAAATATGTATTTTCATATCTTGAACTATTCATCCAACCATCGATCTTTGTGTGTATGCCTAGCATACTCATAAACAATTTCATCCTTAAATTTTCTCATAAATTAAAAAATAGGCATTTTTTTGTAACTAGCTCACACCGTTTAGACTCTTTTCCATATTTCAACTGGTATGCAACTAATTTATATTTATCAAACTCAACTAAATTATTTCCTATTGCACCTTCAATTTGCTCATGGATGCAACTTTCCAATTTAGGTAATCCGCCACATGTACCATAACTTCCATCTAAACAATTTTGACTATAAAAAAATTGTCTAACTTCTTTTTCACAAAATATCGTAGGAATGAAATCCCTAGAAGATATTGGTGGAAATTGAACACCACATTCTAATAACATAGTTTCAGAATGCAAAATAGAAGGAATACATAAAAATTTAGCATAATGCATAGAAAATTAAACATGTTGCCTACAACAAGTGGTGCGAGTGTGGTTGATTTTCACATATAATGGTTTTAACATTTCAAAAAAACATTGAATAATTTTAATTTCTAGGTGCTCTTGTTCAAACTTACAAAAAAAATGAGTTTGAGTCATATCTAATAAATGCTTTGGATGTGGTTCGCGATTAATAGAACCAACTCTCCTTTTACAACATCTCTTGTATTAGGTGAAACTCTAGTGTTATCATGCCAAAATTGAATAACAAATTCTCTTATAGCATCAATATTATATTTTTCCTTATGCGGTGCTCTATTAGAAAATGCCCAAAAATCAGTGTTATTGAGTGATTGAAGGATATTACATCTTTCAATTTCTTTCATTAGAGTTTTTCTATTAACTTGCAACATTCGACTTGTTTACGTAATCAAATGTTGTTTTTTTATTGATTCACTTACAACACTAGTAGCAAGTACATGACGCACAATATTACTATCCCTAGTGCATCTCTTGACACCAATAATGTGATATGCATCATGAAGGTTTTCAACAATTGTAGAGGTTTGACCACATATATTAGATGTTGTCAATCCCAAGGTGTTTAATGTAGGTCTCATTTTATTCAATTTCATCAAACTAACCAACAACTAACACTTTTGGGAATTATTCAAAATTTCAAAATGATTATCCCAAATTTCAAAGGCTTTTCTTCTTATTTGTCATTCGTAAAGTTGTCACACATTGGTTTCAAATTTTTTTCATCAATTTCAATTTAAAAATTAGGTTTCTTACGAGAAACTCCTAAGAGGTATTTTTAAAAAAATTCTGTCTACGCTTTCAACCTGAATTTTTTTATTCACATTTTCATTGTCTCCTTGAATTTCATCATTTGCTACATCACAAGTATTTAAGTCTTCTTCAACATTAACAAAGAAAACATCTTCATCATGAGTATTTAATTCAACTTCAACATTGATGAGAGAAACATTACTTGGTTCCTCATTGCTTACAATAGTAGGGGAAGATGAACCTCTTCTTGATTCATGAAGATTCTACATTTGCTCAAAGATTTTGAAATCTGTTTTCCTCTAATTCGTTTGGTGTTTTTTTACTTAATGACTTCTTTTTTGACTTTGTTTCTTGTCTCCCATGATTTTTTACTTTCGGTGATAAGAAAAATGTGTAGAAAATGACAGAATTTCACAGTAATTTGTACGGTAAAGTCAAACAGTAAAAATCACATGGTAATTAGAACATTGGGATGCGTATAAATATGATTTATGAACCATGATCATGCTTTATAAACCGTGCTCGTGGTTTATAAAGCGTGATCACGGTTCTTGTTTAAAACCCACGATCACGGTTTGTAAACCACGATCATGGTTCTATATGTACTATCAAATACAACCCTAAGGCTTGGGAAATCTTTTTTTTGCCCCAACCAAAGCTATGGAAGGTCATTATGAAGTGTAAAGGGTTAAAAATTTCATTTTTTCTCTTCCACAGACTTGAACCATGCTAATAAACTAAAATTTTTTCACAAAAATGGTGTCATCGTGTAGGGGAGACTATTAGCTTCATAGAAATATTGATTTTAAAGTGAATACAATAAGATAAATATCATTTTATAATTTTTTACCAACAATAGATCTTTAAGACATTTTTCCCACGAATGTACATGTCTACGTTTAAAACTGCAACTTTTGTTTTGCTTATCAAAATGTGATAAAACTTATACCATCCCAAGCGTGGATAAATTCTATACATGTTAAAAAAAATATTTGATTTCGATATTTTTTATATAGTTATGCCAGAAAACGAAAAGTGCTTCGTTTTCTTAATCTTTTAGACCATTTTTATGGAAAAAATCATAAAAAAAATTGCTCGAAAAAATACAAAATAAAATCCATCCCAAGATAGACAACGACATATAAATTTTCACCAAAGGAAAAAAATAACAAGATTTGGTCATCCAAATCACAGGCAAATGGACTACAATCTTATAGGTTTTTTCAAAAACAAAAACCAAGTCATATAATTTTAAGTGTTTAATATAGCTAAACTTGTCCTTTTTTAAAAAAAATAGTATTTTAGAAACTAGATTCCAGATACTACGATTCATATTTATATAAATTTTTCTAATTTTGAGTGTGCATATTGCTAATAATCCCTACAAGTTGAGATTTTGTTGTTTTTTGCAATATGACGTCCACTTATGACCCCTTTTTTGTCCACCATCTTGGTGCACTTACCCATAGAAAACATTATTTGCAACAAAAAAATTGTTAGAAATTCAGTCTTATGAATTGAGGGTTTAGATCCTGAAATAGCGGAGATGTATTAGTGACCATGCTCTATAATAGAATAGATGTTTACAGTTGTGTAAGAAGATGATTGACTAGATAATGAGATGCATGGTCAAGTGTAAAATAGAACCAAAAATATTATAGTATTTTCTCTCCACTAGTGGATGAATGAGTGAATGAATGAATGTGGATTTTTGAAGGTATCTCAAGAAGACCATTAATACCATGTAAACATTGCAGCCAATTTCACAAATCTGGGCCTCTAAATTTTCTGAAGGTATATATATCATAAACATGCTTCACGCTTCACGTATGGATTTGTTAAAAAATTGTATAGACATGATTAGGGTAACTCTGATAAAGAGATAAATGGATATCCTCTGTTAAAAAGTGGAAAATTTGTAAAAAGATTGAAACTTGCATCATTTATTACGATGACAACACAGTACGTTGTTGAACTATTTTAATTAAAGTAGAAGGGCATAAGTGGGAAATTATTCCAAAGTAATTGAATGAAACAACCTTGAATAGATACATAACATTATATAATGCAAAATAAACATTTAAAACACATTTCATTGAGGCAACAACGTATTACGTTGAGAAACAACCTACTTTGGTATAGATCATGTAGGAGCATAAAAAGATTGTATCACAGTTTTAGATATTATTATGAGCATATCTTGTAATCTAATAATGTGTTTGTTCATCATTTCTCAAGGGTAAAAGCATAATATATTTTTGAAATGCTGCAATCAAAGTAGGAGGGAATGAATATAATTTTTACAACAAAAACTTAATATAAATTTTACAACACATAAAATTTAATTTTTGCAACAAAAAAAAATATAATATCTTCAATATTTTTATGAAAAGGATTAAATATTGATATTGATATGAGTGAAGAATGATTACAAGATAGAAGTCTATGATTCAAGGATATATATTTGAAAAATGCACTCATAGATTTGCATATCAAACAAAAGTATATAGACATTGCACATTGTGGTTGAAAAAAGACCAAAAGGAATATAACCTATGGACTATGGACTATGGACTATCAAAATGGGAAAAATATACAAAGACTATATAACAATAATTGTTCCATAAAATTGCCCTTAAATTCCATTTATGTTGGTATCATCTTCACATTATTCAGCAAGCCCCCTTCCCTATCTCATTTTGCAACTCTTTTTAATTCATCCCACCATGTTAGTCGACGTGATACATGACTCTTTTTTACAATAAGAAATATAGATTTCCTATTTTTGGACATGGGTGCCTTTGATTCAACATCTTCTCTATAAAATCTCTCTCTCGATGAAGTGTATTGTTTAATCCATCATCTATGAGTCTAAAAGGTTGTGCCTCAAGATGTTGCACACCTAATATAGAAGATATTTGACTTCCCTCAATCAGTTTATTGTTTCCACAAGCGTATTCTCTAATAAAGTAATAAATGACTTGTATAAAGGACCAACAAGATCAAGTATATATAGTATTTTTCTAATCCTTCTCACTTGTGGGCTCAAGTGTTCATCTTCCTCATTTATAACATGTTTAACTTGTTGCAAAACATGCATAGAGTCTTCACAGATGTTTGTAGGATTCCATGCTTGACCAAAAGGATCGTCAACCACATTTTCATCTCCACATACAACATTTGGAGCACAAAATAAACCCCTGGAGAACAAGACAAATTAGTATAATAAATCATAGATTTGAATAAAAATAAAAATTAATAGAATTTACAAACAATAAATTACTATGTTGGAAAATATTGAAAATCATTTTGCCCAAAATACCTCAACATTAAAGTTTTCTCTCTCAAATTCTTTTTAATCATATTCACTGTAATTATGATCTCACATAAGTATCCATTCTTTGACACTCCACATTCACACATTGCCAAATGTGGGGAATGATACCATACTTCATAGTGACAAGCATCATCCGTCTCGCTACGAACCCATGCCAAGTGTGGGTCAGAGGTATGGAAGGTGACATAATAATCAGGAATGGATTGTGCATGCAGCCATTCATTATTTTCTAGTTTCTTCACTTTGAAGTTACGATAGAACCCAATTTCCTTACAACACTGACTCCACCAATAATATATAAAAACAATTGTGATTAATTGATGTATCAGCTAGTCAACCCTACGATGAGATGCTTTTCGAATGGAGGATAACCACTTACTCTTAAGTATAGATTGATATGCCTTTATTGCAGCATTTGTTTCTTACCCAACATGATTTAAAGTCCATAGATGTCTCACGCACATTCCTATTCTTAGAATCCGTGTTCTGCCAATATTTAATAAATTTAATCTCGTCCAAAAATTTTGTAACAAAATATTATGCCATTTGAATAGCAGTCCTCATTATTTCCCCCAACCTATTAAACATTACATGTATTTTTTTATCTTCCTTAACCTTGGCTATAAGATTGTTCAATCATGCCCTCCTTACATGCCACCGCATAAGTATACTTCACACCCAAAAACTTATCTATATTTGAAAATGAATTTTATTAGAATTTTAAAAATTTGATAGCAAAATTAGTATCTTTAATTTAAACCTATATATTCTAACATATACAAAAAGAGTAATATACAACCTAATAGCATTGATTTCAGTTGTAACATCATCTACCATGAAAGCATTTAGTTTCCACTCGTGCATATGAGTGTTTGCTCTATTCACCACTTTTTCATCCATTGGGTTAAGTCGCTAGTTATAGCTCTTGACATTATGACCCATGCAACCGGTAGGCCCATGTGTTTGGAATCGAATGTGAGGATGGTATAGAGTTTGAACTATGAAGAGTTGAAAATGCAATAACAATGTGAATTAGTAAATTATTGGTAAGAAAATGTAACATATTTTTTGTGGAAATTTTTTTATTGATAAGATTATGTAAAAGAGAATACATTCATTCCATTGATCCAAAAAGTGGCATCCATTGCAAGTATGTTGTTATGCACATATTTTAACATCCACTCAAGTTGTTGCGAATTTTAATGCCCATGATAAATAGCTCGTGACCATATTCATCAACATTTCCTTCATACTCTTGGTATTCAAAACATATATTTGGATTTTGATCTTGCCATACTCTCACACTTTGGGTATCATTTCTATCATACATGTACTTTGCTGCTTTTATTTTTGTATGAATATTTTGAATGTCATGTGAAGACAAGAAATCATCATGTTTTGTTTAACCATCAAACAAATTTAGCTTCTCATGAACCATTTCACGATGCTTTTGCAACACAATATCAACTAGCATTCCTATTAACAATAACTTTTCTACCCATTCTTGTAACTCCTTACTAATGTGTGGCACATAATAAGCTTGCGTCCCTTCAAATTTGTGTTTTTTTTTGCCATGACACATATGAATGTTGTTATCCACATGATCCATATGAGGATATGTGATAAGTGCATATTCACTTCTTTTCATAAGAATGCACACATTAAAATTGCATTGAAACCACGTTTTATATGTTTACATCCAGTCTACTCCATGTCCCTCTAGTTGGAACATTGGACTTATCATATGGAAAATCATCCTCTTCTTTAAAGTCTTCAGGCCCATAGCTACACCAATATCTGCAGAATGTCACTTAAAGTGATTCATAATAAAATAAACAACAATTTTAAAATTGCATTAGAAACATCAGCTAACATTGCCACGCGTCATACATTATACAACCGATGGTGCTATCAATTTGAACCTGATGTGTACTTTCCCTTATGGTTGATGAATGACTCCAACATATGTAATAGCTTGTTGGAAATGATATCTCGCGACATTTCCCTTTAATAAAATCATCTACTCGTCCAACTTCTACCCATGCAACAAAATCCCCTTCCACTCCATGGTTATCTTTAACTTTGCTCCAAACTGCATCTCATGCAGAGAACAGTCCTTCCAGAGGAAATTGTATAGAAATGTCTAACAAGTGCTTCCACTTTGAGTCTCTCGATTATACATTGATGTTAATAACACTACAACTTATTAAAAATTGGAAAAACAATTCTCAAGATAACACACTATACAATTAGACTATAACACTAACCATTTGATATTTATATTATAGCCGATGCTAAAATGATAAGACCTGCATTCACAAATGTTCAATATGTTCAAGAAATTGAGGATCATTATTAAAAAAATTCAGGTCAACAAAAAGAGTAAAAACGACATCAAGAATCTCATAAAATTGAGCTAGCCATCTTAATTTCACTCTCATATCACTAAAAAAACTAGAATTATTTGAATATTGTTTATTGTAAAACCAATCCTTCTCCCTCACATGATCTCTCACTGCCTCTTTCTTTTCAATAGGCAGCCTAAAGGTTAGAAGTTGGAAACATGCAAACCCAAAAACTCCTCTTCAAAAATTAAAGCATCTTGCACTTCCCTCAATGATTTCCACTCATGTTTTCAATAGGAAAAAGTATGAATGCAACAATAGGAAATATGAAAAAGAAGCATGAAGTATGTAGATCATGATCTATCCTTTTTCTCATGAAATCCAAAACTATAGATGCACAAAGAAGTTGGTGAATATAACTTAATAGCCAAAGGTTGTGAAGAACCAAATCATCAAATTAGATAATATAGTATCTTTTCTAAGTTATTTAAGGTTAATAATTGATAAAATCATATGCTACCTTATAGAAGAGAATCAACCCAAAAATAGCTCTCAAGGGTATCAAAAATCATCAATAACATCAATATGAAAGTATGGAAATCATTTTAGGTCTCAAACATGCCACCACCTAAACAACATAGGCTAGAACAAATTCATTATCATCAACCTGATTGGAGGAATCATTCATAATATATAATGACTATAGCTTGTAAAAATAACATGTTTATTCATTTAGTTTGGGTGACAATGTAATACGTTGATGCACTGTTGTAATTAAAGTGTGAGAGAATGAATTGGAAAATATTCCAATTTAATTGAATGAAACAACTTTGATTAGATTATTCAGTGCAAAACAAACTTTAAAAATGCATGTCATCAAAGAAACAACGTATTACGTTGAGAAACCACCTACTTTAATATAGATCCTGTAGGCACACTAAGATATGAAATTATAGTTTTATATAGTACACCATGTATCTTATGTAGCCTAGTAACGAGTGAGATCATCATTATTAGGGGTAACAACATATTATGTTGTTAAATTGTTGTACTCATAGTAGGATGGAATGGATTTAGATCCTGTAGGAAACTAAGAATGGTGCATTGATGTTTTATACACTATAATGATTATATATTGTAAAAATAACGTTCCATCATTTAGTATGGGTGACAACGTAATAATAGGATTTGATAATCTAATGATCCTACATTGTACACATGTGGGATAAAACCTATGAAGGGCATAATTGATCATTTAATGGTATCATTTGAAGACCTTGATTGATGATAAATTGGGTGCTTAATGATCTCATAAAGGATTATCTCCACAAGGAAAAGAAAAATGAAGTTTTATATATGCATTCAAGGATATTTAAGGTTCGGAAAGAGTGTTGTTGAGTTAAGATAGTTTGCATGGAGATAAAGAGAGAGAGTTTTTAGAACTCTAGAAGAAATGGAGTGTTGAGGTTGGATAAAAGGACTACTAGCTAGAAATTAAAAGGTAAATGTGGACAATGAGGGCAGTCAAGAACCTTACTCAAAGTACTTGTCATTGGTTATATGCTTGGAATTTAGACTTAAATGCTGATTTGAAAAAGATAGGTGTATGCATACAAAGAAAGATTAAGGGAAATATTGTAGAGAAGAATAAGAACATGAATATGAGAACATGACATGCTCCCGAGGAGGATTTACCGAGTGAAGAGGTACACCAACTATAATTAATATAGCTTCTAAAAATAACATGTTGAATCATTTAGTTTGGGTGACAACATAATACGTTCTAGTAGTGTCAAAATTAAAGTGTGAGAGAATGAATTAGAAAATATTCCAATTTAATTGACTGAAACAACTTTGAATAGATTATTCAAAGCAAAAAAAAATTAAAATATAGGTCATCAAAGAAACAATGTATTATGTTGAGAACCACCTACTTTGATATAGATTCTGTACGGAACACTAAGATCTGAAATTATATTTTTATATAGTACTCCATGTATCTTATGTAGCCTAGTAAGAACGAGTCGATCATCGTTACTGGGGTGACAACATAATTTGTTGTTAAATTGATGTAATCATAGTAGGGGAATGGATTTAGATCCTATAGGCACATAAGAATGGTGCATTTCAGTTTTATACACTATAATGATTATATCTTGTAAAAATAACATGTTCCATAATTTTGTATGGGTGACAACATAATAATAGGATTTGATACTTTGATGATCCTACATTATACACGTGTGCGCTAGAACATGTCAAGGGCAGAATTGGTCATTGAATGGTATCATTTTAAGACCTTGTTTGATGATAAATCAGGTGCTTAAAAGTCTCATAAAGGATTATCTCCTCAAGGTAAAAAAAAAAAAAAGATGAAGTTTAATATATCGATTCAAGGATATTAAAGGTTCATAAAAGAGTGTTGTTGAGTTAAGACAATTTGCATGGAGACAATGAGAGATTTTGTTTTAGAACTCAATAAGAAATGAAGTGTTAAGGTTCAATAAATGGACTACTAACTAGTAATTAAAAGGTAAATGTAGATAGTGAGGACAATCAAGAACCTTACTCAAAGTACTTGTCATTGGTTATATGCTTGGAAGTCAGACTTAAATGCTGATTGGAAAAAGGATAGGTGTATGCATACAAAGAAAGATTAAGGGAAAGATTGTAGAGAAGAACAAGAACATGAATATGATAACATGACATGCTATTTGAGGAGGATTTACCGAGCTAAGAGGTACACCCACTATAATGAATATATCTTGTAAAAATAACATGTTCCATCATTTAGTTTGGGTGACAACATAATATGTTGTCATAGTGTCAAAATTAAAGTGTGAGAGAATGAATTGGAAAATATTCCAATTTAATTAAATGAAACAACTTTGAATAAATTATTCAGAGAAAAATAAACTTTAAAATGCAGTTGTTAAAGGAACAGTGTATTACGTTGAGAAACCACCTACTTTGATATAGATACTGTAGGCACACTAAGATCTAAAATTATAGGTTTATATAGTACACCATGTATCTTATGTAGCCTAGTAACGATTCAGATCATCGTTATCATGGGTAACAACGTAATATGTTGTTAAATTGATGTACTCATAGTAGGAGGGAATGGATTTGAAATTATTTCAAAGTAATTGAATGAAACAAATTTGAATAGTTTCATAACACTATGATGTGCAAAACAATCTTTAGAAATGCATGTCGTTGACACAACAATGTATTACGTGGGAAAGCAACCTACTTTGATATAGATCTCGTAGGCACATAAGAATGTGGCATCGTAGTTTTATACACTATAATGACTATAGCTTGTAAAAATAACGTGTTCCATCATTTAGATTGGGCGACAATGTAATATGTTGTTGTACTGTTGTAATTAAAACTCTCTCAGGAAAAATCTTACCTTGAATATTAGCTTTAAGTATCTGAATCACCATTCAACTTATAATTTCTTTGTTTTCAATTAGCCTTGTTTCAAATAAATCTTACAAACACTAACCAGAATTGTTATTCCTTTCAGCTTTGATAGATGACTATAAAATGATGTTGTGGTAAATGACTGGCAAAGTAGTTCAAAAATTTAATAAATTAATAAACAAGATGAGTTGTACTTATTACTGATTTTTAAAAATGTAATGTTCTTACCTAATTTGCAATGTACAAATTGTTTCCAAACTTTCCTGTCATGAGCAATGTTCTTTCTCACAGCCCACCTTATGCATCATTTAACTTCCATAAAACTGAATGAAATATGAGTGCTGTTCTTTTTTTGCAATACTTAAATAAATTCATTTATGTAAAAATAATAAAAAACAAAACAATGGCACCAAAAAGTGGAGTAAATAGTTTAATGGAGAGGATATAATTTAGGTAGCAAGGAATTAATGGTAGCATTCAATAAATATTTGAAATGATGTATTGCCCTGCAACGCAACAAATTCATAGCAATAAATGTGAATAGATAGGTAGAGTTGAGCAGTCGGGGGAAGTATTGAAATGACATGGGTTCCGTTAATTTTTTTAAAACTCCATTAAAACACTGGAAAGTGCCCAATCAACAGCCACCTCACTACTCCCTGCGAACTTACGTGAGGGATAGGGCTAGCCCGTAAATTTTTTGATAATATGTATACAAGAAATGAAGTATCATTGAATGCAATGATTGCTACATATGCACAAAATGGATCTCAGTAAAGAATCATTGACATAGGCCATACGAAGTCAACCTCATTTAGAAGGCATCGGTTATAGAAAAGGATTGACTAACAATCAAGATCTTGAGAAAATTTATGGAATATATGAGTGTGAACAAGCATGGAGAAGATATTGAGCTCTCAAAACATTCGACTCTGCATAACCATAGTGAAGAAAATTACAAGAGAATAGTCCACATGATCTAAACCTCCATAAAGAAAATATTCCATGTAGAAAACAAATAGAGAATTCTGACCGAAATGTAGACATGTAGAAAAGGATAAAGCATGTGTAAGCTACAATGAAGAAAGGAATTTGACCTACTAAACTTCGTTATACGTTGATGTCACTAAATGGGTTATTAGGAAAGCGCTTAATTGTGAAGATATAGCATGGACACTAGCAATAGCATATATGGTGCTATAAGGAGGCTGATATTATGTTAAATTAAAAATAAAAATTTAATAAATATATAATTTATACATTATATAATATAAAAAAGTTATTATAAATTAAAAATTATATTTGATTTATAATAGAACAATATAAATTGTAATACTTTTGTTCTAATTAATTATGATATAATTTTAAAATTTGTAATAAATTATAAATTACAAGAAAATATTATAATGTTAGATGTTATAATAAATTTAATATAGTTTATAATATTGTATTATATAATACTAATTATAATATACAACATTTATCATTATGTACAATACAATATTAATGATGATAAATTATAATATAAAAAATCATCATATAAAAATTCAGTGTATTTAATTTTATAATGTTAATTGTTATAAATTACAATATTATAAATAAATAATTATTATCATTTATTAATATTGATTTATAATAATTTATAGGCATGCAAATTAACAATTAAAATTAAAATTATTATTGAAATTAACAAAATAATATTACAAAAATAATATTAACAACAATTATAATTAAAATTAATAAAAAATTAAATATTTAAACTAATAAAATTTAAATTTATTCTAAAATAAAAATAACTAAAATTACTAAAATATTAAATGTTATAAAAATAAAATATTATAAAAATTAAAAAGTAAAATTAGTAAAAATTAATATTAATAGAAATATAAAATTTAAATTGAAAAAATTAAATATTAAGAATTTAAAACTTAAATAAAAGTTAAAACTTATAAAAATTTGAAATTCATTAAAAAAATTTAAAAATTACTATTAAAAATCTAAATTAAGGAAAAATTAATAATTATTTTAAAAAATAAAAATTAATAAATATTCAAAAAAATTAATATTAAAACTTTAAAAGTAATAAAAATTAAAATTAATAACAAATTACAAATTTAAATTAAAAATTGAAATCAACAAAAATTAATATTAATAAAAAATAGTAATTAATAGAATTAAATAATAAAAATTAATAACTAAAACTCATAAAATAATAAAAATTTATGAAACATTAAGAGATTAAAAAAAAAAAAATTAATGAAAATTTTTAAAATTAAAAATAACATTTATTAAAAATGAAAAAAAAAAAAAATGAAAATGAAAATAATAATAATAAATAAGAAAAATTAAAAATTTGTAAAAAATTAAAATATTTAATATTTAAAATTCAAAACTAAAAATTAAAATTGATGAAAATTATAAATTGCTAAAAATTAAAAATTAATAAATTACCAAAAAAATTTTAATAAAAATTACTAAAAACTAAGAAAAATCGAAAGATTACAATTTTTTTAAAATTCAACAATTAGTAAAAACTAAAAATTAAAATACACAATAATTAAAATTTTATAAACTTTATAAATTCATAAATTAATAAAAATTAAAAATTAAAATTGATCAAAATTAAAAAAATCAAATCTAATAATAAAAATAACAAATTAATGCGTTATATATATATATAGAGTAAAAGTGGTCTAGTTTTTAAGGGGATCAAAAACCACGTATACGAGAGGAGAGAGGATAAAACAAGGACGCATAAATGAGAAAGCCTCTACCAAAGCACCAAAATGCCACACTAAAATAGAACAAGACAACGCAACTGTAGTGCCCACTTCCCTTTGACACGTTTTGATACCGATCATCATACTACCGATTATATTATAGACATGATTATGGACCTTATTATAGTATGATGTTGGATGTTAGGTAATGGATTATTGTTGACTTGATTTAGTTATGATGCATGATGATTATTCGAGACATTTTTGATATTGATGTTGATATATTGTTTAACATGGTTACATTATGCATGTTGTTCGGACATGTGATATTGTGAGTAGACCTAGAAATGCAAATTATTTGATGATAATATACTTGTTGAGTAAAATTATAAACGATCTTGTTGGTTGCTTGGATGTTGTTGTGCTCCATATCTAGATGATTTTGGAATTTTATTTATATTATTTTGGATGTTCTGATATGGCCACGAGGCCGAAGGAGGTATTCGTGTTTTGCAGGTTAAAATATCACAACAAACATCGTGGGATTGAAGACCAACCACATTGGAATTCTAGATGAATTCAACAAGGTCACCATGACAACTAGTATTTGTTTGTGCATGTTTGTGTGTGTTAGGGAATTACACGACAGATTTACCTTTAAATGTGACAGAGGGGTTATGTGTATTTATTTATTGGTTTCTTTGTTTATGATTGCATGTGTTTATTTTGTGGTGCATCAATGACCCTTTCATTATTTATTAAAGGGTGTGTAAATATTGTGAGTAATCAAATTGTTCAAATAAATAAACCAAATATGTCATAAGAAGGTAATTAATGAGAGTTGTTGGCCATGTTTTAAAGTGTTGTAGGTGATGTGTAAGTAATGTGTAAGAGATGTGTAAGAGATGTGTACGTGATGTGTAAGTTAACTTTTGAGTGTGAAACACTCCACCTTCTTGGAAATTAGAATTTGTCCTTGGAGGCTGATTTTGGAGACTTGTGGGACAAGTTAAACTTGCCCTATACCTCTTAAATTTAATTACCAACCATACATATGGTTGGAGTGTTGAAATTTGAATTTTATAATGCATTTTGAGAAGGCAAATTGTAGGTTTTGATTGCACTTTTCTTAATTGATTTAATTTCAGTCCTTTGGGGTGTGGGTTGGATGTGAGTATGTAAGTAAACCGCCATATTATTCACCCACCTATTTATTATGCATTGGAGAATGAAGTTGAATTTTGGGGCTGGGGTTGAGGATGTATGATGTGGCATCCCACATGGACCCACCTCATCCTCTTCCCTTCCCTCTTCTCTAAAATTCGAGTTGCTTCCCTTGTTTTGGGTTGCTTCAATATTGGAAACTCATTTTTGGGGTGAATTCTTTTGTTGTTTTGGAGCTCTTGCTTTGGGGATGTTTTTGGAAAATTGTTGCATGCTTGTGCTTGGCTGATTTGGATTACTTGCATTGGGATAAAGCTTGTTGTTTTGGAACTTGGAACAACTCCATCATGGAGAGGTAAGAGCTTGGCTCTTGAAATGCTCTTCTTTTATGAATGTAAATGTTAATGTGTGAATGTTTTGGCATGTTTGTGGGCTGTTGGGTAGATGGCCTAGGAATGGTGTAGGAGAAGACTATGGGGTTTCTTTTATGGGAGGGATAAGGGTGTTTTAGGGAGGTATAATTGTGGAGGGAGTTGAGATTTGGGTTACAACTTGCAAAGAAATAGCTTGCATTTATTTACTTGCATATGCGGTGCCATAAGAGGTTGGGGAGACATAAGGAAATGTGAGGAATAAGGGGTAATTAGGGGAGGCATAAGGAATTTCAGGGATTTGATATACTATATTTTAGCGGTTTGTAATTCAGGTGGTGATACCCATTTCCCCTTTTAGGAGGCATAATAAGCATCCCCATAGTTTCTTGCTCCTTTGGCTTTCTTGATGAAGCCTCAGTAATGTTTTTCATGCTTTAATGTAGTTGTAAACTACATTCTGTTTTGGACTATGTTTTTATTATGAAAATGTTGTTTGTGTGTTTGTGGAAGCTTGTTGTTGCCATGAGTTGGATCACATCTTTTATTGCATTGTGGTTGGGGCTCAAGGGCCAATGAATAAGGATGGCTTCTCCTCTTCATTGGATGTCTTGGTTGGGTGGAGAGCGTTGCCTCTCCCCTACTCTGTTGTGATCAAATTCCAAGAATAAAGAAATACGCATGTTGTTGTTTTAGAACAAGGAAAAAGACAGGTTTGACAGATCCCTTATTGAGATAAATTTTATTGTAACCTTCCGACTTGAAGAGGATGAACTTGTAAATATTTTGTAATGGAAAGATGTTGTGTTGATTATGAAAGTTTTAAGGTGAAATGTAAAAGAGACAAACTCTTTTTTTGTGTGTGGAAAGAATGTGAAAGAAATTGTAATTGAAGAGTAAAAGAAGGATGTTACAAAGTTTCCTTTTGGAATCAATAAATGATGTATTACCTTTCTCAAATTAAACTCGTGGTATTGAATCGATATTTTAAATGTAATTGGAATCTCTTATTGAATGAAAGAAATTCATCCAAAGGAAATGTAATACTCTAATTTGTGAAGTTCATGATTTGAAAATAATAAAAGTTACATTCTTGTCTTTATCATTTGATTGAAGGAATGAAATATTTTTAAAGTAGCATGAAATGAATTCATTTGTAAGGCAAATAAAATAAGAACCATTGAGTTAATTTGTTGTTTCCATTTTTGCTTCATGTTAAACTTTGTAACTTTTACCATAAATGAAGACCAAACCTGCAATCCAGAAATAATAATGAAACATTAAAATTTAACATGCCAGGATATAAATGAGTTCAATTAGACAAAAACACTTAAAGGAAATCTTTCAAAATCTGCAAAATCGAGTTCAAAGCTTTCACAGTTGTTTTGTTGTCAAAGTTGTAAAATTTCAAATTGGAACTCAATAAAATATATTTAACTCGCAAACCTATCCTAAATCCACCTAAGAATAATTATCCATGTCTATTTGAAATGTTGAGAGTGGTAGAAGATCAAATTGAACTAAGTTTATAAGTTAATGTTTACCGGTTTGCCTTTGTAAAACCCTCGTAGATCGTATCCACAAAATTGACCAATTCTAATCAAAAAAAAATTGGAAAAATTTCCTTGCGGACTCCGTGGCCGTGAATTTTTCTCTTTGCACTTCTGAAAATTTTTAGAAAATTTTCCTAATTTTCCCCTCCACCCCACCAGCTCACAACCAATCGCAGGTCGCCACGTGGCACCACAAGGCATTGGTGGAGGGACGGATCCCTTTATTTATTTAGTGCTTTAGAAATTTTTTTGGAAATTTTTTAAATTTTCACCGCCACCCCACAGCCAATTAGGAGCTACCACATGGTGTCATGAGACATCGGCAGAGGAACGGGTTCCTTTCTACCTTTTGCATTATCAGAAAATTTTGGTAAAATTTTCTACTTTTCCCCGCCCCGTCACCCCGCATCCAATCAGGAGTTGCCACATGGCATCACGAGGCATCAGTGGAGGCACGGGTTAATTTTACCATTTTTGCCTTTCGAG
This sequence comes from Taxus wallichiana var. yunnanensis, assembly GCA_018340775.1. NCBI lineage: Eukaryota > Viridiplantae > Streptophyta > Pinopsida > Cupressales > Taxaceae > Taxus > Taxus wallichiana. The sequence continues at coordinate 303,014,170 of CM031243.1, read as the reverse complement.
GTGTTAAACTTTTTATCCCCATCGCCCCGCTTTCCCCACGTTGGCTTAGGATGTGCCACGTATCCCTTACAGACCGCAGACTCATGAGCGCGGGTGGAAAGGTGGCCTTTCGTCCCATGCAAGAAATTTGTAAAATGTCTCCTATGGCCCCATTCACCCAACTCCTCCTCTCGGGAGAATTTTCTCCCCGTGGCCCCCAGTGCCCACCCCCAGGGCAAATTTTCTCTCCCGGCTCGTAGGCCCACTCTTGGGGAAAATTTTCACCCCAAGGCCCACCGGCCCATAACTTGAGAAATATGAGGAGTTAGGAGGACTTATTTATATCACTGGAAAGGTGAGGAAATTTCCTATCCAATGGGAATGATTTAAGGAAATTTTGAATGTGTTAATTTTGAGAAAAATCAAGTTGAATATTTAAAGCCTATTAGAGAGTGGGTATGGTGAGGAATTACCCTCTGAACCTAATTGAACTTTCTAACCCTAAATTTTGGGACCTTATGACCTCTAATAATTGTTAATAAAAGAAAAGTATATTCTAGTGGATTAGAGTTTATCTGGAACTTATCGGTGACAATTGTTGTCTTGTAATCTGTTGTAGACTCTTTTAAATAAAAAAGACAATTATTCTATAATTTTCCTAACTAATCCTAGGTTATTCTTGGATCTTGAGTGGGTTGTTTTAGTAGACATTGAACTTGGTATCGGAGCGGTGGTTCAAAATATTGGGCCATTGGGCACACTAGAAAACTTGAGACATGAACTTTAAAAAAAAAACTAGCACACTTTTAAGTTTAGAAAACAACTTAGTTTAGAAATTTTCATATTTTAGTAAACATGGAAATTGAATAAAACTTAGAAAGATGAACTATTTATCGCATTGGTCTGTGCAAGAGGTGCAGATGAGATGAGGGGTCTTTTAACATAGACCTAGACTTACCACCACTACATCATGTTGCAGTAGCCATCCTACCATAGATTTTGCAGACCCTTCAAGATGTTAATGCTGCTCTACGCAAAGGATCAGTAGGAGGATATGCAGCCAAACATGATAGAGTCACTTCCATTGAGGGTCATGTATCTCCTTGACCCAATGAGGAGCATGGAGGAGAGAAATTCCATGTAGAGTCAGCCAGAGATGAGTCACCACAGAGGGGACAAGGTGACTGAGTTTCAAGACATAGAGAGAGGTCTCGATCCCTAGGCTTAGGGATGAGCATACAAAGAGGCTTAGAGGCTCATTGACCATAGTTGTAGATCACATCAGGGAGATCTTGAAGCTTTAGCCATCACATTATTTTGGTGACACAGGTGGATTTTAGGAAGAGGCCTAGTTGGTGAGCTTGAGTGGATGCTTCAAGCTTTGTCCTTGTTCTAGCAACATGAAAGCTTGTGTTATGATCCATCTATTGAGGGATGGAGCTGGTGTCTAGTAGTGGATAGAATAGTAGAAGCTCCATTTTGATTCTCGAGACAAGCACCTGGGAGCTCTTTGAGGAGCATTTGTAGAGAAGATATTTGTCACGAGGTTCATAAAATAGTGAATATATGAGTTTCATGACATCCGACAAGCATCTTTTATAGAGTTTGAGGTGAGTATGAGAGTAGATTTCTTGATCTACTCTAGTATTTTGATTACATGCGGATGAGAAGGTGCGAATCCATAGGTTCATCCGAGGGCTGAATCTAGATATTGGAGGTGCGCAGGAAGATCTATTGTCCACGGACATTAGTTGAGGTTGTCAAGAAGGCGTATATAGAAGAGGAGACTCGGGAAAGAACTAGTAGGATAGAGACCTATTTCGAGCTGCATACACAGGTGAAGGACAACAAATCAAGGGGATTCGTACCTCTTCCTCATGGTGGACAAGGTTCAACACAGTCATCTTTAGACCACAACAACAATAGTCCCGCCCACCTTATAGACCTCCATAGAGGTTTGATGCACAGAGAGGTCAGATTATGGTGCCTCCTCCTAGGGGTCCCATCAGGACATAGGGTGCCCAAATAGCTCACTCGGTAGGGAGCTCGCCAAAAATAACTCGAGAAACCATAAACGGATCATAAGGATCTACACCACGAGACCTCCGTAGTACCGAATGCACTGCTACACAAGGGAGAGGATCAGGTAGTTGTTTTACTAGACATTTTTTTATGAGAGACTGCCCACAGAACCCTAATAACAAGGATAAGACACAGATCTTGAGAGCTACTTGTTTGGGATATGGGGCACAATCACAGGATATACGCAGCGGTTGAGAACCGCCAGGTAGAGCATCAGAGTATATTTATTGAGACTACATGTAACATTGGAGGCATTCCTACCTCCATTTTGTTTGATTCTGGTTCTTCTGATTCTTTTATTGCACCATCTTTAGTAGAGCGATGTAGTCTTTGTGGCAGTTTGGTAGGGTCATAGTTGGGATGTTGAGATGGCTTCGGGAACCAAGATCTCTATAGAATCTTTAGTCAAGGAGTGTGTAGTAGATTTGGGACCTTTCACCACTACCTCGGATCTCTGTATCCTTCCTTTGGGCTCATATGGAGTCATCTTGGTTATGGATTAGTTTTCTACACACAGGGTCGGGGTGGATTATTACCACAAGATTATATCTTGTGCAAATGATTTGGTAGTTGAGTCGGTGATTTTAGGGGTCAGGAGACCCATTTCTATTCGCACCATCTTTGTTATGCAGCTTAAGGGTGTCTGCAATGGGGTTATCGATGTATGTTGTTACAATCGGTGATAGATTAGAAGATGGGTCTAGTGGACCATCACTAGATGATCATCTCATTTTGAAAGAGTTTGCAGATGTCTTTCTAGGGGAGCTACCAAGGTTACCACCCCCATGTGAGATTGATTTTCTCATAGATCTGGTTCTGGGAGTAGAGCCTATCTCACGAGCACCTTATTGAATGACTACCCCTGAGCTCTGTGAGTTCAAGTTATAGCTTGATGGCCTTCTGGAGAAGGGCTTTATTCATCCTAGTGTGTCCCCTTGGGGTGCACCGGTGATCTTTGTAAAGAAGAAGGATGGATCCTTGCGGTTGTGTATTGATTATCGCCACCAAGAAGGTAATGATCAAGAATCGTTATCCCCTTCCGTACATAGATGATTTGTTTGATTAGATAAAGGGAGCCACGCTTTCTCTAAGATTTATGTTAAGTCAAGCTACCATCACCGAGGATTTCGAGAGCGGCGACATTCATAAGACCTCCTTTCATATGAGATATGGCCACTATGAGTTCACAATTGTACCTTTTGGTTTGACTAATGGTCTTGTAGTGTTTATGGGTCCGATGAATGGGGTATTCAGACTTTCTTAGATCACTTCGTGCTCATCTTCCTTGATGAAATTTTGATCTAGTCTTGTACATGTGAGGAGCACGAGGGGCACCTTCACCACGTTCTTCAATGTCTTCCTGAGCAGCAACTCTATGGGAACTTGGAGAAGTGTGCTTTCTTCTAGATGTAGGTGCGATATTTGGGACATATCATTTTTCAGGAATGTATCGTCGTCGATCCTTCTAAGATTAGAGCTATTATGGATTGGCCAAAACCGACTACATGAAAGAGATGTGCACTTCATGAGACTAGCAGTTACTACATGAGATTTGTTCAGACTTTTCTCAGATTGCACACCCCATCACTTCCCTTCAACGGAAAGGGAAGAAGTTTATTTGGTTGGAAAATTATGAGCAAGCCTTCAGGACACTAAAGGAATGCCTCACTACAACATGTATCCTTGTAGTGCTGGATCCACAGGGTGATTTTTTTGTTTGCACGGATGCTTCTTTAGCAAGGCTTGGAGGTGTGTTGATGTAGGAGGGAAAAGTAATGGTTTTGAATCTCGCAAACTCAAATATTATGAGTTTAATTATTCGACTCATGATCTTGATCTTGCAGCAGTTTTTCACTCTTTGGTTCGATGGAGGCACTTTTTGCTTGGTTAGATATTCACACTCAGGACAGATCACTTGAGTCTTTACCACCTCTTCACGTAGCCCAATCTCAATGCTCATCAGTGGCGTTGGATGGAGTTTCTTTGTGAGTATGATATGGAGATAGAGCATGTGAAAGGGAAGGAGAATGTGGTGGAAGACGCTCTCAGTAGATGAAGACATGTCGATATGGCCACCTCAATGAGCACATATTTGTGGAGCAGGATTCTTCATAAGCTTCCTCTTGAAAGCTTCTACATTGCATTTCGAGCTGATATCGAATCTTAGACACCCCTCGAGGGGAAGTTTGATGGTTTATCTTTAGAGGGAGATGGTATTCTTAGGCACAGAGACTGGATTTATATTCTCGAGAGATGGAGGCTTGAGGTAATACATCTTGGTGGAGGCACATCATGCACCCTATTCACCCATCCTCCTAGGGTGAAGAAGATGCACGCCACCTTGAGACAACTGTATATCATTGGCGAGGAATTTTTAGAGACATGGATCTGGATTCATGTCATGATGTTCGAGTGCTAGAAATTGAAGGCCGAGCATCGGATCCAGTGGCCTTCTCTTTCCTCATGCTATACCAGAGTGGAAATGGGACACCATTTCCATAGACTTCATTGTTGGGCTATAGATGTCGAGATATCACCACAATGCCATCATGGTCATGGTTGATAAATTGACAAAAATGACTCACTTTTCTCTCCGGTGAAGACCACATATACAGCCAATGCAAAGCTTGCACGGGTGTATCTTGATGAGATTGTTATGTTACACGGGATTCCTTGGAAGATCATTAGTGACCACGATCCTTTGTACACTTCCCATTTTTGGACTACCATGTAGTATGCCCTCGGAACAAAGATCAATTTCAGTACAGTATATCACCCCGATATAAATGGACAAACTGAGCGTGTGAATCAGGTTTTAGAGGACATGCTTAGGATGTACATTATGGATCAACAGTCTAGATGGGAGGAGTACCTGTACTTGGTGGAGTTTTCCTACAATAATAGTTTTCAGAGTTTTATAGGCATGGCTCCTTTTTAGGATTTTTATGGTAGAGGGTGTAGGACACCTCTTAGTTGGGACAGGTTAAAGTACAAGGTTTCTCTTGGACCAAAGGTGTGGTTTGGATCAGAGACTGTAGGAGGCACATGACATGTAGAATAAGTATGTAGATCAGCATAGGACCGATCATAGTTTTGATGTGGGCATGAAGGTGTTCCTTCATGTTAGGCCACATAAGAGCCCTATCCATTATGGAAAATGTTCTAAGTTAGCTCTTAGATTCTTGGGTCCTTTTGAGATCCCGGAGCATATCGGCCCTTTTCCTACCATCTAGCATTTTCACCTAGCTTGTCTCACATACATGATGTGTTTCATGTTTCAATTCTTAGGATATATGTTACAAATCCTTCTCATGTGTTATATTGGACCTCATTCGAGTGAAGGATCGAGGTAGGTGATGGTGGAGACCGTTCACATTATAGATCCCAAGACCCTTGGCCTTCGAGGCGAGAGGTTAATCAGTTCGGGTGCGGTGGGACAAATATGATGAGACTGCAGCTACATGGGAGGATGCTACTTTACTACAAAGTTCGTTTCCACATTTTTTCTTCCGACTTCCAAGAGGAAGTTGAGTCTAAGGGAAGGGGATGTAGTGTCCACTTCCCTTTTAAACCTTTTATACTAATCATGATATTGTTGATTATATTATAGACATGATTATGGACCTTATTATAGTATGATGTTGGATTTTAGATCATGGATTATTGTTGAATTGATTGAGTTATGATGCATGATGATTATTAGAGACATTTTGGATATTGATGTTGATATAATGTTTAACATGGTTATATTATGGATGTTGTTTGGACATGTGATATTTAGACATTGTGAGTTTCCATGATATAGTTGTTGGGTAAAATTGCAAATGATCTTGTTGCTTGCTTGGATGTTGTTGTGATCCATATATCTAGATGAGTTTAGAATTTTATTTATATTATTTTGGATTTTTTGATATGGCCACAAGGTCAAGGAGGTATTAATTTTTCGCAGTTTAAAATATCATAACAAACATTGGGGGATCGGGGACCAACAAAATTGGAATTCTAGATGAATTCAACAAGGTCACCATGGAAACTTGTATTTTTTTGTGCGTGTTTGTGTGTGTTAGGGATTCCCATCTAGGGGATCACCTTTAAATGTGACCAAGGGGTTATGTGTATTTATTTATTGATTCCTTTGTTTATGTTTGGATGTGTTTATTTTTGGTGCATTGACCCTTTCATTATTTATTAAATGGTGTGTAAATATTGTGAGTAATCAAATTGTTCAAATAAATAAACTAAATATGCCATAAGAAGGTAATTAATGAGAGTTGTTGGTCATGTTTTAAAGTGTTGTAAGTGATGTGTAAGTAATTTTAAGTGATGTGTAAGATATGTGTAAGTGATGTGTAAGTTAACTTCTCGAGTGTGAAACACTCCACCTTCTTGGAAATTCGAATTTGTCCTTGAGGCTGATTTTGAGGGCATGTGGGACAAGTTAAAATTGTCCCATACCTCTTAAATTTAATTACCAACCATAACTATTGTTGGAGAGTTGAAGTTTGAATTTTATAATGCTTTTTGAGAAGGCAAATTGTAGGTTTTGATTGCATTTTTCTTACTTGATTTAATATCAGTCATTTGGGGTGTGGGTTGGATTTGAGTATGTAAGTAAACTGCCATATTATTTACCCACCTATTTATTATGCATTGAGACTCAAGTTGAATTTTGCAGGTTGGTGTTGAGAATGTGTGATGTGGCATCCCACATGGACCCACCTCATCCTCTTCCCTTCATTCTTCTATAAAATTCGATTTTCTTGCCTTGTTTTGGGTTGCTTCACTTTTGGAAACTCATTTTGGGGTAAATTCTTTTGGTGTTTTGAAGCTCTTGCTTTGGGGAAGTTTTTGGAAGATTGTTGCATGCTAGTGCTTGGTGATTAGGATTACTTGCATTGGGATAAAGCTTGTCGTTTTGGAACTTGTATACAACTCCATCATAGAGAGGTAAGATCTTGGCTCTTGAAATGCTCTTCTTTTATGAATGTAAATGTTAATGCATGAATGTTTTTGCATGTTTTTGGGTTTTTGGGTAGATGGCCTAGGAATAAGGGGTACTTGGGGGAGGCATAAGGAATGTAAGGGCTTTGATATACTATATTTTTGTGATTTGTAATTTAGGTGGTGAGACCCATTTCCCATTTTGGGAAGCATAAGAAGCATTCCCCATATTTTCTTTCTCCTTTGGCTTGCTTGATGGATCCTCAGTAATGTTTTTCATGTTTTTATGAAGTTGTAAACTACATTCTGTTTTGGACCGTGTTTTTATTGTGAAAATGCTACTTGTGTGTTTGTGGAAGCCTGTTGTTGCCATGAGTTGGATCACATATTTTATTACATTGTGGTTGGGGCTTAGGGGCCAATGAAGAAGGATGGATTATCCTCTTCATTGGATGTCTTGGTTGGGTGGAGAGTGTGCCTTTCCCCTACTCCTATTATAACCAAATTGGAAGAATGAGAAATACGCATGTTGTTGTTCTAGAGTAAGGAAAAAGATAGTTAGATAGTCCCTTGTTGAGATAAATGTTATTGTAAACTTTCCCACTTGAAGCGGATGAACTTGTAAATTTTTGTAATGGAAAGATGTTGTGTTGATTATGAAAGTTGTAAGGCAAAATGTAAAAGAGATAAAATTTGTTTTATTTTGTTTTGAAAGAATGTGAAAGAAATTGCATTCGAAGAATAAAAGAAGGATGTTACAAATTTTTCTTTTAGAATCAATAAATGATGTATTACCTTTCTCAAATTACACTGTGGTATTGAATCTGATCTTTTAAATGTAATTGGAATCTCTGATTGAAAGAAAGAAATGCGTATGAAGGAAATGTAATACTCTATTTTGTGAAGTGCATGATTTGAAAAGAATAAAAGTTAATTTCTTGTCTTTATCATTTGATTTAAGGAATGAATCCTTTTTGAAGCTAGCATTAAATGAATTCATTTATAAGGCAAGTAAAATAAGAACCATTGAGTTAATTTTGTTGTTTCCATTTTTGCTTCACATTAAACTCTGTAAATTTCACCATAAATGAACAAAATGAACCTGCAATCAAGAAATAATAATGAAACATTAAAATTTAACATACCAGGATATAAATGAGTTCAATTATTAAAAACACTTAAAGGAAATCTTTCAAAACCTGGCAAAACTGAGTTCAAAGCTTTCACAATCATTTTGTTGTCAAAGTTGTAAAATTTCAAATTGGAACTCAATAAAATAGATATACCTCACAAACTTATCCTAAATCCACCTAAGAACAATTCTCCATGTCTATTTGACATGTTGAGAGAGGAAGAAGATCAAATTGAACAAATTTATAAGTTAATTTTTACCAGTTTGCACTGTAAAATCCTACATAACATATGCACAAAATTTACCCCATAACTCTATCAAAATCAAAATTTAATGATTCTTGAGTAAAGAGGATGTCGAGATCTTTCCAGAAAGTCCTTGTTTTCCCAAAACCGAGCTCTCTATCAAAAGTTATGGCATTTTGAAAATTTTCTTCATTTGGCTTTAAAAAAATAATTCTATTTGTTAAAAAGAAATGGGGAAAATTCCTTAGAGGACCCGTGGACCTAAATTTTTCCGACGCTTCAGAAAAATTTTAGGAAAATTTTCCTAATTTTCCCCGTCGGCCCTACAACCTGCATCCAATCAAAGGCTACCACGTCGCACCACGATGCATTGGTGGAGGGAAGGATCCCTGTTTTAACTTAGCACTTCAAAAAAATTTTGGGAAAATTTTCTAAATCTTCCCCACCGGCCCACAACCAATCAAGAGCTGCCATATGGCTTCACGAGGCATCGACGGAGGAGTGGTTTCCTTTCTGCCTTTTGTGTTTTTTGAAAAAAATTGGAAATTTTTCTACTTTTCCCATTGACTCGCCAACCCCAAACCAATCAGGAGTTACCACGTGGCATTGCAAGGCTTCAATGGAGGCATGGCTTAATTTTACCCTTTTCACCCTTCTGGGCATTAAAACTTTTTTATCCCCTTCACCCCGCTTTACCCATGTTGGCTTAAGAGGCACCACGTGTGCCTTACGGAAATGTGAACTCGTGGGAGCATGGGTGAAAAGGTTCCTTTTCGTCCCATGTGGGAAATTTCCAGAATGTCTCCCATGGCCCAACTAAGTAGACTCCTCCTCCAGAAAAAATTCTCATGTCGTCCCATTTTCTCCCGTGGGCCTGCAGCCCACTCTTGGGTAAAATTTTCACCCCAAGCCCCGCCGCCCATAACTTGAAAAATATGAGGAGTTAGGAGGACTTTTTATATCACTTTGAAAGGTAAGAAAATTTTCTATCCAATGGGATTGATTTAGGAAATTTTGAATGCACTAATTTTGAGAAAAATTAATTTGAATCTTTAAATACATGTTAGAGAGTGGATATGGTGAGAAATTACCCTTTAAACCTAATTGAACTTTCTAACCCTAAATTTTGGGACCTTGTGACCTCTAATAATTGTTAATAAAATAAAATTATATTCTAGTGGATTAGAATTGATCTAGAACTTTTCAAGGACAACTATTGTCTTGTAACTCCTTGTAGACTCTTTTAAACAATATATAATATTATTCTATAATTTTCCTTTCTTATCCTAGGTTGTTCTTGGGTCTCAACCGGGTTTTTAGTGGGCATCACAACAACACCAACGATAACAACAATGCCATCAAGGAAAGCTCATAAAGATAAAACACAAAGCATCAAGGCTCAACCCGAAAGGGCACAACAAATAAATAGGAGCCATCATCGGTGGCGGCTATGGAGTACGTGCTCTGACTTTGTATAAGACTTATTTGGTCGTATCTTTGTCCACTCATCCCTAATGGATGGAACCAAACAAAGGTCCACCATAATATTACTATCTTTCCGTAATGTTTCAAAAAGGAGTCGGAAACACCCCAAATCCTCCGTCTTCCAAACAATGTCCATAATGATAGATCCCCACCCCAATTTGTAGACAATTGTCAAGTGTGACATCATCTGTGTTGCCTCTTGATTCAAATCATCCATTATTATATTGGTCCACATGTACCCCTTCACCTAACCATCCTTCCTCCCTTATTTTAGAACCCCGGAAAACTCACTTGAAACCTTAGCTAGAACGGTTCTAAAAGCAATTAATGGATTTTTTGAATTTCAAATGGGAAGTCTTTCCAAACTACCAACAGACCTTGAATGTGGTGCCATGAAGATCTTCATTCTTTCGACATTAACAGCCTCTCGAGGTTGGGATGAGGACATCGAAAACTCTAGCGAACAAGCGACCATTTCTCTGCGTTCATGCATGTATAATTTGCTTAATGCTAAATCAAATGAAGCAAGAACTACCACCTAAAATAGTTCTACAATTTAGCTAAAACAAAGCATAAACACCATCATGATAAGAATTAAACAAGGGTTAGATGCTAGCATTCATCAATACAAACTTTGAAACTAACAATGCTAAATATCTAAACTCCTCTATTCTCTAACAACAAATAAATGAATGGACATAAGTAAGCTCCATGGCTATCAAAATAGTTGTCCTTAATGCTCCAAGAACCTAGGAATGGGGGCTAATCAAAGTTGGGCTACAAGACCCTTTTGAAACCTCCCATATGACCCAAGCACTTTAAGAAAGAGGCTTAACTCTTCAAGATGATGAACTCTCAAAAGGGCAAGGTGCAAGCTCTTAGTCTCTTTGCTATATGCTTTGCATTTACTCTCTTAGAAAGTTTAGGTGTAAGTAAAAAGGTAGGTGGAGGGATCTTTATATAGCCCAAAGGATAAAGGATTCAACACATTCTCATGAATGTGGGATAAAGGTAAAACATGATTAGGAATGGATAAGGTTGTTTTATTAAAGGTAACCTTACTTTAGAAGGGTTTAATACATGTTTAGCAAGTCATGCGAGTTGGGCGTATTTTAATTAATCAAAGGTGATTAATTATTAGGTAAGTGTAAGCTTATGGCTTATAGAAGCCAATTAGAAGAATATTAGTGCGATTTCACGCTTTATTAAAAGGGGATTAAATCAATTAAATATTGATTTATTGGTTAAATGGAAGGTCGTTAAAGCTAATTAATTAATAATAATTAATTAATCTAGGTAGAAGGGGTGATTTATTAACGGAATTAGGTATTTGTTGGATAGGCAAATTAATTATCTTAATTGCTAGCATTCATCAATACAAACTTTGAAACTAACAATGCTAAATATCTAAACTCCTCTATTCTCTAACAACAAATAAATGAATGGACCTAAGTAAGCTCCATGGCTATCAAAATAGTTGTCCTTAATGCTCCAAGAACCTAGGAATGGGGGCTAATCAAAGTTGGGCTACAAGACCCTTTTGACACCTCCCATATGACCCAAGCACTTTAAGAAAGAGGCTTAACTCTTCAAGATGATGAACTCTCAAAAGGGCAAGGTGCAAGCTCTTAGTCTCTTTGCTATATGCTTTCATTTTCTCTCTAGAAAGTTTAGGTGTAAGTAAAAAGGTAGGTGGAGGGCTCTTTATATAGCCCAAAGGATAAAGGATTCAACACATTCTCATGAATGTGGGATAAAGGTAAAACATGATTAGGAATGGATAAGGTTGCTTTATTAAAGGTAACCTTACTTTAGAAGGGTTTAATACATGTTTAGCAAGTCATGGGAGTTGGGGGGTATTTTAATTAATCAAAGGTGATTAATTAATAGGTAGATGTAAGCTTATAGAAGCTAATTAGAGGAATATTAGTATGATTTAGGCTATTATAAGGGGATTAAATCAATTAAATATTGATTTATTGGTTAAATGGAAGGGAAAGCTAATTAATTAATAATAATTAATTAGTCTAGGTAGAAGGGGTGATTTATTAACTAAGGTCGTTAATTAGGTATTTGTTGATAGGCAACTTAATTAATTAGCTTAGTGTAATTAATTAATGATGATATGAGGGAAAATGAGTGCCTTTGACGATATGTCATTGATTTGCGAGAAAGGGGATAATTAGCACAATTTAAGTATTTAAATTGCTTGGGCGTAATTATAGGTGTCTACATTTGCCCCTCTTTGGGGTGGCATAAGTGATGCCACTTCAAAGATAGTAGACAAAAGAGATTTTGAAGAGATGGAAGAAAAATTAGTAGGAGGGAGAGATGCCCCTCGAGTGTCGATGGGGTGATAAGAAGAACTCGATCAACGATCGAAAAGGTGAGAAGTAGGCAGAAGAATGGGGACGAGGCAGGATGCCCCGAGGAGAGGGAGAATTAGGGGTGAAAGGGAAGTGGTGTAGAAGAAATATGGATGAGGGGAGAGAAGAGCTTAACCTCTAGCCGCTTATTTGTTTGGAACAAATTTGATGTCATCATATTGCCATAGGAACTACATCATCGGTCCTTATGAAAAATATAAGCATACGACAAAGGTAGAATGACATGAAAAGCCATACTACAAACAATTGTCCATTGCTGAAAGTACCAACTCCACGCAACATACAATAATGCAATGCAATACGAGAAGGAAACAAGCTCATATAACAGGGAAAACAAGTACGAACACACATATCTAACCCAACAACGGTCAAGACAGTTGTACAAATGTTTTGTTATCAGTGCTGAAGAGATCCACAAGTTCGTGATTGACGACAAGGGTTAAAAATGATGCCCCAAGCAAGGATACATGCAAGGGGAAATGAAAATGGACACGGGTCCATGAAAAGCATTTGTGCGCAACGAAACAAAGACTGTGCAACCAAAAGTGCCCCGTAGTATGCATTTAAGCAAGCAAGCTAGCTTTTGTGAATGGTCAGTGAATCCAAAGTGATCCGTGAGTCGTATTAATCGGGAAGATGTGAGACAAACCAACAGATATGGAGAAAATACCATGCGCAAGACACACAAGTTTCAAATTGTAAGAAGCAAGTTACCATTTTGTAGGGTGTTTTACTTTTTAGGAATTTTTTTGAAAAATTTTGCCTTGTTTTTAGATTTTTTATATATATATATATATATATATATATATATATTGTTTTTGTTGTTTTCTCGAAACAATGTTCTATTGTTTTTGTGTTGTCTGAAACAATTTTCTATTGTTTTTGTGTTTGGTGAAACAATTTTCTATTGTTTTTATGTTTTCTCAAAACAATGTTCTATTGTTTTTGTGTTTTGTGAAACAATTTTCTATTGTTTTTGTGTTTTTTGAAACAATTTTCTATTGTTTTTGTGTTTTTCTCAAACAATTTCTATTGTTTTTGTGTTTTGTGAAACAATTTTCTATTGTTTTTGTGTTTTGTGAAACAATTTTCTATTGTTTTTGTGTTTTGTGAAACAATTTTCTATTGTTTTTATGTTTTTCTCAAACAATTTTCTATTGTTTTTGTGTTTTGTGAAACAATTTTCTATTGTTTTTGTGTTTTGTGAAACAATTTTCTATTGTTTTTATGTTTTCTCAAACAATTTTCTATTGTTTTTATGTTTTGTGAAACAATTTTCTATTGTTTTTGTTTTTTGTGAAACAATTTTCTATTGTTTTTGTGTTTTGTGAAATAATTTTCTATTGTTTTTGTGTTTTTAACAGTTTTCCAAAGCTATGTGCAGGTAACCAAGAAAGCATGGATGCCCCCAAGCGTTAGGTGGGGAATATACAAGGGCAGAAGCCACGCGCTTATGAACAAGAAGGTGAAGTCATTGAGTTGCCCCCAGCGTAAGATGGGAAATAATGAAAGACCACGCCCCTTACAGATTTAATAGAAGAAGGCAAAGCCGGATCAAGGCTAGACTAGATGGTGTGCACAAGGAAACTCAAGGTAGAACCAGTCCAGACAAAGACAACTACCCTTCTAATACGTAATGCTTGTGAACAACGAATCCTCCCGAGGCGCCGAAACCGGTTTTCACCCAAGGACTTGTCCAAAGTGCCACAATCCGTGTGGTTTTCACTAGTGGACGACCCGCTTTTCAACCTTTTTTTTTTTTTTTTTTTTTTTTTTTTTTTTTTTTTTTTTTTGATGTTTTTATATTTTTTTGTGATTTTTATGACTTTCTTGTGCCATGTTTAGGCATAAAACCTCTTAAGATGCATGGAATTCATGGGCTCCCGGAGCTCATCACCATTGGGGTGAGCCAACTTGTATGCCCCTGTGCCATACTTGGCAACTATGACATAGGGTCCTAACCAAAGGTGGTTCGAACTTCCCTTTCTTTTCTCGCTCTGCTCTGGTGTTGAACTGGTTCTCCTTCATAACTAAATCACCCACCTCAAACTGGCGAGGGATGATTCTCTTGTTGTAGTTGCGGGAGATTCTGTGTTGATATACTTTCAGGTGATTAAGAGCGCGAATGCGCCTCTCATCCAGGAGCTCTAACTCAGCCAATCTTGCCACTGGGTAATCTTCATCCTTATCCAAATAGTCCCAAGAGAAATTCACAGGATGGGAGTTCAATCTCTAAAGGGATGATAGATTCTATCCCGAACACGAGGGAATATGGCGTCGCACCCGTAGGAGTGCGAATTGATGTTCGGTAGGCCCCGCAGGGCCGGTGGATTTGTAGGTGCCGCCACCAGCTTTGCTAACCATCTTCTCCATTATCCTTACCAAAGTCTTGTTTGTTGCCTCACCTTGTCCATTACCCCGAGGGTAATATGGCGTGACCATTTCAATCTGATTTGGAACTGCTGGGCAAAGACCTTTCACAGCTTTTGTTCTTAAATGACTTCCCATTATCTCGTGACAATGGTCAGGGATACCATATCGGCAAATAATGTGATTCATGATGAATTTAGAAATCAGGCTCTCGTGACATAGGTTAAAGGGACAGCCTCCACCCATTTTGTAAAGTATTCTCAGTAGCCGTGATGATATGTGTATGACCATCGATGAGGTAGGAGTAAGCTTCCCTATTAGATCAAGTCCCCACTGGAGAATGGCCACGGGTAGTGATTGGTCAGTAATGGTCATGCGATGGAGCATGGATGAAATTTCCATACTTTTGGCATAGCACACATTTTCTAACATAATTACAACAATCAGTTTCCATGGTGGGCCAATAGTAACCTACTCTTAACAGTTTCTTAGCCAAGACCATTCCGTTTGTATGTGCTCCGCATACTCCTTCGTGTACTTCTTTAATTGCCTGGATTGACTCCGGCACATCCAGACAACGTAACAGATTCCCATCGTAGCCACGACGATAAAGTGTACCTCCTAACAGGGTGTAACGGGCTATCTGGCGAATTAGGCTCTGCTTTTCAGAGCGGGAGATTTCGGGAGGGAATGTACTGTCCTTAAGATAGGTGAAAATGGGTTCATACCATGGTGAATGGGGACCAACAACCTCACAAGCCAAGCAAGATTCTGGCATGTCATACGCGGGCTGGCGTAGATTTTCTACGAAGAATGGCATATCATTGTTCCCTGGCGGAATACGCATAGATCCCACCGCTTGCCATAGCATCTCGCCGATCTATTCTCGCGCTCTTGGGATTTGCTCAAAGGTAATGCGCACAAAATACTCCTTCAGAGTTTCCACCAACTTCTTATAAGGTATGAGCTTGTCATCCTTAACTTTATACTCATCATTAACCTGTTTGATGATTAGCTATGAATCACCTACAACCTTCACATGTTGAATATTCCACTTGATGGCTAGCTTCATCCCTGCAATGAGTGCTTCATATTCCGCAATGTTGTTTGTGCAAGGGAAGGCCAGTGGAAAGCCTGTGGTATAGGATCACCCAAGGAGTAATAAGGACCACTCCTGCACCTGAACCATGAAACGTAAAAGATCCATCAAAATGTATCTGCCATACGATAGATTCTTCAATGTAGAGCAAAGATGCATCTGGCAGATCCAGACTCAAAGGTTCTGTGCTTTGCAAAGGTGCTTCCGCTAGCTGGTCAGCAAGTACTTGTCCTTTAATTGATTTTTGATGGACAAATTCTATATCAAACTCACTGAGTAGAATGATCCAATTAGCCATTCTACCTGTGAGGGCGGGTTTGGACAACAAATACTTGAGTGGGTCGACCTTGGATATGAGCTTGGTCTTAGTATTTAGCAGGTAATGGCGAAGTTTCTGAAAGGTAAAAACAACAACCAAGCAAGCCTTCTCAATCTGAGGATAATTACGTTCATAGGCGATGAGGGTGCGACTCAGATAGTACACTGCTTTCTCTTTATGGCTAAGGTCATATTGGGCGAGCAAAGGCACCAATAGCATATTGCGAGCGGAAATATAGAGCAAAAGTGGTTCTCCCGAGTGGGAGGCATGAGGACAGTGTGGATTAGCTGTGCATCGTTTAAGCAAAGCAAAGGCTTGTTGTTGCTCGTGTCCCCAAATGAAAGTGATGTCCTTCTTAAGAAAATGAGTGAATGAGTGACATTTATCTCGCAAGTCGAGATAAAGCGGTGAATGGCTTGAATTTTCCCTTGCAAGCTACGCAGTTGCTTGATATTCTCAGGTGGAGGCATTTCTGTGATGGCAGATACTTTAGCAGGGTCTACCTCAATACCTCGTCTTGACACGATGAAGCCTAATAGTTTCCCAGATAGCACACCAAAGACACACTTCTTTGGATTTAGCCTGACTTTGTATTCACGTAGGCGTTCAAAGATACGCCGCAAAATGATAGGATGTTCCTCTCTTGTTTTGGACTTTCCCAGGATGTCGTCTACATAGTCTTCCATGATGTCATGAATCATATCGTGAAATATTACTGTCATGGCCCACTGATAAGTTGCTCCCGCATTCTTAAGGCCGAATGGCATCACCTGATAACAGAAGGTGCCCCAAGGAGTTGTGAAAGCTGTTTTGTGTTGGTCTTCCTCAACGATCTTAATTTGATTATAACCCGAAAAGCCATCCATAAGTGATAGCATTTCATACCCTGCAGTTGAGTCAACAATCATGTCAATGTTGGGCAAACGGAAAGTCATCTTTAGGGCAAGCTTTATTGATGTCCCTAAAATCAGGCAAATTCGATACCAATAGGTTTCTTCTGGATAGAACAATGTTCGATATCCATTCGTAATAATCAATCGGCCTCGATGAATCCTCGCCGCAAAGCAACCTTTCCAACTCTTCTTTAACTAACAAGGCCACTCTTGGGTGCATCTTTCGAAGCTTCTGTTTGATAGGCTTAGCGTCTGCGTGCACAACCAAGTTATGCACGACCAAAGTTGGATCTAAGCCGGGCATGTCTTTGTAAGACCATGCGAACACATCAATAAACTCTCACAGTAGCATAGTGAACGTCTTTTGTTCTCTGGCTGAGAGTGATGCTCCCAATTTTACTATCTTGGGATCTTCTTCAGTACCAATATTAACATCAATGGTTTCTTCAACTAACAATTTTGATAAATCCTCCATACGCGTGGGATCGGGAGGTAGGTTGAGATCTTCATCCAAGGATGTCTCTACGAGATTTTCATCCTTGGCATGGTCACTTTGTTTGTCCTTTGATTTTCTTATTTGTTTGTCAGCCAATGCCTCAAAGAGGTTTTCACTGTGTGACTTGGACTTTGATTTTTGCCGAGGCTTTTCTTTAGAACTCTTGCCCTCGCTTTTCTTTAAATTTTGCTGACCACGAAGTTCAGCCTCCTCGCCGAAGTAGGCGCAGGTGTCTAAGTCGATAAAGAAACCCTTCTTGTGATCTCCAATGGGAATTGTATCCCTTATGCCCATGAACTCTGCAATAGCCTCGTCATTCTCAATAAATCTAGTGGCACGTGACGTTGTTGGTCCCATTCAACAAGGGAGGGGTATACAAGGTCAAGGGTTGGTTCATTGGGGGTGATGGTTAGGACAACATTATTCATGAAAAGGTTCGTGGAGGCCAGATCCTCATATTGGCTACAACAGGAATCTGTATCGCTGTCTAGATAATCGGAGCTATCCTCATGCTCAGAACAAGTCGCATCTTGATCGTTGGGGTGTGCTCCATAAGGGCGAATCCCAATGCCATATCTTTCTGTTTTGAAATGTGGAAGAGGGACTGGTTCTCTTTGTCCTTGTTCATTCCTCCCACATCCTAGGCCTTTGTAGCCCATGGAGTACATCATTCTGCTAGATTTTTCATATTCTGGGGTTTGATAACAAGATGGCTGAGTGTCCTCAGGGACCCAAGTAGTAGGTGGATCAAGTAATTTTTCCTCAGCTAACAAGCCTCCAGGTAGGAACGACCCAATAGTATGTTCCTCTCTAGGTCTCCTGAAGCAGTAGTTGGGTCGACCTCTAGTCTTGGGCGACAAGGAGAGGTCTGAAACCAAGAGCGCTTGTTGTACATTATACTCCCCACAGCCATATTCCAGAATTTTCATCTCCCATGAATTAAATGGAGATGTTGAAGTAGATGCCCCATGAGTGCAAGAACGAAGAGAATTTGAATCTACTCGAGATTCCATGGCCTCAGAATGAAGAGGGACAACTATATCTATGGAGGGACATGCATATGTACCCTTTCATGCAAAGCTATTAAGAGCTCTACAATGAGCAAAGGGCTCTGAGTCTCCTGGTATTGTTATTGTATGTCCCTCATGCTTCAGCTTGATGCATTGATGAAATGTTGATGGCACTGCTTGCATGGCATGGATCCATGGTCGGCCTAGAAGCATATTATATGGAAGTTCCAAGTCTAAGATGTGAAACTTTGTCTGATGGCAAGTGGGGCCCACCTCCATTGGCAGCGTAATGGTGCCTGCTGACTCTCTTTCCGCGTTGTCGTATGCGGTGATAGTGATGATATGGGACTCAAGATCTACCTCTGTATGTCCCAATTGTTTGACCAACTTAAGCGTGCAGATATTCAATCCTGATCCATTGTCCACAAGCACCCGTTTGATTTTCCTGCGGGTGACAACTACCTCAATGTATAAGGGAAGATTATGTGTAGGATTCTCAGTAGGGACCTCCCTATGGTTGAAAGTGAGATGCTCACTGGGTGCAATATTTGCCACCGCGGCTTGAAGGTATGCAGGATCAACTTCTAAAGGCACTCCCGACCCCTGAAGAGTTTGATACAAAATTTCCTTATGCACATTGGATATCTTGAGAAGATCTAAGATCGAGATCTTAGCAGGTGTCTTCTCAAGTTGTTCTAAAAGGTTATATTTACCAGTTTGTGGGGTCAACAGAGAGGGTTCTGGAATCACGAGGCGGGCACGCCTTGTTACCGCAGCGCAGTCCTTTCCCTTGATCCGGATGGTATTGACACGGTCAGTAGGGGAGCGAATACATCCGATAAGTGAATCGTAATGATTGTTATCTCTCTTGGTATACAAGTAATTCGTGGCTTTATAGGTTTGGGATGACTCTCCCCGATCCGGTTTTTCCTTTTCCGACTTATCATGCTTGGGGAATGGTTCCTTATAAATCCCCATTTTCTCGTTAGGTGTTTGCATGTGGCTAGGGTTATCCACCTCTATCTCCCCGTTGTCAATGAGGTCTTGAATATAGTGGCGAAGTCGCAAACATTTGTCTGTTTTATGACCTTTAACGCGATGCATTTCAAAGTATTCATGCTCCTTATACCATGAAGGTTTAGGAGCGTTGTCATCAAACGGTTGTGTTGTAGGATAGGTCATCATGTGGGCCGCATCCAACTGTTTTAGTATGATAGACAACGGCTCATTGAGGGAGGTGAATGTTCTTCGCTTTGGTGGTGGTTGAATTGGGCCCTTGGTCAGTTTAAAAGGTTGACTGGTTTGGACCATTTGAACACGTTTGGAATCGCGATTCCGTCTCCCACCACGTTTTTGTTTTTGTTAAAGATCTTTGGCTTTTCAGCGGGTTTGACACTTTGGTTGTCTTTAGATTGGGTTTTGAGGGTGCCTTTGGCAATGAGAGCCTTTTCTATTTGAATCCCTTTCTCGATAACCTCCTCAAAGGTGCGGACACAATGCATTTGGAGGTGGAAAGCTATATCTGGGTTGAGATTAGGGACGAAAATACTGACTAGCTGCTTCTCAGGGAAAGCGCAAGGGAAGCGACTAGCTATCCCTCTCCATCGTTGGAGGAAGTTGGCGAAGGTCTCATTTGGGCGTTGTTTTGTGCCGCACAAGTCTGCCATGGTGACGTCACTCTCTATGTTATATGAGAAATGACGCACGAATCTTTCCGCCAATTCTGGCCAGGTGAAAATTGATCCTCGTGGCAAGCGCGTAAACCATTCTAATGCTTGACCTCCGAGACTCTTAGGAAAAAGTCTGATGAGGTAATTATCACTATAAGACACCTCTTGACATGCCATGTAGAAATCTTTAACATGATCCCTTGGGTCTCCCTTTCCTTTGTATTTGTCAAACTTTGGCATATCAAATTTCTTTGGAAAGGGTTGAAGGGTCATTGTCTTGTCAAAAGGATAGGGGCATAGTTCTTCGTATTGGTATTTCCTAATACTCCCTATATTGCTTTCTTGTATGCTCGCAAGCGTTGCTTTCATAGATTGTACTTCTTGTGCGAGCAATTGTTCTTTAGTGGGAGAAACGGGGATGTGTACATGATGATACCCTGTGTCTTCTTCTCCTTGGTTTTCTCGATGGAGTTCATGGATCCTAAACTTAGGCTTTGACTTTTGAACGTTCTTGTTTGTGTCTTTCTGTACTTGGAAAGTAAGCAAAGCTAGTTGTCGGCTTAAGTTACTGAGTTGTTGTTGGATTGTGACTTGGTTTGTGTCTTCTTCTTCTAAAGGTTCCTCCTCTTCGTATTGTGGAGGTTCTTCCCCTGTCTCATGTTCTATCTTGTTTCTTCGTGGCACTTTGATGAGGGGTATTCTATGCCCTACCACTTTATCATTTTCTACATAAGAAGTGGAAGCATGTCCGCCTGTTAAAATATCTTCCATATTGATAAGGGGGTGTTCCTCCTTAGTAGTGTCATTTGTTTGTAGTATTGGTTCCTTCTCAATGGGCAATTTGGCCCCTAATTCCATGACCCGTGCCAAAACTCTATCTTTGTTTCTAAGGAGAAACTCATCTAGTAGAGTGGGGTCAAAATCAAAGTCTACGTGTGGTGATTCTAATTCATTTCCACTATGATCGACCATCTCTTCTGTTTCCTTTTCTGCAGAAAATAGTGGTCCTAGATCGTGTCCGATAAATGGGTTTGACCCTTGTCTGTTAGAGGTTTCCCAAGCTTGCGCCTGTTGTTCCTCATATGTTTGTTTCTTTAACCCTAGACGCGTCTTAGGAGCCATGTTTTCGTGATAAGTTTCACTAAGGTAAGTTGTAGATTTGTTCAAAATTCAATGACTACCCCTAAGTGAAACACAAGATGTACGTGTTAAGAGTAAATTAATAGTGTGAGAATACCAATGTGATAGAATGATAAAGTCACCAATGAAACAATCATTTGGTACCAAAACTTAATCAAATGAAATACCTCCTAGATTACGTTTTAAAGTAATTTACGACGCCAGATGATTAACAAGATGTCTCCACTTATGCCAAGTTCAAAGGAATGAACAAAACGTAAGTAAATACATGAAGTTAAATGCGATCTCCCAATCAAGATATACGATGAGCAAGCTCAAGTCTGATTAAGACCTATATCTCAAAAAGTGTCAATTACGATTTGCGAATGACACAACAATATCACCAAGATATGTTAACCCACTTTGCAAGAAAGTGGAGTATTGATATCGAGGTGTTATTGATATAACACGCACAAATGGTAGTTCCTAACACCTTTTGAAATCGAGGTAATAATAAAACCGAACAAAAAAGCTCAAAGTATAGCTAGGAATAGTTAAGAATGTGTGCAACGTAACCGTATAATATAGGTATTTATGTCGAGTTTACAAGAAACAAGACGTAAATATCGAAATTGTAATGATACGAGACAAACAAACTAACTCCTCTATGGAAGTCCGCAGTGATGAACCACGCCTAACTACAATGACGATCTTGACGTGGGTATCAAGATCACAATGGCTACCAAATGACGTGAAAACACCTCCACTCACTTTAGACGTTTAACTAACCCAGCCACAAACATGGATGGGCGTAAACGGACATAAAAGTGAGAGAAACAGTCGAATGGCAACACAAAGGTAATCACACCTCTTTTGATCAACAAAGTGTCAAAAGAATATGAAGGAAATAAATCAAGAAAAAATGACAAAAAATGCTAGTCTTACTTCGGCAGAGTTTCACCTTGCCCTAAGGCAAGTAAAAACTAGGTGAAAGTAATACATCACACGTTTCTCAAAAAGAAGGTTCACAACTCAACACTGTTTTAAAGTGGTCAAAGTGGGCTCCTGGCCAAAGTATATTCTCCTAGGTGGTTCTCTCGCCCTAGGTGTTACAAAGTTGCCACGAGCGAGCGCGATTTACCCAAAAAGTCACACTGACTAGTTTGGGAGTATCTCGGCTTTACTTTACCCCCTTCAAGAACAAAAGAGAGGCAACTAGTGCGCCTACGTGTACTATCACCGGGTCGCCACAACGGACAACCCGTAACTCTATCTCACAAAGGAATCACTAGTCAAGTAGGTAGTGCGGAGCACTTCCCGCTTTCGTCCACAAGGTTCCTCTTGTGTGGACTACTTTGGGGTTCCCGAACCACCCCCATTGTTGTAGCTTAAGGCGTTATGCCAAAGGGGTTATGTTCCAGCTTGAGCGGAGAGGGACGTACTCCTTTTCCAAACCCGCAATACAAGTTGTTTTGAATATGTTGTTATTTTTATCTTGTTTAATTAGGTGTGGTTTGCTTGAACACCTTTTGGCAACCTGTATAACAACTGTATTAGTAGTTTTTGATTTCATTTTGATTCCTCCTTTCTTTGACAAGCATTTTTAGGTCCTGCACTCAAGCGTTAGTAGTTCTCCAAGAAAATCACATTATTTAAAAGAGGATTAAAAGTTGCTTTTGATTCTCAAGATCATCCAAGGATGCAAGAGAAGAGCATACACAACAAATAATCCAACTAAAAAGTAAATAAAAATCTTTTCAATCAATGAACCATACAAAATTTTTGATAAATGTTCATTCCCTTAAACCAAAAGTGAAAGATGAAGTTTCCAATTTACCAAATGTTATAAAATGAAGACTAAAGTTTATTTTGATTCTCAAGATCACCCTAAGGTGCAAGAGAAGAGCATACACAAACTTTAGCCCAACTATATAGAAATGGAAAACTTCAAATCAAAGGACCGTTGAAAAATACTTTGTAAAAGGTTCATTCCCTTAAGCAAAATGAATAATTAAATTTCCAAGTTTAATCCCAATGTTAAAAAGATATAGATCAAAGTTTTTTTGATTCTCAAGATCACCAAAAGGTGCAAGAGAAGAGCATACACACGCTTTGATCTAAATCGAGTAAGCATGGAAATACAACATTCATCAAAACATTAGACATGTTAGAAAATGACCAGTTTTAAAATAACAGAAAAACCTGAAACTTCTGTAATTTAAATCCTGAATTTATGTTTTCATTGCATAGTTAACTTCAATACCTTTCCAACGCAAAAAAAATGGAGTCATTTCGAGGTCGGGAGCAAAAGTTATGGCCTTCGGAAGATGGGTTACGCATATGCTCTTATGCTCATGGGTATGCACTTGACATGCACTTAAAAAATGTCAAAAAAACGTCCCTTAATATGCAAAATGGGTAAATTTTTCCAACCAAGATTCAATTTTGATAACAACCCATCACATTAATATATGAATATAAGACTCAACGCTATCAAACATTAACATACATGCTCAAGAATTTAAGATTTTCAAGAAATTGACAAAACTAGCATGTAGAATGATGAAAAAGTAAGCTCTAAAAATGAAAACATGATGAAATCTTGAAATTTTCTCACCAACATTAAATTTTGACAGCAACCCACCACATTAATATGTAAATATAAGACTCACCACTATCAGACACTAACCTACATGCTCAAGAATTGAAAATTTTCAAGAAATTGACAAAACTAGCATGTAAAATGTTGAAAAAGTAAGCTCTAAAAATGAAAACATGATGAAATCTTGAAATTTTCTCACCAAGATTAAATTTTGATAGTAACCCACCACATTAATATGTAAATAGAAGACTCAGCACTATCAAACACTAACCTACATGCTCAAGAATTTAAAATCTTCAAGAAATTGACAAAACTAGCATGTAGAATGTTGAAAAAGTAAGCTCTAAAAATGAAATCATGGAGAAATCTTGAAATTGTCCCCTCAATTCCAATTTTGACAGCACTTCACCTCCTTCATACCTACAAGGAAGACCCAACACATGCAAACTCAACAAAACATGTTAAAAAAACAAGTTAGATCAACATGTGTAAAAGAGGGTTAGTAACTAAAAATAAAACTTAACTACAAAAACTTGAAATTAAGTGCAAAGGACAATGGAGTAAGTCCCACCGGGCGTGCCAAATATGTGCATGTATACTTTGCTTAATGATAAATCAAATGAAGCAAGAACTACCACCTAAAATAGTTCTACAATTTAGCTAAAACAAAGCATAAACACCATCATGATAAGAATTAAACAAGGGTTAGATGCTAGCATTCATCAATACAAACTTTGAAACTAACAATGCTAAATATCTAAACTCCTCTATTCTCTAACAACAAATAAATGAATGGACCTAAGTAAGCTCCATGGCTATCAAAATAGTTGTCCTTAATGCTCCAAGAACCTAGGAATGGGGGCTAATCAAAGTTGGGCTACAAGACCCTTTTGACACCTCCCATATGACCCAAGCACTTTAAAAAGAGGCTTAACTCTTCAAGATGATGAACTCTCAAAAGGGCAAGGTGCAAGCTCTTAGTCTCTTTGCTATATGCTCTACATTTGCTCTCTAAGAAAGTTTAGGTGTAAGTAAAAGGTAGGTGCGGGGCTCTTTATATAGCCCAAAGGATAAAGGATTCAACACATTCTCATGAATGTGGGATAAAGGTAAAACATGATTAGGAATGGATAAGGTTGTTTTATTAAAGGTAACCTTACTTTAGAAGGGTTTAATACATGTTTAGCAAGTCATGGAGTTGGGGGATTTTAAGTAATCAAAGGTGATTAATTAATAGGTAGATGTAAGCTTATAGAAGCTAATTAGAGGAATATTAGTATGATTTAGGCTATTATAAGGGGATTAAATCAATTAAATATTGATTTATTGGTTAAATGGAAGGGAAAGCTAATTAATTAATAATAATTAATTAGTCTAGGTAGAAGGGGTGATTTATTAATGGAAGGTTGTTAATTAGGGTATTTGTTGGATAAGCAACTTAATTAATTAGCTTAGTGTAATTAATTAATGATGATATGAGGGAAAATGAGTGCCTTTGACAATATGTCATTGATTTGCGAGAAAGGGGATAGTTAGCACAATTTAAGTATTTAAATTGCTTGGGTGCAATTATAGGTGTCTACATCCGTCTTTGACCTCCTCCATTTTGTCCTCACTCATTTCTTCCTCATATTGTTCGCAAAACTATATGGGAGCTTGGTTTATCTAGTTTAGGATGGGAGCGTATAAAGCCTCAACGTCCTCATGAAAAAAATTGACTTTAATATTTTTCACTTGGATCCAAAATCTTCCAACTCGCAACTTGGCACTATGAAACAGAGGATTGAGTGTTGTAGCGACAATCTAATGCCTCATACCCTATTCTCCTACATTTATCACAAAAAACACGATAGGATTCAATAATTATTTTTTGCTCAATATATTAATTTGATGTTTTCAAGAAGATTCTGTTTGGAACCGCACCACCAACAGGTATCTTGATGCACATCTAGGTGAAAACCAAACGTGAACGGTCCTTAATCGCAGGGTCCATAGCTATGAGCACCCCCATGGACCTAGCGATACCAAGGAAAACATCCGGATCCCGAATTCCGCAGAGCAAACATGTCAAGCGAATCCACACATGGAGAAAAAGTAAGTTTGTAATCAACCCAGGGAAGCCATCTACAAATGTTGAGGGCAACCTTCCCGAAAAACCATGGCCCTTTAATGAGCACCCTTTGGAGATCTTCATCCCTTTGGAAAATAATTGGAAACTATCCTCTCCCATCGCCTGAACATCTAGCCTACAGGACCACTTCTGTTTACACCATTCTATAACAAAGTTGATATTCGGTCTCAAATCCCCAAATCTTCCCATAACAGTGTTCTTAAAACTAACTCTTGCAATGTTCAAAGGCAAGTCCTCCAGAATATCGAAATGTGGTTCACCTTCCACCCAAGAAGGAACAAGCTTCATAGGCTTGCTTGTATTGCTTCCAAACAAGCACGAGGCCCAAGACATGGCCACCGATGTAGGAGTCAATCTTGGAGCAAGCCATTCGAGACATTGCCTCCTAATAACCCATCAAAAGTTTAGCAATAAATTAAAACAATATAAATATGAAGAGAAATTAATAATTATTGATAAAAATTAATAAAATATACAAATTTCTAACAAACTAAACATAAAAAAGTAATAAATATTTTTAAAAAATATTAATGAAAATTTTAATTGAATTATTTTTTTAAAATAAATTAAATTTTGAATTTGTAAATTAAAATTAATAAAAATTTGAAATTAATAGAAATTAAAAATAATAAAATTTAATAAAAATGAAAAATTATAAAAATAAAAATATTAATTAATAAATATTAAACTTCTAATTATTAAAAATTAAAATTAATAAAAAATTGAAATTTAAAATTAAAATTAACAAAAAGGAAAGCTTGAAATTATTAGAAAATAACTACTAAAATTAATATTAAAAATTTAATAAAAAGGAAAATTCAAATATTAAAATTTATAAAATTTAAAATTTATAAATAATTAAAATTAATATTTTAATTAATTTTGTTATTATGATTATTGAAAATTATAAATAGAATAAAAAATTTGATAGCATTCAATTATTATTCCTATAATAAATGCTTTGATTAATAATTTTAAAGAAAAATATTGTTGTTAACAATAACAACATAAACACTAATAACAATAATATAATTATAAATATATCACAAAAAGTTTAAAATATTTTAAATTATTATTTATATTATTATTTAAAATTATTGTTAACATTAATAATAATAATAACAAATAATGTATAGTTGTGAGTAAAATAATAATAATAATAATTATTATTATTATTATTATTATTATTATTATTATTATTAGTATTATAATAAATTTTATTATTTATGGTGAACACAAATATTTTTTAAAACAATGAATAATTTAAATACAAATTAGTATTACTTGTGATTGTAAAAATAAAAAAACATTTTGAAACTTAATCATTACAAATACGTGCAAGTGACAATGAAACATAGAACTTTATATTTGAAAACAAGTATCATACTCACCGTAAAGCTCAATCACTATTAAAATACTACATCACTCGACTATGAATTTAAAGTCTCTAATTAATATGAAAATTCAAATGAATTTGAATATTTATCATGGTTAGTTTTTATGGTTTGGGGTTTAATGTGTATAGTTGAAATTGATAGGTCACGTTCAAACGATTCCACATTTAGAAATTATTGTCCACAATTTCATGTTGAAAATTTTATGTTTATAGTTAAAAGCATCCTATGAGGGCTTAAGGTGTTGCATTATTGTCTATGTTTAGTGTTTATAGTTATTTTTTAATGGATAACATTTCCTCTTTAGAATTCACTCCTCAACATGTAGGGTTAAACATTATGAGTATTTCATTAACAAGAAATATTTTCATTATCACTATCATCCTTCCAATCGTAAAAACTATGTATATTTCCATGGTTCTTGATTTGATGTTAAGTATTTAGGTTTCATGGTTCACAAACATAGTAACTATTCTAGGTGGCATGTTAGTTATTAGTGTAATGCCCACAAATTTTCCCACGAAACCCAAGAGAAAAAAAGGTTACAATAGAAAAATTATGAAATAATTTTTTGTTGTAAAACAAAAATGTTTAGTTCAATCTCTCAAATAACAAATAATCGATTGAATAATAATAAAATTATATATTATATCTCCATCTTGGTTCAAAAGTATCCACTTCTATATTACCTATTTGATTTAGTCACATTGTCCTAAAGCCATTAATAATCTATCCTAGGGATAAGTTTAACTTTCCCTTATATTGATTAAATACAATTTAAATAAATTCCCGTAATGAACATTACCTTATTACAAAGGACTAATTTGACATAATTTATAGCAAGGTCATGGCTTTTACTACAAGTCAACAATTAATCAAAGGGTTATAAAACAATTTAAATCTTACACCACTTAAGTGGCCCCATTCAAACTTGACAGATGCATTTCATTCAAAATATTCTCAACTACACCCACCTAACATTTGTAGGGGAACAATCTTGGCCATTGGATGAAACCAATCTAGGCCATTGGATCAAGAAATTCTAAAACAACCCTAATCATCTCTATGGAATCTTTTATTCATTCATTTTACTCATTTCTTCATTTTTGTTTTGCAGGTTAAGGGAAGGAGGAAGAGAAGGAAGCCATGGAAGAGGAGGAGGGAGCTTGGGATGGATACACACATCCCATGTTCATGTTATTCTTTTATTTTTACTCTTGATTTTATTCCACCCTCTCCTAGGGTTTGGTTGTAATTTTCATTATTGTTGTAAGTTTGATTCAATGAAAATACCCATTTGGGTATATGGCATTTTCCCAATAAGTTTAGTTTTATTTTGCAATATAAATACTCTTTTTATTTTGAGAATACACTCATTTTAATTATATATACATATATGTATATAACTCCAATTATATATATATATACACGCCATAACTAAAAATGAGGTCGCCGTTTTTAAAAAATCTGAAGACTGCGTTTAAAATTCCATTGGCCGATTGTGCATGGGATGCAAATTTTATCAATGGAAAAGCTTGAATTGTTGTGGGGCCCGGCCTACCCTGCCCCCGACCATCCCATTAAATAATGGTGTAGTAGGTGGCATCGGTGACCCTTCCCCTGCACCCTTAGTCAATTAAAACATAACAAAGCAATGGCCGCGTGGGTTTAACACCACACGGCCCCATTTCAAAAAAATTTCATTTTTATATAAATATTTTCTTTATAACATAGTTTTATTAATATAAAAATAATTATAAATATTTATTATTGTTATTTTAATTTTATAAATATTATTAAATGGTAATAATATTATAGTATTAAAAATATTAAAATGATCAAATTTATTTAATTAAAAAAATGATTTAATAATTAACACCCATAAGTAGTGTTTTATATATATATATATATATATATATATATATATATATATATATATATATATATATATATATATATATATATAATAAATAGTGAATAAAATCATATATAATTTAAAAGTCAAGATAAGGCTATATATATGTTTTTTTAATTAAAAATGGTAAGAGAAATTTATAACAAGAGTAAAATATAAGACAAGAATTTTTTTGTAGCTTGCTTTCTATTCATTTAAAACAAAATTAGGGAAAACTAATAAAATTTCATTCTACATACCACAACTAATAAGGAGGAGATTACTATTCTTATTAAGAATTTCCATCAATTACCTTTTTTTCTTAAAATGCTACAAATGTAACTATTTCATTTCTTCCATAAGATATAAGTGACAACCAATTTTAACAACAATAAATTTTATCAAACTTCACAATATTTTTAGAAAATGAATGTACATCACATTTGAAAAACAATGAAACTACTTGAATTAAAAACAATGCATATACATTTCAACTTGTTTCAAAATTTCTATAAGATAAAAAGAGTTTACGAGATAAATAGATTTCCCAGTAATTCAACAACTTTCTCCCAAGCTTACAAATTTACAATCAAGTGGAGAACAATAACATGGAAAATTTACAACATAAGGTCTATCAACAAAGCCAAAATGCAAGTCTTCAAATTTTTATGTATGCTCCTAATCGTAGTGTAAAACTTGTATTCTTCTAACTTTCACAAAAATGATCACAATACAAAGGAATGGGAGTACACAACGCTCTCTCGCCCAACCTTTAATTCACTAAGAGTAGAATCCATACCCTTAATGGACCTCGTGCCCCAACCAAGGAGCTAATAAAGGTATTGAGAAACATTTGACAACTTTTCAACAATTATGGATTCCATAAAAATATCATACATTCAAGACATTCAACACAACCAACATGACATACTTAACAAGTTTTCAACATTCTTAAAAAGAAAAAGGTTTGAATACCCAAACCAAATGGAGCAAGGGCTATGGGAAACCACCTCCTTATGCCTCCTAAGTGAAGTGGGAGTTTCTCCTAAGCCTCCAAGTGCACAAAAAAATCAACACAAAATTCTTATCTCTCCTTGCAAGAATGCAACAAAAACCAATGATTTTATTTTCACTCCCCATAAGTGAAACTCCCAATCACACTCCCACCAAACGCATGACTTAGAAAAATCCCCTTTCCCTCCCCAATGGTCCCATAATCCCTTGTCCCACACCCAACTTAAGGCCTACTACTCAACCATATACAAGCACATTCACATGGCTTAAACAAGTTGAACAAGCAAAAAGTTCATATCAAATAGAATAATTAAAAAAATAACAAAGGTGGAGATCCTACCTCTCCATCAAGCTCCAAGAAACTTCACAAGCCTTTGACAACTTCAAGCCAAGCACACTCCAAGCAATTCCAACAAGCTCCAAATCCAAAAGTGCCCAAGAAGAAAAATGAACAAGTAACCCCCATTCCATCAAAATCCAACAATAAATAGAAATGGAATGTGAGGATGATGAGGTGGCTCCATGTAGGATGCCACTTCATCATTCCTCCATTCCCACACTCAAGTTAACACACCAAGTCCAAGACAATCAATGAACTTGTAAGAACTATGACAACCCACATGGCACAAAAACTTACACACCATGCTTTCTAGGAAAAAACTAATTGAGGTAGAATGAAAGTGCAATAAGTTTCTCTCTTTTACACTCAAAAAAGGAAAAACAAGTCAAAAGTAAACTCTAGAACCCGTAGGTATGGTTGTTGGGTAAATATAAGAGGTACGAGACAAGCTTAGCTTGTCCCACATGCCTTGAAAAAGGCCCCCAAGTCAAAATCTGAATTTTTGAAGTTGGGGTGGAGTAAAACACACATAAACTAACATAAATCTTACTTACAACAAGGACCATCTAACCTCATAATTACCTATTTGTCACATCTCTATTCTATTTAACCAAATAAGAAGGATTAGCTTAATTAAGACACATGGTTACATGCTAATCAAGTAACAACAATTAAAATTTGTAAATACATAAAACACAAATAAAGAACATGTAAAAAATAAAATAAAGGGAACACAATTCATCCCATGGCCACACATGTGAGGTCACCCCCAATGGGAAACCTCCAAATTAGGCATGCAACAACAACACCACACAACATTACACAAGTTGTCTAATTTTTGCCACGTTTCCTAACACCCGACATCCTTCCATGGTTGGTCCTCTATCCCCTTTCGATGTATGTGCTAGAGTGTCCTGCAACATAAAAAAATTCCTCTCTAACCTTTCGACCATATTAACAACATCGAGACAATATACATATAAAATCAATAATAATCATTCAAAATTTTCAATTCTATCATATAGTATTCTATGATTAATTTTTTTGGCATTCATACAAATCATAATTCTATTCAAAACATCCAACATATGTTATGCATCCAAATTATGACAAGTTAGTATAAAAATTAGAATATCGCAACTCAATATATATAATTGTCTATCATCACCATCAAGTGCATCATAATAAAAATGTAAGCACATAATATCAATAGTCGAAATATATACATAGTCCATCATTTACTGATCAAAATATAATACTCAATGTCTAATCAACATTCCAATAGTATAAAACTCAAAATGAAATAGTGTCGAAGAGGAGTGGGCTCTACATCCCCATCCCCTTAGACTCGACTTCCTCTTGGAAGTCACTTGAATAGATGAGGAAACTTGGCTCGTAATAAAGTGGCATCCTCCCAAGTTGGTTTAGTGTCATCGTACTAACCCACTAGACCCGCACCTAGTCAATCCCACGGCCTCAAAAGCCCAGAGTCTTCTACACTATGATGCACACAGGATCCACTAACACATTCTCCTACTCCCGCACCTTCAATGTGGCCCAAAAAAAATATAAGAGGGATATGTGATGTATCTACTAAGTACAAAAACATGAAATACATCATGTATGTGAGATAAGATGAGTGGAAATACTAGACGGTAGGGCAAAGGACCGATACGGTCCAAGATCTTGAAGGGACCCAAAAATCTAGGAGCTATCTTAGAGCCTTTTCCATAATGAATAGGACTCTTATGAGATCTGAAATTAAGAAACTCCTTCGTACCCACATAAAAACTATGATTTTTCCTTCTCGATATGCATATTTATTCTATCTTGAGCCTCTTGTAACCTTTGTCAAATCAAGACAACCTACTGCTCCATATCCTATAATAATGTTGACCCAAGAGAAAATTTGTCCTCTAATTTTTCCCAACTCAGTAGTGTCCTACACTCCCTGCCATACAATTCCTGAAAAGGAGCCATACTAATCGAACTTTGAAAATTGTTGTAGGAAAACTCAACTAAATACAAGTAATCCTCCCACCTAGACTGATGGTCCATGACATACATCTCGCAACATATCCTCCAAGATCTGATTCAACCACTCTATTTTTCCATGTGTCTCTAGATGATAAGTTATACTGAATTTGATACATGTTCCAAGGGCATGCTACATGGTATTCCAGAAAATGAGATGTGTATAAAGAACCGCAGTCGTAAATAATCTTCCGTGAAATCCTGTGTAGTTTGACAATATCATCAAGGTATACTCGCACCACTACACTAGTTGTATAGGTGATCTTAACTAGAGAAAAATGAGCCACTTTTGTCAATCTATCCACTATGACCATGATGACATCATGGTGGTATCTTGACGTTAGTAGCTGTCTTATGAAATCCAAGGAAATGGTGTCCCTTTTACAAACCAAGTATGGCATGCGGTAGATAAGGCCACCTGGATGTTGATGCAAGGCCTTCACCTGTTTGACACCGTAAACAATGTGACGTAAAATGAGCCATATCTCTTTATAGGCCTCTCAAATGGTATAATTGTCTCAAGGTGGCATTCATATCCTTCACCCCTAGATGGGATGAGTACAAGAAATAATGAGTCTCTTCCAAGATATCCTATCTCAAGCTCCCATCTATCGGTATATAGATCATGTCTCTTTGTTAAAGAAAACCATCTACCTCTAGTAAAAATCAATCAAAATTCACCTCAAGCGGTCTCTGAATCTCAAACTTTGATCTAGCTGTAAGGTAGATGTTCTCATATGGGAGCTTTTGCAAAATACGGCTCCACAAATATGTACCTAATGAAGTAGCTACAACCAAATGTATTCATCTACTAAGAGCGTTTATAACCACATTATCCTTCCCTTTCACATGCTTTATCTCCATGTTGTACTCAAAAAGTAACTCCATCAAATGCCTCTCGATGAGCGTTGAGATGTGGTTGCGTGAAGAGGTGACGAAGACTCAAATGATTAGTCCTAAGAATGAATCTCCTACCCAGAAGGAAATGTCTCCATAAAAAAAAAGTATGCACAACTACTGCTGCAAGCTCAAGGTCATAAGTCAGATAATTGAGCTCGTAATCTTTGAGTTTGCAAGACTCAAAGGCTAAAACATGACCCTCTTGCATCAAAACACCACCTAATCCTGCCAAAGAAGCATCTGTGCATATGAAGAACTCTCCCTGTAGATCTGGCACTACAAGAATGGGTGTTTTTATAAGGCATTCATTTAGTGTCTTGAAGACCTTCTCACCAAATGAACTTCTTCTCTTTCTACCAAGGGAAGTGATGGGCTGCAAAACTGAAAGAAGTACCTAAAAGGTATCTTACAAGAACTTGCCAACCCCATGAAACTGACACACCTCAATCACACTAGTAGGTGTTGGCCAATCCATAATGACTCTAATCTTGGAAGGATTGACTACAATACCTTCCCCAGAAATGATGTGACACAAATATTGCACCTGTGACTAAAAGAATGCACACTTCTCCGTGTTTCAGTAAAGTTGTTTCTCACAAAGACATTGTAGAACTTGACGAAGGTGATCCTCTTGCTCCTCACGTGTACAAGAGAAGATCAAAATTTCATCAAGAAACAAGAGGAAAAGTCATCTAGAAAAGTCCTAAACACCCCATTCATCAAACTCATGAACATTGCAGGGGCATTTGTCAGACCAAATGGCACAACCGTGAA
This sequence comes from Taxus wallichiana var. yunnanensis, assembly GCA_018340775.1. NCBI lineage: Eukaryota > Viridiplantae > Streptophyta > Pinopsida > Cupressales > Taxaceae > Taxus > Taxus wallichiana. The sequence goes on along the minus strand of CM031243.1, from coordinate 302,979,860 downwards.
TTCATAGTGGCCATATCTCGTATGGAAAGTCATCATGTGAATATTTTCCTCTGCCATCCTCATCAGATGGTAGCCCGACTTAAGATCAATCTTAGAAAAACAGCGATTCCCTTCATCTAATCAAATAAATCATTAATGTGAGGAAGGGGGTAACGATTCTTTATCATTACTTTGTTCAATTGATGATAGTCCACACACAACCGCAAAGATTCATCCTTCTTCTTAGCAAAAGTTAGTGGTGTACCCCAAGGGGATACACTAGGACAGATTAGGCCTTTCTCAAAAATCCCTCTAGCTACAACTTGAGCTCACATAGGTTAGGTGTGGTCATCCTATAAGGAGTGCGTGAGATAGGTTCCACCCCAGAACCAAATCAATGTTAAAATCTATCTCATGCGGGAGGCATCCTTGGTAGCTCACTAGGAAAAACATTAGAAAACTCCTACAAAATGGGGTGATCATCAAGTGAAGGTCCAAGAGTAGCCCCATCCTCCCGACTTATCACTAACAAAGAATAACATACAACATAAAACCTCATCGTGCATAGTGCTTCGTACTTAGCATATATACTGCGAATAGAGATGGGTATCCTGACTCCAACAATCACCGACTCCCCGACCAAATCATCGACAAAAGATATAACCTTATTGTGAAAAATAACTCTATCTATGTGGGAAGACAACCAATCCATGCCCAAGATAACTCCATACGAACCCAAGGGAAGGATATGAAGATCCAAAGTAGTGGTAAAGGGTCCTAGGTCCACTACACACTCCTTGACTAAGGATTCTACTAAGATCTTGGCTCTAGAAGCCATCTCGACATCCCAACTAAGGACCTTCCTAACTGCCACCATCTGCAATGCTTTACTAAAGATGGAGAAATGAAAGAATCTGATGTTCTTGAGTCAAATAAAATAGGGATAGAAATACCACTAATGCTACATGTTTTCTCTATCATCGTGTCCTGGTGCTCTTCCTGGAGGTTATCAACTGCTGCATATATCTTGTGGCTCCTAGCCATGTCACCAATACTAGACTCAAAAATAGGTGCCTTACCTTGATTAGCAGGGTTATGAGGGAACTCACTCTAATGATTTCCATGCACACCGCATCCATAGAAATACTTGGTCCTTTTCATCGAGAAGATAGTCCTCCAGTGGCCCAAGAGTACATGATGACCCTAAGTTAGATACCTTTGCATATTGCAATGGACATACTCCTATCAACTGTACTCGAGGTGGAGCATGTGTCTCGTTGGGACCCCTACTGGAGGTCCCATAATGTGCCCTCTCTGAGCATCATGGCACTATGGAGGTTGAAAGGGTTATCAAGTGTGTTTTTATTGTTTCTGCTTTGAGGGGTTGGAGGAGGACGGAAGGAATACTGTGTTGAAGTTTGTCCACCATGTGGAGGAGGAGTTGATACCCTTGATTTACTATCTTGTAACTATTATATGCGGCTCCTCACTCTGTCACGAGCCTCCTGAGTCTTCACCCCGGTTTCCTCTCGTAATATAGGCCTTTTCCACATCCTTAGAAAATTTCGTGGACAATGAATCGGTACTTCCTCCCAAGTCTAAGTTCAGGCCCTAGATGAACCTCGAACTCGACTCCGCTCATCCTACGTGTAATCCACATACTAGAGTAGGTCTAAAAACCGTCCCTAGTACTCTACTATCATGGAGTCTTGTCACAGCAGATCATGAAACTAATCAATCCACTACTCTGGATGAATCTCTTGGATATGTATCTACTCCTGAAACACTCCTCAAAGAGCTCCTAAGTGACTATCTCTGAATCCACATGGATTTTTTTCTCCTCAGTCCTCCACCAAACTCCATCTCCGTCTCTCAAAAGGTTGTTGGAAACACAAGCTTTTTTATTTATATAACAAGGACATAGCTTGAATCATCCTCTCAAGCTAACCAACATGCCTCGACCTAAAATCCTCTTGTGTCTCCAACAAAATGAGGTGGGTGTAACTTCAGTATATCTCTAATGTGATTTTTTGCAAATCGATCGTTGGCCTCTAGGTCTCTCTACCCATCATCTCTCGGCCTAGAGATATTAGACCCGTCTCTATGCATCGTAAATCAATCTTTGAGATCCCTAGGAGGTGAACCATGTCTATAAAACTCCACATGGGAGTTCTCTACCCTATCCTCCGTCTTTCGTGACACGAGGGTGCATGATCCTCTAATGATGGCTCTTTGTCCATTCTCCTAGAAACCATCCTAAGGATACTCCGCATATAAGCGACATTAACATCCTGTAGTGTCTGCAATATCTAAGGAAAAATAGGCTGCTAGAGCCTAATCTAGGGGTTTTAATTCTCGATTCATGTGTGGGAACCCCTCTTCTAGTCTATGCCTTCTACAAAGACCAAGACGGAGTTAGTTTATCATCATCTAAGTTTTTGTTTCAATTTTCTAAGTTTTCTATGTTTAAAAAAATATCATACAATGTTGTGTGTTCTAGGTTTAGAGTTGCACTAGGTTTAATTGTTTATGTTTCATGTTTTCAAGTGTGCCTAGGGTCCAAGCGTTTAACCCACATATTTAATACCAAGTGTAACGCCCACAAATTTGCCCACGAAACCAAAGATAAACAAAGGCTATAATAGACAAATATGGAAATAATTTTTTTGTAAAACAAAAGTAACGTTTAGTTCCATCTCGTCGAATAACAAAAATAAAATTAAATAATAATTAAATTATATATTCTATCTCCAACTTGGTTCAAAAGTATCCATTTCTATATTTCTTATTTGATTTAGTCACATTGTCCTAAAGCCAATTAATAATCTATCTTAGGGCTAAGTTTAACTTGCCCTTCCATTGATTAAATACAATTTAATTAAATTCCCATAATAAACATTACCTAATTACTAAGGAGTAATTTGACTTAATTTATAGCAAGGTCATGGATTTTATTACAAGTAAACAATTAATCAAAAGGTTGTAAAAAAATTTAAATTCTACACCACTTAAGTGGCCCCATTCCAAACTGTACCCATGCATTTAATTTAAAACATTCTAACCTACTCCCACCTAAAATTTGTAGGGAACAATCTTGGCCATTGGATGAAACCAATCTAGGCCATTGGATAAAGAAATTTTAAAACAACCTTAATCATCTCTATGGAGTATTTTATTCATTCCTTTTACTCATTTCTTCTTTTTTGTTTTGCAGGTTAAGGGAACGAGGAAGAGAAGGAAGCCATTGAAGAGGAGGAAGGATATTGGGATGGATACACACATCCCATGTTAATATTATTCTTTTTTTTTTTACTTGAAATTTTATTCCACCCTCTCCTAGGGTTTGGTTATAAGTTTCATTATTGTTGTAAGTTTTATTCAATGAGAATACCCATTTTGGTATATGGCATTTGCCTAATAAGTCTAGTTTTATTTTGCAATATAAATACTCTGTTTGTTTTGAGAATACACTCATTTTGAGTATATATACATATGTGTATAACTCCAATTATATAAGATATATCTCTGTGTGTGTATGTGTACACACACACACACATATACAAATTTTATAAGTAATACAAAATTTCCCAAAACCCATATTTATAAAAAGAGATACACAAATGTGTGTGTGTGTGTGTGTGTGTGTGTGTGTGTGTGTGTGTGTGACGCCATAACCAAAATAATGAGGTCATGATTTTAAAAACTTTCTACGTTTACACACACACACACACACACGATATACGAATTTTATAGTAATACAAAATTTCCCAAAACCCATATTTATAAAAAAGAGATATACAAATGTGTGTGTGTGTGTGTGTGTGTACGCCATAACCAAAATAATGAGGTCACGATTTTAAAAAAGCTTTCTACGTTTACACACACACACACACACACAGATATACGAATTTTATAGTAATACAAAATTTCCCAAAAACCCATATTTATAAAAAGAGATATACAAATGTGTGTGTGTGTGTATGCCATAACCAAAATAATGAGGTCACGATTTTAAAAACTTTCTACGTTTAACGATCAAAATTCCATTGGCCGATTGTGCATTGGTCATAGTTTTTATTAATGGCAAAGTTTGAATTGTTTGGGGGAGGGTCACCAACGCCACCCCCATCCCATTTAATAATGGGTTGGGGGTGGGGTCGGCGACCCTTCCCCACCCTTATTCAATGTAAAACATAACAAAGCAATGGCCGCGGGGTTTAACCCCAAGCAGCCCCCTTTCAATTTTTTTTTTGTTTTTTTGTTTTTTTTATAAATATTTTCTTTACAACATAGTTTTATCAACATAAAAATATTTATAAATATTTTAATATATATATATATATATAATTTTATTAATATTATTAAATCGTAATAATATTATACTATTAAAATATTAAAATGATCAAACTTATTTAATTTTTTTATTTGATAATTGGGACCTATAACTAGTTTTTTTAATACACACTAGTGAATACAATCATATATAATTTGAAATTTGAAATAAAGCTATATATTTTATTTTGTATTAAAAAGGGTAAGAGAAATTTATAACATGAGTAAAATATAAGACAATAATTTTTTTTAGCTTTCTTTCTAGACGCGTTTAAAACAAAATTGGTGAAAACTAATAAAATTTCATTCTACATACCACACTTAGTAAGGAGGAGATTACCATTCGTATTAAGAATTTCCATCAATTACTTCTTTTTCCTAAAATGCTACAAATGTAACTATTTCATTTCCTCCATAAGATATAAGTGACAAATTTAACAATAATAAATTTTAAGAAACTTGAATATTTTTAGAAAATGAAAGTATATCACATTTGGAAAAAAATGAAACTACTTAAATAAAAATAATGCATATCCATTTCAACTTGTTTCAAACTTTCTACTCCTTCAAAAAATGTGATAAATTGGTAGTTTCCTTTCACAATACTAATACATTTTAAAAGGCACATTTCTCATACAACACTCTTAGAAGAGTTTACAAGATAAAAGGATTTCCAAGTAATACAAAAACTTTCTCCCAAGCTTACAAGTTTATAATCTTCCTCTCAAAGTGGTAATATCAACATGGAAAATTTATAACATAACGGCTATCAACAAGGAAAAAATGCAAGTCTTCAAATTTTTATGTCTACTCCCAATGGTGGCTCCAAAACTTGCATTCTTCTAACTTTCACAAAAAGGATAACAATACAAAGAAAGGGGGAGTAGGAAACACTCTCCTCCCAACCTTCAATCCATTAAGACGAGAATCCATCCCCTTAATGACCACCGAGCCCCAACCAATGAAACATGAAAGGTCTTGAGCAACATTTGACAACTTTTCAACAATTATATATTCCAAAAAAATATCATACATTCAAGACAACCAAAATGACATACTCAACAAGTTTTCAACTTTTTTAACGACCAAAAGGTTTGAATACCCAAACCAAATGGACAAAGGTCTTGGGTAAACCACCTCCTTATGCCTCCCAAGTGAATTGAGAGTTTCACTCTAAGCCTCAAAGTGCACAAAATAATCAACACAAAACCCTTATCTCTCCCTTGCAAGTATGCAACAAAATAACCATGATTTCCTTTTCACTCCCCATAGGTGAAACTAGCAATCATACTCCCACAAAATGCATGCCTCACAAAACTCCCTTTTCCCTCCCTAATGGTCCCATAATCCCTTGTCCCACACCCAACTCAAGACCTACCACCCAACCACACACAAGCACATTCACAAGGCTTAAACAAATTTAACAAGCACACATTTCATATCAATAAGCATAATAACAAAAAAAAAAGGTGGACAACCCACCTCTCCTTAAAGCTCCAAGAAATTTCACAAGCCTTTAAGAACTTAAAGCCAAGCACACTCTAAGAATTTCCCACAAGCTCCAAATCCAAAAGTTCCCAAGAAGAAAAATGAACAAGTAACCCCCATTCCATCAAAATACAAAATTAAATAGAAATAGAATGTGAGAATGATGAGGCGGCTCCATGTAGGATGTCAGTTCATCATTCCTCCAATCCCACACTCAAGTCAAAAAACCAAGTTTAAGACAATAAATGAACTTTTAAGAACTATGACAACCCACATGGCACACAAACTTACACACCATCCTTTCTAAGGACAAAATTAATTGAGGTAGAAGGAAATTGTAATAATTTTCTCTCTTTTACACTCAAAAAAGGATAAACAAGTCACAAATATGCTCCCCAACCCATAAGTAGCATTGTTGGGTAAATTTAAGAGGCATGGGACAAGCTTAGCTTGTCCCATAAGCCTCCAAAAAGGCCCCCAAGTCAAAATTCGAATTTTGAAGTTGGGGTGGAGTAAAACACACATAAAATAACATAAATATTACTTACAACAAGGACCGTCTAACCTTAATTACCTTTTTATCACATCTTCATTCTAGTTAACCAAATAAGAATGATTAGCTTAATTAAGAAACATTATTACATTCTAATAAAGTGACAACAATTAAAAATTTTAAATACATAAAACACAAATAAAGCACATGCAAAAATTAAAAGAAAGGGAAAAAAATTCACCCCATGTCCACACATGTGAGGTCACCCCCAATGGGAAACCTCCAAACTAGGCATGCAACAACAACACCACACAACATTACACAAGTTGTTCAATTTTTTCCACGTTTCTCAACACCTGAAATCCTTATCTGGTTGGTACCCTATCCCTTTTCAATGTATGTGCTAGATTGTCCTACAACATAACAAAATAACACTCTGGCATTTTAACCATATTAACAACATCGAGACAATATACATATAAAATCAATTATCATCATTCGAAATTTGCAATTCTATAGTAGTGTCCACTTCCCTCCGACACCTTTTTGTTGTTGATTATGATATTATCGACTATACTTATAAACATTATTGTAGCTTTTGATTTGGCATGATGTTAGATGTTAGAGATCATGGACTATTGTTTATTTCAATTCATATATGATGCATGTGGATTATTGGAGACATTTTATATTGATGTTGATATGCTTGATTGACATGGTTATATATATGTGTGTGTGTGTGTGTGTATTTTGGACATGTGTTATTTTATCATATTGAGTAGACCTAGATAATTGAACTAATTTTATGATCATATGGTTATTGATGAAATTGTAAATGATGTTGTTACTTTCTTGATGATGTTTTGATTTATATATAGATGACTTTGGAGTTATATTGTATATTTATTTTGGATGATTTGATGCGGCCACAAGGCCGAAGGAGGTATTTGTGTTTTGCAAGTAAACATATCACAACAATCATCGGGGATTGAGACCAACCACATAAGAATCTTAGGTAAATTCAACATGGGTCACCATGGCAACATGCATTTGTTTGTGTGTTTGTTTGGTTTGTTGTTAGGGGTTCCCATGGGGGATCACCTTTAAATGTGACCAAGGGGTTATGTGTATTCTTTTATTTAGTTTCTTTTTTAAAATTTTAGTATGTGGATTTTAGTGATGTATTTTCTCCTTTATTATTTATTTTATTTGTGTCTCGATTAGTGAGTAATCATGTTGTTAAATAAATTAAAATGGGTTAAAATAATTCATTTATTAGAGCTAATGGATCATGGATTATGTGTTGTAAGTTATGTGTAAGTAGCTTTGAGTGTAAAACACTCCACCTTCATTTTGAAATTCGGATTTGTCCTTAGCGGCTGATTTTGGAGGCTTGTGGGACAAGTTAAACTTGTCCCACACCTCTTAAGTTGTTACACCAACCCTATCTACAGGTTGAGAGTTAAAATTAGGCCCTATTATACATTTTTGGAAGACAAGTTGTAATTTATTATTGCACCTTCTTACATGAAATTAATTTTGGTCCTTACGGGATGTGGGTTTGGATTGTGTGTGCAAGTAAAATTTCATTTATTCACCCACTTATTAATTGTGCTTTGGAGTTTGAAGTTGACTTGTGAGGTGGAGTTAAGGATGAGTGATGTGACATCCTACATGGAGCCACCTCATCCTCCTCTCTTCTTTTTCTATTTATTTGAATTCTTGTGTTGTTTTGGGGGTTACTTCATGTTGGTCTGGTGCTCTTGCAATTGGAGAGAGTTAGAGGATTTTTGATGATTTTGATTTGTTGGTGCTTTTGGGACTGTTTGGATTTGAATTTTTTTCTCGTTGAACTTTCGGATCAAGTTCTATCATAGAAAGGTAGGATCTGGACTCTTGTAAAAAGGTTTTCTTTACGTATTGTACTTATGTGAATGTTTGGTATGTTTGTTAGTTTGTTTGTTAGATAGCCTAGGTTTGGTATAGGAGAAGACTATGGGGATATTTTTGGTGAGTCATAAGAGTAGTGGGGAGGCATAAGATTTATTTTTAAAGGAGTTTGGGTTGGGTGTTCCACCTTGGACAAGAAATAGCTTGCATTTCTTACTTTTGGGGGAGGCATAAGAGAATGGGGAGGCATAAGAGGTACTTGGGGGAGGCATAAGAGTATGTAGGGGTTTGAGATGAATATTTTGGCATGTTTTTAAGGTGGTCACTCATTCCCCATTGAGGTATAAGCAGTTTCCCCCATATATATTAATCATTTGGCTTTTGCATGATGAAGCCTGATTATTTTTTGTTGTTCTTCCTATTGTAATTTCATTATTTAGACTGTGATATGATTGTGAAATCTGTTTTGTGTTGTGGAAGCTTGTCTTGTTTCCATGAGTTGAATCCATTTCCTATTGTAATGTGGTTGGGGCTCGGGGGCCAATGAGGAGGATGAATTCTCCTCTTCATTGGAATTCTAGGTGGGTGGAGAGCATTGCCTCTCCCTCTTTTCTTTGTTATGACAAAACGAAACTTGGTGGATATCTCTTTTTGTTGTTTCTTGGAGCTTTGTTTGAAGACATTTTCAAGTCCTCTTTGGGTTCCTTATTGTAAAATTTCCCACTTTAAGTGGATGACTTGTAATAATATTTGTAGTGAAAAGTTGCTTTGTTTTAGGATATGAAAATTGTATTGGAATGTGAAAAGGAATGAGAAAGATTTATTTGGTATATTTTGGAAAATAGAAAAGAAGTGTAAAAGGAATTATTTCATTTAATTGGAGTTGATTTACTTTCCATCAAAATGGTGTTACTCTTGGTTGAAATCTATTGTTGGAATTAGTTTTTTGCAAACTCTCTATTTGAAGGCTGGAAAAGTTTGTGTTATTTGAAAGATATGTTTTAAATAAAAATAGAATTGCATTCTTTCTTTTCACGTATTGAAGGAGATTTAAAAATTATAAAATTTTAATATATGAAATTAAATGTTTAGAGTATGGAAAATGAAGGAGATCAATTCTAACTTGTAAACACGTAGATTTCATTTAGACTCACTATAAGACCTGCAAAGAAATATCAGAAAAACATACAAAGTATCCTGCAATAATAAAATACAAGATAAAATATTAAAACAAACTAAGGATGATCAAAACACATTCAAAAATAGTTTTTATTGCCCTTACAATTTACACAATTCATCTTTAATCGGGCAAGAGGCAAAATAATGCAATTTCACAAAAAAGAAAGAAAATTCATTTTTGAATACTCAACCATTAATATTTTATCCTTACAAATACTTCCAATTCCTATTAAGTGTGATTATCCATGTCAATGTGGCATGTTGGAGAAGGAAAAATAACGGATCGATTAAATCAAGGCAGTTGAAAAGTTCATTTCACATTTTTATGGTAGGAAAGATGTTTTCTTAAATTTTACCCATATGAGTTTTTTGAAAATAAGATTTTGTGTGTCCTGTACAAAGATGAGTTTGAGACCTTTTTGAAAAGTCCTTATTTTCTCAAATCCGAGCTTCCAATCAAAATTTATGGCCTTATGAAGTTTTTACTTCATTTGTTTAAAAAAACTAACTGTAAAAAAAAAGAAGGGGAAATTTTTGTGAATCGGATCTGCGGGTCCAAAAATTACTTAGGAAAATTTTTACAAAAATTAAAAATTCACAAGTTCTCTTGCTACTCTGCAAGCTTTATCTTTCCATTTGCCAAAAAAATATACTTGACGGGTTCACGAGCCCGCACCTTCAAACTTTTCTTTTTGAAAAATTGGCACAAAATCTTAAGTCTCCTTACTAGTCCACTTCCCCACCTTGTCACCGTGAGTCCGACTCGTGCGTTCTTCGAGAATCGGTGGAGGCATGATATTTTTTTAATCTTCACTCATTTAACGCAAAATCCAACATTTATATGTTTTCCCACATACCGCTTTCCTGCTTGTAGCTTTTGGGATATACACATGGCATCTCTAGGCGTCGAAAAAGGCGCGGATGTTTTAAAACCTTTTCACCCTTTCAAAAAAACAAGATAAAAATCCTAAGTGCCTCTGGTGACCCACCTTTCCACGTTGGCTCAAAATTTTGGACACGTGTCCCTTGCACCTTAGGCTTACTTTCTTCTTTGGGCGTGAAGCCTCGTCGCAGCTCGCGGTGTGAGGGTGTAACTTGTGCTTTTTTCCAAAAGTGAAAAGCACCAAATTACCTCCCAAGCTCTGCTAACCCAAAAAATTTCCTAGGGGAAAAGTATTCCCTGGGCCCGCAAGCCCACCTTTGGGAAAAAATTCTTCCCAGTGCCCGCAGACCACTTTTGGGAATAATTTCTCCCTAGGCCCGCCGCCTACAACTTAAGAAATATGAGGATTTATGAGGACTTCTTTATATCATTGGAAAGGGGGAATATTTTCCTATCTAATGGAAATGATTTCAAGAAACCCTAAGTGCATTAAATATATGAAAAATAAGGTTGAATTACAAAGATGAGTTTGAGAGTGGGTAATCGGGGAAATTACCCTTTTTAACTCTAAAGCATGGGTTGACGACGTTTTAAAGGGTCACTTTAGGGGATAAGAGAATGTTTTTCTAACCTATGTAAAAATCATAAAAACAAATATTTCTCAAAAATACAAAATAAAATCTATCTCAAGATAGACAGCGACATTTAAATTTTCACCAAAGGACAAATAATTCAAGTTTTTGTCATCCAAATCGCAAGTTTAATCGACTACAATCTTATAGGTTTTTAAAAAAAATCATTGAATTAAGTTTTTAATACAACTAAAATTGTTCATTTTTTAAAAATATTAGTAGTTTGGAAACTAGATTCCAGATGCTATGATTCATATTTATATATTTTTTTCTAATTTTCAGTGCACACATTGCTAAAAATCATTACAAGATGAGGTTTTGTTGTTTTTTGCAATATGACGTCCACTTATGACCCTTTTTTGGCCCCCCAAATTGTTGCACTTACCCATTTTAGTTCTTCAACTCTATCTCAATGTCGACATTGAGGAACATACTTAGTTGAACATTTAGTTCTCTTCACACACTCTTGCATTGATCCCTTAAATTAAACAAACTTAGAGTACACATATTAAAAAATAAGAGCATGCTAAATGAAAATATATCCAAAGAAAGAAACAAATAATGTAAAAATAATCCATAAATTGAGGTGAATGTGAAGCATACCTAACAATTCATTTATAAATATAATGTAGCCCCAAATGAAGTACATAAAATACAAGCAAAACAAAAGAGCACGACCATGCTTGAAAAAATAAAAATAAATAGAACTAATAAACCCCAAAAATGAGGTGGTAAAGATCGAATATATTGTAACACTTTTAAAATACAATTATGTTAGTTTTAAAATAGTTTTTCTATTTATATAATTGAAAAACTACTTCCTAAAATCATAAAATAACCTAAAATATTTGTATCTCTCGAAAAAAATTATGCTTCAATTCTTATTAAAAATTTGTAATCTGATAAGGAAATGTGATCAAACAACACATTAAATAATCATATATCCACAAATAAAAATTAAATATTATCACCAAATATAGTTGACTTGAGTCCATCTAAAGAAAATGGATTTAAAAACTGGTTTCAAAAGGCATTCATTACACACCTTCAAAAACATAACCAATGGCATAGATGTTACAAGTGAATATCAACATAATTCAATACATACATATTCCATCTGAAGGCATAAATATTTTCCCCTAAGAGTTCTACTTTATTCAATAGAAACCTATATTAAAACATGATGAATGAAATTATGTATTAACATTTTAACTCCTTAACTATTTGTGTTGCATCCTTGATTCTAAACTTTAATTTCTCACATAACAATACCTAATTTCAAAAATAATCAACATAAAAAACTACTCTTTTCTAATGTTATGCCAAACATATTTAGATTATCAAGACTACATATATTCCTCACCTTATTGATTGTATTGAGTTATAATAGGCCTATTGGCCTATAAATATGTATCTTTTATCACCGATCTCAATGTTATTTTTGGAATAAAATTTAACCTAACAACGAATATTCAATAGAAAGGGGCATGAAATTTTATAGAATTTAAACTTTATAGAAACAATATATACAAATAAGAATATATTTTAACACAATTGAACTATAAGTACAAAATAATAAAAATCCTAAATTTGTAATGACAACATCTCCACCACCCATCTCTTCATTTCGAGTACAAAACTTTCTCGAACTCCTCTTATTTTATTTACCTTGTTTGGAAAATCCCTTTTAGGTATTGGTTTTGGAATGTCAATTCCATTTTTATCAATTTTTTTGATGTAAATTGACCGCATTTTTAAAAATTCATAGATTAGGCCAATCCTTTGAATGTGTTATTTTTACTTTAATTTTTTAAATATATCCTCCTTTATTTCATTGCAAATAAAATTTGACCTTCTATGATGAACAACATGGACAATGAACTATTTCTAAAAAAATCTTCCTCTCACCGAATGTTCCTTATGAATAATGTCCATGTAGGAATCTCAAGTTATATTGCCGGGTTTTATTGGATTCACGTATTATACATGAAAAAGGATAAATACGATAAAAAAAAATAAAAATATATACAGTAGTGTCAAATACGTCTACATGCTTGTCTTCAAGGGTATTATTGATGCAAAATTACAGCACCCCCTGAATGGCCTGATTTTGAATGGGGCATCTAGTGTAACCTGCATAACATGGGACCATCTCTCAAGCTGTGGAATTACGAACTTGAGATGGTCCTCCGGAGAAGAAGGCGGGCTTCCTCTACCTAATCCTAGTGTTAAACTACTTCTAAGGAAGGAAATGCGACTATCTAATCCTTATCTAACAATTCCAAGGACCAAGGAGAGAGAAAGAACATGAAAATTAAGAAATCCTACACTACAGAGGTGATAACACCAAGAAAAGGGGTGAAATATCCTGCTAAGGGAGAATACAAAAATAAAATGGAGTTGAGAGAGGCCAAACCAATGTGACACAGACCTAGATCTTCATTTACCACTAAATCTCCATGAAACACAACATCTTGCACCTACAAATGAGACATACATGCACATAAAAACAACAACAAAAATAGAGGGGCAAGGAGATACAACAAAACAATGCAAGGGTTGAAAGAACACCACAAACACAATTTTATTGCTCTTAGAATATGCATAGTCCATTACATTATTGAAATAGAGGCACAAATACACTTGTCAGGCCCATGAGAGGGTTTGTAACTCAATGGTGTTGAGAAAAGTTTTTTACAGAGTTTCCCAACATCCCAAAATGTCTTCTTTCTCCAATTAGAAGTGTTTACAATATATAGAAAATGAATGAGAGAAAGAGAAAGAGTGAAACTCGGATTTCTTCTCTCACCAACCAACAACTACAATTAAATGGTCTGAAAATGGCATGGGTGCCCTTACAAATCATCTTACATACCCACTTTAGCTTCTACAAGAATAAATGGGGTATCATACTTCATTAATTGCAGTGGTTGGGCACGAAACTTCGTTGTGGTGCATTGTTTCGACGTTTCTATGTTGGATATGTTTTCCAATTTTTCGCACATCTTAAATATGTATTTCCATGTAGAGGACATCATGCTCGCTCAAAAAGTCTAATTTTAAGAAAATCGAGCTTTGGATCAAATGTTATGGCCTATCAAGTTCGTGGATCCGGGCGCAAGGCACGAAAGGGAAATAGAGGGAAGGCGCGTGCGCACAAAGTGCACACGGGAGGAAGGCAAACTTGCAAAAGGAATTGAAATAGGGTGTGCAAGTGTTCAAATGAAGCAGGGGCATGCAATGCATAAAATAAAAAGAAGGTGCGCGATAGGAAGGGTGTGAGCAAGCGCGTAAGAGGAAGAGCAGGGACTTAGCCAATTTTAGGCAAGTCTGCAGAGGGTCGCACAAGGAGGAAGGTGTGGAAGGCGTGCATGCAAGAGGAAGGCGACGAAGGGAAAATTGAAGGAGAATGTAAGGGGAGAATAAATAAGATGCGTACGGGTGTGCGTGAAGGAAAGAGGGTGCATGAAAAATATATCATACAAGTGCATAAGAGGAATGCCAGGGGACTTAGTTGTTTGAGAAGGCAAGTCTCGCAAAGGGATGCACAAGGAGTGCGCAACATGATAAGGAGAAGGTGGGTGCACAGAAGGAAAGCGCAAAGGGAAAAATGAAAAGGGATAGCAGAATACAGAGGAAAGGGAGCAAGGAGGCATAAAGGAAGAAAAGCATGCGGGCGCGTGGAAGAACTACAACGTATGTAAAATGCCAAGTGATAAATCTTGCAGACGCATAACGTGAAATGTGAAGCATCATAGTCAGAATGAATATACAAGTTATCAAAAATAACTACGAGAGTTATTTGGATAACAAGTATTTCCTTTACACGTGTGATATATATTCTTTCTCGCATCTTATGAGGCACACAAAATGTTAAAAATAGTAAGCCCCACAATTTCTAACCTATCAACTACTTAATAAATACGGGAGTATACAAATGACAGAAAACAAAGACCATCCATTGATCCTATCTCACTCATTTTGTGGTCTTTTCTCTTCAATAATTCATATTACCAAACTATAAAATGTTTATAAGAGAATATTAATAATCACAATATTATGCACATGAATAAGAATAAGTTAATCTTTATGCTTAAGAAATCAAAATAGAGCATAAAAATTTAAAATTTAACTTTATCAATTAGTATCGCAACCCTCGTGGTTATTCATATAAGAAAATAAACATAAGGCCATTCCCAAAACCCTAAGATGTTATTCATATAAGAAATTAAACAGAAGGTGATACCGGAAAGCCTATTATGTTATACAAAGAGGGGAAATGTAACTTTATCATCACTCATTTACCATTAAAAAAGATAAAATAGGATTTTTCATTTACCTATAATGCAAAACACGGCCTTGCATATATCATTAGTAAATAGTGAACTATAAACTACCTTTTCTAGATACAAACGACTATTTTAATAATCATATATTTTCTAATTGCAGTCATCCTAAAACGTATTAGTAAATAAAATTATAGCCAAATTAAGAAGAATCAACATCTTATTGAACATTCGAACATTAGTAAAACACATAATGTTAAGTGGATTTCTATAAAATTTTAATCATAAAAAATAGGGATATTGTGCCTTGGTGACATACCTACCGGTAGTTACCTACTTCGAACCCTCAAAATTTGAGAATATGTGACATGTCTATAGGTTATACTCCCAATGGGAATTTTCTTAAACGTTGAAGATGAGCATGTTTGAATGCAGAGAGAAAGGTCAAATGATGATGTGTTACATAGATTTAGGATGTTATCAAAAGTCATAATTATTGAACATTATTTCTTGGGATTAGTCACACATCATTATTTCAGTGTGTCGTTTATCGTAAGTTTAAATCAGTTCACAACATTTTTGAAGCCAAAAATGTCTCGAAAATTTTCATGCTTATTTTTTTATGAAAAGTAAAAAAATTTTATATTTTGTTTGCCCCATTGTCATGGCATTCACTTCCATTACGTCTTCTCGTTTTTCATTATTACATGTTTATTTAAAAATATATATATTTATAAATTTTCACGTCTTCTATGCAACCGAAATTATTTTATCAATATTTATGATGGTAAACTGGTAGCAATTATATAGAGTTAGCATTATTTTATATGTATTGGTTCGAAGAGTAGGTGAATGGTAAGGTTGTATGAGATAAAGATAAGTTGGACTTTGAATTTTATGGCTTGTAAGTTGTAACACTCAATACCAGCAACCATATTGTTGCCAATGGTTGTTATGGTCACATTGTAAGGTGGTATACATATGTATTACAGTGTAGTGGTTTTAGGCAGATGGTAGTTTTCATTGTGATAAATAGTTAAACCATTGCATTACATAAACTTGTAATTTGATGCATCAAAGTCTTATTACAAATATGTGTATAGATAAGGAAATGTGATCAAACAACACATAAAATAATCATGTATCTGCAAATTAAAAATAATAATTATCACCAAATATAGTTTACTTGAGTCCATCAAAATACAATAACTTCAAGAACTAGTTTCAAAATCCATTCGTTACACACCTTCACAAACATAATGAATGGAATAGATGATACAAGTGAATGGTAAATTGGTAGAAGTTATATTAAGTTAGCAGTAATTTATATTTATTGGTTCTAAGAGTAAGTGAATGGTAAGGTTGTACAAGATAAAGATAATTTGTACCTTTTAATATAATGTATTGCAATTTGTTCTTCTCAATATCAAAGATCTTGATATTGTTACCCATAGTTCATATGGTCACATGGTAAGATGGTATACATATGTATTATAGTGTATTTGTTTTAGGAAGATTGTAGTAATGATTATGATAAATAGATAAACCATTACATTAGATAAAGTTATGATTTGATATGTCGAATTCAAACTATACATATGTACCGATAAGGAAATGTGATCAAACAAAACATCAAATGATCATGTATCTACAAATTAAAATTAAAAATGATCACAAAATATAGTTTAATTAAGTCCATCATAGGAAATATATTCAATAACTAGTTTCAAAAGGCGTTCATTAGAAATATTTAAAAATATAACAAACGACATCAATTGAAGCTCCATTCAAGCAATGGGGAATGGATTTCATTGGTGAGATTTTAGACCCTTCAAGTGTTGGCCATAAGTGGATTCTTATAGCCATTGATTATTTCACCAAGTGGGTGGAGGCAATCCCCACCAAAAGAGAAACACACCAAATTGTCATGGATTTTCTATTGAACCATATCATCTGCAGGTTTGGGGTGCCAGTCAAGATTGTTGTTGACAATGCCATGAGATTTAGAGCTAAACCTTTGATGGAAATGTGCAAGGAGTATGGGATCAACTTGACATATGCCTCCAATTACAATCCCCAAGGAAATGGACAAGCTGAGTCCAGTAACAAAAACTTGCTAAAGATTATCAGAAGAACCTTGGAGCTAAACAAGAGAAAGTGGGGTGAACAGTTGAAGTTTTTTGTTTGGGCAGATAGGATCACTGCTAAAAGAGCCACTAGAAAGAGTCCATTTGAGTTGGTGTATGGAACTCAAGCCCTACTACCCCTACATATGCAATTATCCTCATATCAGTTCATTCAACAACTAGAGGATCAAGAGGTAGGTCCCTATGATGCTCACATTAACTAGATTTTTGAACTTGATGAAGAGAGGAGGGCATCCCACCAGAGGCATGTAAAGTTCAGAGCAAGGTTGAAGAATTTATTTGACAAGAAGGTCACTCCCAAGGCCTTCAATGTTGGAGATCTTGTGTTGTTATGGGATAGCAAACATGAGGATAAGGGCAAGCATGGCAAGTTTGACTCATTATGGATGGGCCCTTACTCCATTGATATCAAGATTGGTGAGCATACCTTCTTCCTTAAGGACTTAGATGGTGAACTGCTCGAATTTCCTATTAATGGCAGGCATTTGAAGAATTTCTTGGATTGATTCCCCTAAAATCAAGGAAAAAATCTTGTGTACAGTGTATAGTTTGTTGTTTGTCTCTTTTCTTTTGTGTTTTTGTTCGTTCTGGTCCTCAGTGACCTATTTTTCTAGTTTTTCTGTTTTTTTTTGGAGATGGCTCTGTTTTTCTACTCTAAAAATTGAATCTATTGCATAATTTATATTTTTTCAATTAGTCTACCTTTGTTCTTGTGGCACTCATAGGGAGCGCCGATCCCCGAGTCAGAGCTGATGTTGGTGCTCAAAATAGTCTCGCCCCAGTTTTCCTTTCAAAATATATCGATTTACGGCCTGTGTCACTTTATTTTTCCCGTGTTGTGCCTGGTTAATCTTTGTTGCCATTTTTAATCTGTTCATGGGTCGTAGATCACTTATGGGTCCATGGTTTTCTCCTTGTTTATTTTTTCCTCCGAGAAAAGGTCTGTAATTTGGGTCTCTCATTCTCTGTTCATCTAAAAACTCATGTTCTCCCATATTTTCTGTTCTCCACGGCCGATTTGTCTTCCTCGTTGTTTCTTCCCTAAATACTTGAAGAAAAATGAATGGATGTGTCTTTGATGGACGTATTTGAGCCTTGTAACATTTCTAAATTCTTTGTCCTTGGAGAAATTTTCATTTTCGGGCTCAAATGATCATTTTTCTATATTTTACGATTTGATGGGTGTTTCTCCCGGTCAAATTTACATCCTTGCATTGACAGGGATATGGCACTTTTTGGTTGGACGTGAATCAGCTAGGTACTTCAAAATTTATATGAATCACCTCAACTTAAAAATGTGTCCACATAGAGGAACGTCGCTCGTTTGAAGATCTCGCTTTTGTTCACCTTGAGTAGCACCGTGGAGGACACGTGGAGGTTTTCATTGCTTTTCCTGGAATTAGATAAATTTTATGAAGCTAAAATAGTTTTGCAGAGAACAACGACACGTGGTGAGAGCTCACTCGCTAAGAATCTTGTAAAGAAGCACTAGGAGGACACTTGGAGGTCTCCACTCACATTGCATTTTACTTGGAATTCTCAACGGCCAAAGGAGAGTGCCCCAGAGCATGAGACTTCGCACTTGCGGCTGAGCTTCGAGATTTCAAATAAATTTTTCCAGGCTATGACCCATGACGGGCCAACACTTATCGAAGGTCTCAATTTTTGGGGACCATCTCAAGGTGTGCCATAGTGACATGTGGCAGTTTGATAAGTCAAAAGGAGTGGGGAAGCGAACCATCGAAGGTAACTTAGAGTTTTTTTGTCTTATGCTCAAAAGGGTTAAGATATCAAAAATGGCTTCAGAAGCCCAATGGAAGAAAGTCCAAAGCTTTCTCCAGTCAAAAGCAGAGTCTGAAGCCTTCTGAGGAAATTTAGAAAATTTTCCCTTTCTAGGAAAAAGAGTTAAAAATGAAAAATAAACTTTAAGCGTATAAGGGCGGAGCTGTGGGGAAAAATTGGAAAATGTTCCTTTTTCCAAAAAGAGGGTCAAATGACAAAATTTATCTATGGTTCCTTTGGGACCCACCTGAGGACACATGTGAGGCTCATTTCTCGAGGAAGAGTCTGCAAACAAAATGTGAAATTTTTCAAATTTTCCAAAAGTTGTAAAAATTCAAAGGAAACCCCTGAGTCTATTCTTAAGTTTTAATCTTCCACGTGGACGACCCAAATTCAAAGTAAAGATCAACAAGAACTGAGAGTTTGAATATGATTTTCCCCTCATTTTTGTAAACATGCCTAGAACTCGTGAGTCTTCATGATTTCTTAGTATCTCCTACACGCAAGATAGAGAGGGGAGTTAATTTTGATATCTGATTTTGGCGGGGAGATATGGAATATGTCTTTCTCCATTAAAATGGTCTAACTTTCGTGCTCGATCGGATTTTCTATTTTTCTTCTCCTAAGCACACAAGGAGCGAAATTTGTGGATCAAAGGCGAAGTGGTTGGCGAATTGAAGAAAGAATGATCTACCAGAGGAAGGAGTTGAATGCGGGAGATATTTGATGAGATCTGACCCTTGAACACCTGGTAACTTTTTAGAGATGTGATTTTGGGAATCGCAATCATGATCATGGCAAGCATTGGTGGCACTCAAGGTCTGGATTTTTGGGGGAAAGGGGCTCTATTGTAAATGTTATAAATGACACAAATTTTTCGTGCAAATGGTTGGAGTGTTAGGGGTCGGGACTGATTTTTCTAATAGAAATCTTGATACAAATACACCCATCCTTATTTGAGAAGTGTTTTTAGAAGCTTGTATATCTCCTTTTGTATCAAATTTGATCGTGTCAAGGTGGTTGCGAGTGTACAACCACTGACAAGCTCTAATATTGTTCTAGAAACTTTCCCCTAATGATAAATTTGATCAAATATGAGTTATTTTGCGTTGTCTTGAGAAAAATGTGTCTGTTTCATCTCTGAATATATGTTGGTAGTTTTTCTTGTTTCTGTTGCAATCTTGTATTAAAATCTAATTCAATCACATAGGCCTAAATCCTTGTGATAGTTTAGTGGCATCTGCAATTTCATTTCTCGAAGAGCTTTCATCCGGGATTGGAATAAAATATTTAAAATCACTATTCTTTCATCTCATTGAGATGATTTGTCCGTAAGCCTCTGGGTTTACCTTAGGCATGATTTGACTCAAATCCTAATGCTTTGTTAGATTTTCTAACTCGAGCCTTTGTGATAAAATCTGAAATATTGTGTGAAAAAGTGCTAATCTGGGCCTTCATTGAAGCACACATTCTAGTTAAAGAAACATTTTAGCTATTCACTCACATTATGTTGGTTTAACCTTTCATTTTGTAAGATTCCTCAAGGATCTGGTGAATCAAGTTCATCCTGCCCCACCTCCCACCAAAAATTTATTCAAAAACAACCAATCCTACCTGTACTACCCCTATTTGTCCTGTGTGCATACAAATGCATAATCTCTATTACCAAAACATGCAGAAGCAATCAGGGTCCCAAATGTCTTTAGTAACCTTTTCCTTATTGTGAAAATATCTCCATGATCTAGAAGTGACAACTCGTGAGAGTCAGATTTGGTGTGTTGATCATATTTTCCCAAGGTCTTCTCTATAAAATTTATGCAAAATAAGGATTTATCATTGTTCTTAAATAATAGAGGTTACAAAATAGGTTCTCTTACCTTGGTTGAAAGGCACAACCTAAAATAGTTAGGATCAGATCACATCCTTTTAAGGTGCTACCCACTCCTTTCGAAACCTGAGTGCTAACAAGTCAGATAGATTGCTTCCTAGCTACAAAATGACATACATGATTATCTATCTACCTCTGAGTGTCCTGTCAAAATCCATGATGCTGCTCGGTCTTTGAAGGAGATTAAATTTGGGTACCAACAACTTGCTTGATGGTGTTTTGATTTATATGTAGATGAATTTGGAGTTATATTAGATATTTATTTTAGATGATTTGATTTGGCCACAAGGAAAAATGAGGTGGTTGTGTTTTATAGGTAAACATTTTACAACAAACATCGGGGGTTGAAGACCAACCACATTTGAATCCTAGATGAATTCGACAAGGGTCACCATGGCAACATGTATTTGTTTGTGTGTTTGTTTTATTTTTTGTTAGGGGTTCCCATGGGGGGGATCACCTTTAAATGTGACCAAGGGGTTATGTGTATTCTTTTATTTATTTTATTATGTTTAAATTTTAGTATGTGGATTTTAGTGATGTATTTTCCCCTTTATTATTTATTTTATTTGTTTCTAGATTAGTGAGTAATCATGTTGTTAAATAAATTAAAATGGGTCAAAAGAATGCATTTATTAGAGTTTATGGATCTTGGATTATGTGTTGTAAGTTATGTGTAAGTAGCTTTGAGTGTGAAACACTCCACCTTCCTTTGAAATTCAGATGGGTCTAATTTTGGAGGCTTGTGGGACAAGTTAAACTTTTCCCACACCTCTTAAATTGTCATGCAAACCCTCTTCTATGGGTTGGGGAGTCAAAATTAGGCCTTATTATGCATTTTGGGAAGACAAGTTGTAAGTTCTTATTGCACCTTCTTACATGAAATTAATTTTTGTCCTTAAGGGGTGTGGGCTTAGATTGTGTGTGTAAGTAAAATGTCATTTATTCACCCACTTATTAATTGTGTTTTGGAGTTTGAAGTTGAATTTAGAGGTGGATTTGAGGATGAGTGATGTGACATCCTACATGGAGCCACATCATCCTCCTCTCTCCCTTTTCTATTTATTCAAATTCTTTTGTTGTTTTGGGAGTTACTTCAGGGGTTACTTCATGTTGGTCTAGTGCTCTTGTAATTGGAGAGAGTTAGAGGATTTTGGATGCTTGTGGATTTGTTAGCTCTTTGGGAATATTTGGATTTGAAAAATATTGTTGTTGAACTTTTGGATCAAGCTCTATCATGGAGAGGTAGGAGCTTGACTCTTGTAAAAATGTTTTCTTTTTGTATTGTGCTTATGTGAATGTTTTTGAATGTTTGGTATGTTTGTTGGTTGGTTAGGTAGATTTCCTAGGTGTGGTGTAGGAGAAGATTATGGGGATCTTTGTGGGGAGGCATAAGTGGTACTTGGGGAGGTATAATATTATGTAGGGGTTTGAGATGAATATTTTGGTGGGTTTTTAAGGTGATCACCCATTCTTCATTGGGAGGTATAAGTAACTTCCCCCATAGATCTTGCTGCTTTGGCTTTTGCATGATGAAGCCTGAGTATTTTTTTGTTTTTCCTCCTATGGTTGTAAGTGCATTATTTGGACTGTGATATGATTGTGAAATCTATTTTGTGTTGTGGAATCTTGGAATCTATTTCCTATTATAATGTGGTTGGGGCTCGGGGGCCAATGAGGAGGATGACTTCTCCTCTTCATTAGAATTCTTGGTTTGGTGGAGGGCGTTGCCTCTCCCTCTCTTCTTTGTTGTGATAAAATGAAACCTGGCAGATCTCTCTTGTTGTTCTTTCTTGGAGATTTGTATGAAGACAATTTTGCATTCCTCTTTGGGTTCCTTATTGCAAAAATTCCCACTTTAAGTGGATGACTTGTAATAATATTTGTAGTGAAAATTTGCTTTGTTTTAGGATATGAAAGTTGTATTAGTATGTGAAAAGGAATGAGAAAGATTTATTTGGTATATTTTGGCAAACAGAAAATAAGTGTAAAAGGAATTATTTCATTTAATTGGAGTTGATTTACTTTCCATCAAAATGGTGTTACTCTTGGTTGAAATCTGTTGTTGGAATTATTTTTTTGCAAACTCTCTGTTTGAAGGCTAGAAAAGTTTGTGTTATTTGAAAGACAAGTTTTAAATAAAAATAGAATTGCATTCTTGATTTTCACATATTGAAGGAGAGTTAAACATTGTAAAATTTGAATAAATGAACTTAAATTTTTAGAGTATGGAAAATGAAGGAGATCAATTCTAACTTGTAAACACGTAGATTTCATTTAGACTCACTATAAGACCTACAAATAAATATCGAAAAACATATAGAGTAACCTACAACAATGAAAGACAAGATAAAACATTAAAACGAACTAAGGATGATCAAAACACATTCCAAAATAGTTTGTATTGCCCTTGCAATTTACACAGTTCATCTTTAATCGGACAAGAGGAAAAATAATGCAATTTCACAGAAAAGAAAGGAAATTCATTTTTGAATACTCAACCATTATTATTTTATCCTTGCAAATCCATCCAATTTCTATCAAGTGTGATTCTCCATGTTGGTTTGGCATGTTGGAGAAGGAAGAATAGTGGATCAGATTAAATCTAGCAGTTGAAAAGTTTAGTTCACATTTTTATGGCAGGAAAGACATTTTCTTAAATTTCACCCATCTAAGTTTGTTGAAAATAAGATTTTGTGCTTCCTATGCAAAGAGGAGTTCAATCCCTTTCCAAAAATTCCTTATTTTCTCAAATCTGAGCTTCCACTTAAAATTTACTACCTTTTGAATTATTTACTTTGTTGGTTTCAAAAAACTAACTCAAAAAAAGAGGGGGAGTTTTTGTCAATCGGATCTGCGGGTCCAAAAATTACATAGGGAAATTTATGCAAAAATGCAAAAGTCACAAGTTCTCCCATAGGTCCGTAAGCCCAATATTTCCCTTTGTAAAAACAAAATATACTTCCATGGGTTCGTGGGCTTGCACCTTCAAACTTTTTTTTGAAAAATTGGCACAAAACCTTAAGTCTCTCGAACCATCTGCTTCCCCACTTGTCACTGTGGGTCTGACACATGGCTTCTTTAGGCATCGTCGGAGGCACAAGTTGTTTTGAACCTTCATGCTTTTTAACAAAAAAGAAAACATTTCTAAGTTTTCTGCGACGGTTCGCTTTCCCCATTGTAGCTTTTGGGTCGGACATGTGGCGTCTCTAGGCGTCGGCGGAGGCGGGGATGTTTTAAAACCTTTTCGCCCTTTCAAAAAAAAAAGTTAAAAATCCTAAGTTCCTCTAACAACCCGCCTTTCGACGTTGGCTAAATTTTTGGACACATGTCCTTGCGTAACCTTAGATTTAGTTTCTTCTTTGGGCGTGAAGCCCATCTATGGGCTCGTGGGCGTGCACAGTGTGTAACTTGTGCTTTTACCAAAAGTGCAAATTTCCAAATTACCTCCCTAGATATGCCAACCCGAAACCTTTCCTGGTGAAAATTATTCCCTGGGACCTCAACCCCACTTTTGGGAAAAAATTATTCCCCAGGTCTGCAAGCTCGCCTTTGGGAAAAATTTCTTCCCCAAGCCCGTAGGCCCACTTTTGGGAAAAATTTCCTCCCTAGACCTATTGACTCGTAACTTAAGAAATATGGGAGGATTTTTTTATATCATTGGAAAGGGGAATAAATTTCTTATCTAGTGCAAATTTTTTCAGAAACACTAAGTGTGTTAAATATGTGAAAAATCAAAGGGTTGGAGTGCAAAGACGATTCTTAGAGCGGGTAAGTGGGAAACTACCCCCTTTAACTTAAATGTTTAACTCTAAAGCATGGGATGACCTTTTTAAAGGGTCGCGTTTTGGGATAAGAGAATGTTTTTCTAACCCATGTAAATAAGAACCTTAGTTATTGTTTAGACCTCGTGAAATTGAAAACCTTGGGCATTTAATTGTTTTTGCCCCTTTGACCCTATAAAATTAATTAAGAAATATTTAACTATAGTGTTAATTTAATTTTTATTAAATTAACACCTAAGAGAAATTTAACTTTATTTGGATTAATTATACTTAGTAATTTTGTAATGTGGATCTAATGTTTGTTACAAAGGGATAATTTCATTTATTAAATTATAATTAAATTTGAATCTTTGTTGTGATGAAAGTTGCTTGAAGCTTGGTAGTGGTCATGCTTTTGAAAGACAAAAATTATTCCATAATTTTTCTATCTAAACCTATTTTTTTCTTGGGTATCGAGTGGTCATTTTAGAGGGCGTTATATCTATCATCTAGCATCATACAATTAATTTGATTTTGGCATTCATAAAAATCATAATTCTATTCAAAACATCCAACATATGCTATGCATCCAAATTACGACATGTTAGTATAAAAATTAGAATATCACAACTCAACATATATAACTGTCTATCATCACCATCTAGTGCATCATAATAAAAATGTAAACCACATAATGTCAATAGTCTAAATATCTGCATAGTCCATCATCTACTGATCAAAATATAATACTCAAATGTCTAAGTATCAGTCCAACAATATCAACATCAAAATGAAATAGTGTCAAAGAGGAGTGGGCACTATAATTAGGGTGTCACAAGAGTGTTTCACATGGCCAATGAGTTTTTAGGATTTGTATTTACTTCATGGTGTTCTCATTGTGTATAGTGTTCTCTATTTGTTATTAATGGTTTACAATTAATGATTAGGAATGATTGTTTGTGTTATTCATAGTGAATTACCAATGTTCAAGTGGATCACATGATCACTTAACATGTTGAATGATTGTTCAATATCAAGAATTTATCCTTAGTAGTGTCCTCATCATGTATCTAGAGTTATGTGTTTAGTGTTAATATTTCATATTCCATGATGTCACATACATGTGAACATGACTAAAAACCAAATTAAACCATTACAACCATAAGAAAAAAATATTAAACATTGATATCAAAAACAAAAATCACCAATGTAACTTTGTAAACACAAAATTAAGATCATTTGAAACATTTAATTATTATTTACGTTTACTTCATTATGTTATACAATTTGCAAGGTTTTTGTTAAGTATTTAATGCTGAAAGTTTATGTCAATTCTTTATGGTTTATGATATAGTGTGGAGGTTTTTGTTCTTATGGTTTATGATATATTGTTAATGATGTCATATAAATGTTTACATTATTATCCAACGAGAGAAATTAGTTTTAAAACCCTAATGTCATGTTTACATCAAGCATTCATTATAAGGATTGAATGTATAGTAGTTATGTTTTGTATTTAAGATTTATGGTCTATTATCTATGATTTAAAATTGTTCATGTTTAGAATTTCAATTTTAGTATTGAACATTAGCATTCACGATTTGTTTATATGATTTATGGTTTACAGTTTATAATTTGGGGTCAAGTGTCCAATACTTAAGTCATATGGTTTAATAATTCGTATAAGTGTTGTTATTGAATGGAAATCCTTTTACATTTAGTGCATTTGATGAATTTCTTAACATGTTGAAAGTGTGTTTAAGGAATTATTTTATCATCTACACTTTCTTCATTATGTTATTTAGGATGGGAGGTTTGTGCTATGTGTATAATAATATTAATATTATGTATGGAATCGAACGAGTTAATATTTACACTTACTATTTGTTATATTGTTGTTTTAATAAAATTAAATCTTTAAAAATACAAGTAAATTGATAACATAAATTTTTATTATTATAGAAAATTAATTCGACGGAAATGATATCCATGAGCAGTAAGCCTTAGATATAGATAAAATACTAAAAAAATTCTATCATGGCATAACAACACAACCAACTATTATAAAAGAAAGGGAATCTAAAAGAGAATTATTATTTTTAACTCTGCTAATAAGTATTAAAACCCTTGAGTGTTGTTCATACAAGAAAAGGCATCTAAACAAAGCATTAATAGTTTTAAATTTAACTTTGTCAATAAGTATTGAAATCCTCGAGTGTTGTTCATATAATAAAATCAACAGAAGGCCATTCCACAAATCCTATTTTGATAAAAAAAGGTGGAAAATGTAACTTTCTCATAAATCATTCACCTTTTTTTTATTATTGGCAAATAGTTTTTTGAAAGGGACTATACCCTTGAGTACAAAAGATGGCCTAGGAGCCAAAATAGGAATGAGAACTAGAGAGAAAAGGATCAAAATCCAAATGTGACAATGAAGCTCAAAGTAGCCAAAAAACAACTACCCAAACAAGACAAAACAACAAAAATACTGCAAAAAAGCAGTAGAGAGACTGCAAAAAATAGCATAAAAACATACAAGAACAACTAAAGCATCTATAACTACTTTTTGCCACTTTGTCTATCTTTGGTCTTGATATTCTTCCAGAATGGAACATACCCAAAGTTTTCATCTGGCAAGATCATTCTTATCCAATTTGCTTTCAATGGACCTTTTAATTTCCTTATCATTACCCCAAAGTGTTGTCGGAACTCTGCTGAGGTTGGAGACACTTTTGAGACGCCGTTGCTCAATGAACTCCTCAATTGCCCTAAAGATGGCCATGTTGTAATCATGTTGAGTTTTGGCCTTCCCTAAACGGGATTCTAAGGAGTTCAACTTCTTGTAGATATCAACAATCAGCTGCTTATCAATATCCACCTCCTCCTCCTTCTTCCTCTTACCTTTCTATTTTGCCAAGTTCTTAACCTCATCCTTCAACAGTTTCATATCAGCCTCTAAGGCTTCCAGCCTTTTTGAAGAGCTTTCCATATGCACATCCCGGGGACTGGCACTGCTAATATTCAAGAGGTCATGTGCAATTTCAATTTCATGAGGACCCTTCTCCACAACAAGAGTCTCAAGGTTAAGCTTTCTAGAAGCCCTGGTAACCGGTCTGTTCGAGGTGGAGGTGAAGTGGGGGCGGGAGCAGGGAGTAGGGGAATGAAAGAAGAAGCACTGACGGCCGGCCAGCGGGGGGGTGACAGTAGCGGTGGCGGGGGCAGAGAATGGAGAAACAGGGTTGGCAGCAGCAGAACCCAAAGCACGGGGAACCGAGCTAGGAGAGGATGGGAGACCAGGATACTTAAGAAGACAACATTTATGTAGCAGCAAAATAAGCCCCTGGTGTAAAGGAACTGCCCGGTATGCTTTTGAAACTCCAAAATGGAGCGCTCAAGAGAGTTCAGCAAGTAATGGGGAAACAAACCATGCGATTCCTACGGAAGTGGTTAAGAAAGATAAGGTGCTTAGCAGGTACAGTGACAAACCTTCCTTCCAAGGAGATGAACCGTATCATCATGCGAGTAACCTCATCATAAGGCGGAGGGATCGAGCTAACAAGCAGGCCTGCTGTAACGTAGATCAACTTCTCAGATCCCTCCACAAATCTCCTCTCTTCAACATCTGTGTCGACCCATAAATCATTCACCATTAAAAAAAAGATACAACGTGATTTTACATTTATCTAGAGTATAAAACATGACCTTCCACGGATAATTAGTAAATTATGAATGTGAAATTACATTATATACATAAAATTTTCTACTTAAAGATAAATGATGTTTCCATACCACATGTAAAAATGAATCAAAAATATATAATTGTACAATTCTACGAAATTAAGGTGAAGCTTTAACATAAAAACCCGATAATTAAGATGGACAAAAATTATATCAAAAGATACCTTCAACCAAATATTTTTATTAAATTAATAAATCTAATAATATAAGAACTTGTACTTGATGTTTCCAAGTTCACTATTTAATAAATGGTTTATAAAACCCGTTAAATTATCTAAAATACATGCATTTAAATGATATTAAGCATTTAAATGTTATATAAAATTCAAATTTATTACAAATCTAATGCTAAAAGTCCAATATATGGATTTACAATACAATGCAAAATAAAAAAGTGTATTTCTCCTCATCATAATGTTTAAAAGCTATTTTTTTGGTACACTAAGTAAGTGTAATAAGTTGGGGGACTAAAAGTGGAAATTAAATCTTGAATTTTACAAACCATGATCGCACTTTATAAACCGAGATTGTATTTTTAAAAACCATGATTGCGGTCTCTTTTGTTAGGTTGGGAAATTCTGAACATAAGACCGCGATTGCATTTTATAAACCAAAATCACTGCTTTTTTAAAGTACGATCGTGGTTTATAAACCACAATCACGATTCTAAACCACGATTGCGGTCCTTCGATACAAAAATTAAACAGCCACGACCCTCATTTTTCTCCACCATTTTCTCTAAACCATGAATTTTTCCATTATTGACACTCACCCTTTGCATTAACCTTCCAAATTACAATTTTTACTTCTAGATCTTGATAATTTACATGATGGTACCTAAACAAAGAGGCAAGACCTCATTTTTGATCAATTTTCTTGCATTTCGAGTTTTTTTGGTGTTTTTCATGGGTTGTTAAATATTTTCTTTATGTATAACTTTATTTTGTTTTATCATTTGCTCGGCAATCTGCTAATCCTCCAATTCCTCCAAACGTTTCGCACTTTCTAAAAACCCTCAAAGTATTCCTTCACCTCCTCAAAACCCTTCTCTAAATGTTCTTCCACCTTCTATGACTCCTACCATCCCCACAAAACCAATAGGAACCCAAGGTGATATAATTACAAAAATTTGAGAAAATAAAATTGTCATTTTGAACCTTATTCACACTATCAAAAAAATCATTCCACAAATCCAATCCACATGACTTTAGCAAACACACTTCAAAAATTAATTGGAAAAGTTGATTGTGTAAGAAATGCAATAGATAGCTGGAATACTTTTAGAGCTGATTGTAGGCTTTGGTATGCAAACAAATTATCACATGCGGTTGTGAATTTTATTTTTTTAAAAGACCACATTCATGCACTATTTACTGGACCCTAGAACCAATTCCCCCTCGCGAATAATTCCAACCTGTTCCCTATCCATTGGTGTCATGATAACCTTATTAAGAGTAATTATTTGGACCGATGGTGGATGCTTTTGATTATCCACCATGCAACAATAACGAGGTTCATCTTTATTTTTTGAATAAATTATATTGTGATTTTTTTCTTAAAGAGGTCCCTTATTATTTATACTTTTCTCGGGTTTTATGGTCGAGGAGGTGGCTTTGCATAGACTAGACTATGTGCATATATTATAGTTTTTCAACTTAGGATTCTCCACACCCAAAACCCCACAACATTTAGTCATCCCTCCTATAGTGAAGGAAGTTGTGGAGATCAACACACTACATGCATTGAGGTCTTTCACCGACACTCTAGCCCAAAGATGGTAGCCGGATTGCATTTAATGATGTTGGTGTAGGTGTCAATTCTAGAACACCGCACCTATTCGAGTCAAGTGGTGTTGTATGCGTTGTGGGTGATACATCCTTTGATATGTCATAGGATCTCTTTTTATAGATGAGATCATGGCAGGTATTTTTTTTCAAGTGTTAGCAAATGCCCCTGGTCTTTCACAGTTAATGTCACATACATAATATATATAGAAATTTTTATTTCATTTGAGATTTTAATATATATACTTGATTAGTGTAAAAACTAATATTTTTTATATTTTAAACAACGAGCCAATCACGAGACTCATCCTAGGTGTGGACATCCTAGCTCTTTGTAGCCCACGTTATAGTGTGCGCATATTTAATTTTCAAATTACTTATATTTAAAAGTTCATTTTATTACACGTTTATTATTAAATAAACATTAATGTTCATGTATGTGTTTCACGTGTACATACATATTAATATGTTTATCATTTTTAAGAAGGATCCAAGTGGGAAATCATTTGTTGTGGGCACTCAAAGCACGACACACCTCATGTTACATTAATGTAGGTTAGTTTCACATATTTTACTATTTAATGTTCAAGATTATTTAAATATTGTTAAGATAAATAATTATATGTGTTCTAGAATTTAATATATATGCATGAGCCTTAGTTCCTTACACCATTCAGCTTTGGACTTGTTTTCAATTAATGTTGATCTACATGTTATTTTTATAGCTTATGATTATCGCACAAAATCCTCCCTTTAATTCAGATTATCGAGGTTGTTATAGATGTTTCCATAGCATCTTAAAATCTACTCACATAGGTACAATGTTTCAAAAAAATTTGACAAATTTTTTTCTTACTAAATCTACAATATCAAATTATAGATGAAATTTTTAATTTGAACTCTTTATTTATATGCAATCTGGTATGAGTCGAGTACACCGTGATGACCCCTAGACACTCCCCCTTGTGATTCTACCCTTGACCCTACAGAGCATCAATGAAAAATTGATATGGATCATGAGGTTGCGGTAATATTTCACATGCATTAAAATTTCTAATTCTCTAAATTATGAATATATTTTGAATATATCCACTTCTTAAAAATTTGGGTGTCAAAAACTTGTTGTTTATGAAAGTGCACGCTAAGTTATAGGAGATCTTTAAGCCTAAGACCAAATGGATGAAATCTATAGTAACATCTCCCTTAACTACATCCACATGCCATGGACATGCTTTTACTAATAGGGATAAGAGAGGGAGGATGTTTTATGATTATTCATTATATGTATAGATATATATGACATCTAGACATGTGATACATACATTTCGTGTGTGCCTATACATGCCTTGATATATATGATCTTGTTTTGGACATTTGGTTCCCGCTCAAATTAGTCTCGCCCCATTTGTCATTGAAATCCCTTAGTTTGCGGCCTCTATCATGTTTTCTATCTCCCTGTATTGATGAATGAAAAGTATGACCTCCATTTGGTTGTCGGATTAGTCCCTTCCTTGGTCGAGGATCACTTAAAATTCCATAATTTTTTTCGTTCCTCTGTCCCTATGAAAGAGTCTCAGTAACTTCAAAGATAAAACTTTGATTTTTCCTTCTCCTTCCATTTTCCATGGCCACGTTTTTTGTCCCTATCATTTGTGTCCAAAATATATATGGAAACGTGATTAGATGTAGCTTGAGGATCACATTTGGGCCTTATATAATTTACAAAGTCTCTATCCATGGAGAAAGATTCATTTGGGGCTCAAATGGTGATTCTCCCGCATTTTACGTTTTGACAGTGTGTTTTTAGGTGAAATTTACATCTCAAAGATCATTGGAATGTGGTCCTTTTTGGTTATATGCGGCTCGGTGGGGAAATTTGAAAAATATAAGGCTCGCTTTAGACTCAAAGCTTTTCCACGTGGAAGGTCGGTGTCATTTGAAAATTTTCCATTTTGTTTGGCCTTGGAGTTACGCCAGGAGACACATGGAGATTTCAACCGCCTTGCCCGACTTAGACAAATTTTTCATGTAGTTGGTATAGTTTTGACAGGACCACGGACACATGGAGGGCTGGTGCTCATTTGACAATCCACCTCAGGGTCCCACCTTAATAATAGCGATAGGGAGACATGTGGAGGCTACCGCCGGCTCCACTTTGTACTTAAACTTTTCAAAGCAATTTTGAAAGGACTGGGACATGTGGAGGGACAATGCCTATTTGGGGACCGGCCCCTAAGTTTTATTTTGAAGAAGCACCAAGAGGACACTTGGAGGCTTTCACTCACTCGCCCTTTGCTTGGACTTTTCAACGGCCAAAGAAAAATGTCTCGGACCCTAGACATATGATGCCTTTTGCTCAACCTTCAAATTTTTAAATAAACTCTGCTAGACTGAGACACATGTTGAGCTCGTTCTTGTTTGGGGTCTCTACTTTTGAGCACCATCTCAAAATGTGTCATTAAGACACATGGAGGCTTCCGCTAGCTCCTTTTTACACTGAGACTTTTCAAAGGCCAAAAGATGTTTTTCTTGGGCCCAGGGCACGTGGAAGGCTTGCACTTGTTCGGAAACTTGTCCTCCTGTACTTCTCCTTTGTAGTTGCATCAAAGAAATAGGTGGACGAATATGATATAAAGTATAAAAGGGGTAGAATCAATAGTTTTTGTGTATTGTGTCTGTTTTTCCACAATTTTTGCTCCAAGACTCTTGGAGACATGAATATGCACTATTTTTCATCATTTTTGATGAAATTCCTTGTCATCTCTTTCTATAAGGTGCCATTGAATGGATTTAGAACTTAATTTGTGAGTCCAAGGATTGTTAAGGTTGATATTTTCAAGTTTGAATTGCTCGGGCACTTGTAAAAACATGAATTACCAGAAAATATGGATGCAACGAAGAATTGCGAGAGGAAAGAGAGGAAAAATGATGAAATGATGAAA
Source organism: Taxus wallichiana var. yunnanensis (assembly GCA_018340775.1). Lineage (NCBI taxonomy): Eukaryota > Viridiplantae > Streptophyta > Pinopsida > Cupressales > Taxaceae > Taxus > Taxus wallichiana. The sequence continues at coordinate 302,946,650 of CM031243.1, read as the reverse complement.
GTTCTAGGCGTAAAATATGAAAAATGTGTTTTCTCAAGAGTGAAAAGGATTACCTATCATATCTAGCAAGATGTAGAGCCTCCAAAAATGATTAAAAAGGGGATTTATCACATGAAAGAATCAAATGATTAGAAGGATTGCCAAAAAGTTGTGGCACAACATCGTATTCATTAGTTAAGGGCCCAAGAAACATGATCAATTCATAATTGGTCCACCTAGAAGCTTTCGGATGTGAATTTGTTAAATGTCACTTTCTAAGGCAAATTGGTAACAAGAAAAGGTCCCTCGAATATTCTTCTTTTTTGGGGAAATTTGGGATGAGTGAGCAAGTGAAATGTATAAATGCAATGAGAATACTCTTGCAAAGGTTCGGGTGTTAAATTCTTAAGAGAAAATTTGAGAAAGCCATCTTCTTGAGATATTAATCCGAGATACCTGGTTAATTATTTCTTTGTTAGATTTTCTATCATGTCAAGTTAGTTGCAGATGTTTAGCCATTGAAGAGCACTAAGATTTCTCTGGAAGCTTTCCTTGTTGATGAATCTAAGCAATTTTTAAATTAATTTGTGTTCAATCTCTAGGAATTTGTGTCTGCTTTTGTTTCTAAATTTCTACAAATAGTTTCTTTCATTCCTATTTTAATCTTACATTGACATCTTTGTGAAATCACACAGATATCATCATTTTGACAATTTAGTGGAATTTGCAATTTCATCTCAAGAACAGCCTTCATCCTGTGATGAGATAAACAAATTTAAAACCACTCCACTGTCATTTGTTGATGAAGATTATCTATAAGTCTTCGGTGTAGCTTAGGTGTGATTGATCGAGATTTTGGTGTTTAAATGAGTATTCCAACTCGATCCTTCATGTTAGATTCTTAAATACCGTGTGAAAAAGTGTTGATATGGGCCTCCATTAAAGAAAACCTTCTTGTTGAAGGAACATCTTAACTATTCTCAAGCTTTCTATTGTTGAGTTGTCCATTATTGTGAAGTCCCTAAAAGATTTGGTATAATCAACTTTATCCCGCTTCATCTCCTACTAGAATCATTCAAAACCATGAATCCATTCTGAACTACGCTGTTTGCCCTATATATCAACAAAGGAATAAAATATACTTACTAAAATTTGTAGAACAATCAAGATTTCTAAACGTTTTCAAGTAACCTTAGCCTTGTGTTGAAAGTATCTCCATCATTTAGAAGTGATAACTCTTGAGAGTTAAATTATGGAGTATTGACCGTATTTTCCCAAGGCTTTCTTCATAAAATTTGTGCAAAAGAAGGATATCTCCATCTCCTTCATCAAACAGAGGTTACACTAAGGGTCCTCTCACCCTAGATGAAAGGCACGACGTAAAGTAGTGAGGACAAGTCAAATCCCCTTGAAGGTGCTATCAATCTCTCCACAAATCTAAGTGAAAAAGGGCCATTTTGATTTCATCCTCGCCTACAAAATGACACACACTATGATCTATCCTGTCTCTAAGCTCCATGTCCAATCTATTGTGCTACTCTGCTTGAAAAGGGAAATAAATTTGGATACCAACACTCGTGATTCCGTTTCCGGGGACTCTTTGAAGTGTTTTTCAAATATAACATGTATAGACCCTTGTAATCATTTTTACATATTTTAAAGTGAAAATACATCACCTAAACATCATTATCTATTCATATCTATAAGAATTGTTAAAATTTGTGAGTTCTAAGTGTAATATTTCCAACTTATATAGTTATTGCACTAAATTTTCTATCATCATTGATAAATTTGGGTAAAAGAAGAGTAGATCTTGTAAGCTTTGCATGAATCTCGTATTAACATACATTTTATAGGTATTTCATAATGCATTTACATAAACTAAAGTGAAAATCCTTAGTGGCGACTATGTGTTATTTAAACTTTATAAATACCAATTTATTAACATATATCAACTAAGATTTGTCATTAATATCTGTAAAGCTAGAAGAAATAAGATCTGTCTTCTGGGGACCCTAGTAGAAGATTGTTTCATGAGATGAGAAATTCCAATTTAGAAGTAAGAAGAATTTGGAAGGTTGTTGGAGATCAAGCATCAAGAAAAGAGATCTCAATTGGTGAAATTGATCGGTGTGTGATTGAAGATTGCAATACTTCCTCAAGTTCTTCTACGAATCGGGTAGTCTCTTTGTTGAATTGAATTCTTCATTTGGAGAGGTCCTTATTTTTATTTGAAATATTTACATATCATTTTGTCCCTAAATTTTCCAAATCTAATAGAGTTTTTCAAGAAACAGAGCCTTTAGAGGGCAGTCATTCTGAAAATTATATCCATGTACCACATAGACTCCTCACTCCTCATCATTATGTTTCTCCTCTAAGATCACCTCCTCAAAATAATAGGGCTCAACCTCCACCCATACCTCATTTGTTGTTAATACTTTTGGTCCCATCCATTTTAGAGGCATGGCTAGCTAACCAAATGTTGTGCCAAAAGATGTAAGAAATAGATTGCCTAAATTTCAAGGAAATAATACAATTACTAGTGATCAGCATTTGAAAATATTTTCCAATATGATGGAGGAATTTGAAATAGAGTTTGAGGATGTATACATTAAATTAATTATCCATACTCTATAAGAAGATGCAAGGGATTGGTATAAATCTCTACCGATAATTCCATTGACTCTGGATAGTGATGAAGAATACTTTTAGAATGTAGTATGGTGATAAAATAAAACCTAGGTTTTTTTATCGAGTTTGAAAATATAAAAAGAATCTTGATGAATCAAAGTGCATGATTTCAATACAATATTTAACAAAACATTGAGAATACTACCTGTTAATTTAAGGCCATGCAATGAATCGTGTTTGATAAAGTATTTAGATGCATTTGATAATAAAGTTTCTTACTATTTGAGAGATAAGAACCATGGAACTTTGAGGCGAGCATTTACCATGGCTCTGCAAATTGAGAGAAACATTAAAGCAATTAGAAAACCTCCTAAGAGGGAGGGTGTTAAATTAATCAACCCCGAGAAGCCTTAATCAAGTAAGGGTATGGATCTTGAGGAATTTGTAAATAACTTGGTCAGGGCTGTTAAAGAAATATCTTACAAGCTAAGCTAGCCGGGGGTAGAGAAAGGAATTGGATAAGGTTCTCAAAGTCAACATAGGAAACAAGGACAAGACACATTTACAAATCATCCTAGAAATGATTAGACATCTGATGACAGAGGTAAAGGACCCATGGGAGCTAGACCACCATAAGCTAGGGAGAGTAGAGTAGTGTCTCGATCCTCGAAATTCTAGAGTTACTATTGTTGAAGATATAAATCAAATGGATTGGTGTAAAAAAATCTTCTTACGTGACCCACCATGTGAAATAGATCAGCAAGTTGAACAATTTGATGATGATGATAACATTGATGATGATTCATGCATGGTGGACTCGCTCTACAAGCTCACAACAAAGAGAAAATTTAATCGAGGTAATAAGTGCAAGAACTGCTGCAAGTTTTGGGACTGCATTCACCGGGTACTTCTTCTTCCTCCCTCATGCTTTGTAAATGGATATGGTACAAGTTTTTGGAATTACTAATAATGATTTTGAGTACATAAGAGCTCTAATGATTAATAAGTACGATCGATGAATCCCATTAGAAGAGGATAAATAGTTGTTAATGAATTTTGTTGTTGCCCAAGAAATAGAGTATAAAACAAGGAGTAAGGCTGTGAAAGGGGTAAGGCCTCAAGCCAAACCAAAGACCCCAGTTCTCACCAATGTCCTAGAAGAGACTCCAAAGAAAGATGCATCTAGAAAAGGTCTTTTTGTCTCAAGTAGAACTCGACTTCCCACCCATGCCCCAAATGTGAAAAATCATGTGCCATCCGATGAGTTTGCCAATATTTCTCCAATTTCTTCTTTTCCCAAATACATTCCATATGACATTGCCCAAGTCTTGAGTCGATCAAGATTTATGTCCCAATTGTTGAATTGCTTAGGATTCTTGAGCACAAGAAGAGGGCTTTTAAGTATTTTGGATTAGAGGAAGATAGGAGTGCCCAAGGTAGAAATACAAATAATGTAAACACTCCTCCTCTAACCATTGTAGACCTAGAAAAGGAACCAACATTGGAAGAGATAGGTGAACCACTTGAAGTTTACTTGGGAACATCTTTGGTTGCATATCAATTAAAGGTTGATCCATTTTTTACAACACTGATTATTAAAGACAAAATACTGCATAATTGTATGTTTGATTTTGGAGCATCATGTAATGTTATGCCTCTAGAGGTCATGAATGAATTGAACATTAAAGTGACAACAACTTATGGCAAGTGTAATGCAATGTATTCTAGAGAGGTTCCTGTTGTAGGATGTGTACAAGGTTTGGTGGTATAACTTGCAACTTATCCGGGTAAGAACTTGAAACTTGATGTTTTTATTGTTGATTGCCCTACCAAATGGGGCATGCTATTATCAAGGAAGTGGGTTGTAAGTGTTTGTGGAAGTGTTCAGATGGATATGTATTTCACCACGATTCCAATTGAAAGCAACCTTGTAAAGCTATATGGAGCGAAGAAGATGTTGCACCTCATTGGAGATCCAAATAATGCTTCTTATGAAGTGTTATATGCTGATGTAGATGCATATAACTTTGTTGGGTTTTCTAATGGCAAAGAGCATAAGATTGATTAGTGTAAATGTCTTGAATAGGTAGGTTTTCCATGGACCTTGTTATTTGAAGGAGCTTGTTCCATGTTTGGAAATGGTGTTGACATTGTTCGATTTCTCCAGTGAAGAAGAGTTTGTCTTTTATTTCAAACTTAACTTTGAATGCACTAAAAACATTCTTGAATATCAAGCACTATTATTAGGCTTGAGAATTGCATGGAAATGTGGTATAGAGGCTATCATTAAATCAAAGGGGATTCATAATTGATTGTCAAGCAAATTAGAAAGCTATATGCTACTAAAAATTAGAGAATGAAACAATACAAGCATGGAATCTAGGATTTGATTTAAATGTTTGACTCTTTTAATATTGTGCACCATGATGTGAAAGTTTAATTTTGTTGCGAAAAAGTTAGCAGTGCTAGGATCCAAATTTGGGAATTGTACAATGTATCCATTTTGCTAGTATGATGTTGAAATACTAACAAGGCCATTTGTCCTTGATAACAATAAAAATTGGAAGTGTTTGATGATGATGCTAAGGTGAAACATTTTACGTAGAACCAAGGTGATTTTTCTCAAGAAATATTCATTTCCGGGCTCAAATGGTGATTCTCCTTCATTTTATGGTTTGACGGGTGTATTTTTCCCATCAAATTTACATCTCAAAGATCAATGGAAACGTGGCCCTTTTTGGTAGGATGCACTCGGCGGGGCACTTTGAAAACTCTAAGGCTAGCTTCGACTAAAATCTTGTCCACTTGGAGGGTTGGTGCTCATTTGAAAAATTTCCTTTTGGTTTAGCCTTGGAGTTGCATTGGGAGACACATGGATATTTCCGCAGCCTTTCCCAAAATTATAAAACATTTTAATGCAGCCAATATAGTTTTGGCGGACCACGGACACATGGAGGGCGAGACACTCGCTTAAGGACCTGCCTCGGGGTCCCACCTTAACAATTACATCATAGAAACATGTGGAGGCTTCGCCGACTCCGGTTTGTAGTTAAACTTTTCAAAGCAATTTTGATCTGCCTAGGAAACATGGAGGGACCTCGCTTTGTTTGGAGACCGGCACCTAAGTTTTATTTTGAAGAATCATTAGGAGGAAACTTGGAGGCTTCGTTCACTTTTCCGTTTGCTTGGACTTTTCAATGGCCAAAGAAAATGTCTCGGACATTAGACACATGGCACCTTCTCGCTAAACCTTCAAGTTTTTAACAAACTCTGCTAGATCGAGACACATGTTGAGACCGTGCTTTTTTGGGGTCTCTACTTTTGGGGACCATCTCAAAATGTGCCATTGAGACATGTGGAGGCTTCTATTGGCTCCTTTTTACACTTGAGACTTTTCAAAGGCCAAAAGACATTTTCTTTGTACTTTGGGCACATGGAAGGCCCGCACTTGTTTGGAAACTTTCCCCTATACTTCTCCTTTGCGCTTTTGCCAGGAAACACATGGATGACTATGATATAAAGTAGAAAAGGGGTAGAATCAATGGTTTTTGTGTATTGCATCTATTTTTCTGCCATTTTGCTCCAAGACTCCTGGAGACACGAATACGCACTATTTTTTTATCATTTTTGATGAAATTCCATGTTGTCTCTATCTATAAAGTGCCATTGAATGGATTCGTAACTAATTTGTGTGTCCAAGGATTGGTAAGGTCGATATTTTCAAGTTTGAATTGCTCAGAACTTGTATAAACATGAATTACGAAAATATGGATGTGGGTCATAATTGCGAGATGAAAGAAAGGAAGAAGGATGAAATGATGAAAGTTGGAGGAATAAAAGATGAAAAAGGTGTTTCCTCAAGAGTGAAAAGGATTACCTGTCATATCCAGGTTGTTTAAAGCCTCCGGAAAATGATTAAAAAGGAGATTTCTCACATGGAAAAATTAGATTGATTAGAAGGATTTCCTAAAATTTGTGGCATGGAATCCTATTCATTAGTCGAGGGCCTAAGAAATGTGATCAGTTCACAATTTGTCCACCTGGCTGCACTTTTCGGATGAGAATTTGTTAAATGTCACTTTCTGAGGGAAATTGGTAGCAAGCAAAGGTCCCTCAAATATTCTTATTTTTGGGTGGAAAATTTTAGATGAGTGAGCAAGTGAAATGTATAAATGCAATGAGAATACTCTTGCAAAGGGTCGGGGGTTAAATTCTTAAGAGAAAATTTGAGAAAGTCGTCTTCCTGAGAGACTAATCTGAGATAACTGGTTGATTATTTCTATGTTAGGTTTTTATTGTGTCAAGTTGGTTGCAGATTTATAGCCATTGACAAGCACTGAGATTGATCTGGAAGCTTTCCCATGCTGATGAATCTAAGCAATTTTGAAATTAATTTGTGTTCAATCTCTATAAATTTGTGTCTTCTTTGTTTCTAAATTTCTGTAAATAGTTTCTTTCATTCCTATTGCAATATTACATTGAAATCTTTATGAAATCACATAGCATCTCATCTTTTCGACAATTTAGTGGAATTTGCAATTTCATCTCAAGAAGAGCCTTCATCCTGTGATGAGATAAAAAATTTAAAACCACTCCAATTTCATTTATTGATAAAGATTATTTGTAATTCTTCAGGTGTACCTTAGGCATGATTGATCAAATATTTTGGTGTTTAATTGAGTCTTCTAACTCAAGCCTTCATGTTAGATTCTCAAAGACTATGTGAAAATGTGTTGATCTGGGCCTCCATTGAAACACACCTTCTAGTTGAACTAACATCTTAAATATTATGAAGATTTCTTTTGTTGAGTTGTCCATTGTTGTGAAGTCCCTCAAAGATTTGGTATAAACAACTTTATCCCGCATCATATCCCACAAAAATCATTCAAAAACCATGAATCCATCCTGAGCTATCCATGTTTTCCCTGTATATCAATAAAAGAACAAGATCTTCTTACTAAAATATGCATAACAATCAAGATTTCTTAATGTATTTAGTAACCTTAACCTTGTGTTGAAAGTATCTCCATCATTTAGAAGTGACAACTCTTGAGATTTAAATTATGGATTATTGACCATATTTTCCCAAGGATTTCTTCATAAAATTTGTGTAAAAGAAGGATATCGCCATCTCCATCAAAAAAAGGGGTTACACTAAGGGTCCTCTCACCCTGGTCAAAAGGCATGGCCTAAATTAGTGAGGATAGGTCAAATCCTCTTGAAGGTGTTATCCATATCTCTACAAATTTGAGTGACAAAGGGCCAATTAGATCTCATCCCCTGGCTACAAAATGACAGACACTATGATCTATCTATCTCTAAGCTCCATGTCCAATCTGTGTTGCTGCTCATCTTGAAAGGGAGAACAAATTTGGATACCAACACATTCCATGGAGACGCCTATACAATCTTATACAATCGTCTAGTCCTATATATATGACATGCTAAGTTAGATACATTATTCTTATATTTTCAGAGATGTGGCACTAGCGCGAATGCATACACATGTATTCCATGTGTACTTGATATATTATATATATGTGGATTTTGTTCTCATACCACTATGATATCATTTTTATGATGTTCTCAATATCTCATGTGTTGCTATTTTTCCATCTTGGTATTTGACATATGATCATATTTGATGATGTGTGACATTTTGTATATACATGTGACTTGATGAAGTATGATTATGTGTGACAACATGATTTCATTAAATTACATGTATTGTGATGATGTATGGACATGTAATGTGATGATATAATGACATTGTTTAACATCTTTGTTGCATACTTTATAGACCACACACACACACACACACACACACACACACACACACACACACACACACACACATATATATGCTTCATCATAATTTATGCTACTCTTTGTGGTGGATGAAGATAGGAAGTTTGCACATAGCAATTTGTCCATTCAAGTGATATGACATCGTAATCATCTTTGCTTCATGTTGTCACACATATAAAATGTATTTTTAATTTCATATATACGCTTCATGTAATCATGTATTTATTTCTCATCATATGCTTCATGCAATCACATATTTGTTTCTCTTTATATGATTCATGCATAATCATGTCTTTATTTTGACCTTATTCAATCTCCTTGAATGTTTGTCATATATAAAGTTCACTATGGGTGCGGTGGTATTCCTTGAGCCTTAATGGCATAATTATTTACAAATTGCTTTTTCTAGGAAGTCCTGGGAAATGAAAAAATCCGAGTAGTGAGATGTCATGAATTGGGACGTCATGGGAAAAAAATGCCACCACCATCTCATCTAGTTGGGGGGGGGGATATTGGGGATATTCCTTCAAGTTCTATGGTGAGCTCTATGGAGTTTCGGTATAGAATTAGACTACCCGATCCGAAGCTAAGAACCCATTCCTTATTGATCCTAATTCACATTTTTAGCAGAAACTTCTAACGATCACAACTTTGTGCTAGATCATCTAAACTGAGAACCATTTGAGAAATAACTTGGGTAAAGGAGACCTCTAATCACACCCAATAAATAGAGCCATGGCATTCCTTGAGCCTTTGTGGCATAATTATTTTCAAACTACCTTTTCTAAGAAGTCTTAGGCAATGAACGAAGCTGAGTAGTGAGAAGTCATGCCCTGGGACATCATCAACCAAAATGACAACCATAAATGCATCTGGTTGTGGGGATATATGCCTTTGGGTGCTATGGTGATCTTTAAGTAGGCTCGATTCAGATTTGGACCACTTGATCCGGAGCTAAGAAACCCTTCCCTATTGATCTCAATTCACGTTTTCAGACAAATTTTTGGCAAATACAACTTGGCACTCGGTCATGTAGAATGAGAAATTTTTGATCCAAAAATTTCTGATATAGGACTCTAATCACACCCAAATAATTTATGGTTGTGGTATTCCTTGATCCTTCATGGCATAATCATTTTTAAACTACCTTTTCTACGAAATCCTAGGCGATAAACGAAGTTGATTATTTGAGAGTTCATGGCTCGGGATATTATGGGAGAAAAAATCCACCGCCAACACATCTTGTTGGGGAGTATACACCTTCGGTACTATTGTGGGATCAAGGTAGGCCTGGTTCAAAGTCATATGATCCAATCTAGTTCTAAGAACCCCTTCCCTATTGATCTCAATTCACATTTTCAACGCAAACTTCTAGTGGTCACAAAATTGTGCTCGATCATCCAAATTGAGATTTTTTTAAGGAAAATATTTTGTGATGGAGGCCACTAGTTTCACCAAAGAATTTAGGGCCATGGAATTCCTTGAGCATTCATGGCATAATGTTTTACAAACTACCTTTTCTATGCAGTCCTAGGTAATGAACGAAGCCGAGTAGTGAGAACTCATCCCTCGGGACCTCATGGGAGAAAACTATCACCTCCAATGTGTCTGATTGGGAAGGGTATACGGGGTCAGGTGCTATGTCAGTATCTAGGTAGGACAAATTCAAAGTCAGACCACCCTATTTGGAGCGAAGAACCACTTCCCTATTGATCCCAATTAAAATTTTTAGCGCAAACTTTTAGCGGTCACAAATTTCCACTCGATCATCCAAACTAAGAATCATCTAAGCTAAAAATTGAGCAAAGGAGGCCTCTAATCTCACCAAATAATCTAGTTTTGTGTCTTTCCTTAAGCCTTTATGTGATAAATGTTTGCAAACTACCTTTTCTAGGCAATCCTAGGAAATGAACAGAGTCGAGTAGTGAGAAGTCATCCCCGAGATGTCTTTGAAGAAAATCTGCGACCACCAAGACATCTTGTTGGGGGTATAAACCTTTAGGTTCTATGGCGAGATCCGTGGTAGGCCCCATTTAGAGTCGAATACCCAATCTAGAGCCAATAACCCCTTCACAGGTACCTAAACCATGGTTAGTTACCTCTGCTTATTTGGAAAATCATAAAATCTTCTCTTAGCTTCGACAATATAAAATTCTCTACTAACAGCTTACATCCACATGAAGGTAGAAGATTTTATGTCACCACTAACCTACATAAAATTCTTAGTCAAAGTAATTTCATTTCAATCAAAACCATACTAGATATATTGTTCTTAGGCCTTCCTCGATATCTATACAACTGAATATTTATCACTAAAACTAGATGCAAATATAAGAGTATTTTCTTGTGTGTCTCAAAGTATTCAAACACCCAAAGTGAGGAATTTAATGGATACCTTTGAAGCCAAGTTCAAGTAACTACCATTGAAACCGTAGGGTACTCAATATCTTCACCATCTATAATAGAGGGAAGGAATTTTTTTCATTCCTCGATGTAAGGAGAGAATAAATAGTTTGTTCCTTCTTAATTGTCTTCTGTTACAATAACTAGAAATACTTATCCTACAAAAAAATAGAGGTTACAAGTCAAATTTAAATTACATATTAATTTCAATGGACATAACTCAATAAAAAATTGTAAATAACCATTTACCTTGTTGCAATAAAATTGAAATGCCATCAAATTCCTTAGATATTACAAATTCATCTAGATAAATAAGTTGTAATTCATGTCAAAGAATATAAATGGGAAGTGGAGTTTGAGGCCTACAAAACCTTCCATCCACCCACTCTTGTGAATCACACTCAGTAGTGGTAAATTTTATACGATATTCACAACAACACGCCAAATTTCTTGTCTATGTAGCCCACGAAGTAGCGTTTTAGCTACAAAATGAGTGTATATCACTGAACCTATGAGTGTCATACAATCCTTGTAGTTAGAAAATTTTTGTTCCTCTATCAACCAAAAATATCTACGAACTATGGAGTTTTCTTTAGAACCATGAGCCATGTTGTCAATACACTATTCCACTATTCTCTTTTCATCTTTCAATTTAGCACCATCTTTGTACTTCAACTCTTCTCTTGTAAGAGATCTTTTCAAATATTCCCCTACACCGTCATGCTCTCCTTTTCCATGGTTAGCCTCGGTGAAAATCCAAATATGATGCATACCCATATTTACATGCATCCTACTCATCGAATAAAACATCCATGCATTCATAAATGAGACATGCAATTATGTAAACATATAAAATGTTGATAGAAGCACATGTCCCTATCAAACAAGTTTTCATAAAATAATTTGAAACACCCTTGCACAAAATTAGTAGAACGATTTTGATCATCACTCATATAAAATTGGTACTCTCTTAAAAATTTTAAATCATTCTTTGTACTATCAAGAGAATTTATAAATGCTATATGCACAAAAATGGCAACTTGTACTTGAGTTGTAATTTTGTGATTAAACCTCCATTTGTGATTGGAAATATGTCCTATCATATCTTGAATTATTCATCCAGCCATCAAGCCGTGTGTGTATGCCTAACATACACATAAAAATTGCATCTTTAAATTTTCTTATTAATTTAAAAATAGGTATATGTTCTCAGTAACTAGCTCACACCGTTTAAACTCCTTTCCATCTTTCATTGGTACACTATTGATTTATATTTACTAAACCTAACTAAATTATGTCCTATTGCAATTCCAATTTTCTCATGAATACAACTTTCTAATTTAGGCAATCCAACACACATACCACATCTTCCATATAAAAATCCCGACTTTAATTTTTTTGCCAACTTCTCTTTCACAAAATATCGTTGGAATGAAAACCCTAGAAGATATTGGTTGAAATTGAACACCAAGACATTCTAGTAATATAGTTTTAGAATGTAAATAAGAAAGAATATGTCAAAAATTATCACAAGCATTACAAATTCAACAAGTTGACTACAATAACAAGTGGTGCGAGAGTGGTGTATTTTCACATATAATGGTTTCATCATTTCAAAAAACGTCAAGACTAATTTTAATTTTTGGATGATCCCGATCAAACTTACAAAAATTTTTAAGTTTGAGTCATATTTAATAAATTCTTTGGATGTGGTTAAGGATTAGTAGAAAAAACTCCCCATTTTAAAACATCTCTTCTATTAGGAGAAAATCTAGTGTTACCATGCCAAAATTGAACAAAAAATATCCTATAGTATAAAATATATATTTTTCTTTACACCGTGCTCTACTTAAAAATGCTCAAAAATCATTGTAATTGGGTGATTGAAGGATATTACGCTATTCAATTTATTTCATTATATTTTTTAGATTAACTTTCAACATTCAGATTGTTTTCCTATTTTTTTTTATTCACTTACAACACTAGTAGCAAGTAGATGACATACAACATTATTATTCCTTGTGTGTCTCTTAACACTATCGTATTATCTACATCATATAGGTTTTCAACAATTCTAGATTTTTGACCATGTATAGTAGATGTTGTCAATCCTATGGTGTTTAATGTAGGTCTTATTTTTTTCAATTTCATCAAACTAACTAATAACTAACATCTTTGGGAATCATTTAAAATTTCAAAAGGAGTATCCAAAATTTTAGTGACTTTTCTTCCGAGTTTATTTTCATAATGTTTTTTTAGATATTAGTTTCAAAATGTTCTCATCAATTTCAATATAATAACTAGGTATCTTTTGTAAAATCCTAGGAGGTGTTTTTGCCAATTTTTGGTTGTCCATGGTTTCAAAATGAATTTCCTGATTCACATTTTCATTATCTCCTTGAATTTCAACATCAAATACATCATGAGTATTTAAGTCATCTTCATCACTTATATTTAATTCATCTTCATCATGAGTATTTAATTCATCTTCATCACAAGTATTTAATTCATCTTCATCACGAGTATTTAATTCATATTCATCATGAGTATTTAATTCATCTTCATCACGAGTATTTAATTCATCTTCAACATTGATGGTAAAAATATTACCTGGTTCCTCATTGCTTATAATAGTAGGGGTTGAAGATGAACCTCTTCGATTCACAAAGTTTCCACATCCGCTCCAAAATTTGTAATCTTTTTCCTCTAATTCCTTTGGTGTTTTTTTGACTTTCTTATTTCCTTTTTGAACTTAATTTCTTATCTCCCATGATGTTTAAATCAATGTAGGACAACTCCAAATGATACAAGGAACTTGAAAAATAGTAAAATAATAGCTTCGATGAAAAGAAAAAGTGCAAGAAGGTGGCAGAATTTCAAAAAAATCATACAATGAGGTTAGAGAATAAAAGCACATGGTAAATTGGATGTTGGTATTCATGTAAATATGATTCTAAGAACCATGTTAGCATTTTATAAACCGTGATTGTGGTCCTATTTGTATCATAAAATATGACCATCAAGGGTCTAGAAATATCCTTTTTCCCGAACCTAAGCTTTTAGAGGTCATTATGGCCTGTGAAATGCCAAAAACATCAAATTTTCTCTTACGTAGACTTGAACAATGCCGAAAAATAAAAAAATGTCACAATAATGGTACCATCGCATAAAGTAGATCATTATCTTCGTATAAATATTGATTTGAAAGTGAATAGATTATGATAAATATCATTTTATAATTTTTTACTAATAGTAGGTATTTAAGACACATTTTCATGTGAATATTCATGTCTATGTTTAAAAATGCAACTTTGGTTTCACTTTTCGAATGTAATAAAACCTATACCATCCCAACCATGGTGAAATTCTATACGCCTTCAAAATAAGTATTTGATTTCTATATTTTTGATGAAGTTATGGCGGGAAAACAAAAAGTTCTCCATTTTCTTTATGTTTTTAAACCAATTTCAAGGAAAAAATCATAAAAAAATATTTCTCAAAAAATAGAAAATAAAATCTATCCCAAGATAGACAATGGGCATCTAACTATTCACCAAAGGACAAAAATTTCAAGTTTTTGTCATCCAAATCACGGAAAACCGATCGCAATCTTATAGGCTTTAAAAAGAACAACTCATTGAATTAAGTTTTTAATGCAACTAAACTTGTCCATTTAAAAAAATATTAGTAGTTTGGAAACTAGATTCCAGATCTACGATTCTCATTTATATAATTTTTGTAATTTTGAGTGCACGGATTGCTAATAATCCTTACAAGATGATATTTTGTTGTTTTTTGCAATATGACGCCCACTTATGACCCTTTTTAGCCCCCAAATTTCTGCACTTACCCATTTTATTTCTTCAACTCTAGCTCAATGTCGATATTCAGAACATACTTAGTTGAACATTTAGTTCTCTTCACACACTCTTGCATTGATCCCTTAAATTAAACAAACAAAGAGTACACATATTAAAAAATAAGAGCATGTTAAATTAAAATATATGCAAAGAAAGAAACGCATAATGTAAAAATAATCCATAAATTGAGGTGAATGTGATGCATACCCGACAATTCATTTATAAATATAATGTATCCCCAAACGAAGTACATAAAACACAAGCAAAATAAAAGAGCATGACCATGCTTGATTTTAAAATAAAATAAATAGAACTAATAAACCCCATAAAAAGAGGTGGTAAGCATTGAATATATTGTAACACTTTTGAAATATAATTATGTTAGTTTTGTAACAATTTTTCTATTTCTATAATTGAAAAACCACTTGCTAAAATCATAAAATAACCTAAAATCTTTGTATCTCTCGAAAAATAATTATGCATTGTGGTCTTATTAAAAATTTGTACTAATAAGGAAATGTTATCAAAAACGCATTCAATAATCATTTATCTACAAATAAAAATTAAATATTATCACCAAATATAGTTGACTTGAGTCCATCTAAAGAAAATGGATTTAAGAACTAGTTTCATAAGGCATTCATTACACACCTTCAAAAACGTAACCAATGGTACAGGATGTTACAAGTGAATATCAACGTAATTTAATGCATACATATTCCATTTGAATCCCTAAATATTTTCCCCTAAGAACTCTACTTTATTCAATAGATTCCTATATTAGAACATGATGAATGAAATTATGTATTAACATTTTAACTCCTTAACTATTTGTGTTACATCCTTGATTCTAAACTTTAATTTATCACATAACAATCCCTAATTTCAAAACAACGAACATAAAAAAACTACTCTTTTCTAATTTTATGCCAAACATATTTAGATTATCAAGAATACATATAATCCTCACCTTATTGATTGTATTGAGTTACAATAGGCCTATTGGCCTAAAAATATGCATCTTTATGACCCATCTCAATGTTGTTTTTGGAATAAAATTTAACATAATAATGAATATTCAATAGAAAGGGGCATGAAATTGTATAAAATTTAACCTTTATAGAAACAATATATACAAATAGGAATATATTTTAACACATTTAAAAAATAAGTACAAAATAATACAAAATCCTAAATTTGTATTAATGACATCTCCACCACCCATCTCTTTATTTCGAGTACAAAAATTTCTGAACTCATCTTATTCTCAATACCTTGTTTGGAAAATCTTTTTAGGAATTGGTTTTGGAATGTCAATTCCATTTTTATCAATTTTTTTTTGGATGTAAATTGGACTGCATTTTTAAAAATTTCATAAATTAGGCCAAATCCTTTGGAATGTGTTATGTTTTCCTTTAATTTTTTAAACATATCCTCCTTTATTTCATTGCAAATCAAATTTGGCCTTCTATGATGAACAACATGGACAATGAACTATTTCCAAAAAAAATATTCCTCTCACTAAATGTTCCTTATGAATAATGTCCATGTAGAAATCTCAAGAGATAATGACACGTTTTATTGATTCACGTATTATATATGACAAAGGATAAATACGATAAACAAAACAAAAATTTATAAGGGCAAAGTGTCAAATACGTCTACACACTTGTCTTCAAGGGTATTATTGATGTAAAATTAAAGAACCCCCCGAATGGCCTGTTTTTGAACGGGGCATCCAGTGTAGCTTACATAACATGGGACCATCTCTCAAGCTGTGGTACCTGCAAACTTGAGATGTTCCTTTGGATAAGGCATGCTTCCTATACCTAATCCTACTTTGCTAAGCTAATTCTAAGGAGAGAAATGCTACTATCTACTCCTAATATAACAATTCTAAGGGACCAAGGGGAGAGAGAGAGCATGAAAATTAAGAAATCCTACACTACATAGGTGATAACACCAAGAAAAGGGGGTGAAATATCCTGTTGAGGGAGAATACAAAAATAAAATGGATTTGAGAGAGGCCAAACCAATGTGACACAGACCTAGATCTTCATTTACTATTAAATCTCCATGAAAAACAACATCTTGCACCTACAAATGAGACATACATGCACATAAAAACAACAACAAAAATATAGGGACAAGGATATACAATAATAAAATGCAAGGGTGAAAGAACACCACGAACACAATTTTATTACTTTTAGAATATGCACATTCCTTTACATTCTTGAAATAGAGGCACAAATACACTTGCCAAGCCCATGAAAGGGTTTGTACCTCAATGGTGTTGAGAATTTTTTTTACAGAGTTTCCCAACATCAAAGAATATCTCCTTTCTCCAATGAGAAGTGTTTACAATATATAGAAAATGAACGACACAAAGAGAAAGAGTGAAAATCAGATTTCTTCTCTCACCAAACAACAAATACAATTAAATGGTCCGAAAAGGGTATGGGATCCCTTAAAAATCATCCGACATACACACATTAGCTTGTGGAATAATAAATGGGGTATCATACTTCATTAATTGCAGTGGTTGGGCCTAAAGCGTGTATTTCGTGTTGGATACGTTTTCCAATTTTTGCACATCTAAACTATGTATTTCTATGTAGAGGACGTCATGTTCATTCTAAAAAGTTCAATTTTGAGGAAATGGGAGCTCTAGATCAAAAGTTATGGCCTTTTGAAGTTCAAGAGCCAAAGTAAGGCATGAAAGGAAAACAAAGGGAAGGCGCGCACACAGTACGCACACAGGAGGAAGGCATACCTATAGAAGCCATGGAAAAAGGGTGTGCGGTGTTCAACCAGAAGGAGGTTGTGCGGTGGAAGAAAATAAAAGGAGGTGTGTGACAGGAAGGGTGTGAGAAAGTGTGCAAGAGGAAGAGCAAGGACTTAGCCAATTTTTGGCAAGTTTGCAGAGAGGGTCGCACAAGGAGGAAGGCGCAGAAGGAGCACGTGCAAGAGGTAGGCACCGAAGGGGAAAGTGAAGGAGAATGTAAGGGGAGAATAAATAAGATGCGTACGGGCATGCGAGAAGGTAAGAGGGTGTGTGACAAAATAGATCATACAAGTGCATAATAGGAATGCCAAGGACTTAGCTATTTCGAAAGGCAAGTTTGCAGAGGGGCATGCAAGGAGTGTGCAACATGATAAGGAGAATGCGGGTGCACATAAGGAAAGAGAAAAGGGAAAAATGAAAAGGGATAGTAGACTACAGAGGAAAGGTAGTAAGGAGGCATGAAGGAAGCAAAGCATGCAGGGTGCGCGGAAGAACTGCAGCCTATGTAAAATGCCAAGTGAGAAATCCTGCAGACGCACAACCTAAAATGTGAAGCATCATAGTCAGAAAAAAGACACAAGTTATCCAAAATAACTAGGAGAGTTATTTGTATAACATGTATTTCCTTTACACGTGTGATATATATTCTCTCTCACATCTTATGAGGCACACAAAATGTTAAAAACAGTAAGCACAACAATTTCTAACCTATCAACTACTTAATAAATACGGGAGTATATAGCTGAAAGAAAAACACAGACCATCCATTGATTCTATCTCACTCATTTTTGGTCTTTTCTCTTCAATAATTCATATTACAAAACTAGAAAATGTTTATAAGAGAATATTAATAATCACAATATTATGTACAAAATAAGAATAAGTTAATCTTTATGCTTAAGAAATGAAAATAGACCATAAAAAATTTAAAATTTAACTTTATCAATTAATATTGCAACACTCAGCAGATTATGAATAAGCCCATTCCCAAAACCCTAATATGTTATTCAGAAAAGAAAAGAAACATAAGGTGATATGTGAAAGCCTATTATGTTATACAAAGAGGGGAAATGTAACTTTCTCATCACTCATTTACCATTAAAAAAGATAAAACTGGATTTTCATTTACCTATAATGTGAAACACGGCCTTGCATACATCATTAGTAAATAGTGAACTATAAACTACCTTTTCTAGATACAAACGACTATTTTAATAATAACATATTTTATAATTGCAGTCATCCTAAAAAGTATAAGTAAATAAAATTATATACAAATTAAGAAGAATCAAAATATTATTGAACATTCGAACATTTGTTAAAAACAGAATGTTAAGTGGATTTATATAAAATTTTAATGATAAAAAATAGGGATATTATGCCTTGGTGACATACCCACCAGTATTTACCTACTTCAAACCCTCAAAATTTGAGAATATGTGACATGTATATAGGTTTTCCTCCGAATGGGAATTTTCTTAAATGTTGAAGATGAGCATGTTTGAATGCACAGAGAAAGGTCCAATGATGATGTGTTACATAGATTTAGGATATTATCAAAAGTCATAATTATTGAACATTATTTATTGGGATTAGTCACACGTCATTATTTCGGTGTGTCGTTTATTGTAAGTTTTCATCAGTTCACAAGGTTTTGAAGCCAAAAATGTCTCAAAATTTTTCATGGTTATCTTTTATGCGATGTAAAAAAACTATATTTTGTTTGTCCCATTGTCATGGCATTCACTTGCATTAAGTCTTCTCATTTTTCATTATTACATGTTTATTTAAAACAAAAAATATTTATAAATTTTCACGTCTTCTATGCAACCGAAATTATTTTATCAATATTTATGATTGTAAAATGGTAGCAATTATATAGAGTTAGCATTATTTTATATGCATTGGTTTGAAGAGTAGGTGAATGGTAAGGTTGTATGAGATAAAGATAAGTTGCACTTTTAATTTTATGGGTTGTAAGTTGTAACACTCAATACCAGCAACCATATTGTTACCAATAGTTATTATGGTCACATTGTAAGGTGGTATACATATGTATTACAGTGTAGTGGTTTTAGAAAGATGGTAGTTTTGATTATGATAAATAGTTAAACCATTGCATTATATAAACTTGTAATTTGATGCATCGAATTCTTATTACAAATATGTGTATAGATAAGGAAATGTGATAAAAAAACATAAAATAATCACGTATCTACAAATTAAAATTAATAATTATCACAAAATATCATTTACTTGAGTCCATCAAAAGACAATAACTTCAAGAACTAGTTTCAAAATCCATTCGTTACACACCTTCAAAACATAATGAATGGAATAGATGATACAAGTGAATGATAAATTAGTAGAAGTTATATTGAGTTAGCAGATTTTTATATTTATTGGTTCTAAGAGTAAGTGAATGGTAAGGTTGTGCAAGATAAAGATAATTTGTAATTTTTAATATAATGGCTTGCAATTTGTAGTTCTCAATATCAGCATTAATATTGTTACCCATATTTCATATGGTCACATGGTAAGGTGGTATGCATATGTATTATAGTTTATTTGTTTTAGGAAGATTGTAGTTATGATTATGATAAATAGATAAACCATTACATTAGATAAATTTATAATTTGATGTGTCAAGTCAAACTATACATATGTACCGCTAAGGAAATGTGATAAAAAAACATCAAATGATCATGTATCTACAAATTAAAATTTAAAATTATCACAAAATATAGTTTACTTAATTCCATTATAGTAAAATAGATTCAAGAACTAGTTTCAAAAGGCATTCATTACAAATATTTAAAAATATAACAAACGACATAGATGTTACAAATGAATATCGACATAATTCAATATATACATATTCTATCTGATTTCATAAATATTTTTCCTTAAGAGCCCTACATTATTCAATACATACGTATATGAAAATATGATGAATGGAATTACACTTTAACATTTAAAAGCCTCATAACTACTCAAGTGAAAGGAACTAAGGTAAATTTTGTCTAATCTATTTTTACACAATATCTAATGAAGTAGTATTTGGGTGAGTGACCAACTGTGAAATCTATGTTAAGTGGATCATTCAGACTTTTGAGTCTAAGCTACTTGTAAATATAAGAATAGAATAGAATATTCATGTTAATTTTCTACATGTATGTTAGTTCTAAAATTATCTAATATGCAAAATGATTAATTCAACCCAATTAGGAAGAAATCCCATATTGATAGATCATTGAAAGTGAAATAACACTTATCATTGAAGGAATTAATTACATTCTCCAAAAAAATGATCCCATAGAAATAATATTAATGTAGTAAGGATATTATTCCTTTTTTCAGGGCTATTTAGAGGGGAAAATAAGGGTTAGTTGAATGATAGTTTTAATTTTATCATGTTCGAATCCAATGTAATTTTTTTCAACAAATCATGTAAGAAGAATGAAATAATCCACAACCTATAGTGTGTAAATAGTATTTTTAAAACAAATAGGAATAAATGTTTTTGTACTTCCCTTAAATCATAACATATTACATGATGTATTTTCACACTACATCATACGTAAAATACAATGAGGTTCTAATAATATAATTGTTGGGTTAAGAAAGTTGATAAATACAAGCCATGAGTGGAGGTTGAAGATTGTGCAAGAACCATCAAGAAGTATCAAAATGAAGGGAGTGCATGGGTGTGCATGCAAGAGATGGAGAGACATCAGGGTGAAAAGGTATGTGCACAAAGGAAAAATTCGGAGTTAGCCAAATTTCAGGTTGGTTTAAAAATAAAAGAAATAAAAATTGGTGTGATATTCAAGGAATGCCCTGAAATAGACCTAGAAAGGATAAATCACATGCATGGACATCTAATTGTAGGATGGGGGCATGGAAAAGATATATTTATTTATAGCACAAGTTGGATAATAAAGAAGGATTCAAAAATTATTTGGTCTATGACAAGGAAGTGTATTATTAGAACTAAATTATGCATCTAAAGAAGGACAAGTTTCTAACAATCATAAATATGTATGCCATACCCATTGTAAGAGGGTCATATATATGAGAGTTAGATAGATGGAGTGTGTGTGTGTGTTTATGATGGAGTAAATCTGTATGAGGTACACAGATTGTTGTTGAGTATGTAAGCCAAGATTATCTTGATGCACTGTTCATATGTATGGCTTACTAGGGTTAGCCTCAGTGCAAGATATTTAATTGACATTCAAAAAATGCTATTAATTACTCATCAATGAATTATCAAATCTCTTTTTATTCTCATCTATATGTTGTTATTGTTTAATTTACCTTTTATTTTATGTTACGTAAATGTTCATTATGAATACCTATATTTCATGATCAAATAAAGAGGAACATGATATGTTGTATGTGCTTCATCTATACACTTTGACCTTAATCTGAGTGATGTGCCAATGGACCTAACTAGGTGTTGGTAAATAAAAGGCTACATTTTGGTTCCATTTCCAGGACCTATTTTCATTATATTCATTAAGATGCGGCGTGTGCATGACGTTCCAAGTGTTAGAAAAATATTCTCACGATACAACATTTGACAAGGATTCAATGCACACAAATGGGTGGAAGATAATTTATATGATTCAATTTACAAGATTTTTTTCAATTTCTTCTCGGTAGAATTATAAGAGTGGTTAGATGCATACTCACAAAATAGGGGTACTTGGATGGGAAAGAAGCAAGTGTGGAGCTGGGATAAGTATCAAGCACTCAAAAATTTGGATGAATTGTGGATGCATGTGGTAGACTATTGGTGGGAAGGAGTGTTACAAAATTACACCTTGGAGTACACAATATCAACATACTCATGTCTAGAAGAAGAGAGTTGTTTTATTTATGCGAGCAAAGAGGTTATTACTTAATTGCATTTTCGTTAACAACAAAGATATTAATGATTGATCCGGGAATAGAGAGCTTCTCGATGGTGGGATAAAATCCCACCAACAAAGAGGGGAAGAAATATGTTTAGGAATGAAAGATTCGGTCCAAGTGGAAGAAAGCGAAAGAGAAGATATTTATTTTAGATATAATGATACATGAGAGATGGCAATTGAAGTGGTGTTAAGAATGAGAGTAATGGGGCTGAGTTTAAGTGATCGAACCCTACAAAAGGTGAGGCACCTCATGAGATGATTTCCCTTAGATATTGGGAAAGTATAGTAAAAGGAACCCCTTGGTATCTAATGAAAGTGATTCTTTTGATTAAAGGATAAGATCCGTTAGCATGCATATGAACCATGCCATAACCCTAGACCACTCGTACTTGGTGTTTGGAGTTCAAAAGTAGTAATAGAAGATTGTCATAGTGATAATGAGAAATAAGGAAATTGAAGATTACCATGTTGGGTGGGATATATAAGTAGGTAGGTTTTAATATTGGGGAAATAGAACAAGTAGATAAAGACTATGCATATTTCCGCTAAGCAAGCTCCTATTTATAGGAAGAATTGTCTTACAAGTAATCTAGTAGACATGATGTTAGCACGAAGAAGCATTGTTCTACCCTTTAGACAAACTCCTATATGTGGAATAGTGGGGAAAAATATTGCGGTGTAATTTAGCACTACTACAGGGATGCAAGGTAGCACTTCTACATGCCCTCAAGTAGACAAAAGAGGCTAGGGAGGCTATGGTACTCCCCCAAGTTGAGGTAACCCTAGTGGAGGTTTGAGGTTATGATCTGGACCACCACCTATAAATTTAGGGGAAACTGGTAACCCACAATTACAACAACCACCTTAGATATTATTCTATATGTCCCTTCATTTTTTATAGTATCTATCTATGGAATATGTTGGATGGAATGTGCATAAGTGCAAACTTTTGTGGAGGGCCGTAGTAATAAAAACAACAGAAAAAACAAGTCACTAGTTTTCCACCACACTTCAAGGCCACACACATATTTGATACAGGAATAATGATCCACATCAGATGAGAGTGGACTATGATGCATTGCACGCTACTTTCTTTGCTCAATTCCACATACCTTAATTTGAGTATCACATCATTGGCATGCTGAAAAAAATTAAACAAAACTTGGTTGAATGTGTGATAGAGTACTATGCATGTTATGTTGTTGATCATATTTACGTGTGTGGAAGTGTTGAACACTATACACTAAAATTATTTGGCCTTAAAAGACATGCCCGATATCTCACAAAATATTCTCTTCTCATATGGGCAATCTTTTTAGGCATAGGTTTATTGGGTAGTTTTGGCCCATGGTTTTGGTACCTTAATATTGTAAAATTGTGTAGCCGCTTTCCTATTCATGTACTTTTGATAGGGAGGCATAACAATTTTGATGTGTGTGATTTCAAATGTCAGTTTAAGAGATTTTTTGGGCGCAACTCCAAATAGATTTGGGTATTATATTGAGAGGAAGAGGTGGCTTTTGAGAAAATTCTATGCAATTGATTCTTGGTGGAAGTATACCAAATTAAGTGAACCACATTAAATACTAGCCTTGTGTTGTATTCTTTTATTTTTTTCCACTTTTATTTCAGATTTGTAATATCTTTCTATATATTATTTTCTACTATTACGATTATGAGTGGGATTCTTCCGCATATTTTATTCCTTATTTCCTAGAAATTGGTATCAGAGCCTAGTTTGGTTTTTTGAAATGTTAAATCGTAGGGAAATTTTTCACTTGAGTGGGAAATATAACATATGATGGAAGATAAAATTTTGATAAATTCAAAGGGCATAATTTTATTATTCGGAAGATGCATATGGAAGATTACCTTTATCGAAGGATCATTATATTATGAAGCTTTGAGAAAGGGAACAAAACCTTAAGCATGATGGATGGGGAGTGGGATTTGTTGGATATGAAGGTCCTTGGAAAAATCGCTATGTCTTGCATATTTTTATTAATTAATGTTTCAAAGGAAAAGACTACAAAAGAACTTATGTATGCATTAGAGAAGTTATATGAAAAACATTATCCCTTTAACAGATATTTTTAATGAAAAAGTTTTTTAATATTAGGATGTCCGAGAATAGTTTAATAACAAAACATTTAAATGAATTTAATATGATTTTGAATATGATAGCTTTGGTTACAATATAATTTGATGAAGAATTAAGGGATTTATTAATACTTTTCTCTTTACCTAAGAGTTGGAATAGCCTGGTAATGATGATAGGAACCTTTGTTCCAGCTAACTCCAAGTTTAAGTTTAAGGACATTGTAGGGGTGATTCTAAGCAAGTAAATGCAAAGAAAAATATATGGGGAATATTCTACTTCAGAAATTCTTTGACGTTGGAAACTAGAGGGAGACAAAATAATAGAAGAAGTTGTGGGAAAATGAAAGATCACTCAAGCTCAAAATCCAAAATCAAGATGGTGTGATGGCACTACGGAAAGTCTGGGCATGCAAACAAGTATTATTGGGAGCTTCAAGACAAGAATAAACAACATGAAGAAAAAAGGAGGTGAATGTGCCAACAAGTAATGTCTACCAGATGATTTAACTTTTTATTTATATAATATTGCTGAATCTTGGGTGTTAGATTCGGGGCTTCTTTCCATGCTACTCCACATGGGAAATATTTTATTGATCATCTTCAAGGGGATTTTGGGAACTTTTTTCTTCATGATGATAAGCCCCATAACATAGTTGGAAAAGGTTTTATTCAGGTTAAGATGCTTGAGTGGGAATTCATGGCTATTGAAGGATGTCAAGTATGTGCCTACATTAAGATGAAACATGGTATCAATTGGGTAGTTGGGAAATGATGGTTGTATTGTGATATTTATAGTGGACTCTTGAAGGTTACCAATAGTGATCTTGTGGTGGGAAGAGGTAAGAAGGTTGGAACCTTATATTTAACCACCGATAGCACTAATGATTGTAATATTGTAGCTTCGGATGCGTATAAAATATTTTTACACTATAGGATAAGTCATATGAGTCATAAGGGCATGCAAATCATAAAGAAGAATTTTCCCAAATTTACGTAAACAAGTTTGGATTTATGTGAGAACTATGTATATGGGAAATATAAGTGAGTAATTTTCTCAAGGTTGGGCATACGAAGAAAGATATTAAGTTATATTTGGTGTATTTTGATGTGTGGGGGTGTCGTAGGTATCATCTCTTGAGGGGGTGTCATAGGTATCATCTCTTGAGGGTTCCAAGTTTTATGTTAATTTTATTGATGATAATACAAGGAAAGTTTGGGTATATTATATTTGAAATAAATCTGATGTATTTGACAATTTTGTTAAATGGAAAACCTTGGTAAAGAATAAAAGAAGTCTTGGAGAGGTTTAATATGTAAGATGATAAACTATTATGGACTCTTTTTGTAGGGAATTTCAAGTTATCAAAGGAGTTGTGTCCCTAGACAGAGTAGGAGAGAAATGAAATGTCCACCATACCTTACTCATCGTTGTTTGGTAGTTTGATGTATACCATAGTGTGCACTAGGTCTTATATTTCCCATGCAAGGTGGGGAAGTGAGTATATTTATGAGTGATCCATGTTAAGATCACTGACAGGAAGTAAAGTTTATCCTTTGGTACTTGAGAGGGACCATGGGGATAGTTTTCTGCTATAGTGGATCAGACACCACTTTGCATGGTTATCTAGATTCGATATATGGCTAGAGATGTAGGTAGCAGGAGGGGAACACCAAGTTATATTTTCACTTTAGGTGGGATAGCAAGTAAGATGGATTTCAAAAATACAAAAGCTTTTGAATTTGTCAAAAATGAAAGATAATTATGTTACAAAGAACAGAGGAAAGCAAAGAGATAATTTGGTTACAATAATTGCTTAACGAGTTGGGGCATAACTAGGAGGAGGGGAAGCTACATAGTGATAGTCGACTTCTATACAACTAGCTAAGGACTCGAATTTTCACTCAAGGAGCAAGCATATATAGTTAAGATACCATTTCATTAGAAAAGCTTTAGAGGATGAGAATTTAAAGATGAAGAAGAATCATATCGGTAAAAATCTCGTAGACATGATAACCAAATTGGTCACAACGAGAAACTAAAGTTTTCTCAAGATTTAGTTGGTAATCACGGAAGACACTGAAGGGTTGAGAAGCTTTCTCAGAGGTAAACTAGTCTCCAAGTGGGAGATTTTTATGTTGTGGAGCCTATTTTCCTATGTGGAAGTGTTGAATACTATACACTAAAAGTGTTGTGTACTCTCTAAATTTTTCTCACTTGTGTTCAAGGATGGGTCAGGCCTCAAGAGAGGTTCTAAGGGTGATAGACACCTATAGGATGGGTTTGGGGGTGTAGTAACCAATAAAATTGTTATAGAGTATGATGCATGCTATTTTTTGGAGCTCATTTTCATGTGTGGAGGTGTTAAAGACCGTACACTCTCCACTATACACTAAAATTGTTTTTCCGTGAAAAACATGTTTGATGTCTCAGGAAACATTCTCTTCTCATATGTGTGGGATTTTTGACCCATAGGTTTGTAGGTAAGTTTTGGCCCATGGTTTATACACCCACATTATTGTAAAACTGCTAAGTAGTTTCCTATTGATGTACATTTCATAGGGGAGACATATCAATGTAGATGTGTGTGAGTTCAAGTTTGAATTTAGGAGATTTTGTTGAGCATAACTCCGAATAGATATGGGTATTGTATTTAGAGAAAGAGGTGGCTTTTAAGAAAAATTATGAGCAAGTGATTTTTGGTGGGCGTATCCCAAATTAGGTGAACAATGTTAAATATTGTCCTTGTGTTATGTTCTTTTATTTTTTCTGCACTTTTCTTTCAGATTTGTAATATCTTTCTACATGTTAGCTTCGACTATTGCGATTCTGAGTGGGATTATTTCCCATATATTATCCCTTATTTCCTAACAATGCATGTTTCAATAATTTTCTATTTAAACTTTCATATGACATCGATGAGATTCAGAATATGCAATGGTTTCTACAAGGATTGCTTATATTGTTTCTAAGGGCACTATCACACAAAACCTTTATAGATCCTCTCGAAGGATTTGGAAGGACCACTTCACGTATAATCAGTTATCAACACAATTAGTTGAGTAATCCCATTCCTCGAAGCTCAAATTATATCTATGGATTCTCAATTAGATAATTTATATGTTAATTTATCCCATGACACTCGTATCGGATTGTGGTGAACAAATTACGATGTAGAAGGGCATACAAAGGATAGTTATCAACAAAGGAGTGTGTGTGTGGTAATATCACTTGCGAGATATGTCATAAGAACCATGATGTCTGAGATAGCCTACTATTGTAGCATGCCACAACAAAATGTATCTATGTATTGTAAAATTTATGACTCATACACCCACGGCACAAAAATATTACACTTGATTTACCATATCCATGAAGATTGTGAGATGGGATTGTGCTAGGCTAGTGTAAAAAGTAGCTCCCACGGACCTGAATGAGAAAATGATAGTACTATATCCAAAAAGAATAATTGTGGAGGTAATCATGTGAACATGGGATAGTTAAGAGGATAGCATGGTAGAGGTTATGGTAGTCACATATTTAGATTCATTCGAGGGATATGTTACATACGTGGTTCAACAGATAATTATTAGTGGAAACGTCCGAAGAACCGGTCCTTCACATACTATGGTAAGGCGCATAAGGTTGAGGATTTCCTAGAATTTTATGCTCATGTGTGCTAGAAAAATAAGGATAAAGGAACAACAATGATTTTAGTTGAGCGAAATCAATAGAGACAATGATAACCTAAGACTTTTGTAGATATGGAGCTGGAATTATTGGTCATCATTGTCAGTCGAGGGTTATAGATTTATATTAACAAAATCAAATTAATATTGAGTAAACATTAATGTGCATACATAAATAAATAATCAAATAAGTAAATTAATATACACCATAACACATTAACACAGGATATAATGTGCAAACCCCAATAGGGTAAAAAAACCCATGAAGAAAATATCCATTTTATTAAGAAGCTTTTACCATTCAAGAACTCCTCTCCTCACTCCTACTCCATATTTTTAGCTAGAAATTACATATATCCGAATATCGCCCATAGCAATATTTAAATAACCCAAAGGGTTATAACCTATTAAGTGACAAGAAACACCCCGATTTAATAATTAGTTAATTAGTAACTACTCGAAACATAATGTAGAGTTTATATTAAATAATAAATAATAACTTATATTCAATATTATTTAATTATAAACTAAATATTATGAATACTTAATATTATTTTCTAACACTCCCCCTAAATATTAAATGTGGATCCATATGCAAATATTACCTGCTTTGTACAATAGGATTTACAAATTTATAAACCACAAAAATTTAGGATAGCATGTCCTTTTGAAGGATTTATAACACCTTCATCATGGTAATTTTATATTTTAGTACAAAAGGATTTGGAATCCATAAATCAAGTATAATTTGGGCTAAACATGATTTGTGAGACTATATCCCACCATTTCTCATGGAAAATTTCTTACATCGCATCTCTAGGATATGTTTATAACACAAAGACCTCCTTCGAGAATGGATACAACACAGTTGACTATATTACCTTAAACTCTATCAATTTACATATATCATAAAAGATCTTTTAAAATGATTTATACTAGAGAATAAGTATAAAGGGGAAGGAATAAAAATTCCTAGCCATTAGGAGGTGACACTTCCATGCACACTACCCCTCAATCGTAACTCAAAAGCCAATTATTGCACGAAACTAGGATTATTTTATAACACATAATGGCTTGTAAACATATCTACAATATATTATTCATTCTAGAAGAACTAGAGATCTCTATCACTATAGACAACCTTCTCTCGGATAACATGCACATGAACTTAAATATACTTCAATCAATGATATTGAATTGGATTATTTAGAAAGAGTAATACAATTGTAACCACCATATAGAAGAGGAATACTTACTTCATTATCCATGTGTATCTCTTCAAATAATCACTTCAGCCACATGGCTTCTTTGCTACTTCCATTGTAGTGCTCTGCCTCAAGCAGAAGAAATCTAGACTAGTGGTTGCTTTTTTGTTACATATAATGGAACCTACACTAAAAATCTTAATAAAAAATCCATATGTATATTCTATTTAACACAACATCAACATGGTTAGAGTTATAATATTTATATAGAGATCATAATAAGCATATAAATCCTTATTGATTTCACTTTTGACTATCTCAGTAAAAGTTAAATATTAGTTTTATAAAAATAACATAATAATATGCTTAACTAACCATGTTAAAATATGTTGAAAACATTCAACATATTATTCTTGTAAAATATATATTAAATGCAATTAGTATTGGATGTCTCCAATACAAATGCAAGGGCATCCCCAAGTTTCATTTGATATGCATATAATAATATTTTAGTAATAACATACTAATAAAATTTTATCAAGAACATTTATATCTTAAGCCTTTAAAAAGATATAAGACTTGATAGATAACATATCTAAATAGATAATCAAATCATACAAGAATAATCCTAAAATAGACATAAAACATGATCCATTAATGTTGGACATTTCCCATGGATTTAAGTGGAGTTTTCTTCAAAAAATGATCATGTAAGAACCCTTCAATACATTTCATAGGTGTTCATATATGATCAGTTTTTCATGCCAAAAATGAAAAATAGTTATATTTTTTAATACACTCTCATAAGACTAAGCAAATATGTTTTCAACTCGTAGTTACTTCTAGTTCATTTTCACTAACTCATTTGAGTTGATTATGAAAGAAAAAACAAATGCTTTTTCAATAGTAAATTAAAATATAAGATACAATTTTCATTTAGAAATAATAGAAGTAGTTTATAAACCTATTATATTAGCACTATGATTATTCTCATCATCATCATCTTGATTTTGATCTAATTTATTCCTTTTTTTTAAAAAAAAATTGACATGTTTTTTGATTTACAATTTTCTTTCTTATGTCCAAATTTCCCACAATTATGAAATTTACCAACTTTTTAAGTTTCATGTTTTCTTATTTTTATGAGGAGTTTTAAAATTCGATTATTTATTCTTATTAAACCTAGAATGTTTTTTTTTCAATTTTGAGAAAGAATTTCTGAGTAGTATTCTCTTTTTAATTAAAGGTTTTCATAACTTTCTCTTCTTGAACCAGAAGAGGACTAAGGGTTTGCAAATATATAATTTCTTTTTCTATTTTATAATTAGAATTCGAAATTTAAATTATGTTTCGATTTTTCATAAATATTCAACAAAATAACGAAATAAAATTATTTACCTTGAATTAAGTTACAACTACACCCATCTAACTAAAACTTAATATTTTTTTATTTTAGCTAAATAATTTATTACTTTTTCATCTCCATTGATAGGAGTTGTCATGAGTTCTAAAATCAGTTTAATGATTTTTGATAAATGCGTACCTCAAAGGTGCATTGATTCCAATTGTGTCAAAGCCTCACTCGAACTTCATGATTCCCAATTCGAATAAGAAAATCATCCTGAATGCTTCACAAAATGATGTACATCGCCTCTTGTACTTTTTTATACATAGAGACATTGTTTGCAGCTTGTTTGTCTTCCAATAAGAGCCTTCTTAGTTCCATTCACAACTTTCCATAGTTTGCGAGCCATGAATTATTCCTTCAATCAAATCTTCCAAATGTTGTAATTATTCCAATTCAACATCTAACATTTATTAATCGAAAATTAATTAGACCCCATTTTTATGTAAAATAAATTAAATAATAAAATGAGGATTTAAAAATCAAAGTTAATAGAAATCCCCCTATCATTGTTTAATTCTTGCAATCGAAAAAATGATCAATTTAAGACAAAAAAGAGATCATGTCAAGTGGATAATCTACACACAAATGTATTAGTATGATATTAAAATTAAATTGAAAGGTGAGTAATTTTTGTTTAGTTTTAAATCTAAACAACAATAACGATCTAATCTTCATATCGTAAAAGATGTCATTTTGAAAAAAGATTACAATATTTTCACTATTTTAAAAAAAAAAAAAACTTTAAGGATTAATTATATTTAAAAGAAAAGACAATATATATATATATATATATATATATATATATATATATATATATATATATATATATATATATATATATATATATATATATATATATATATATATATATATATATATAAAATGGAGCTCTTACTCATGTATATGTTTGAAATTTATCACCAATTTGGCCGAGTTGTTATCACCAACTCCATGATTTTATATATGTCATTTCAATGTTAAACCAACATTATACAATTATTACATTATTCTCTCTGATCCAGATTATAATAACTTCCCAATTTATACTATACCAAATCATATTATCTAACAACTAATCCATTTTATCAAATTGTAATTTTTAAACCAATAATCAAGCCACATTATATATTATACTCAATTCATATAACATCAAGCCATATAACCATGTAACTTAACCCCATTGGTCACTTATTTTTCACCAAGTTTTATATTATAATGGAAATATGACGTGGCTTGGCGAGCTTAACCACATCCATGACTGATTTTAACAAAACAATGGTGGTGTGACCAAAGTAACACCATCCATCCATCGTAAAAGGATTTTAAAGCCTTATTTATCCCACACCCATCCCCATGTGGGACTTAACCATCCCAAAAAAATTCATGGGGTCCGTACCATGTGGATGTTATGAAATAAGGGATAAAGTATGCGGAATAATCCCTTACGTAGATCGCAACAAGAGAAACTAATATGTAGAAAATATTACGTATCTGAAATAAAAGTGCGAATAAAATAACACAACACAAAGAGACAAAGATTTAACGTGGTTCACCCAATTTGGGCTATGTCCACCAAGAATCACTTGCTCGTATTTTATTACAAGCCACCGCTCTTTCAATACAATACCCGTGATCCGTTTGGAGCTATGCTCAACAAACTCTACTGAGAATTCACACCAATTCAAAACACATCTGCAATACATTTTCTTGTCTATCTATCATATGCATAAGACCATATAAATAGACAATCAAGCAAGCGATTTGATACAAAACCGTGGGTATCAAAACCAAGAGCAAAAACCGTGGGTATCAAAACAATGGGCAAAAGACCGAAAAAACCATGGGCCCAAAAACAACCCATAACGGTTACCCATTACCCATGGGTTAGTAAACCACCCATGAAAATTTGCTTCGGGGGCTTCACCCCCGAACCCCTTCCATCGGGGGTGGGGCTTCAACCCCCAAACTCCCCGACCCGCCACCGGTGAGCGGACCGCCATAAAAATACTCGAGTGTAACACATGGAAGGTGTACCATACTCTAACATGAAAATAGGCTCCACAAACATAATAGTGGAATAAGCTCATGGCCCAGATTATGTCAAAAGAGGGGGAAAAAATTTCCATGAAGGGCCTATGGTTGGTGGCCACGTAGAGGGCCTACGGGAGAAGGTTTGGACACAATCACATTTAGGAAATTATTTTGACAAGCCAAACAACCATGTAGTCCCAAAAAGATAAAAAATTAAAAGCTATAATATAAGCTTATTAATATATTTTTGTTTACGT
The DNA here is from genome assembly GCA_018340775.1 of Taxus wallichiana var. yunnanensis. Classification (NCBI taxonomy): domain Eukaryota; kingdom Viridiplantae; phylum Streptophyta; class Pinopsida; order Cupressales; family Taxaceae; genus Taxus; species Taxus wallichiana. The sequence goes on along the minus strand of CM031243.1, from coordinate 302,913,568 downwards.
TCATAAAACCTATAAATATTGTAGTGATATGACCAATGACATATTAAAATATAGTTTTAAAGTTTGGTTAAAGATTATATGCTTTATTGAAAAAATAATACTAAGATGATTAGGATTCTAGTTTAAATAAAGTGAATAAGACTATATGGAAAGTTGTTAGGTGTAAATTTATATTGGCATATAAATATGTCTATAGCAAAAATTTGAAAAATATTATAAGGTTTTAATAAACAAATTTAACCTTATAATTAAGAGAGGTCCATAGAAGTCCACATACATATATTATTCAATATGTAAAGGGCCCAACAATTATAAATGAAGCCTAATTAAAGAAGCATAAAATTATAAAAAGAATTCAAAAGGAAAAGAGAAATTGGAGAAAATGTAGAATTTGGCCCCATTCCATAGGTCTTTATCCAAGGTAGTAGGAAAAATTAAATTCCTATTCTTGAGGAAGATTGTCTCCCTATGAGAGACCTTATAATTTTATTTTTACAAAATATAGAAAATCAAAAAATATTTCTCAAATTTTTTAACCCTTGTAATTCTTCCACACGATATTTCACATGCAAAGGTAAATATTATTCCAGAGCTACTGTGTACACACAAAAAACACAAAAAATTGACATGTCACGAGCTGGGGGAAGGTTAAATAGGTTCCCTACCAACTAACCAGCAAACTACCTAATGGACATCATTTGGATTAATTAAATTATTCAGCCAATTTAACCCGCTCTGATACCATGTTAGGTCGAGGGTTATAAAATTATACTAACCAATTTGAATTAATATTAAGTAAATATTAATGTGTACACATAAATAAAATAATAATAAAGTAAATTAATTTACACCATAACACATTAACATGGGATATAACATGGGAAACACCAATGGAGTAAAAAACCACGAAGAAAATTTTCATTTTATTGAGAAACGCTTTTACCGCTTCATATTTCCCTTCCTCACTTCGCTCCCCATTTTTGTCCCAAAATTACATATATCTTAATATGGGCCATATCCATATTTAAACAACTCGAAGGGTTATAACCTATTAAGTCATGCACAACACTCCCGATTTAATAATTAGTTAATTAAAAACTAATTAAACTCCGATATAGAGTTTATATTAAATAAGAAAGGATAATATATATTCAATATTATTTAATTATAAACTGAATATTATGAACACTTAATATTATGTTCTAACTACAACACATGCTTAGTCTTCCCTAACGTATGAGATTAAAGGATGGACAAATCGCCTCATCAACAGGGGAATAAGTAGTCCCATCAATAAAAATATCTAGATGTTGGGAATCATAAGGAGGCACATCAAGAGACAACATGCATCATTAGGGAGCTTTATGGGGAGATGTAAAATAATAAGGAACAATAATGTGAGAGAGAATGTGCAAGATATGTTAAGATACCTTAGAAGGATGTTAATGATATCATAGAAGTGTTTAGGATAGTAAGGCATGAGAACATCATACATATTTTAGGAGAATGGTTGAGAGACAAGGTCTCACGTGTAACTCGCATAAAAGGGGTGTCATATTATCAATATTAATTTTCCACCACATGCTTATGATTATGAAAAATAAATTACCCAAGATGCACTTATAGACAAATGGTTGGTAAGTAACATTTTAATTGATACATGTACAGTTAATGTAACCACTCTCGACGTTTGGGATAGAATGGGAGGACCACTATTACAACCATCCTTAAGTGTGTTATGTATGGAGAATAAGACAAGGGTTATGCCCATTGGTTTGTTGAAATATGTAAGCATAATGATTCAGGGCACAAAGTTCAATTGATACTTTGAGGAACTTGAATTGTTCAAGGTAGAATATTTTCATGTGTTACTTGGTGACCATGGTGCTATGAATATAATGCGAGACTTGCACTTTACCAAGAGTTATGATATATTTTAGAACATATAAAATGAGTAGTAATATATATGGATCACTCTAAATATGCACATTACATTGAGCCAATAAGTGAAGAATGCCTTAATCAGATATACATGCATACAATGTGTGACCTAGAGAATATTAAGTCATAAAATGAAGGTGTGCTTCATTGGGAGACTTACATTCCACTAGAGACACCAACATTGTTTCTAGTGACAATTGGGCTCATGAAACTTATGGGATGTTTGGAGTAAGAGTAACAAGATTTATTTCACCATGGTTAGTTAGAAATTTGAGAGGGACTAATTTGTAAAAATAATTTGATATATGGAATGGGGGATATAGAAGAAAGATTTTCTTCTATACATGAAGGGTAACAACAACGTGATGGTGCGGACCACATAGAGATAACCTAATGAGATGAAATGATATAAGAGTTGTATTATTGACCCATTTTGTCCGGAATAATATCCCTTCGTTGATACAAGAATATGATGGGAAGACTCACCCTATGGAACCTGCTCAAAACTATGAAAATAAATTGAGGAAGGGTCAAGATGCGCTACCACCATCACTCTAGGTAGATAAATTCTACTATATATTACGTGGATGTGTGCATGCATGGTATGTATATGCGGATTTGAGACGAGAAACAATGAATTCACATAACCTAATTGTAGGTATCGTTCATATGTTTGATTATTTTTCCACTACAACTCCTATTAATGAAGCTCTATAAATAATAACATACATTACATTGGGTGATAGCGCAAGGTTTGAATAACTCATGACTCAATTGTATGAGAAAATCAACCCTAAAGAAAGTAGCCACATGTGCACAAAATTAGAAGATGATGAGATTATTTTAGATTGTTCTTAGAAAATAGAACGAAAAAGAAGCTTTCCTATATTATAGATGATGAATAATTTGAGGACCTTAACATTGAGCACATAGAAGGTTTGCATGATTTATTAGACTGACCAAATGAATAATTTTCTGCATATCATGTTCCATTTAAAAAATAAATTTAACATCGGGACTGATGATACACCAAAGGAGGCCATAATTTTTGACTATTCGTTTAAGGAAAAAGCTATAGAAATAATTGAAATTTTACACCACATCCAGGATCTCTTTGCAAGAGGATACTATAAGTTTAAGGATGTTCATCCATATTTAAGAGAATATAATATCATGCTCAAGGATGGAGTGCAACCATGACGTAAGATGCCTTACTAGATGAATCCTAGTATGCACATCAAGGTGAAGAATGCGATTAAAATAATTTTGGAGGCAGGCAATATTGAGCTCATAGAATAATAAGAATAGATAATCCCAATGGTCAACAACATCAAAAATTATGGGTGGATAATGGCTTGTGTTGACTATAAAGTTTTGAATGCTTCATGCATGATTGATATTTTTCCCACACCATTTAATGACAAAATTATAGAGGATGTTGTAGGGCACAATATATATTATTTCAATGATATATTCTTAGGGTATCATTAGGTTACGATTACAAGTTAATATCAGTACAAAACAATTTCTGCAACGAATGAGGATTCTTTGCTTTTAAAGTTATGTCTTTTCACCCGAAAAATATAGAAATGATGTTTTTATGCATTGTTGTTAAAGCATTTCAAGATTTCAATCATAATTTATTTCAGGTGTATTTAGATGGTTACACCATTTATGTGCTTGTTAAAAACAATCGGTACCATTGTAGAGGTTGATGTATAAGATATGCAAACAACTTAACATATCCTTAAAAATTAAGAAGTGTATCTTTGCGACACCATTCGGTACTTTTCTTAGAAAAATTATATGTAAAGAAGGCATGTTGATAGATCCCACAAATATTTAAGTCATTTTTGGGTTGGAAGAACCAACTAATCAAAGCGAAGTGCATGGATTCCTTAGACATACTGGTTATTACTAAAAATTCATTAAGGGATATACCAAGATTGTTGCGCCACATAAGATTTTGTCAAAGAAAAAGATAAATTCTATTGGGCTGACATGTAACAGAATGAATTTGAGACTTTAAAGGAGAAACTAACAATCACCCCCGTCTTACGATTCCCCTTTAAATAATGCATTCCATGTTCATGTAGATGCTTATGGAACTATGTTTGGTGTAGTATTGAAGCGACTAGTGGAAAGTAATGTAGACCATCCTATCTATTTTGCAAGCAGGAAGTTGACACTAGCTGAGCAAAATTACACAAATAAAAAGTTTGAGGTGTTGTCAATTGTGTACGTGCTTCGAAGTTTATATAATACCTACTAAAGAATACCATTCATATTTTACATTGATCGCATGGAACTTAAATATCTTGTTAAAAACTAGTTTTGCAAGCATGCATCTGTCGTTGGATCATTTTATTTTAGAAGTTTGAGATATAATTTATAGTTAAGCTTGATAAAAATAATTTGGGATCAAATCCCTTTTCACAAATAAAATTTGGTGAGAATGCACAAATCATAGAAGACACTATGCTAGATGTTTTTATATTACATTTCTCACTCATTGAATTGGAATAGATTTTAATATTCTTTTGCAAAGGAGTTGTGCTTGAAGGAATTAATACACTAGAGAATAAGCAGCTTGTCATTCATGTTGAAACCTACAAGCTAGCTATAGGAGAACTATCTAAGATGGGTAGGGATGAAATTATGTGTAGGTGTTTCTTGAAGCATGAGCGTAAAAAAATCATGGAAGAAGGGAATTGTGGGTTTGATAAAGGACACTATATAGGTGAAGCTTTAGCACGCAACATACTCTTTTTAGGATTAAGGTGGGATGCACTCTACAAATACACCAAGGATTTTGTAAAGCCTTGTCATCACTTTGAACAAATAAAAATTTTAGGATGTAAAGATGAAATGTTGTTGTGACCTATAACAAGCACATATCATTTTAAAAAGTGGGTTATATAATTTTTTGTCCCAATTCCACTAGCTATGGGGTGGAGAGGCATGCGCTACAATATCACATGCATATATTACATGAGAATGAGGGAATAATTCATAAGCCACAAAGGATTGTACTATAGCTACAACAACATGATTTTTATCGAAAATATCATTAGAAGATATGGGTATCCATTGATCCTTACTAGTGATAGGGGCACTCATTTTTTGAATGATATAGTTAGAATATTATTGGCATAGTTTATGGTATCCCATAATAATATTTCCCCTATCTCCCACAACAAAATGGTACTACAGAGGCCTTCAATAAGAGGTTGGGACATACATTGAATAAAATTGTGTTGTAGGAAGAATGGATTGGGATGACAAAGTATCAACTATTTTATGGGCATAAAGGAAAACTTACAAAAGTTTTAATATGGGCATACCCTTTCGATTTTAGCATAAGTAAAGTTTACATGTGGAATTCATGTTAACCTTCTTATGAATTATACACACAGTGGACTTGCCGATGAAAAATTTGTAGAGGAGCACATTGATAAACTAATTGAATTGGATGAAAGACACACAATTACACGGTGTATTGAGAGGACAAAAAGTGAGAAAAAGGATTGGCATGATATGAACATTAATAACAAGTATTTTACTATGGGGACGATGATATTATTGTATGACTTGAAGTTTGTGCACCATCCCGAGAATCTCATAGTTCATTGGTTGGGACCACTTATAGTTACCAAGATTCTAGAATCAAGCGTATTTCAGCTACAGGAGCTGAATTGCACCATGTTTCCAGTCACTTTGATAGGTGTATGTTAAATTCCTATTATAAATAAGCTTATTTCTTTATGATTGTAATAATTTAGTATTTCAAGTTAGAATAGGTTCCCTTTAAGTTTTTTTTTTTTTTTTTTTTTAATAAAAATGCTCACATGTAAGAGATGATCATTCTATTACATAATGATGCAAGGAGGAATGTGCATGCTTTTAAGTTTTCAGTAGGAAGTAAAAGGTGAGAAATGGAAAAAGGTGAAATGCGCACACTACAAAGAAATATAAGGTGTTGGGGAAAATATGATTCTGATTAAATATATATCGTATGAGTTAGTGTGGATATGTGGAATTTCTCAATTATTATAGGCTTGGAAAAATGTCTCACGTTAAACAATGACGAATAGATCAATGTTAAGTATAGCGTGAAGAAGGAAATGAAGATGAAAAATAGTTAGAAAGTGGTTCAAGGGAATAATGTGTGCAATATAGGAAGGTGAACATAAATAATCCTTTATCCCATAAAGTAGTAGTGTAACAAAATGTTTTATATTTCTGCATGAGGAAGAAGCTTGTGGGAAAAGGTGACAAAAAGAAAAAAACGAGAAAGCATAAAAATGATTTAAAACTAAAAAAGTGGTGCTAGGTGAGAGAAATTAATATGGTTGGAAATTGAAAATGAATACAAGTAGAGAAAGTGAACTTATTATTACCTTACTATTTGAGAACCAATGCACAAAATATATCACCTACAAACGAGTGTGAATTATGAAAAGTGAACCAGGGTAGGGATAAACAAATTAAGCATAGAACATTCTACACAAAGAGATCTTTGGAGAAGTGGAACATTAGTGAAGAATGGGTTGAAGGAAGCATTGTGATGCTAGATTCAAAGAGCTAGGTTTTGATGGTGAAAAAAAAAATTAGGGCATAGAGTGTTTTATAGGTTTGATAGGGCATGAGTTGGATTGAGAAAGGTAAAAGGATTGAAGAGTCAAAGATACGACTTGAGAAAACACAATCTTGGGTTTCTCGGTTACCTAGGGAAAATATTTGAAGGTTCCGTGTAAGATAAGTTTGAGTAAAATTCAATAAATGTAATGAAGTCAATGTGACATCGAGAGACAAAGAAGAACATATAATATTATCCCGGTGAATGTTTTTCTTAAAAGTAGTATCTGGAAGATGTATTTCTAGCGAAACTTTGGGCATCACAACTTTGGAAATGAAAAATAAATCAATATAATCACCCAACCTAAGGAAATGAAATAGACATCAAGAAGCATGTCATGCGGGAGATTAATCGAGGAATACAAAAGGGAAGATAATTCGTGATGATACATTTGCGAAGGATTTAAAAAGTGTTGGAGTTCTACAATTATACGTGTTCCCTTTATTCAGGAAGCCAGTGTGCCTCTATTGATGGTTAATGTAACACACTTACAAAAATTACTTCTACTTCATAGGTATGAGGATGTGATTAACTACCAAGTTAATCATAAGAGTTAATGGATTACGTGATGTTGGAGGGGAAATATAATTTGACCTACGTGATGAGGCATCAATAAAATAAACAACCACACATTTATTTAACCAAAGGGGAAGTCACACTTTCATCAACGAGAATATTGTTGACCCAGGAAAAAGAGTGCATGTGCAATCGGTAAGTTGTAAATTTGGTGCCATTATGAGATGGATAAAGGTAAATAATAAATTTCTATATGTTACGCATAATATGAAGCACAAAACCAAATAGAACCTTGCCATGTATATAGCTCAAGAAATCATATAAGAAGTAAGGGCCAAAATGGAGAAAGGAGAGAAGATCACATGGGTTTCTATCCTTCAGTAATTGTGTTCGGCAGATAGGAGTTCCATAAAGATGAGAAGACAACATTTGGAAGCACCATATTGAAAAGAAGTCACCAACGCTAATATTTACCAAGTATATTTTTCATGGCATAATCTCAAATCCATATAAGGTGTACCTCAAGAAATGGTAAAAGAGAATTCACAATGCATTTGAAAATGAATGTTACATGCCCACGTAATTTCCATTACTTTTTACTAAATAGGAAAATTTTACGATAATGGAACCCTTCACTTTGGTTGATTTTTGTTGAGAAATCGGGATACGAGACCATGGTGAAAACTTCCATTTTCATTCACCAAAACATAGTTCAAAGGCATGGTAAAGAGGATAAAATATGCACAAAAATTAAAGTTCAATGCACAAATGGTAGATGTTAATAACCATATGCTATGAAAAATATATGGGTATGTGTTTAAGGCATTATATGTGGAGACCATGGAGACAAATAACATGTACCTTAACCCAATCATGACTTTGGTAGTTGGAAAATAGGCCTATAGAGTTTAAATATACCTATGGAAAAAGATTAAATATGTAATTTAGTTTGACAAGCATGACCTCGAGATTCCATAGCCATTGAAGAGATAAACGGTGAAGGTTCCTAAGTGTATACGTAAGATAAATCCTATAGAAGGAGAATAATAAGAAGCGGAGGAGGCTTCACTCGATCAAAGAAAAAGGAATAAAATGTAGAGGATACTCCTAGTAGAAATAATCTTGCACACTCCTCGCCTTTCTCCAGACAAACACGTGCAAAGGACCGAGTCAAACCGAGTATGAGAAGCCTCATGTAGCTCATAATGTTGAATAGAATGAAGACTTGGAAAAGCCTGTGCAAGAAGATAGGCATTAGGAAGAGCCCATATAAGAACACAGGTTTTAGGAATATCCTATGCAAGAAGAAAAGGCCCAAGATGAAGAGTATGCATGAGGATAGTGTGAGGAAGATAATGTAGAAGAATAACATAAGGGATTAAAAAATGATGAATAAACTCAATTGCAAGGAGGTGGAGAAGGGATAAGAACTGTTGAAAGAATAAGATAGACGAAATGTAATTTTACGATAAAGAAACCACGAGGGTCGCGTCCATGAGCAAGAAGGCCAAGACAACCTCCACATGTAATGGGACTCATACATAGATGATCATGTGAAGACCTTAAGCGAAATGTTTCAAAGTCGGATACTCATTGGAGAAATATTTTTTTGGGACATGTTTAAAAATTACAAAGCTTATCTATGCACAAGGAAGATATGATATTGGATTCTACATACAAATTTGGAGAAACCAGAGTTTGAGGTTAGTAAAGAGTGAATTTTGGAGATGAAATCAAGTACGAACCGGAGCTTTCCTAATAAATGTATCTACCAAAATCTTAGAATAACAAGGAAGAATGGCTTTAGATAAGATGGCCACCGAGTTATGATCGTAAAATATTGATAAAGGAGCCACAATAAAGAGGATGCAATGGGACATAGAGTGTAAGAATAAAAAAATGGTAAGCTTTTTGAGGTGATGATTGATGAGAAGAAAACAAGAATGAATGCATACAATAAGGAATCAAAAATCATCATTAACATCATCAAAAATCATCATTAACAAACATATCAAGATTTTTTTCCTGGCCCTCATGATTTCTTGGCCTAACCGGCGATGGTTTCTTGCCCTAAACATCTCCTCGCCGGCACTTCCAGTCTCAAGGCGCATGGCGGCAGCAGGGCATCGGGTGAGAGAGGCTCGAACGAAAATACAGACTGCATTCCTCCTACTGGCGGTAGAGCTCTTCAAAAAAATGCCAAATCATTCTTTGGACGCGGCCACGGTTCTGGAGATGTGTAGAGATTTGCAGATCTATTTCCTGAGATTTCAGGGGTGGCCACCGTTTTGGAAACCCTAACCAGTCTCCTTGCTGCGTGATTGAAGGAGGCCACAGATTTTTGGGTGGGGAAATGACATTGGGTGGGCATGGATCCACTAGAATCACTGAAGCTTCGATTCCATTTGGGGATCTCACTCAGAACCCCACCAATAAGGATTCCTCCCCGGTTGCAATGACAAAAGCTTCTGATAAGAGATCATTCATGGAGGTTTTGCAGAAAAAGCCAGAGATTGCAAGCATGAAGCCTGCTGAGACCAACCCATGTATAACCTTTGGAGATGAAGTCCTTGAAATAGAAGCATTCTATCAAGCTCATGCCTTGATTTGTCGATTCGCTGGACTCTGGCCTAGCCTACCTACCTTACATGCATGGATCTCCAAACATTGGATCCCACTCCTAGAAGGAAGGTTAGATCTCTACCCTTGTGCTAAGGGCATTTTTATTATTGCTTTTGAATCCATTGCTGATAAGAATGTCATTGCTAAGCAGCTCTGGGTCTGTCAGCAAAAATACCTTATTCTAAAACCCTGGTTCCCATCATTTAACCCACTCACCGAATCTTTCTCCCGTAAACCAATCTGGATTCGATTACCCCACCTTCCTCTGTAATTTTGGGATCAAAAGTGTCTGATATCCATAGGTAATGCCTTGGGCAGTATCATTAACATTGACTCCCAAACCTCTGATTTTACCCATACAACCTATGCACGAATTCTTGTTGAGATTGATACTTCAAAGGATCTTCCAGCTCATATTGAGCTAAAAGTACAAAATAGATCCTGGACTCAGCCTCTGGACTATGAAGGCCTGCCTTTTCGATGCAGAGATGTTTCTCTTTAGGACATTCGGCCACTAATTGTGAGATAGTAAAACAGAAAAATGATAAGGCCAACTGGTGGAAAAATGCCCTACCAGAACATATGGTGTTCGAACCTAAAGACATTCCCGAAGCGGATGAGGAGGTGGCTACTGCACTGATACTAATGTTGATACTGGCATGGACGTCATGATAGAAAAGACCCCTTTGAGTGAAGAGTCAGCCGGGGATGAAATTAAAAGGACCAGAAACTTTGAACCAAACATGTCTTTAGCGGCTATGGACCCCCCTAGCTCAAGCAATACTTATCAGCCGATAGCTGATCTTGAAGTTCTTATTCCAATGCAGGAAATTTTGGATGCTTGGATCACAGTTCGAAAAAAGAAGAAAATTATCTTTTCCTCGAGGTAGTTCTTCACTGTTGTTCGGCTAATCCATATTGCTATACTTCTCTAAGCCGGACAACAGCTAGCTTGTTGGCTGCTCAACAGTTGTTTATTCGTTGTTGTGCTGTTGGTTTTTGGTTCTTCTCTTGGCAGATTACTCTCTTTTCTGCCGTTTGGGCCATAAATGTTTATTCTGGTTTTCAGAGCCCCTTTGTTCAAGGGTATAGTCCCTTTCAAAAAACTATTTTCCCATAATAAAAAAAAAACATCACATGTACATGCCCAAATGTTGTGATTTAAGAAAACCCGATCATAACATGGAGATGGAGTATTTGGAGCAATTGGTACACTTACTACTAGTTAAAGTGAAAAATGGGATGGGATCTAAAACAAAATATATGGATAGTATAAATAATTCCAAGGTAGAAAATTATTTAAAATAATATAAAACACTTCACACAAGATTGAAGGAAGCCATGCGACAGGTTGAGAAGATTTTTTATAACTTTCAAGAAATATCGTGATCCTCGATGCGTGCACTATAAAGGATGAGGGAGAAGTAAATGAATTTCATGCCTAATTATTGATGAATACAACCAAACGTGAAGGGATTTTCTAATAAGTCGGTGAGAAAAAAAGATACAAAAAGGTTAAACATGATAGGATTGAGAAATAGCTTTGCAAAATCCTATTGATGGTGCTCCCAAGGTAGATAGTCTAGAGGACATCATCAAAGAGTGGGATGTCATATGAAATGAGATGGAGGAGAAGGATGATAGTTTAACTTTAGAAAATATTGAAGAAATTGTTGAGGAAACCACAAATAAAGTGTCTCGTGAGTTAGATGAATGGAAGCAAATGGAGAATGTGATCAAACTATATTTTCCGAAGATCTTACCATCACCATAATTCAAACCTTGAATGCACGCATGAACTTCATTCATTCTTATTTGATTCATGATGGGTGTTACCATTATTCTTTCCTTCTTCATATATTATTTTAAAAAAATCCTTGTATTATTTATATTGCTAAGGATAGACAATACTCGAGTGTGAGGTAATGCAAGGTTGAAAAAGTGGCTAAATGCAATCCATAAATGGAGGTTGAAGATTGCACATAGAAGGAGCATTTGAACCATAAAGAAGTATCAAAAGGAAGGGAGATCAAGAGGGTACGCGTAGGATATGGAGAGACATCAAGGCACGAAAGTCCATGCACAAAGGCATATTCATGAATTAGACAAATTTCAGGTTGGTCAAAAAATAGAAGAAGGAAAATTGGCGTGATGGTCAAGGAAATTCTAGAAATAGTCCCAAAAAGATTAAAAAATGAGCATGGACATATATTTTTAGGACATGGTTATGGATAAGATCAATCTATTTATACCACAAAATGGTGAATAAAGGAGTCGAAATGAATTTGATATGTGATTAGTAAGGTTATTACTATAAATAAAGCATATAAGCGTGAAGGATAAGTATCCACCGAGTATAAAAACATGTATGTTGCATCCATTATAAGAGGATCGTGCGTATGAGAGTTGGATGGATGGAGAGTGTGTTTGTATGAGTGAGTTAGTCTTTATCGTGTGTGTGCATTGTTCTCGGGTATGTAGTCCAAGATTGTCTTGATGTACTATTCATTTGTTTGTAATAGATAACATCGCATGGGTTGGCGGGTTAGGATAAGGGGAAGATACGTAATTGAAATTCAAATAATGTTGTTATTTATTCATGAATGAAAGGTAAAATCTCTTATTATTATTATTTGTATGTTGTTTTAATTTTTTTTTTTTTAATCTTATGTTGTGTATAATGGTTCATGATTAATACACATCTTGCATGATCAAATAAGGAGGGACATGGTAAGTTGTGTGTACTTTGGATGAACTCTTGGAACTTATTCTAAGTGATGTTCCAATGCGACTGAATGGGTGTTGGTAAATAAAAATCTACAATAGTACTCCAATTCACAAATCCTCTTACTTGAATAGAAGAACAAAAATTGATTTCCTATTTTGGACTCTTGTTTCGAAAGCGCTTAAGAAGTAATAGTATTCAATACTTCCACCATATAACCCCTCATCTTTATAACCATTTACTTCAATTATTTAGCTATATATATATATATATGTATGATTCAACATTTCCTCTCTTTTGTTATCCATTATAATAGGTTATATCTTTTCATGTTCATTGACATACTTGGCATTTCTAGACATTTCATCAATGTGGTTTCCTGGTAAGGTACAATCCTATTAGGAAATTTCCAATGGAATATAATCATGCACACCCTTAGGATTTTCGTTATATTTTTATTTAGGTGGTACAAAAATAAAATTAAAAGGGCGATAAAAAATTGTATTTAACTTAACTCAAATTCTTATTAATTGGAAATTTCTAGTACATAGGATTTTAATAAGTGAATTATGTAATCCGAAAATGCCTTCCATTTTAGTTTATATTTTATTTAGCATACATTCCAAAAAAAATATAATTATACTTGTACATTTTTTGGATCGTACACTTAACACACAATTGTTTTTAATAGTAAGAATGTAGTTGTATGCTCTGCACGAGAGCCTTCTTGGCCAATTTTTTAATATCTAATATTACTCCGTACACCTCACAAAAATGGTTTTCTTATATAGGAATAAAATTTTGAAGGATTCTCATTATGCACGGGATCCAATGGTTTTTGTCTAGTTGCCATCATAAATTGTATTGCTAATAGAAAATAAAAATGGACATGTTCCCAAAAATATAGTGGAAAATTGTAACATGTATATTTGTCTTTGTAACAAATTTTTTTATTATTATTATATAATCCATCACATACACTAATACACAGGTATTTTTTTAATTCTATAGACAAACCGACCAATATCGAAAGGGCGTGAGTACAGTAAAAACATTGTAAATTTCCTATCATTATAAATTAACCATGTAAACCCCAATTCCTCTTTTCTTTGAGAACGAGGGTCTTCTTCACTTTCCCATTTGTAGTACCATAGAATTAACAAGGATTTGTAGCGCTTAAATACGGTTTTTGAAAGAGCTAAAAGAACCCTCTCTTCCACTACTCATACTTCCATTGACATTGACTCCTTACGTGAAGCTATCAAAAAAATATTATTCTATAAAAGGTTATTTATAAATTCTCCATATTAAAACAATTTACAAATCTATTGAATAATGTACAACCAATCATTTTAAAATTTATTTAAATGAATTTATTCTCAAAAATAACCGAGAAGGATGGATGGAAACAAGAAGGATGGAAAAAATGAGCGGGAGGATTTTCTTCAAATTCCTAGGTGGGTTCCTTCTACCTCAGCTTCCATCCTAAAGATGGTGGGGTTTGATCGTTGCAATCTTAACTCGGCAAGTGGCTACAAGGAGGGATTTTTCTTCTCCCCTTTCTCCCCGAATCTATCATGGAGACGGAATGAACCGACGTTGTGTTTTTCATAAGGAATTAATGAAAAGGCCTAGCAATAGGTATGGAATTTAAATTTATGGGTGTTTTGCTAGCATTTGGAAAGATGATGACCTTATACAAGCCTCGGGCTAGGAGAAAATAGGCTCCAAAAGGAAATATCTCTTTGGTACTCATATCAAATAAATATTTTTGTTCCAGGTTCAACGACGAGGAGGAATACCTTAATGCCATTAATGGTGGTCCTTGGCTTTATGGGAAGACATTGTTACATCCGGCCAAATTGTTACCTAGTTTAGACATTAAGAATTTTGACTCTAATCTTTCCTAGTCTGGGTGAAGCTCCCAAATTTTTCTCTTGAGTTCTAAGAAGTTGAGGTGCTGCAAGGGATAGCTAGAGCCTTATGGAATTTTCTAGTTATAGATCAAACAACCCTTACTAGAACAAGATGGATTTCAAAGAGATTGTGCATTAATGTTTCACTAGGGAAAAAATTACCCACCTTCATTCGTCTATTTCGACCACAGGGTTGTTGAATAGGAATTAGTGTATGAACATTCTCCTATCCTATTTTTGTGTGAAATGTAGGTCACTCGAGCATGGAACTAATTCTTGAAAAGGGATGGTCATTGAATGGAAGATGAATCCTCTTGCAAGTTTTGGAGCTAGCACAGACATTCCTTATTCGAGATCCTCAAAACCTTTTTGTCATGTTTCAACTGTTGGTATTATGGATACATGTTATTTGTTGATTGGTAGGGAGCCTTCCATTGAAAGTGGTGTTGGTGCGGTGATTGAAGATGGGTCCATTTCTCTCCCTACTCGTGATCGAGTCCGAGAACAAATCCTTTGAGAATACAAATGATATAGTAGGGTCTGAGTCTTCTCCCTCTATTTCGTGGGATAGTGTGAGGATGGTTGTGAGTCCTCCAATGGGATGAAAGTAAAGGAGGATTAAGGGTATGAGACTGAATATTTTGTGGTTAATAAGGCTATGGTATCCCTATTTTCAATGGAGAAATATGGGGAAAGGGAGGATTTGTGTAATGAAGAGAGATCGAAATAATACGAAACAAAAATTGGGTTTCAAAAGTTCTGGGAAAATCCGCTAACACCAATTCTAAAATTATTCAAGAAGTGGGCATAACCACCTTGGGAAAATTGGAGGTGGTTTTTACAATCAACAAAGAGGTCAAAGAGATATCTAAACCCAAAATTGATCTGAACTCCCTAAAAGCTCTTGTTTTTTGGGAGGATTATCATTTCAAAGACTATATCAAGGAGACATTTGGGGATAGGGGTGATTCTGTTGATGGGTGACATACTATGCAATCCTGATGGTTTAAGCGGTGGTGTAGAATGGTTGTGGACTTTCAGGATGGGTCATTGTTTTTTTTGTGCATCTCTTTTGGAATTTAGCTTTCTTGAGTTATGTCAAATTAACTCTCTTTAGGGTCATGTTTTTTCTTGTGGTCCTTCTTCTAGTGCTTTCGTGATGTATCTTCCTTTGTAAGGCCTCTAGGTGGCATAATCCCTTTTTTACTCAATCTAATAAAAAATTGTCATGTCTCTCCTTCTCTTTTGCTATTATTTTACATCCATAACAATGCAAACTTTGGCCAAATCTGTATCATTATCTCTCAAACAATCTAACAAAAATATGTATCATTAATAATGTGCGCATGTAGAATATATTTATAAATATTTTATTTTTACCAAGTATATGCATGCGAAGATGGCTATAACATTGTATGTCGCATACAAATCCATGTAATGGAATATCGGTTTTGATGCACAAACTGTTTTTTGTATATTTTATTATTATTTATAACTTTTATTTATAAATTTTATTTATTATTTATATTAACAATTTTTAAAATTTTAATAATATTGTTGGAGACATTGAAACTTGTGAATGATTTAATGGAAAATGGTAGCAAAAAGTGTCAACCATTGAATGCAAAATAAAGCAGCAAGAATTTTCAAAAGTATGTTTTTTTGTACAGACCTTGGATTTGAACTTCAAATATGTGAATGTGTTATACTCAAATAAAGTGATACATTATTCCTATACATTTAACAACAGAAATTCAATACTTACTATAAAAATATTTTAGCAAATATTTTAATCTCATTACCAAATTGCTAGGCTAACTACAAAATATTTTATATCTCTTAATATGTGAGGCTTGTGATATTACAATGTGGTTAGTATAAATTATACACATGGTACACCAAAATTCCACATTCATCTCTATTAAATGGATGAATTTAGGTACAATAGAGTATTTCTCAACAATTGTGTTTACCATTCCAGATTTTTCAATATGTTTCTTTCTCATTCCTTCCCTGGCATGGTCACCTCTCGGGTAATGTATAGATGGAAATAAGATGTATGGAAAAATTTCATGGCATATAATACATCGAGAAATACATTCCTAGCATTCGCTTTAAGACCCCCCAAAAAAAAAAAAAAAAAAATTGTATAGATTCCTTGGCGAATATGTGAAAAATAATTTTGAAATGATAGTGAATCGAAGAAAACAGTTTCGAATGGTCTTGGCCATTATATTTTTTTACTAAAATTATATCATATATGTTTTTGGTTGTTAGTATATCATGCGGTCATAAACATATGTAATTTTTTTAAAAATCATTTTTTGACAAGAATAACTAAAAGACTGTCTCGATGAGAAATCTATGCTCATAAAATATGGTGCGAAGAAAAATATTTTAAAAATTGAGTTTTTGTAAAAAAATACAGATTAAACTAATTTTGGATGGAATTTTTATTTAAAAGATAATTATGTTAGCAATTAAAATGATCATATCAATGAGAAATATATCCTCCCAAAATATGGAAAAAGAAAAAAATATACTCTTTTTTCTATAATGAAATACAACACGGTAGCATTTTCAATGCTACCGTGTGGTGATGTCACTATCTTGTAATATGGAAAATGGTACCGGTCGAGAGCATGGAAAATGCTACCACCTAGTGGTTACTAGCTGGTATAAATCTCCATGTTACGATTGGTGACATTATTGTATGGTAACATGAAAACATCTACAAGTCAAGTAATACCATTTCTTTGGTAGCATGGAAAATGCTAACGGGTCATGACATGGAGAATCAAGTTACTGCCTAGTAATCTAAACCTACTACTATTTGGTGATGACATCATGTTGGCGTGTGATACCCTCATTGATTTTCCCGTCCGGAAGCACACTACTATTTCCATATGGTTGCACCACTTATACCTTAGGATTTTTGGCTTTTACTTTTGGATTTTTCATTGTCTTATTCACTTTTGACATTGGTTTTGACTCCGGATCTCAAAATTAATGATTTTTGGAGTTATATTATATTACTACATTATGAAAAATTAATCATATATATAATAGTGTGATGTAAGATAATGGTGAATATAAAAACATTGGTTGGTCCATAGTGAAACAAAAGGTGAAATTAGGGTCAAATTTACTTGTAACCTTTAAAATTTTTGGGAACCCGATATTGTATAGTAGTACAAAAATATCCAATTTCAAACTTCAAAAATCCTAATATTTTCCAATTTATGAATATTCACCCCTAAAATGAACCTATTACAGGTCCCAACCACTCCTCCACGATGTCACATCTACTCATTTGGAAATGCATTAATGTTATAAATGAGTATCAATAAATAAATTAAAAAAATAAAAAGTAATTTTAACACTCATGATTCCTCACTATTATACAATTGATATATGTATTTCAAAAGAATAGAAAAGGAAAAAGAGAAAAGTAGAACATTACCTTATGAAAATTATCTTTCACAGGGCCACAATGTTATGAATCCTAAACTCAAGATTGAATCACAAGTTAACCTCCATGAGAAATTTACAATATTTCCACTTCTATCTTCATGCATCCTCCCATACAACTACTTCATTAATTCACAAGAATAGTATTCTCATTGAATTATTTAAAACCCATTCCCACACTTCCACAAATGTCTTTAGTAACCAAATGGATGTATATTGAAACGGCCAATTCGATATCCGAATGTTAGACAATCTAAACCATGACATTCAATACCATTTTAAAAATAATTATACTAAATACATCGTATATAAATTAAAATATCTTGAACTAAATATTTCAAATATAAAAATGGGTTCCGCACCAAATTTAAACAAATCCTCCATAATCACAATCAATACCCATAAAAACTCATGAGAACCAAACTTATCTCTACGGTGAGATAAATATTAGATAAATAAAATATAATGGTAAATTTATTTATAATCTTAGCAACAAAAGAGAAATATACAGCACATATTGTTTCAAAATAGATCTATATAAAATCAAGTATTGTTTTATCCCTATAAATTCTTAGAAAATGCACTACAAATTGGCATACACTTCAAAAATATAATCCTTTTAAGACTTTCTATTGGTGGTTTTGCTAATATTGAAAGATACCCAAATCCTGGACTTGCATCACCTTATTTAAAACTATTTTGGACCAATATTGATTTTAAAGAACATGTCACCTTAGCATGTGATCTAGCTAAATAAGGATTTCCTATAGCTAAAAAAGTAACTCGATCCTACAAGAAATAACATTTAAAATGTTACTAATAAATGCATGCAATGGAATAATTATTTCAATGCGTGAATCAGTTTTTGTATCTTTTATTATTATTTGAACAAGTATTTGTTATTTATTTTAACAATTTCTAAAACTTTATTATTTAGGAAGTATAGGAAGTTTACAACAATACGTTAAGAGGTTGCACGACATGCACACTCCCCTCGGAAACTCTAAAAGGCTTAACAAGGCATAAAACTTATAAAACTTCATAAAGACTCATTGTCTTTGTGAAAATATTTGAAACTTGATATTTGGTAGAATAGAATTTGTGATAAATATTTCCATTTAGGATTTTCTCTCGAATGAAGTGCATATGAATTTCTAAATTATTCTTTTCGATGTTGAAGTCAATTGTTCGAAATATTAATGCACCTCTAGCTATCACATAAAAGAGTATTTCTTCCTTTGATTCCCATATGGATTTCATCCAATAGTCTTTTTAGCCACATGGATTCGTTTTCTACTTCCATAGCACTTCTATACTCTGCTTCAAGAGAGAGATAGAAACTATCGCTTTCTTCTTGTACTCCAAGTGATGACACTGCGTCCAAACTTGAAAACATATTTAGAAGTAAATTTTCTTGAATATCACCATCATGGTTAGAAGCATAATATCCACAAAATGAATTTATAATGATAATATAATTCATTATTGATTTTAATTTTAAAATTCAATGATTATTTTAGTAAATGACATATTCTAGAGAATTTGGTTTCTAGTATTACAAGTTTTGGAAGAAATCTATCTCTATTTTTATGTATATTTGAATTCCATTTTTCTTTATACTAGATTCCATTATTACTATTATTGGATTTCATTAGTAGCAATATCGAATTCCGTGTATTGTCATTATTGGACTTATTCGAGTTTCAATTTCACTATTATCGATTCCAATTTCGCAATAAATTGGCTCAAATATCACTATTTTGGGATTTCAATTTCACAAATATTGGATTCTAGTATCGGTATTATTAGATATCAATTTTACCATTATTGGAATCACATTTATAAATTCCTTTTTTTGGATTTCAATTTCGATACTTTAACTTTACTATTTTTTTAATTTTTAGACTCCCCACATAAGCCTAGCCACTGCTAACTTACATAATCCTAGCAATTGCTAACTTACATAAGCCTAGTGGTCACTAACTTACATAAAAATAGATTTTTTTGGGTGAAATAATCGTAGTCATTGCAAAAGTTACACCATCCTAGAGGTATAAATTTACGTAAGCCTACCCACCACTAAGCTACATAAGCCTAGTGACCGCTAAGTTACATAATCCTATCCTCGAAGAATTTACATCAGCCTCACAAGATATATAATACTAGCAGACAATAAGCTACATAATTCTAGCGGATGTTATTTACATAAGCCTAGTGGACACTAATTTACATAAGCCTAGCGGTTGCTCAGTTACATAAGCATCGCGGCCACTGGGATACATTTTTATAACATTTATTTGATGAATTTTTAAAATGGAAATCATTGTAATAGAAACCATTTAAAAATATAACAAAATACGGATAATGTGAACTACTTGTATGTTTTTCATTTCTATAAATCATAAAGAATAATAAGAGTTAATAATTACGTTAAACATGTTTTTTGAAAAAGGGATTAAAAACTTTATTTCCAAATGAAATCAATTCATTTAGGATAGTTATATTGAAAACTCCATAATGATTGATCCTTGTCAAGGGTATCTAGTCTAGGAAATGTTAATTAGAATGCAGTAATTATTGTTCTTGAATTTGTGCAAGGTATGCCCGGATAACATCATGTTCGCAATTAGGTTTTTTAATTTTATGTCCTTTCCATATTTTTCTTGTTCTCCATGCTCGAGATAATGATTTCTATATCAATATCTTATGTGTCCTTTGATTTTCATAACCCTTGATTTTTCATTAAGCATTCACAATACTTCTCTTTTTCTATATTTTATTTTCCTGTGGGTTCGATTATGGTAAAATGTGAAATACGAGCCTAATATAATGCTAGGAAAAGAACTAAATAAGAGATAAATAAAATAAATAAAGTAACCCAAACAACTAAGTAAATAGAAATGTAAAACCCTAATATGTAAGAGGGGTTAGGAATTTATCACCTAATTTACCGAAGGTGTGAAACTATGTCGCAGTGTGAACCGTGAATATAGGAGGAGGAAAAAACCACATAGAAGCCTCATAAATCATAGATTCGAGATCTCATACTAGTCCGGGGTTCCTAGATAGGGAAAGGGGCACTGTGGGTGCCCTCGGTCTACGTAAATAATTTTAAATCCACCATTTAGGTATCATTGGATATTTGCCTATAGTTTCTTCCTATCACACTAGTTTCATTGGACTGCACTATGTCATTTGAAATCGGTCATGAGGAAGGGAACCGCAAAACACCAAGAAAAGCATCGACCCCTACAAAATAAATATGCATATAAAAGGATCAAAATTTCCTCAAAGGGCCATAATGATGGAGTTACTTAATCGAGTACTTGCACTACATCTAAGACTCGGGCGTAGTTTTATGTATGTTTAAATCATGCCCTAGGATTCTCTTATGTCATTCACACTTCGTGAAGTAATGAGAAATAAACAGATGTATAATGTAATAAATGTGTGCATCGAAACAATAGAATCGAATCCTATGAAGTATGATGTATATGAACCACCTTGGGTTCTTGGTGACGTAGGTAGATAAATGCAATTGTAGCTTTAGAATCCTTTCATGGATGAAACTCTAGATGGTGATATTAAGTTCTTACTATTTGGTCCCTCATTATTGTATCATAACTTTAGATTTATATGGTTCTCTTGTTCTAATTTTGTAGTTAACCCGAAAAGGCTGATCACCAAAAATATACAAAGCTAGAATGGCTAAAATGTCCTAGTTGGGCGCCCACCAAAAATAGGATGAATGCAAAATGATAATAAAGACTAGGAAAGTACATGAAGAATGTCGGCGGTGATGACAAAAAGCAAAGAGAAATGGCCAAAGGACATGGGTTAATTAGTAATTTCTTCACTCGAAACCATATGAATAGTAGTATGAGATCGAAACTAAATATTAACTCAATGTGTGTGATTTAGTGACTAAATTTACCCCTAATTTATATTGGTAAGAAAAATATCGGTAACATAATGTAGTTACTGTATGCATACATGATAATCTATGTAGAGTGATGTAGAAACACACCGAAGGGCTAAACAAAGTGTGGAGTGACAAAAATAAAGATGGATCTTGGAGACTAAATATGCAAAAGTGTCAAAAGTGATGAGAGTGGAAGCACATGTGTAGATGTCGGTGTATCCAATGTACCCGCATGGTTAGTATTATGTTTGTACTCACCATGTGTGTGTTGTTTTTATTGACTATTTTCTTCCCATACATATGGACCTAAAAAAGAGAATACCATCAAGTAGTCAAATACTCATGTATATGTGTAAAATGCATGTATGTATGGTAAGAAACATCTAAAAATAGTACGAAATTGAAAATGAAAAAGTAACATGTGCACTGATCTCGTGATGGGACAAAGGGTGTAGAAATGATATCATATAACTTTCGGTGTAGTTTGAGTTATTTGGGTGATCTCATGCCACTTTGAGGCTAAAGTAGTGTAGGGATAAATCTATGTTATTCTCCAACATGTAACGCTTTCCTAATACTAATGAAGAGATCTCTATACTTGTCTAGTTTTTAGAACGATCTAATGCCACTAGATTAACTAGTGTCTAGGGAGGAAATTCTATTGTATCCTCCAACCTATAACTACTCCCCGTAATATTAAGCACAATATTCCCTATAAAATCTGTTGTGTGGGGGTTCATAGAATAGTTTGAACCAACAAAAATATTGTAGAATGCATTATAGACTAAAATATAAAATAAATTATAGATTGGTACCATGTGTAAATCCCAAATGATGCCCCCTCTTTAAGGGCACATGCATTGTTGCGAGATAAGAGAATACGGCCCCAAAAGAGGAATTACCATGTGAAACTATGCCTCCATAGGGGAAGGGAAATTTTCTTGGTAAATACCAAGGAACACACAAACAAATGGCTATAAAATAAGTGTTCGTAGGAACATGCATACATGTAGAGAACAAGTATAAGGCAAAAATACAATGTATAAGATGGAACATGAGAAGACAATGTAAACACCTAAGAAGACAATCATACACCATAAAAATTGGGTTTAAAACATGGGACATCACTCATTATGTCACAATACACTCAAGGATGTCATGGCCGCAAATAAGAAAGTGTGTGCACACAACAAACTGAAAGGCATGTAAAAATAAAAACAATAAAAAAATAATAAATATGTATGGAAGCAAGTATCCCTACATAACAAATGTTGCACATGAATAACCCACTATCATGTTTTAAAGATAACAAGTATATCAAAGCAAGTGTAATTCGATAGTGGAAAGTGCTATGTATAAATGGAACAACAACACCTATAGTGTACGAATGTGGATGCCCTAAGTAGGTAGTGTGTCAAGCATTAGTGCTACATGTAAAATCTTTGTATCTACGATCATAACTAGAAAATAATGTGAACATGCATATGTGTATGGTAAATATAATGACATGTAAGAGATCTATCTAAAATGTGTAGTAAGGTGAACATGTAAAGACAACTCAAGCAAAATTAAATGTAACCGTAAAATGCAATATGATGTGGATGGATGAAATGGAATGCAAAGATGGATGATAAGATTTGTGTACCCCTTTGTGAGTGGAGTTATATGTACTGAAACTCATTTATCATGCCCTTGGCATTCAACAACAAACCACAAATAAGAGTTCATCATTAGTAAATGTTTGAATAATCTGTTGTGTTTAAGCCGTTGTGATGAGTTTGTAGTGATGAGATGCGGCATAGAGATGAAATGTGTGTGACTCTCATTATCCTAAGCGTATATCATGACTAAATGAATATAAAGGAGGTGGTTATTTATCCTAATATATATATACTACTAAACAATGTAAGCGAAAGTGATGATATATCCTATCACAAGATGATGTTAGAATAACCAACCCTATAGCCTAAGGCATTTATCACTAATCCTATGAATGCAACATGAGAAGATTGAATTATGAATGTGTGAGTGTGAGGTGTTCCATTTGTGATGTATAGCATCAACGTAAATCCAAAGTAGACCATGAGACTAGAGTGTGTCATCGGGTAGTAAGTGGAGCGCATATAAGAAGATGTATTATGAGTGATGAGAAGAGTTGACAATGTCATGAGCTAAATACGTAAATATGCAATCTATATAATGCAATATAGGATGTGTAGGTAGCCTTATAGTGTGAAATGTGTGTTATTTAGTATGTATGATGAATAGTATGTAATTTTAAACTCATAGACAATAGGAGTGTGACACATATGTGATGAACACTAGTATAATGTTTAGATGTATGAATGTTGTAAAAACAATGTAGTATTAAAAATGTGAGATGTACTCTAAGACATATGATGAGACACAATGTGTTGTACCTAGTGTGTAGTGTGTGAGGTTTATGTGTAGTATGCACTCAATAGTTGACTATGAACCAAAGCACAAGAGTGTGTCATTGGGTAATGACGATGTATGTAGTGTAGATGACTATGAAAATGATGGAATGTGGATAAATTAGAGTGTGGGACATATGTTGATTCTAAGATGGTGGGGATATTGTGTGAATGTTATGCACCCCAATTTTGGAAGATGAAGAATTGATCATGTAATTTTAACTAAGAGATCATCAGCTTGGGTAAAATTCATATGGTGCTGCATTAGAAACATGATAATCTATCATGTTTGCTTGGTCAATCAAAGATCCATCGAGATGAAAATCATACATGCCTATAACATATTCATCCACAGGATTTTTTATTGGTGAATTTTTGTAATATGGTGAATATTCCATTTTAAATAAATTTTAAACGGTAATTTTTTAAAAACAGGCACTATCATGTTCCCCTAAAAGTTATAGTATAATGTTTTTAGGGTTTGGCTTCACATACCCTTAAAAATATCCCCTATATAAACCTAGGTTATTTTCCGGTAGAATACTATAAAATACTCATACTGAGGTACCATACCACTACATGCATATCAAGTACAATGAACTTGCGTACAACCATAGTCCAAGATGAAAGTATACTCTTATCGATCATCATTAGATTTGGTCTTTGACACATGAGAAGAGCTATTTGTTGACTCTCAACAAATATTGATCACCGACGCGCCTAACAACTAATTTCTTTGTATGCATGACAAGGAATTTATGTTTACACGAGACAAGGGGAGTTTTTTTATGTGTGACAAGGATGCTTTGTTGATGCATTACTGAAATTGGGCGACACATGATAGGAGGTTGTTGACACATGAAAATAAGACACACGACAAGAGGTTTGTAGATGCACGATGGGATATTTGCAATTTATAGTCATGCGATAGCAAGGTTAGTTTTGTATGACAAAATTTTTTTTGTCGGGTGACAATAAGGTCACTGTTACATAATAGTG
Source organism: Taxus wallichiana var. yunnanensis (assembly GCA_018340775.1). Classification (NCBI taxonomy): domain Eukaryota; kingdom Viridiplantae; phylum Streptophyta; class Pinopsida; order Cupressales; family Taxaceae; genus Taxus; species Taxus wallichiana. The sequence continues at coordinate 302,888,382 of CM031243.1, read as the reverse complement.
ACCTTATTATCACCCGAAAGTAAGGTTGATATCATACAACATTAAACTTGCTTCCACATAAAAGTAACCTTGTTGTCACATGTCTTGAAAATTAGGTGAAAATGTTTTTCACAAACTCTAGAAAATTTGCTTGTTTCATGAAATTTGTTGTAAGGATATTCTCTAGGGATTTTCCAGCTTCAATTTCTTTGAGGTATCTCAAAATGAACCTTGATCATCCATGAATGGTGGTAAATGACACCCATGCGTATACCAGCGAATAATATTCCATGTATATCCAAGAAAATAATTTTTGCAAATGAATACATGGCCGAAAGGCATATGAAATGATATATTTTTATGATTGAGGTCTAATGTTCCTCATATATATGTAATCCAAAATATTCCTAATATCAGCGGTGTATAAGGAGGTATACAAGGAAGGTATAGTGTGAGATGGAATGCACGTAGACCATAAGCTACAATAATAGTGATGAATCCATAATATAGATGAGGATTATGCGTTGGAGGATAAATATCTTCAAAAGTGAATCCAAGTCTGGCCAAGCCATCATGTGAACATTTAGTGTCATCGCAAGTAGTATAAATTCAAATGTGTTCCCAATATGAATATTTCTTAAAGAGTGCATGTGAAGGGAGGTCACAATGATGAAGATGGAATGTGAGAAGGTGGAGGAGATAAAACAACATCCGACGAGAGATATACCCTTGATAAATGACCATAGCAGTAGTAGTGGTAGGGGGAGGTGGTGGAGTGGAAGGAACCACATCAATGACACAAATATCACCCTCAAGTTGTGGAAAGTAAGGTACTTCATCCATTGAATGAGGGTCATCTATAGTATCAATGCATGGAATAGGAAGAGTAGTATTAGGATCTCGGTCATAATATTTGTAAATGTCATGGTCACTAAGAATAGTATATTCAACACCTTCATGTATGGATTTGACATAATAGTGTACAAGAGAGGAAATATCTTACATGACATGAAGCCATGTCCTAGAAAGAAAACAGTTATATGAGACTAGCAAATAAACGACAAAGAAGACTATGTTGAGATTTTTTGGCCCTACAGTGATAGGAAGAACAATGTGACCTATGCATGGGTGAATGAAACCATCATATGTAGGAAGTGCAAGATATGATGGACTAATATCACAAGAGGAAAGGGATATATTCTCAAGGAATGAGATAGGACATAAGTTGAATTTGGATCCATTGTCAACTAACTAAAGTGCACTTAATACTCATATTGTGAATGTGAATCATATATGAAAGGGTGGGTAATTTTCAAAATTGTTAAGATAAGTGGAAAGATTAGAATTGAATGTTATGTTTTGAGAGAATTCATCTAAAAAAGTTTGATATATTGAGTCGATGCATATAAACACGAGTGTGCGTAGTAGCAAGAAGATGTTGGACTTTGAGCCTTACATTAGGGTGTGAAAGAAAATAATCATTCATTTATATTCTCATGATTACTATAATTTAGAATGATAAACAAATAACGAGGACCTTAAGAGCGTTAAGATTGAGTATTGGTTCACCAAAATGATTTTGCTAAAATGGGATATCCTAGCCTAATCTAATGCTATGCAAAGCACTAAATAACAGCTAAGTAAAATAAAGAATAGGAACCAAGCAACTAAGTAAGTAGAAATGTTAAACCCTAATTTGAAAGAGGGGTTAGGAATTTCTAATCTTATTTGACGAAGGTGTGGGAATGTGTCAAATTTTGAACCTGGGAAAACAGATGAAGAAAATACCATACGAGATGCCTCAAAATCACATATCTGAGCTCCCTTATTGGACAAGGGCACCTAGATACAGAAAGGAGTGCATGTGGTGCCTTTGTCTATGGAAATATTCTGAAACCATTCTCGAGGTATCACCGCATGTTTGCATGTAGTTTCTTCCAGTCACACTAACTTCGCTGGACTACATAGTATGTCACCTGGGAATCGAAATGAGGAGGGACCTAGAAAACCCCAAGATAAGCATCAAACACCTAATAAATAAAGATGCATATGAAGGGTTCAGACTGTCCTTTGTAGCCACAAAGGTGGACTTATAAATTGAGCGTTGCACTAGATCTTATACCTGATTTAGTTCTATGTTTGTGTGTGCAAATCATGCCCTAGGTTTCTCTTATGTCAGTCAAACTTTGTGAAGTAGAGAGGATTAACCATATGTAGAATGTAATAAGTTTGTGCATGGAAATAATATACTCTTCTCCTACGAAGTGTGATGCGATGAGACAACCTTGTGTCCTTGGTGATGGATCTTGGTTGATGAAATTGTATTTTTAGGTGCCTTTGATGGATGCAAATCTAGATGGTGATAGTAGGTGGTTATTTTTGTTCCCCATTATTTTTTTCATAACTTTATATTTATATGGTTCTCTTGTTCTAATTCCATAATTAACCCCAAAATTATGACCACCAAAACTATAAAAAGTTCCCACAAGATGAGAGTATTGTGCAAAGAGGACCAGTGGTACCATGAGGGGACTAAGGTGCCCTAGTGCTTGCGGGGTGCCCCAGTCAGAGATAACATGAACGCAAAATGAAAATGGAAAGTGGGAAAGTACATGCAAAAGGTTTGAAGTGACAACAAAGAGAAAAGATAAATGGAAAAAGTTACATGGTTTAATTATTATTTTCTTCACTCAAAACCATCCGAATAATAGTATGATACTCGAGACTAAATATTGACTCAAAGTGTTTTATTTAGTGACTACAAGTTCTCACTAGCGTACTTTATCTTTTGAGCCTTTGTGTGAACATATTGTATTGGAATTTGTTCTAACTTTCCTATCCATATAGTTACATTATCATCAGTTTGTCTTACTTGTATCAATTTATCATCATTCACATCCACTACTAGGTCAAACTCATCTAGAGGTATATCAAAAAATTCCCAACATATATATCCTTATTTGAAAGGATATTTTGAATAGAGTAGTTATTCATGTCAAGATGTGGTACACCCAAGATATGATCACATATTGCGCTATCCTAAATTATTTATAGCTAAGAAACAATGTCTCCTTGTCATGCTATAATTGACAAAGGGATTTTCTAAAGCACACAAAATATTTTTTAGATATTTAATGTTCAAAACCGATAATGCTTATCTCACATCTATCGAAATATTTTCCTAGTGTGTGATGTATGAATGAAGGCCTCTGTTGAGGTCTTCCAACTATTTTATTTATTTAAAGGGTGCTAATGGAGGATCCCCTTCAGAAACAAAGGTTTCCCATCCACAACTTTCCGTAACTCAATTAGTTGCAACAATAAGGCATCCATGATTGATGTTTTGAAATCCATGACGGAAATGTTGTTGATGACATGGAATTTAAATGTATTTGGTTTCTTGATACCAACTATTTTATGGTTTCCCTCTAGTAGGTGTGGTTACACTAAGGATTTAAAGTCATAGACTTTCTTAATAACCTAGGGAGTGAATGTGATGAACTCCTTTTGGCATGTTCTGTAAGTGTCCATTATTTGTGGAAAATAGAATGTTTTCAATTTGCACAATGTTTCGAAAATCACTCGAATGTCCCATTTATGTATTCATATGTGTGACCCACCGTAGAAAAGTCACGAACACCGTGTTTGAAAACCCTTCTAGATGTCAAAGATGGATGAAAATGAAAACAATGTGCAATTTTTTTTGTCACTTGTAGCATTATCTAGTTACAAGTAAAGAATCTGGTGATTTTTTATAAACTAACTTGTACATATGATTACAATATTAGTTGTATGAGCTAACTCATTTTTGTTCTTGTATTTATTACACTTTTCATACACATCATTTTATAATAGTGCATCATGTAATTGGTGTTTCGACATCCCGATACTATATAAAAATCACCATCTCGATCTATAATTTTTTTCTTCTAAGATCCCGATACACTCGTTTCAATGATATTATTATGAATTTTTCTCCTCATTAAACAAAAGGGTGACCATAGTTCCCGAAACCCCAATTTTTTTCCCATGTGTCAAAGATACCCCACAAGGTGATGGGGAGGTTAATAACATTTCTTATTGATTTTATTTTTCTTCCCATCCTTGTACGCCAATTTTCATTTTGTCAATTGTTTCATGCATAATGCTCAAGTAGCTATTAGGTTGTTACTCTAATTTCAATCTATTTTAAAAGTAAGTTAAATGATAACTTTGGATGTGATCATTGTGATATTTCTAGCATTGATCTATTTGTGCCGTTGTTTCTAGATAAGATGTGGATTCATGTTTATTGTTAACCTCTATGCACTTGTCACATTTGGTGAATAAGTTGTTCTTGGTGATTGAAATATGGAAGAAATATTGTTTCCATATTTTGCTAATATTTGAGTGTGACATTGGAAGAAGTTCTAAAAGTGAAAGGCCATCATTGCACTTTTTTAGGATGTAATAATAACTATAACATATAGGTAAAAGTCTTATTTTTACTTAAGTACCGCCTTGTCCCACTTTGAATGAGACATGTGTGGTGATATATAAGAATTCCTCTCCACCATTTTTAATAACAATGCAATAGTTTTGACATTGCTTGGACTTTGTTTATTTTTTTTAGTATTTCTATTTACTACCCTCTTCTTGCCATTAATCCAAGATTTTCTATATCTCGTAATAGGTTCATTTTAGGATTACTTGAAATCTACACCATGCATTTTGACATACATCCCTTCCACATAGCTTCAATTTATCTATAGTATTCTCATAATTTTGACGTTAATTAAACCTAATATCATTTGTATTGAATGAATTAAGTAAATAATTTTTATGGAAAGTTCATTCATCCATAGATTTAAATTACAACTATGATTGAAAGCGATGAGATGTAGATTAGAGAGACATTCTACCTTGTAGCAAGGTTTTTTCTCAACTTTAAGAAAAAAAAAAGTTCTCTTGTTTTTTTCTCATTTTCCTTTTCCTTTGGTGTAATAGATGGAGTAGTATTTACCTTTTTACATTTATAGGCATTATGAGGTATTTTTATCAATATTTAATTTTTATTAGATATGAAGGATTCAAAGGCATATACATTTCTAATTGCTATTTCTGCACACAATTTTTGTTCTTTTGAACAAAAATGTATCAAATTTAGAGCAACTCCTTAAAATTTGAAATTTTAAGTCAATGTTTTATGTGGTTTTTGTTTCTTGAATTTTATAATTTCTATTCACATGAAGTGTAGTTCTTGTTTCTAGATATAATAGGTTTTTTTATTTTCTAGGAAAATTCGTTGTTGCATTATAGACTTGGATAGAAATATTAGCATGTAGTTATAATATTCTACAAAAAACACCAAACTATTTGTGTCCCAACACTACTCCCGAAATCATATTTTCTTCTTGTACCAGAATATAAACCACTTAGCTATGTCACCTTCTTTGATAGATCACTTATGTTTTATCACCATATAGGTTATAGGAAAATCATCCACGTTTTTAGGAATTTTGAAACAATGGCTATCACTTTTGGAATGCAAACCCTCATCCTAATCAAATCTATCCTCCGAGTCAGGCGCTCATGATGTTTTTAATTCCTTCTCAATAAAAAAGGAAATGTAAAAGAGCAATGAATTATAAGTGATAAAATTGAAATGGAAGAAGTGAAGCAATTACAGAACTTGAAATGATCAATGACGGCCATTAAAATCACTCATAGATTTCAATTCCACAAAGGAAACAAGTTCAACATCTTAAAACCAAAGTGGCCACAACTTTGTAGATCTCGAAATAACAAAGTTACCAATACTCAAAGTCACAGAGCCTTGTAGAGGTTGAAATCACCTAAGTTAAGCTTAAGGTAATAGATTAATGGCGGTCTAAAAAAATTCTAGAGCTTTTCCGCTCGAGAGAGAAATGCGAATGAATGAAATAATATGGGTTGAGTTATTTTTACCAACTCAACTCAACCTCCTTTTTCCTAACTTGACCTTATTTTTCCATCAATGGTTTAGATTAAAATTTACGAGACAAAACGGTGTGTGCATTGAAAACTCGGCGAACAACCACCACGCCAAAGATCGATGACCCGTATAATCACAATACAAATATAAATGGCCATAAACATGTCATTAAATTCAATTTAACCTAGCTCACCATAGTGTAGAATATTAATCTTTTATCTCCCACCGTAATCATTCAAAACCATGAATCCATCCCGAACTACCCCTGTTTGCCTCTCGTATATCAACAAAGGAACAAAATATACTTACTAAAATATGCGAACAATCAGGATTTCTTAACGTCTTGATAACCTTATCCTTGTGTTGAAAGTATCTCCATCATTTAGAAGTTATAACTCTTGAGAGTTAAATTATGGAGTATTGACCATATTTTCCCAAGGCTTTCTTCATAAAATTTGTGCAAAAGAATGATATCTCCATCTCCTTCATCAAAGAGAGGTTACATAAAGGGTCCTCTCACCCCGGTTGAAAGACATGGTCTAAAGTAGTGAAGATGAGTCAAATCCTCTTGAAGGTGTTATCCATCTCTCCACAAATTTGAGTGACAAAGGGCCATTTAGATCTCATCCCCAACTACAAAATGAAACACACTATGATCTATCTATCTCTAAGCTCCATGTCCAATCTATGTTGCTAGTCTGCTCAAAAGGGAAATAAATTTGGATACCAACAAATGTCAGTGGTGCCGCTTTCCAGGGGACTCTTTGAAGTATTTTTCAAATACAAAGCACGTACACACCCAGTAATCATTTTTACATATTTTAAAGTCAAAATACATTGCTAAAACATCAATATCTATTCAAATCTGTAAGAATTGTTAAAATTTGTGAGTTCTAATGTAATATTTCCAACTTATATAGTTATTGCACTAAATTTGTTATCATCATTGATAAATTTGGGTAAAAGAAGACCAGATCTTGTAAGATTTTCATGAATTTGGTATTAACAGACATTTGATAGGTCTTTCATAATGCATTTGCACAAACTAAGGTGAAAATACTTAGTGGTGACTACGTGTTGTTTAAAATATTTATAAATACCAAATGTCTTAACATATATCAAGTAATATTTGTCATTAATATCTCTAAAGATGGAAGGAAGAAGATCTGTCTTCACCAGGGACCCTAGTAGAAAGATTGTTTCATGAGATGAGAAATTCTAATTCGAAGGAAGAAGAATTTGGAAGGTTGTTGGAGATCAAGCATCAAGAAAAGAGATCTCAATTGGTGAAATTGATCAAGTGTGTGATTGAAGATTGTAATACTTCCTCAAGTTCTTCTCAATCGTAGTCTCTTTGTTGAATTGAATTCTTCATCTAGAGAGGGTCCCTGGATTTTCCAAATCTAATAGTGTTTTTCAAGAAATAGAACCTTTAGAGGGCAAATCATTCTGAAAATTATATACCTGTACCACACAGACTCCTCACTACTCATCATTATGTTTCTCCTATAAGATCACCTCCTCAAAATAATATGGCTCACTCTCACCCAAACCTCCATTTGTTGTTAATACTTTTGGTCCCATCAGTTTTAGAGGTATGGCTAGCTATCCAAATGTTGTGCCACAAGATGTAAGAAATAGATTGCCTAAGTTTCAAGGAAATAATGCAATAACTGGTGATCAGCATTTTAAAATCTTTTCCAATATGATGGAGGACTTTGAAATAGAGTTTGAGGATGTATACATTAAATTATTTATCCATACTCTAGAAGAAGATGCAAGGGATTGGTATAAATCTCTGCCAGATAATTCCATTGACTCCTAGACAAAGATGAAGAATGCTTTTAGAATGTAGTATGGTGATAAAACAAACCCTAGGTTTCTTTTATCAGAGTTTGAAAATATAAAAAGAATCCTAATGAATCAGTGCATGATTTCAATACAATATTTAACAAAACATTGAGAATACTACCTGTTAATTTGAGGCCATGTAATGAATCATGTTTGATAAAGTATTTAGATGCATTTGATAAGAAAGTTTCTTACTATTTGAGAGATAAGAACCATGGAACTTTGAGGAAGGCCTTTACCATGGCTCTGCAAATTGAGAACAACATTAAAGCAGTTAGAAAACCTCCTAAGAGGGAGGGTGTTAAACTGATCAACCATGAGAAGCCTCAATCAAGTAAGGCTATGGATCTTGAGGAAGTTGTAAATACCTTGGTCGGGGTTCTCAAAGAAATATCTTACAAGCTAGCCAGGGTAGAGAAAGAAATTGGACAAGGTTCTCAAAGTCAACATAGGAAACAAGGATAAGACACATTTACAAATCATCTTAGAAATGATCGATATCTAATGACAGAGGTAAAGAACCTATGGAAGCTAGACCACCCTAAGCTAGGGAGAATAGAGTAGTGTCGATCCTCTAAATGCTAGAGTTAATGTTGTTGAAGATACAACTCAAATGGATTGGTGTAACAAATTCTTCTTACTCCACCCACCATGTGAAATAGATCAGTAAGTTGAAGAAGCTAATGATGATGATAACACTGATGATGATGCATGTATGGTGGAATTATCTACAAGCTCACATCAAAGAGTAAATTTAAATGAGGTAATAAGTGTAAGAACTACAACAAGTTTTTGGGACAGCATTCACCGGGTACCTCTTCTTCCTCCCTCTCATGCTTTATAAATGGATATGGTACAAGCATTTGAAATTACTAATAATGATTTTGAGTACCTAAGAGCTCTAATGATTAATAAGTACGATGGAGGAATCCCAACACAAGAGGATAGAAAATTGTTGATGAATGTTGTTGTTGCCCAAGAAATAGAGTATAACACAAGGAGTAAGGTTGTGAAAGGGGCAAGGCCTCAAGCCAAATGAAAGACCCTAGTTCTCACCAATGTACCCGAAGAGACTCCAAAGAAAGATGCATCTAACAAAGGCCTTTTTGTCTCAAGTAGAACTGGACTTCCTACCCATTCCCAAAATGTGAAAAATCTTGAGTCATTTGATGAGTTTGTCAATCTTTCTCCAATTGCATCTTTTCCCAAATACATTCCATATGACATTTCCCAAGTCTTGAGTCGATCAATAGTTTTGTCCCAATTGTTGAAATGCTTAGGATTCCTCAAAGACAAAAAGAGGAATTTTGAGTATTTTTTATTAGAGGAAGATAGAAGTGCCTAAGGTAGAAATATAAATAATGTAAACACTCCTTATATAACCATTGCAGACCTAGAAAAGCCACAAGCATTGGAGGAGATAGGTGAACCACCCGAAGTTTAATTGGTAACATCTTTGGTTGTGTCTCAATTAAAGGTTGATCCATTTTTTACAACACTGATTATTAAAGACAAACTAATGCATAATTGTATGTTTGATTCCAAAGCATCATGCAATGTTATGCCTCTAGAGGTCATGAATGAATTGAACATTAAAGTGATAGAAACTTATGGCAAGTGTACTGCAATGGATTCTAGAGAGGTGCATGTTGTAGGATGTGTAAAAGGTTTGGTGGTACAACTTGCAGCTTATCCGGGTAAGAACTTGAAACTTGATGTTGTTATTATTGATTGCCCTGCCAAATGGGGCATCCTATTATCAAGGAAGTGGGCTGTAAGTGTTTGTGGAACTCTTTAGATGGATATGTCTTTTGCCACCATTCTAATTGAAGGAAACCTTGTAAATTTTTATGGAGAGAAGAAGATGTTGAACCTCATTGAAGATCCAAATAATGCTTCTTATGAAGTGTTATATGCTGATGTAGATGCAAATAAATTTGTTGCATTTGCTAATGGCAAAGAGCATAAGATTGATTAGGGTAAATTTCTTGGACAGTAGGTTTTGCATGGACCTTGTTATTTGATGGAGCTTGTTCCAAGTTTGGAAATGGTGTTGGCATTTTTCTGATTTCTCTAGGCCAAGAAGAGTTTGTATTTTCTTTCAAAATTAACTTTGAATGCACTAACAACATTGCTGAATATGAAGCACTATTATTAGGCTTGATAATTACATGGAAATATGGTATAAAGGATATCATTGTCAAAGGGGATTCATAATTGATTGTCAAGAAAATTAGAAAACTATATGCTACTAAAAATTAGAGAATGAAACAATACAAGCATGCAGTCTGGGATTTGATTGAAATGTTTGACTCTTTTAATATTGTGCACCATGATAGAAAGTTTAATGTTGTTGCAGAAAATTTAGCAGTGCTAGGATCCAGATTTGGGAATTGTACAGTGTCTCCATTTTTTGAGTATGATGTTGAAATACTAACAAGGCCATCTTTCCCTGATAATGTTAAAAATTGGAAGTGTTTGATGATGATGTCAAGCTGAAACATTTTTGTAGAACCAAGGTAATTTTTTTGAATAAATATTCATTTCCTGGGCTCAAATGGTGATTCTCCTTCATTTTACGGTTTGACAGTGTATTTTTCCAGTCAAATTTACATCTCAACATCAATGGAAATGTGGCCCTTTTTGGTTGAATGCGGCTCAATGGGCACTTTAAAAACTCTAAGGCTAGCTTCGGACTCAAATCTTGTCAACGTGGAGGGTCGGTACTCATTTGAAAATTTTCCTTTTTGTTTAGCCTTAGAGTTGCGCCTGTGAGAGACACATGGATATTTCCGTTGCCTTTCCCAGACTTAGAATTTTTTTTAATGCAGCCAAGATGACAGCTTTGGTGGACCATGGACATGTGGAGGGCTAGTGCTCATTTGAGGACCTGCCTTAGGGACCTAGCTTAACTATTATGACACGAAACATGTGGAGGCTTCTACCGACTCCACTTTGTACTTAAACTTTTCAAAGTAATTTTGACCACCTAGGAAATGTGGAGGGACCTCGCCCTTTGTATGGAGACTCTGCCCTAAATTTATTTTAAAGAATCATTAGGAGGAAACTTGAAGGCTTCTATTCACTCTACCATTTGCTTGGGCTTTTCAATGGCCAAAGAAAAATGTCTTGGACATTAGACACATGGCACCGTCTATTGAACCTTCAAGTTTTTTAACAAACTTTGCTAGACTGAGACACATGTTGAGACCGCCCTTTTTGGGGTCTTTACTTTTGGGGACCATCTCAAAATGCGCCATTGAGACACGTGGAGGCTTCCATTGGCTCCTTTTTACACTGAGACTTTTCAAAGGCCAAAATATGTTTTTCTTGGGCCTTGTGCATGTGGAAGGCCCATGCTTGTTTGGAAAATTTCCCCTGTACTTCTCCTTTGCAGTTACGCCAAGGAAACACATGGACAACTATGATATAAAGTAGAAAAGGGGTAGAATCAACGGTTTTTGTGTATTGCATCTATTTTTCCACCATTTTTGCTCCAAGACTCCTAGAGACATGAATACACACTATTTTTCATAATTTTTGATGAAATTCCTTGTCGTCTCTGTATATAAAGTGCCATTGAATGGATTTAGAACTTAATTTGTGTGTCCAAGGATAGTTAAGGTCAATATTTTCAAGTTTGAATTGCTCGTGCACTTGTAAAAACATGAATTACCGTAAAATATCGATGCGGGGTAGAATTGCAAATGAAAGAAAGGGAAAAGGATGAAATGATGAAAGTTGCATGCGAAAAGATGAAAAAGGTGTTTCCTCGAGAGCGAAAAGGATTACCTGTCATATCCAACTGCTCAAATCCTCTCGAAAAGATTAAAAAGAGGATACCTCACATGACATGAGAATCAGATTGATTAGAAGTATTTCCTACAAGTTGTGGCATGGCATCCTATTCATTAGTCGAGGGCCAAAGAAATGTGATCGATTCACAACCGGTCCACCTGGCAGCTTTTTCGATGTGAAATTGTTAAATGTCACTTTACGAGGGAAATTGGTAACAAGCAAAGGTCCCTCAAGATTTTTCTATTTTGGATGAGTGAGCAAGTGAAATGTATAAATGCAATGAGAATACTCTTGCAAAGGGTCGGGGTTAAATTCTTAAGAGAAAATTTAAGAAAGTCATCTTCCTGAGAGACTAACCTAAGATAATTGGTTAATTATTTCGTGTTAGATTTTCTATTTTGTCAAGTTGGTTGTAAATTTATAGCCATTGAAGAGCATTGAGATTGATCTAGAAGCTTTCCTTGCTGATGAATCTAAGTAATTTTGAAATTAATTTGTGTTCAATCTCTAGAAATTTGTGTCTGCTTTGTTTCCAAATTTTTGTAAATAGTTTCTTTCATTCCTATTGCAATATTACATTGAAATCTTTGTGAAATCACACAGGATCTCATCCTTTTGACAATTTAGTGGAATTTTCAATTTCATCTCAAGAAGAGCCTTCATCCTGTGATGAGATAAACAAATTTAAAACCACTCCACTGTCATTTATTGATAAAGATTGTCTGTAAGTCTTTGGGTGTACCTTAGGCATGATTGATCAAAGATTTTGGTGTTTAATTGAGTCTTCTAGCTCGAGCCTTCATGTTAGATTCTCAAAGACTGTGTGAAAATGTGTTGATATGGGCCTCCATTGAACTACACCTTCTAGTTGAACTAACATCTTAGCTATTCAAGATTTCTTTTATTGAGTTGTCCATTGTTGTGAAGTCCCTCAAATATTTGGTATAATCAAATTTATCCTACTTCATATCCCACCAAAATCATTCAAAAACCATGTATCCATCCTGAACTACCCATGTTTGCCCTGTATATGAACAAAGGAACAAAATCTACTTACTAAAATATGCGAATACCATCATGATTTCTTAATGTCTTCAGTAACCTTAGCCTTGTGTTAAAAGTATCTCCATCATTTAGAAGTGACAACTCTTAAGAGTTAAATTATGGATTATTGACTATATTTTCCCAAGGATTTCTTCATAAAATTTGTGCAAAAGAAGGATATTTCCACCTCCTTCATCAAATAGGGGTTACACTAAGGGTCCTCTCACCCTTTTCAAAAGGCACGGCCTAAAGTAGTGAGGATAGGTCAAATCCTCTTGAAGGTGTTATCCATCTCTCCACAAATCTGAGTGATAAAGGGCCAATTAGATCTCATCCTCAGCTACAAAATGACACACATTATGATCTATCTGTCTCTAAGCTCCATGTCCAATATGTGTTGCTTGCTCACTTGAAAGGGAGAACAAATTTGGATACCAACACATTCCATGGATATGTCTATACAATCTTATGCAACCATCTAATCCTATATATATGACATGGTAAGTTAGATACATTATTCTTATATTTTCAGAGATGTGGCACTAGCTCAAACGCATATGCATGTATTCCATGTGTACTAGATATATTATATATATGTGGATTTTGTTCTCAAACCACTATCATATCATTTTTATGATGTTCTCAAGATCTCATGTGTTGATATTTTTCCATACTAATATTTGACATATGATCATATTTGATGATGTGTGACATTTTTGTATATACATGTGACTTGATGAAGTATGATGATGTGTGACAACATGATTTCATTAAATTACATGTATTGTGATGATGTATGGACATGTAATGTGATGATATAATGCCAATATTTAACATCTTTGTTGCATACTTTCTATACCACACACACACACAAATATATATGTGCTTCATCATAATTTATGCTTCTCTTTGTGGTGGATGAAGATAGGAAGTTTTCACATAACAATTTGTCTATTCAAGTGATATGACATCATAATCATCTTTGTTTCCTAATATGACATAATAATCATCTTGTGCTTTGGAAGATTGTATAAAAATGGAAAAATTATTGATATGGCATCATAATCATCTTTGTTTCATTTTGTCACACATATGAAATGTATTTTTAATTTCATATATACACTTCATGTAATCATGTCTTTGTTTCTCATCATATGCTTCATGCAATCACATATTTGTTTCTCTTTATATGATTCATGCATAATCATGTCTTTGTTTTGACCTTATTCAATCTCCTTGAATGTTTTTCATATATGAAGTTCACTATGGATGTGGTGGTATTCCTTGAGCCTTAACAAAGATAATTATTTACAAATTTCTTTTTCTAGAAGTCCTAGGAAATGAACAGAGCCGAGTAGTGAGACGTCATGAATTGGGACATCGTGGGAAAAAAATGCCACCATCATCTCATCCAGTTGCGGAGGAAATATGACTTCAAGTGATATGGCAGGCTCTATGGAGTTTTGGTTTAGAATCGACTACCCGATCCGAAGCTAAGAACCCATTCCTTATTGATCATAATTCACGTTTTTAGCACAAACCTTCTAACGATCACAACTTGGTGCTATATCATCCAAACTAAGAACCATTTGATAAATAACTTGGGTAAAGGATACCTCTAATCACACCCAAGAATTTAGAGCCATGGTATTCCTTGAGCCTTTGTGGCATAATTATTTGCAAACTACCTTTTCTAGGTAGTCTTAGGCAATGAACGGAGTTGAGTAGTGAGAAGTCATGCCCTGGGACATCATCAGCCAAAATAACCACCGCCAATGCATCAGGTTGTGGGGATAATGGATATCTCCGGGTAGGCTCGGTTCAGATTTGGACCACTTAATCCAGAGCTAAGAAACCCTTCCCTATTGATCTCAATTCATGTTTTCAGTACAAATTTCCGGCAATCACAATTTGGCGCTCAATCATGCGAGAATGAGAAATGTGTGATCAACATTTTTTTGATATAGGCCTCTAATCGCACCCAAATAATTTATTGTTGTGGTATTCATTGAGCCTTCATGGCATAATCATTTGTAAACTACCTTTTCTAGGAAATCCTAGGCAATAAACGAAGTCGAGTACTTGAGCTCATGGCTCGGGACATTGTGGGAGAAAAAATCCACTGCCAACACATTTGGTTGGGGGAGTATATACCTTTGGGTGCTATTGTGGGCTCAACATAGGCCCGGTTCAAATTCGATGATCCGATTTGGTTCCAAGAACCCCTTCCCTATTGATGTCAATTCATATTTTCAACGCAAACTTCTAGTGGTCACAACTTGGCGTTCAATCATCCAAATTAAGATTTTTTAAGGAAAATATTTTGTGACGGAGGCCACTAGTTTCACCCAAGAATTCAAGGTCATGTGGCATTCCTTGAGCATTTGTGGTATAATTTTTTAAAAACTACCTTTTCTATGTAGTCCTAGGTAATGAACAGCTTACATCCACATGAAGGTAGAAGATTTTATGTGACCACTAACCTACATAAAATTCTTAGTCAAAGTAATTTAATTTTAATCAAAACCATACTATATATATTGTTCTCGTGCCTTCCTCAATATCTATACAACTGAATATTTATCGCTAAAACTAGATGCAAATATAAGAGTATTTTCTTGTGTGTCTCAAAGTATTCAAACACCCAAAGTGAGGAATTTTAATGGATACCTTCAAGACAAGTTCTAGTAACTACCGTTAAAAATGTAGGGTACTCAATATCTTCACCATCTATAACAAGGGAAGGAAAAAAAATTCTTTCCTTGATGTAAGGAGAGAATAAATAGTTGGTTCCTTCTTAATTATCTTCAGTTACAATAACTACAAACACTTATCCTCTAAAAAAATAGATGTTACAACTCAAATTTAAATTACATATTAATTTCAATGGACATAACTCAATAAAAAAATTGTAAATAACCATTTATCTTGTCGCAACAAAATCGAAATGCCATCAAATTCCTTAGATATTACAAATTCATCCAGATAAATAAGTCGTAATTCATGTCGAAGAAGATAAATGGGAAGTGGAGTTAGAGGCCTACAAAACTGTCCATCCACCCACTCTTGTGAAACACACTCAGTAGTGGTAAATTTGATACGATATTCACAAAAACACACCAAATTTCTTGTCTATGTACCCCATGAAGTAGCATTTTAGCTACAAAATGAGTGTAGATCACTAGAACCTATGAGTGTCATATAATCCTCGTAGTTAGCAAATTTTTGTTCCTCTATCAACCAAAAATATGTACAAACTATGGAATTTTCTTGAGAACCATGGGCCATGTTGTCAATACACTATTCCACTATTCTCTTTTCATCTTTCAATTTAGCACCATATTTGTACTTTAACTCTTCTTTTGTAAGAACTCTTTTCAAATATTCCCTACACCGTCATGCTCTCCATTTCCATGGTCATCCTCAAAGAAAATCCAAATATGATGCATACCCATATTTACATGCATCTTGCTCATCGAATAAAACTTCCATGCATTCATAAACCGAGACATGCAATTATGTAAACATATAAAATGTTGATAGAAGTACATGTCCCTATAAAACAAGTTTTCATAAAATAACTTGAAACACCCTTGCAAAAACTTAGTAGAATGATTTTGATCATCACTCATATAAAATTGGTACTCTCTTAAAAATTCAAATCATTCTTTGTACTATCAAGAGAATGTATACATGTTATATGCACAAAAATGACAACTTATACTTGAGTTGTAATTTTGCGATTAAACCTCCATTTGTGATTGTAACATGAAATTATCTACAAAATAAACCATTAAAATAATAGTACCAAAGGAAATGTTTCCTCTCATATCTTTAATTATTCATCCAACCATCGAGATGTGTGTGTATGCCTAACATACTTATAAAAATTACATCTTTAATTTTTCTTAAAAATTGAAAAATAGGTATATGTTCTATAACTAGCTCACACCGTTTAAACTCCTTTCCATCTTTCAATTAGTATGCTACTGATTTATATTTACTAAACCTAACTAAAATATGGCCTATTAGCTTCAATTTTCTCATGGATACAACTTTCTAATTTAGGTAATCCACCGCACATACCACATAATCCATATAAACAATCCCGACTTTAATTTTTTTTTCCAACTTCTCTTTCACAAGATATCATTGGAATGAAAACCTAGAAGATATTGGTTGAAATCAAACACCACATTCTAGTAATATAGTTTTAGAATGTAAATAAGAACGAATACGTAAAAATTATCATAATGCATCACAAATTCAATAAGTTCACTACAATAACAAGTGGTACAAGAGTGATTGATTTTCACATATAATGGTTTCATCATTTCAAAAAAACGTCAAGACTAATTTTAATTTTATGATGATCCCGATCAAACTTACGAAAAATTGAGTTTGAGTCATATTTAAGAAATTCTTTGGATGTGGCTCACGATTAGTAAAAAAACTCTCCATTTTACAACATCTCTTCTATTAGGAGAAAATCTAGTGTTACCATGCCAAAATTGAACAAAAAATTATCCTATAGTATCAAATATATCTTTTTCTTTACACCGTGCTCTAGTAGAAAATTCTCAAAAATCAATGTTATTGGGTGATCAAGGATATTACGCTATTCAATTTGTTTCATTATATTTTTAGATTAACTTTCAACATTCGGATTGTTTTCCTAATAAAATGTTGTTTTTTTATTCACTTACAACACTAGTAGCAAGTAGATGACGTAAGACATTATTATCCTTGTGTGTCCCTTAACACTAACAATGTGATCTACATCATATAGGTTTTCAATAATTCTATATTTTTGACCACATATATTAGATTTTGTCAATCCTATAGTGTTTAATGTAGGTATTATTTTTTCAATTTCATCAAACTAACCAACAACTGACATCTTTGGGAATCATTTAAAATTTCAAAATGAGTATCCAAAATTTCAATGGGCTTTTCTTATGATTTTATGTTCATAATGTTTTTTAGATATTGGTTTCAAAATGTTCTCATCAATTTCAATATAATATTACGTATCTTTTGTAAAATCCTAGGAGGTGTTTTTTTCCAAATTTTGGTTGTCCATGGTTTCAAAACAAATTTCCCGATTCACATTTTCATTGTCTCCTTGAATTTCAACATCAAATACATCATGAGTATTTAAGTCATCATCATCACTTATATTTAATTCATCTTCATCATGAGTATTTAATTCATCTTCATCACAAGTATTTAATTCATCTTCATCACGAGTATTTAATTCATATTCATCATGAGTATTTAATTCATCTTCATCATGAGTATTTAATTCATCTTTAACATTGATGATAAAAAAATATTACCTAGTTCCTCATTGCTTATAATATTAGGGGTTGAAGATGAACTTCTTGATTCACGAAGTTTCCACCTCCGCTCCAAATTTTGTAATCTTTTTCCTCTAATTCCTTTGGTGTTTTTTGAATTTCTTATTTCCTTTTTGAACTTTAGTTCTTATTTCCCATGATTTTTAATCGATATAGGAAAACTTCAAATGATGCAAGGAACTTGAAAAATGGTAAAATAATAGCTTCTGATGAAAAGAAAAAAGTGTAAAAGGTGGCAGAATTTCACAAAAATTCATATAGTGAGGTTAGAGAATAAAAGCACATGGTAAATTGGATGTTGTAATTCATGTAAATATGATTCTAAGAACCATGTTAGCATTTTATAAACTGTGATTTTGGTCCTATTTGTATCATAAAATTTGACCATCAAGGGTCAGAAATATCTTTTTTCCCGAACCTAAGCTTTGAGGTCATTATGGCATGTGAAATGCCAAAAACATCAAATTTTCTCTTCTACAGACTTGAACCATGCCAAAAATAAAAAATATGTCACAATAATGGTACCATCACATAGGGGAGACTGTTAGCTTTGTATAAATATTGATTTGAAAGTGAATAGAATATGATCAATATCATTTTATAAATTTTTACTAATAGTAGGTATTTAACACACATTTTCCCGTGAATATTCATGTCTACGTTTAAGAATGCAACTTTCATTTCACTTTTCGAATGTAATAAAACCTATCAACCCAACCATGGCGAAATTCTATACACCTTCAAAAAAAAGTATTTGATTTCGATATTTTTGATGAAGTTATGGCGGGAAAACAAAAAGTTCTGAATTTTCTTTATGTTTTCAGACCACTTTCATGGAAAAAATCATAAAAACAAATATTTCTAAGAAAAATAGAAAATAAAATTTATCACAAGATAGACAAATGGAATCTAACTTTTCACCAAAGGACAAAAAATTCATTTTTTTGTCATCCAAATCACGGGAAAACTGACTACAGTCTTATAGGCTTTAAAAAAACAACTCATTGAATTAAGTGTTTAATGCAACTAAACTTGTCCATTTTTAAAAAATATTAGTTGTTTGCAAACTAGATTCCAAATTGTACGTTTCTCATTTACATATTTTTTTCTAATTTTAAGTGCATGCATTGCTAATAATCCTTACAAGATGAGATTTTGTTGTTTTTTGCAATATGATGTCCACTTATGACCCTTTCTTGTCCCCCCAAATTGTTGCACTTACCCATTTTAGTTCTTCAACTCTAGCTCAATGTCGACATTGAGGAACATACTTAGTTGAACATTTAGTTCTCTTCACACACTCTTGCATTGATCCCTCAAATTAAACAAACAAAGAGTACACATATTAAAAAATAAGAGCATGTTAAATTAAAATATATCCAAAGAAATAAACAAATAATGTAAAAATAATCCATAAATTGAGATGAATGTGATGCATACCTGACAATTCATTTATCAATATAATGTATCCCCAAATGAAGTACATAAAACTCAAGCAAAACAAAAGAGCATGACCATGCTTGAAAAAATAAAAATAAATAGAACTAATAAACCCCCAAAAAGAGGTGGTAAGCATTGAATATATTTTAACACTTTTAAAATACAATTATGTCAGTTTATAACACTTTGTTCTATTTCTATAATTGAACAACCACTTGCTAAAATCATAAAATAACCTAAAATCTTTGTATCTCTCAAAAAAAAATTATGCATCGTAGTCTTATTAAAAATTTGTACTTGATAAGGAAATGTTATCAAACAACGCATTCAATAATCATGTATCTACAAATAAAAATTTAATATTATCACCAAATATAGTTGACTTGAGTCCATCTAAAGAAAATGGATTTAAGAATTGGTTTCAAAAGGCATTCATTACACACCTTCAAAAACATAACCAATGCTACGGATGTTATAAGTGAATATCAACATAATTTAATGCATACATATTCCATTTGAAGCCCTAATTATTTTCCCCAAGAACTCTACTTCATTCAATAGATACCTATATTAGAACATGATGAATTAACTTATGTATTAACATTTTAACTCCTTGACTATTTGTGTTACATCCTTGATTCTAAACTTTAATTTATCCCAAAAAAATCCCTAATTTCAGAAATAATCAACATAAAAAAATTACTCTTTTCTAGTTTTATGCCAAACATATTTAGATTATCAAGAATACATATATTCCTTACCTTAATGTTTGTATTGAGTTACAATAGGCCTATTGGCCTAAAAATATGCATCTTTTAAGACCCATCTCAATGTTATTTTTGGAATAAAATTTAACCTAACAACGAATATTCAATAGAATGGGGCATGAAATTGTATAAAAATAAACCTCTATAGAAACAATATATACACATAGGAATATATTTTAACACAATTAAATAATAAGTACAAAGTAATACAAAATGCTAAATTTTTAATCACAACATCTCCAACTCTCATCTCTTCATTTCGAGCACCAAAATTTCTTAACTCCTCTTATTTTCTTTACCTTGTCTGGAAAATCTCTTTTATGTGTCGGTTTTGGAATGTCAATTCCATTTTTATCAATTATTTCTAGATGCAAATTGGACTACATTTTCCAAAATTTCATAGATTAGGCCGAATCCTTTGGAATGTGTTATTTTTTCCTTTAATTTTTTAAATATATCCTCATTTATTTCTTTGCAAATCAAATTTGGCCTTCTATGACGAACAACATGGACAATGAACTGTTTCCAAAAAATATTCCTCTCACTAAATGTTCCTTATGAATAATGTCGATGTAGGAATCTCAAGAGATATTGACACGTTTAATTGGATTCACGTATTATATATGACAAAGGATAAATATGATAAACAAAACAATAATTTATAAGGGTGGTGTCAAATACGTCTACACACTTGTCTTCAAGGGTATTATTGATGCATAATTAAAGAACCCCCGCATGGCTTGTTTTTGAATGGGGCATCTAGTGTAGCCTTCGTAACATGGGACCATCTCTCAAGCTATGGTACTTGTGAACTTGAGATGTTCCTTCGGAGAAGGAATGCTTCCTATACCTAATCCTATTGCGAAACTACTTATAAGGAAACAAATGCGACTATCTACTCCTAATCTAACAATTCCAAGGGACCAAGGAGAGAGAGAGAGAATTAAAATTAAGAAATCCTACACTACATAGGTGATAACACCAAGAAAAGGGGGTGAAATATCCTGCGCCGAGGAGAATACAAAAATAAAATGGAGTTGAGAGAGGCTGCACTCAATGTGACATGCACTCCGGATCTTCATTTACTACTAAATCTCCATGAAACACAACATCTTACACCTACAAATGAGACATACATGCACATAAAAACAACAACAAAAATAGAGGGGCAAGGAGATACAACAAAAAAATGCAAGGGTTGAAAGAACACCATGAACACAAATTTTATTGCTCTTGGAATATGAACAGTCCATTACATTGTTGAAATAGAGGCACAAATACACTTGCCAAGCCCATGAGAGGGTTTGCAGCTCAATGGTGTTGAGAAATTTTTTTACAGAGTTTCCCCACATCTCAGAATATCTCCCTTCTCAAATGAGAAGTGTTTACAATATATAAAAAATGAATCAAACAACGAGAAGAGTGAAAATTGGATTTCTTCTCTCACCAAACAACAAATACACTTAAATGGTATGAAAATGGCATGGGTGCCCTTAAAAATCATCTTACATACACACATTATCTTGTGGAAGAATAAATGGTATCATACTTCATTAATTGTAGTGGTTGGGCACGAAACTATGTATTTCGTGTCTTTGATACGTTTTCCAATATTTTTCACGTCTAAACTATGTATTTCTATGCAGAGGATGTCATGCTCATTCTGAAAAGTCCAATTTCGAGAAAATGGGAGCTCTAGATGAAAATTTATGGCCTTTTGAAGTTCAAGAGCCAGGTGCAAGGCACAAAAGGAAAACAAAGGGAAGGCATGCGCACAGATGCACACACAGGAGGAAGGCATACCTATAGAAGCCATAGAAATGGGGCATGCACGTGTTCAACTAAAGGAGGGTGTGCATTAGAAGAAAATAAAAGAAGGTTCACGACAGGAAGGGTGTGAGAAAGCGCGCAAGAGGAAGAGCAGGGACATAGCCAATTTTTGGCAAGTCTATAGTGGGTCGTGTAAGGAGGAAGGTGCGGAAGGCACACGTGCAAGAGGAAGGCACCAAGGGGAGAATAAATAAGATGTGTATGGGCGTACGGAAGGAAAGAGGGTGCGTGAAAAAATAGATCATACAAGCGCGTAATAGAAATTCCAGTGACTTAGCTATTTTGGAAGGCAATTCCGAAGAGGGGCATGCAAGGAGTGTACAACATGATAAGGAGAAGGCAGTGCAAAGAAGGAAAGAGAAAAGGGAAAAATGAAAAGGGATAGGAAACTACAGAGGAAAGGGAGCAAGGAGGCATGAAGGAAGCAAAACACGTAGGGCGTGCAAAAGAACTGCCGCCATGTAAAATGCCAAGTGAGAAATCCTACGGATGCGCAATCAAATGTGAAGCATCATAGTCAGAATAAAGACACAAGTTATACAAAATAACTAGGAGAGTTATTTGGATAATAGGTATTTCCTTTACACGTGTGATATATATTCTTTCTCGCATCTTATGAGGCACACAAAATGTTAAAAATAGTAAGCCCAACAATTTCTAACCTATCAACTACTTAATAAGTACGAGAGTATATAGTCTGATTTAAAAACACAGACCATCCATTGATCCTATCTCACTCATTTTGTGGTCTTTTCTCTTCAATAATTCATATTACCAAACTAGAAAATATTTATAAGAGAATATTAATAATCACAATATTATGTATAAAATAAGAATAAGTTAATCTTTATGCTTAAGAAATTAAAAGAGACCATAAAAATTTAAAATTTAACTTTATCAATTAGTATTGCAACCCTCAGAATTATTCATATAAGAAAATAAACATAAGGCCATTCCCAAAAACCCTAAGATGTTATTCATATTAAAAAATAAACAGAAGGTGATACCAGAAAGCCTATTATGTTATACAAAGAGGGGAAATGTAACTTTCTCATCACTCATTTACCATTAAAAAAAAAGATAAAACGAGATTTTTCATTTACCTATAATGTAAAACACGGCCTCACATATACATCATTAGTAAATAGTGAACTATAAACTACCTTTTCTAGATACAAACGACTATTTTAATAATCACATATTTTATAATTGCAAAATATCCTAAAAAGTATAAGTAAATAAAATTATAGACAAATTAAGAAGAATCAAAATCTTATTGAACATTCGAACATTTGTAAAAACATAATGTTAAGTGGATTTATATAAAATTTTAATGATTAAAAATAGGGATATTATGCCTTGGTGACATACATACCGGTATTTACCTACTTCAAACCCTCAAAATTTGAGAATATGTGACATGTATATAGGTTTTACTCCCAATGGGAATTTTCTTAAATGTTGAAGATGAGCATGTTTGAATGCATAGAGAAAGGTCCAATGATGATGTGTTACATAGATTTAGGATATTATCAAAAGTCGTAATTATTTAACATTATTTCTTGGGATTAGCCGCACATCCTTATTTCAATGTGTCGCTTATTGTAAGTTTTCATCACCACAAGGTTTTGAAGCCAAAAATGTCTCGAAAATTTTCATGGTTATCTTTTATGCAAAGTCAAAACAAATTATATTTTGTTTGTCCCATTGTCATGGCATTCGCTTGCATTACGCTTCTCATTTTTCATTATTACGCCGAAGGCGTTCCCCCTATGGTAAAGGACCTCCAGACGTTTCTCTGACTAAGTTAAATTTGACGGCCGTTTCGACGTTTTTTAAAGCAATTACATTTGTCGGCCGTTTTGACGGTTACGACGGCTTGTTTGACGTTTTCGTTTTTTGCGGCTATTTTTACCAGTTTTGATTTTTCGTTTTTGCATGCTGGATGCAGGTTCAAAATTGGTTTGACGTTTTCATTTTTTTGTGGATTTCGTCAGAGTAACCCAAACCCAAATAAATCAAAATCAGAAAAAGAACGATATTGAATGTATATTAAGTAAATTTTGTGGAGTCTAAAAGAAATGGTGAACATAAGGAAAATACACACATGCAGTCAAATATGCGTCATATTAATCTTTAATATAAATACTAGGCATGTAAAGAATTGGTCTCCCATGAAAAATAACAGGAGAGATGGATAAGATGGATTGCACAACGTGTACAAATAATAATCCAATTGATTCAAATGCTTTGAGTGAAAAGTAGCAAGCCACCACAAAAAGATGCCATATCAAGTAACCTTGCAGCTTAATGTTCCACAACTACACTCTGTCAGTTTAACTTTAACTTTGGTAAAAACTAATCTAAAATAGATGTTGCACGTAGATAAATTATGATATTTTGTTTAGCGTCAATCATTTGCTATCGTGAAATTTCACCTCATAGCTATAAGAAGGTTGCACATGGAAAAGTGCAAATGAGAAACTCATGACAGAGAGAATAATAATTGGCATCTAAAAAAATCTGAATTTTGGCAAGGTTCAAAGACATACCATAAAAGTTGTTGTAATCATCTTTCCAAAGAAACCATCTACCATGAAGAGCACGCACGTGCACACCAATCAGAGATGTTGCACTATCAAAACGCAAGTATACATGACCCGCACTATACCTGCAACAAGAGAAATAGCTCACACAGACACACACCTAACTCAACAAGAGCTCAAAATTTTAAGGACGCACCACATTTGTTTGCAAAAAATGAACTCATGGACTCCCACAACCTTCAGATGTGAAGGCATTGAACGTTCTGATTTCCCAATCCATTGCTGAAAGTAACAGGCAGGCTGGACCAAGAAATCCTGATGATGATTAGTTGGAGCACAAAGTTCCTGTGCAAACAACAAAAAAACATGCTTATTGAAAATTTATGGGTTGATGTAGGCCTTGTAAATGGTGCTACAGAACAATCACCGACATTTTCTATGACACATCAATGCCACCACCAACATTACCTTTATTTATTGTTGTCAAATTTGATAGATACAATGACCCATGTTGGGATCCCTCTAAGCCGTTACATATTTTGATACCCTTTAATTCGAGAGGGAATCGAAGACAATTTCCACTTAAAATTGCCTGGGATTAACTATCCACAAGTCCTAGGGACTTACTATGCATAGAGAAATTGTTGACATTGGAACCAATGAAAGGTAGGGTTTGACATTCACAAATTTCTCCAGAGTTGCCTCACTTGCAAATCTACACATTTCACCTCCTTTTTCATTCGAAAGGTACTCAAAAATGGTGCATGTAACAACACTTGGAGCAAGAAGAAAGGAGGAAGCAAGACTACTATCACTCAACCCTTTGTAAATACTACACTCTACTTTGATAGCACCTCCGCTACTACTTTACTCAACACTTCTTCTATCCTACAAACCATTTTCGTTCAAGGGGTATCAAATGTACTCATTTTTACCGGAAATAAAATTACCCTCAAAAGGATACCATTCATGATATAATTCTTCTCATGTTAAGTTCAAATAAAATAGTTCACAAAATGATACCACTCATGCTATGCGATTTGTAAATGTATATGTATGAATTTGTTACAACTTTGAAATGAAGAGATGAAACTTTTAAATGAAGTGGTTCGTTTATATATCTACAATTAAAAATTACATGTTTCAACATACATGTTCGATTTTTCCTTTTTATTGTTTCATGTTTCTTTGTATTTATATTTCCTTTGATAAATGACTATTTTGTGGTAGTACATGAATAGAGTCTAATGAATAAATTGTGTTCATGTATATTTATAGTCCTTACAATTTAGCAAGTTCAGATAAAATTTGAATTTTTCAATGTTTTTAAAGCACATGGACTGAACATATTTTTTCCTCATGACAGCCCAAACACTAATGGAATTCATATACACCAATCTAAGAAACCAATGTTATTAAACTGCTGCCAAAAACAACCTTATTTCTTTACTTTCATCCATGAGAATTAATTGGTATTTAAAAATAGGATATTGCTATTAATTTAGGTGTTTGACCCTCTTATAAAGCCGCATCAATGAATTAAATTTGTTTCCTATGAATAGATTTTTTTTTGGTGTGTTCATAAAATGATATGATTGTAAAGTTTAGAATAGTGACATATGTCATCAAGGAAAAGTGATTTGAATTTTCTATATTTTGAGTTGAGGTGATTGATTGTGTTGCCTTTAATTTCCATGGAGACTATTCTAGATTTGTATTATAGTAAGTATTTGAGATATGTGTGTGTGTGTGTGTGTGTGTGTGTGTGTGTGTGTGTGTGTGTGTGTGTGTGTGTGTGTGTGTAATGCTATTGACTTGCACTTTTCTTCATGTATTTTATTTTTTAAAGTTATGTTGATTAATTGTGTTGTCTTAATTTTCCATGAAGAAACCAATATAGATTTGTTATTGCAAGGCACTAGGTTATTACAAAGATGTCTTAATCGACGATGACACCCTTTCCTCTCTGTCATCTGAGTCATCAAATGTTTCCTCCTCTTTTAACACAACCACAGTGGAATTTCCCCAAATGCAAACTTGCTCTATAGCTCATGGTATTGATGTTCCCACTGACTTTGATAAAACATATGAACACTCATCATATTTCGTGCCAACACCTCACAATACAGGAACAAAAGAAGAGGAAATCGAACAGCTCCTGCTAAACCACGATAGTAACACTCCATTTACCATGCCATCGCCAGAGCTAGGCCTCTCGCCAATAAATGAATACAATATGGAGGGCCTGTTCTCAATGGCTTTCCCAACTTTATTACCAACAGGAAAAGTAATGTGGCAACAACCCGCATAAAAGAGGTTACAATGCATGAATACACACTTCATCTGATGCGTTACCATAACGAGCGCTTTGGTTCCCACCCAAGATTTCGTTACTTCCTTCTAAACCTCATAATACGGCACAAGAGTCAGTCCACAACAATAGTTTTATGAAACAGAACCTTGAATCTAGAATCCCTCCTACAATTAGAGATATGTGAATACAACTACTAGAATTCCCCAACGAAAACCTCCCATACAACTTAATGCGCTATGGATCGAGCCTTCACGGTACACGTTCATTATAGGAAAAAAGTAGAAATAACCTTCCTTTACAACAAGTTTGAAATGTAGAAACAACCTTTAAATTAATTGGCCCATCTATCTTTCTACACTTACGAAATCAATCACACACATTATCAAATGTACAATAAAGGTATTTTCAACAAAACACCAACCGAACAACCGACGCACAACTAACACAATTAACCCAAATTAAATACATACAACATCAACTATAAAAATAATTAACATCAAATGTATTCATGTACGAATATATAACAAATTTGAAATGTATAAACAACCTTAAAATTAAGTGGGTCATCTATATTTCTACACTTACAAAAACAATCACACCCCTTATCAACATAACCTACAAAAGTAATAACTATACCTCTAAATCAAATAACATATACCGTTCGGCGTTCACATTGCATTAAACAGATGCGATTGCTAGTTACATGTTTATTTTTTATTTTTTTAAAATTATAATTTTTCACATCTTCTATGCAACCGAAATTATTTTATCAATATTTATGATGGTAAAATGGTAGCAATTATATAGAGTTAGCATTATTTTATATGCATTAGTTCAAGAGTAGGTGAATGGTAAGGTTGTATGAGATAAAGCTAAGTTGGAATTTGAACTTTATGGGTCGTAAGTTGTAACACTCAATACCAAAGAACCATATTATTACCAATAGTTGTTATGGTCACATTGTAAGGTGGTAGACATATGTATTACGTTGTAGTGGTTTTAGGAAGATGGTAGTTTTGATTATGATAAATAGTTAAACCATTACATTATATAAACTTGTAATTTGATGCATCAAAGTATTATTTCAAATATGTATATAGATAATGAAATATGATAAAAAAATACATAAAATAATCATGTATCTACAAATTAAAATTAAAAATTATCACCAAATATAGTTTACTTGAGTCCATCAAAAGACAATAACTTCAAGAACTAGTTTCGAAATCCATTCGTTACACACCTTTAGAAACATAATGAATGGAATAGATGATACAAGTGAATGGTAAATTAGTAGAAGCTATATTGAGTTAGCGGTATTTTATATTTATTGGTTCTAAGAGTAAGTGAATGGTAAGGTTGTACAAGATAAAGATGATTTGTACTTTTTAATATAATGACTTGCAATTTGTAGTTCACAATATCAACACTGATATTGTTACCCATATTTCATATGGTCACATGGTAAGGTGGTATGCATATTTATTATAGTTTTTTTTTTTTTGAAGATTGTAGTTATGATAATGATAAATAGATAAACCATTACATTAGATAAATTTATAATTTGATGTTTTCAAGTCAAACTATACATATGTATCGATAAGGAAATGTGATAAAAAAACATCAAATGATCATGTATCTACAAATTAAAATTTAAAATTATCACAAAATATAGTTTACTTAAGTCCATTATAGTAAAATAGATTCAAGAACTAGTTTCAAAATGCGTTCATTACAAATATTTAAAAATATAACAAACGACATGAATGTTACAAATGAATATCGACATAATTCAATATATACATATTCTTTCTAATTCCATAAATATTTTTCCTTAAGAACCCTATATTATTCAATACATACGTATATGAAAATATGATGAAGGAATTTACACATTAACATTTAAAAGCCTCATAACTACTCAAGTGAAAGGAACTAAGGCAAATTTTGTCTAATCTATTTTTACATAATATCTAATGAAGTAGTATTTGGGTGAGTGACCAACAATGAAATCTATGTTAAGTGGATCATTCAGACTTTTGAGTCTAAGTTACTTGTAAATCTAAGAATAGAATAGCATATTCGTGTTAATTTTCTACATGTATGTTAGTTCAAAAATTATCTAATATGCAAAATGATTAATTCAAACCAATTAGGAGAAAATCCCATATTGGATAGTTCATTGAAAGAGAAATAACACTTATCATTGATGGAATTAATTACATTCTCCAAAAAAAAAGATCCCATAGAAATAATATTAACGTAGTAAGGATATTATTCTTTTTTCAGCACTATTTAGAGGGGACACTAAGGGTTAGTTGAATGATAGTTTTAATTTTATCATGTTCGAATCCAATGTAAATGTATTTCAACAAATCATGTAAGAAGAACTAAATAATCCACAACCTATAGTGTTTAAATAGTATTTTAACAAAAAAATAGGAATAAATGTTTTTGTACTTCCCTTAAATCATAACATATTACATGATGTATTTTCACACTACATCGTATAGAAAATACTTGATGAAGTTCTAATAATATAATTGTTGGGTTAAGAAAGTTGATAAATACAAGCCATGAGTGGAGGTTGAAGATTTTTCCAGTAACCATCAAGAAGTATCAAAAGGAAGGGAGTGCAGGGGTGTGCATGCAAGAGATGGAGAGACATCGGGGTGAAAAGGTATGTGCACAAAGGAAAAATTCAGGACTTAGCCAAATTTCAGGTTGGTCTAAAAATAAAAGAAATAAAAATTGGTGTGATAGTCAAGGAATTCCCTGAAATAGACCTAGAAAGGATAAATCACATGCATGGACGCTAATTGTAGGATGGGGGCATGGAAAAGATATATCTATTTATAGTACAAGTCTGGACAATAAAAAGGATTCAAAAAGTATTTGGTCTATGACAAGGAAGTGTGTTATTAGAACTAAATTATGTATCTAAAGAAGGACAAGTTCCCAAATGATCATTGAAATATGTATGCCACACCCATCAGTAAGAGGGTCATATATATGAGAGTTAGATAGATGGAAAGTGTGTGTGTGTGTGTGTGTGTGTGTGTGTGTGTGTGTGTGTGTGTGTGTGTGTGTGTGTGTGTGTGTGTGTGTGTGTGTGTGTGTGTGTGTGTGATGGAGTAAATCAGTATGAGGTACACATATTGTTGTTGAGTATGTAAGCCAAGATTATTTTGATGCATTGTTCACATGTTTGTAATATGTAACATTGTATGGCTTACCAAGGTTAGGCTCAAAGTGCAAGATATTTAATTGACATTACAATACCGCTATTAATTACTCATCAATGAATTATCAAATCTCTTTTTATTCTCATCTATATGTTGTTATTATTTAATTTACCTTTTATTTTATGTTATGTAATTGTTCATTATGAATACCCATATTTCATGATCAAATAAAGAGGAACATGATATGTTGTATGTGCTTCATCTATGCACTTTGACCTTAATATGAGTGATGTGCCAATGCACTGATCGGGTGTTTCAAAATAAATTTCTAAATTTTGGTTCCATTTCTAGGACCCCTTTTCATTACGTTCATCAAGTTGTGGCATGCATGGCATTCCAAGTGTTAAAGGAGAATATTGACCATTGGGTACATGACAAACAAGACAAATATTCTCACGGATACAACATTTGACAAGGCTTCAATGCACACAAATGGGTTAAAGATAATTTATATGATTCAATTTACAAGATGTTTTTCAATTTCTTCTCAGTAGAATTATACGAGTTGTTAGATGCATACTCACAAAATAGGGGTATTTGTATGGGAAAGAAGCAAGTGTGGAGCTAGGATAAGTATCAAGAACTCAAAGATTTGGATGAATTATGGATGCATGTGGTAGACTATTGGTGGGAAGGAGTGTTACAAAATTACACCTTGGAGTATACAATATCAACATACTCGTGTCTAGAAGAAGTAGAGTTGTTTTATTTATGTGAGCCAGGAGGTTATTACTTAAGCGCGTTTCCGTAACAAAAAGATATTAATGATTGATTTGGGAATAGAGAGTTTACTTATGGTGGGATAAAATCCCACCACCAAGAGGGGAAGAAATATGTTTAGGAATGATAGAGTCACCCAAGTGGAAGAAATTGAAAGATAAGATGTTTATTTTAGATATAATGATACATGAGAGATGGCAGTTGAAGTGGCATTAATAATGAGAGTAATGGGGTTGAGTTTAAGTGATCGTAACCCCTGCAAAGGTGAGGAACTACAAGAAGATTTCCCTTAGATATTGGGGAAGTATAGTAAAAGGAACCCCTTGGTATCTAATGAAAGTGATTCTTGTGAATAAAGGATGAGATCCATTAGCATGAATATGACCCGCGTTATATCCCTAGACCTTGTACTTGGTGTTCGTAATTCAAAAGTAGTAATAGAAGATCGTCATAGCGACAATGAGAAATAAGGAAATTGATGATTACCATGTTGGGTGGGAGATATAAGTAGGTAGGTTTTAATATCGGGGAAATAGAACGAGTAGATAAAGACTATGCATATTGCCTCTAAGCAGCTCCCATTTATAGGAAGAATTTTATTACAAGTAATCTAGTAGACATGATGTTAGGACAAAGAAGCAGTGTTCTACCCTTTAGAAAAAATCCTATATGTGGAATAGTGGGGAAAAATTTTGCGGTGCAATTTAGGACTACTACAGGGATGCAAGGTAGCACTTCTACATGCCTTCAAGTAGATGAAAGAGGCTAGGGAGGATGTGGTTCTCCCCCAATTTGAGGTAACCCTAGTGGAGCTTTGAGGTTAGGATCTGGACCACCACCTAAAAATTTAGGGGAAACCAGTAACCCACAATTACAACAATCACTTTAGATATTATTCTATATGTCCCTTCATTTTTTATAGTATCTATCTATGAATATGTTGTAGGGAATGTGCATAAGTGCAAACTTTTTTGGAGGGCCAAAGGAATAAAAACAACAAAAAAATAAGTCACTAGTTTTCCACCACACTTTAAGGCCACACACATATTTGATATAGGAATAATGATCCACATCGATGAGAGTGGACTATGATGCATCGCACAATACTTTCTTTGCTCAATTCCACATACCTTAATTTGAGTAGTACATCATTGCACGCTGAAAAAAATAAACAAAACTTGGTTGAATGTATGATAGAGTACTATGCATGTTATGTTGTGGATCATATTTACGTGTGTGGAAGTGTTGAACATTATACACTAAAACTATTTTATAGTATCCACTTTGCACACTAAAATTATTTGGCCTTAAATGACATGCCCGATATCTCGTGAAATTTTCTTCTCTTATGGGAAGGCTTTTGAGGCATAGGTTTATTGGGTAGTTTTGGCCCATGGTTTTGGTACCCACAATATTGTAAAATTGTGTAACCAGCTTCCTATTCATGTACTTTTGACAGGGAGGCGTATCAATTTTGATGTGTGTGATTTCAAATGTGAATTCAAGAGATTTTGTGGAGCACAACTCCAAAAATATCTAGGTATTGTATTGAGAGAAAGAGGTGGTTTTTGAGAAAATTTTTAAGTAATTGATTCTTGGTGGAAGTATACCAAATTGGGTGAACCACGTTAAATACTAGCCTTGTCTTGTGTTCTTTTATTTTTTTCCACTTTTATTTCATATTTGTAATATCTTTCTACATATTAGTTTCTACTATTACGATTATGAGTGGGATTCTTCCACATACTTTATCCCTTATTTCCTAGAAATTGGTATCGTGAGCCTAGTTTGGTTTTCTAAAATGTTAAATCGTAGAGAAAATTTTCACTTGAGTGGGAGATATAACATATGATGGAAGATAGAAGTTTGATAAATTCAAAGGGAATAATTTTATTGTTTGAAGATGCATATGGAAGATTACCTTTATCGAAGGATCATTATATTCAAGCCCGAGAAAGGGAACAAAACATTAAGCATGACTGATGGGGAGTGGGATTTTTGGATATGAAGATACTTGGAACAAGTTGGCTATGTCTTTCATATTTGCTATTAATTAATGTTTCAAAGGAAAAGACTACAAAAGAACTTATGTATGCATTAGAGAAGTTATATGAAAAACCCTATCGCTTTAACATGATATTTTTAATGAAAAAGTTGTTTAACATTAGGATGTCCGAGAATAGTTTAATAACAGTAACATTTAAATGAATTTAATATGATTTTGAATATGATATATTTGGTTACAATATAATTTGATGAAGAATTTAGGGATTTATTAATAATTTTATCTTTACCTAAGAGTTGGAATAGCCTCAGTAATGACGATAGGAACCTTGGTTCCAGCTAGCTCCAAGTTTATGTTTAAGGACATTGTAGGGGTGATTGTAAGTGAGTAAATGCAAAGAAAAATATATGGGTAATATTCTACTTGGGAATTCTTTGACGTTGGAAACTATAGGGAGACAAGAATAGAGGAAGTTGTGGAAAAATGAAAGATCACTCAAGGTCAAAATCCAAAATCAAGATGGTGTGTTGGCACTACAGAAAGTCCGGGAATGCAAAGAAGTATTTTTGGGAGCTTTAATACAAGAATAAACAACATGAAGAAAACAAGGAGGTGAATGTGCCAACAAGTATTATCTCACAGATGATTTAATTTTTCCATGCTACTCCACATGGAAAATATTTTATTGATCATCTTTAAGGGGATTTTGGGCATGTTTTTATTGGTGATGATGAGCCTTGCAGAAGATAGTTGGAAAATGTTTTATTAAGGTTATGATGCTGAATGGGAATTCATGGCTATTGAAGGATGTCAAGTATGTTCCTACATTAAGATGAAACATGGTATCAATTGGGTTGTTGGGAAATGAAGGTTGTATTGTGATATTTATAGTGGACTCTTGGAAGGTTACCAATAGTGATCTTGTGGTGGGAAGAGGTAAGAAGGCTAGAACCTTATATTTAAACATTAATATCACTAATGATTGTAATATTGTAGATTTAGATGTAGATACAACATTGTTGTACTATAGGATAAATCATATGAGTCATAAGGGCATGCAGATCATAAAGAAGACTTTTCCTAAATTTACGTAAACAAGTTTGGATTTCTCGTGAGAATTGTGTATATGGGAAATAGAAGTGAGTAATTTTTCTCAAGGTTGGGCATATGAAGAAAGAGATTAAGTTATATCCAAAGGCATTCTGTGTTGTTGGGCATTGTAGGTATCATCTCTCGGAGGGTTACAAGTTTTATGTTAATTTTTTTGATGATAATACAAGGAAAGTTTGGGTATATTATATTTGAAATAAATCTAATGTATTTGACAATTTTCTTAAATGAAAAACCTTGGTAGAGAATGAAATAAGTCTTGGAGAGGTTTAATATGTAATATGATAAACTATTTTGGACTATTTTGGTAGGGCATTTCAAGTTATCGAAGGATTTGTGTCCCTAGACAGAGCGGAGAGAAATGAAATGTCCACCATACCTTACTCATCGTTGTTTGGTAGTTTGATGTATACCATGGTGTGCACTAGGTCTTATATTTCCCATGTAGTGGGGAAGTGAGTATATTTATGAGTGATCCATGTTAATATCACTGACAAGAAGTAAAGTTTATCCTTTGGTACTTGAGAGGGACCATGGGGATTGTTTTCTGCTATAGTGGATCGAGACACCACTTTGCATGGTTATCTACATTCGATATGGCTAGAGATGTAGATAGCAGGAGGGGCACAACAAGTTATATTTTCAATGTAGGTGGGATAGCAAAGAAGATGGATTTCACAAATACAAAAGCTTTTGACTTTGTCAAAATGTAGGATAATTATGTTACTGCAACAAAGGAAAGCAAAGAGATAATTTGGTTACAATAATTGCTTAACGAGTCAGGGCATAATCGGAGGAGGGGAAGCTACATAGTGATAGTCGATCATTATATACCTAGCTGAGGACTCTACTTTTCACTCAAGGAGGAAGCATATATAGTTAAGATACCATTTCATTAGAAAAGATTTAGAGGATGAGAATTTAAAGATGAAGAAGAATCATACCAAGAAAATCCTCGTAGACATGATAACCAAATAGGTCACAAGGGAGAAACTAAAGTTGTCTTGAGCTTTGGTTGGTCTTCACGAAAGACAGTGAAGGGTTGAGAAGCTTTCTCGAGGTAACCTAGTCTCCAAGTGGGATATTTTTATGTTGTGGAGCCTATTTCTTATGTGGAAGTATTGAATACTATACACTAAAAGTGTTGTGCACTCTCTACATTTTTCTCAATTGTCTTTAGGGATGGTTCAGGCCTCAAGAGAGGTTCTAGGGTGATATCCACCTATAGGATGGGTTTGGGTGCATAGCCACCAATAAAATTGTTATAGAGTATGATGCATGTTATGTTGTGGAGCCTATTTTCATGTGTGGAGGTGTTAAAGATTGTAGACTCTCCACTATACACTAAAACTGTTTTTTCGTGAAAAATATGTTTGATGTATCATGAAACATTCTCTTCTCATATGTGTGGGATTTCTTATCCATAGGTTTGTAGGTAAGTTTTGGCCCATGGTTTATGTACCCACAGTATTGTAAAACTGCTTAAGTAGTTTCCTATTGATTTACATTTCATAGGGGAGACATATATATGTAGATGTGTGTGAGTTCAAGTTTGAATTTAAGAGAGTTTGTTGAGCATAACTTCAAATAGATATGGGTATTGTATTTAGAGAAAGAGGTGGATTTTAAGAAAAATTATGAGCAAGTGATTTTTGGTGGGCATAGCCCAAAACAAGTGAACAATGTTAAATATTGTCCTTGTGTTATGTTCTTTTATTTTTCTACACTTTTCTTTCAGATTTGTAATATCTTTCTACATGTTAGTTTCGACTATTATGACTCGAGTGGGATTATTTCACATATATTATCCCTTATTTCCTAACAATGCATGTTTCAATAATTTTATAATTAAACTTTCATATGAAATCGATGAGATTCATCATATGCAATGGTTTCAACGAGGATTGCTTACACCATTTCTAAGGGCACTATCACACAAGAACTTTATAGATCCTCCGAAGGCTTTAGAAAAACCACTTCACGTATAAGCGGTTACGAGCACGCTTACTTGAGTAAGCCTGTTCCTTGAAGCTCAAATTATATCTATGGATTCTCAATTAGATAATTTATATGTTAATTTATCACATGACACTCGTATCGGATTATGGTGAACAAATTATGATGTAGAAGGGAATACAAAGGATAGTTATCAACAAAGAAGTGTGTGTGCAGTAATCTCAGCTTGCGAGATATGTCATAAGAACCACGATGTTTGAGATAGCCTGCTATTGTAGCATGCCACAAAAAAGGTATCTATGTATTGTAAAATTTATGACCCATACACCCATGATACAAAAATATGACACTTGATTTACCATATCCATGAGGATTGTGAGATGGGATTGTGCTAGGCTAGTGAAAAAAGTAGCTCCCAGAACTTGAACGAGAAAATGATAGTACTATATCCAAAAAGAATAATTGTGGAGGTAATCATGATAACATGGCATAGTTAAGAGGATATCATGGTAGAGGTCATGGTAGGCACATATTTAGATTCGATCTAGGGATATGTTACATACGTGGTTCAATAGATAATTATTAGTGGAAATGTCCAAGAACCAATCCTTCACATACTATGGTAAGGCGTATAAGGTTGAGGATTTCCTAGAATTTTATGCTCATGTGTGCTAGAAAAATAAGGATAAAGGAATAACAATGGTTTTAGTTGAGCAAAATCAGTAGAGATAATGACAATCTAAGACTTTTACAGATATGGAGCTGGAATTATTGGTCATCACTTTGTTAGGTCGAGGGTTATAAAGTTATATTAACAAAATAAAATTAATATTGAGTAAACATTAATGTGCATACATAAATAAATAATTAAATAAGTAAATTAATTTACACCATAACACTTTAACATAGGATATAATGTGGAAAACCCCAATAGTGTAAAAAAACCGATGAAGAAAATTTCCATTTTATTGAGAAGCTTTTACCATCAAGAACTCCCTCCTCACTCCTACTCCATATTTTTAGCTAGGAAATTACATATATCCGAATATGGCCCATAGGAATATTTAAATAACTCAAAGGGTTATAACCTATTAAGTGACAAGAAACACCTTGATTTAATAATTAGTTAATTAGTAACTATTGAAACATAATGTCGAGTTTATATTAAATAATAAATAATAAATTATATTCAATATCATTTAATTATAAACTAAATATTATGAATACTTAATATTATTTTCTAACACTCCCCTAAATATTAAGTGTGGATCCATATGCAAACATTACCTGTTTGTACAACAGATTTACAAATCTATAAACCACAAAAAATTTAGGATAACATGTCCTTTTGAAGGATTTATAACACCTTCATCATGCTAATTTTATATTTTAGTACAAAAGGATTTGGAATCCATAAATCGGAAGTATAATTTGGGCTAAGCATGATTTGTGAGACTATATCCCACCATTTCTCATGGAAAATCTCTTACATCGCATCTATAGGATATGTTTATAACACGAGGACCTCGCTCAAGAATGGATACAACACAAAGGACTATATTACCTTAAACTCTATCAATTTACATATATCATAAAAGATCTTTTTAAAATGATTTATACTAGAGAATAACCATAAAGGATAAGGAATAAAAAAAAATTCAGCCATTAAGAGGTGACACTTCCATGCACACTCCCCTCAATCACAACTCTTAAAGGCTAAGTATTGCATGAAACTTGGATTATTTTACAGAACATAATGGCTTGTAAACATATCTACAATATAATCTTCATTCTAGAAAAACTAGAGATCTCTATCACCGTAGACAACCTTCTCTCGGATAACATGCATATGAACTTAAATATGCTTCAATCAATGATATTGAATTGGATTCTTTAGCAAGAGTAATACAATTGTAATCACCATATATAAGAGGAATACTTACTTCGTCATCCATGTGTATCTCTTCCAATAATAACTTCAGCCACATGGCTTCTTTCTACTTCCATTGTAGTTCTCTCGCCTCAGCAAGAAAGAAATGTAGACTAGTGGTTGCTTTTTTTTGTTACATATAATGGAACCTACACTAAAAATCTTAATAAAAATCCATATGTATATTCTATTTAAAACAACATCGACATGGTTAGAGTCATAATATCCATATAGAGATCATAATAAGCATATAAATCCTTATTGATTTCACTTTTAACTATCTGTAATGGTTAAATATTAGTTTTATAAAAACTAAAATAATAATATGCTTAACTAACCATGTTATAATATGTTGAAAACATTCGGCATATTATTCTTGTAAAATATATATTAAATGCAATTAGTATTGGATGTCTCCAATACAAATGCAAGGGCATCCCCAAGTGTCGTTTGATATGCATATAATAATATTTCAGTAATAACATACTAATAAAGTTTTATCAAGAACATTTATATCTTAAGCCTTTAAAAAAGATATAAGACTTGATAGATAACATATTTGAATAGATAATCAAATCATACAAGAATAATCCTAAAATAGACATAAAACATGATCCATTAACGTTGGACATTTCCCATGGATTTAAGCAGATTTTTCTTCAAAAAATAATCATGTAAGAACACTTCAATACATTTCATAGGTGTTCATATATGATCAGTTTTTCATGCCAAAAATGAAAAAAGTTATATTTTCTAATACACTCTCAAAAGACTAAGCAAATATGTTTTCAGCTGTAGTTACTTCTAGTTCATTTTCACTAACTCATCTGAGTTGACTATGAAAGAAAAATAAATCCTTTTTCAATAGTAAATTAAAATATAAGATATAATTTTCATTTAGAAGTAATAGAAGTAGTTTATAAATATATTATATTAGCACTATGATTATTCTCATCATCTTCATCTTGATTTTGATCTAATTTATTCCATTTTTTATTTTTGAAATTTGACTTGTTTTTTTATTTACAATCTTCTTTCTTATGTCCAAATTTCCCACAATTATGAAATTTACTAACTCTTTAAGTTTCATGTTTTCTTATTTTTACAAGGAGTTTTAAGATTTGATTATTTATTCTTATTAAACCTAGAATGTTTTTTATTTTTATTTTTGAGAAAGAATTGCCCGAGTAGTATTCTCTTTTGAATTAAAGGTTTTCATAACTTTCTCTTCTTGAACCAGAAGAGCACTAAGGGTTTGCAAATATATAATTTCTTGTTCTATTTTATATTTAGAATTCAAAATTTTAATGACATTTCTGAATTTTTCATAAATATTCAACAAAATAACGAAATAAAATTATTTAACTTGAATTAAGTTACAACTACACCCATCTAACTAAAACTTAATATTTTTGCTTTTAGCTAAATAGTTTATTACTTTCTCCATTGATAGGAGTTGTCATGAGTTCTAAAATCAGTTTAATGATTTTTGATAAATTCATACCCAAGTGCATTGATTTCAATTGTGTCAAAGCCTCACTCAAAATTTCATGATTCCCGATTCGAATAAGAAAATCATCCTAAATGTTTCACAAAATGATGGACATCGCCTCTTGTTCTTTTTTATACATAGAGACATTGTCCGAGCTTGTTTGTCTTCTAGTCGAGCCTTCTCAGTTCCATTCACAACTTCCCATAGTTTGTGAGCCATGAATTTTTCCTTCAATCAAATCTTCCAAATGTTGTAATTATTCCAATTCAACATCTAATATTTATTAATCAAACACTAATTAGACCCCATTTTTATGTAAAATAAATTAAATAATAAAATGAGGATTTAAAAATCAAAGTTAATAGAAATCCCCTATCGTTGTTTAATTCTCGCTAGAAAAAATGATCAATTTAAGACAAAAACTAAATCATGTCAAGTGGATAATCTACACACAAATGTATTAGTATGATATTAAAATTAAATCGAAAGACAAGTAATTTTATTTTAGTTGTAAATCTAAATAACAATGACGATCTAATCTTCATATCGTAAAGGATATCATTTTTGAAAAAAAGAATACATTATTTTCACTATTTTTCTTTAAAAATAACCTTTAAGGATTAATTATATTTAAAATAAAGACATTATATATATATATATATATATATATATATATATTATAATTAGACCTCTTACTCATGTATATGTTTGAAATTTATCACCAATTTGGCCGAGTTGGTATCACCAACTCCATGATTTTATATATGTCATTTCAATGTTAAACCAACATTATACAATTATTACATTATTCTCTCTCAGCCAGATTATAATAACTTGCCAATTTGTACTATACCAAATCATATTATCTAACAACTGATCCATTTTATCAAATTGTAATTTTTAAACCAATAAGCAAGCCACATTATATATTATACTCAATGCATATAACATCGAACCATGTAACCATGTAACTTAACCCCATTGGTCGCTTATTTTTCACCAAGTTTTATATTATAATGGAAATATGATGTGGCTTGGTGAGCTTAAACACATCCATGACCGATTTTAACAAAAACAGTGGTGGTGTGACCGAAGTAACACCATCCATCCATTGTAAAAGGATTTTAAGGCCTTATTTATCCCACACCCGTCCCCATGTGGGACTTAACTATCCCAAAAAAACTCATGGGGTTCATACCATGTGGAATAAGATCTTGGCCCGGATTATGTCAAAAGAGGTGGAACAAAATTTCCATGAAGGGCCTATGGTTGGGACACAATCACATATAGGAAATGATTTTGACAAGCCAAACAACCATATAGTCCCCAAAAAGATTAAAAAATTAAAAGCTATAATATAATATTATTAATATATTTTAGTTTAGGTTAATAAAACCTATAAATACTATAGTGATATGACCAATGATATATTAAAATATAGTGTTAAAGTTTGGTTAAAGATTATATGTTTTATTGAAAAATCATACTAAGATGATTAGGATTCCAGTTTTAAAAAAGTGAATAAGACTATATGGAAAGTTGTTAGTCAGTAAATTTATATTGGCATATAAATATGTCTATAGCAAAAATTTGAAAAATATTATAAGGTTTTAATAAACAAATTTAACCTTACAATTAAGAGAGGTCCATAGAAGTCCACATACATATATTATTCAATATGTAAAGGGCCCCAACAATTATAAATGAAGCCTAATTAAAGAAGCGTAAACTTATAAAAAAGAGTTCAAACCAGACATAGGAGGAAAAGAGAAATTGGAGAAAATGTAGAATTTGGCCCCATTCCATAGGTCTTTATCGAAGTTAGTAGGAAAAATAAACTTCCCATTCTTGAGGAAGATTTTCTCCTATGGGAGACCTTATAACTTCATTTTTACACTTTTACCACTTCATTTTTACAAACTATAGAAAATCAATAAAATATTTCTCAAAAATTTTAACCCTTACTTGTAATTCTTCCGCACAATATTTCACATGCAAAGGTAAATATTATTCTAGAAATTTTGTGCACAAACAAAAACACAAAACATCGACATGTCACGAGAGGGAAGGAGGGGGGGGTTCAATAGGTTCCCTACCAAATAACCAACCAACTACCTAATGGACATCATTTGGATTAATTAAATTATTTAGCCAATACTTAACCCGCTTTGATACCATGTTAGGATGAGGGTTATAAAATTATATTAACCAAATTGAATTAATATTGAGTAAATATTAATGTGTACACATAAATAAATTAATAATAAAGTAAATTAATTTACACCATAACACATTAACATGGGATATAACACATGAAACACCAATGGAGTAAAAAACCACGAAGAAAATTTCCATTTTATTCAAACGTTTTACCACTTCAAATTTCCCTTCCTCAC
This sequence comes from Taxus wallichiana var. yunnanensis, assembly GCA_018340775.1. NCBI lineage: Eukaryota > Viridiplantae > Streptophyta > Pinopsida > Cupressales > Taxaceae > Taxus > Taxus wallichiana. Next base: position 302,846,646 of record CM031243.1, on the reverse strand, counting down.
TTCTCGCTCCCTATTTTTGTCCCAAAATTACATATATCTGAATATGGACCATAGCCATATTTAAATAACCCGAAGGGTTATAACCTATTAAGTGACAGGGCACACCCCGATTTAATAATTAGTTAATTAATAACTAATGAAACCTAATATAGAGTTTATATTAAATAATAAAGAATAACCTATATTCAATATTATTTAATTATAAACTAAATATTATGAACACTTAATATTATGTTCTAACTACAACACATGCTTAGTCTTCCCTAGCATATGAGAAAGGATGGACAAATCCCCTCATCAATAGGGAAGAAGCAATCCCATCAATAAAATATCCAGATGTTGGGAATCATAAGGAGGTACATCAAGAGACAACGTGCATCATTAGGGAGATTTAAGGGGAGATACAAAATATTAAGGAACAAAAATGTGAGAGAGAATGTGCAAGATATGTTAAGATACCTCATAAGGATGATGATGATATCATAGAAGTGTGTAGGATGGTAAGGCATGAAAACATCGTACATCTTTTTGGAGAATGGTTGAGAGACAAGGTGTCACGTGTAATCGCATAAAAGGGGTGTCATATTATCAATATTAATTTTCCACCACATGCTCATGATTATGACAAATAAATTACCCAGGACTCACTTATAGACGGATGGTTGGTAAGTAGCATTTTAATTGATACATGTATAGAAGTTAATGTAACTACTCTCGACATTTGGGATAGAATGGGAGGACCACTATCGCAACCATCCTTAAGTGTGTTATAGATGGAGAATAAGACAAGGGTTATGCCCATTGGTTTCTTGAAATATATAAGCATAATGATTCAGGGCACAAAGTTCAATTGATACTTTGAGGAACTGGAATTGTTCGAGGTAGAATATTTCCATGCGTTACTTGGTGACCATGGTGCTTGAATATAATGCGAATTGCACTTTACCAAGAGTTATGATAGATTTTAGAACATATAAAATGAGTAGTAATATATATGGATCACACTAAATATGAACATTACATTGAGCCAATAAGTGAAGAAGACCTTAATCAAATATACATGCATACAATGCATGACCCAGAGAATGTTAAGCCATCAAATGTAGGTGTGCTTCATTAGGAGACTTACATTCCACTAGAGACACCAACATTGTTTCTAGTGACAATTGGGCTCATGAAACTTATGGGATTTTTGGAGGAAGAGTAACAAGATTTATTTGACCATGGTTAGTTAGAAATTTGGGAGGGACTAATTTGTAAAAATAAATTGGGAAGAGAATATTGAATCCTTCTTATGTATGATGTAGGTTTATATATGGAATGGGGGATATAGACGGAATATTTTCTTTTCTACATAAAGGGTAATAACAACGTGATGGTGAGGACCACATAGAGATAACATAATCAAATGGAATGGGATAAGAGTTGTATTATTGACCCATTTTGTTTGGAATAATATCCCTTCATTGATACAATAATATGATGGGAAGACTTACCATATGGAACATGTTCAAAACTATGAAAATAAATTGAGGAAGGGCCAAGATGCGCTACCACCATCACTCTAGGTAGATAAATTCTATTATATATTACGTGGATGTTTGCATGCATGGTATGTACATGTGGATTTGATACAAGAAATAATGAATTCACATAACCTAATTGTAGGTATCGTTCATATGTTTGATTATTTTTCATCTCCAACTCCTCGTTAATGAAGCTCTATAGATAATAACATACATTACATTGGGTGATAGCACAAGGTTTGAATAACTCATGACTAAAATATATGAGAAAATCAACCCTAAAGAAAGTAGTCACACGTGCACAAAATTAGAAGATGATGAGATTATTTTAGATCGTTCTTAGAAAATAGAATGAAAAAGAAGCTTTCCTATATTATAGATGATGAAGAAGTTGAGGACCTTAACATTGAGCACATAGAAGGTTTGCATGATTTTTAGACTTGCCAAATGAATAATTGTGTGCATATCATGTTCCATAAAAAAAAAAAAGTTAACATCGGGACTAATGATACACCAAAGGAGGCCATAATTTATTACTATTCATCCAAGGAAGAAGTTATAGAAATAATTCAAATTTTACACCACATCCAAGATCTCTTCCCAAGAGGATACTATAAGTTTAAGGATGTCCATCCATATTTAAGAGAATCTAATATCAAGCTCAAGGATGGAGTGCGACTCAAGACGTAAGATGCCTTACAAGATGAATCCTAGTATGCACATCAAGGTGAAGAATGTGATTGAAATAATTCTGAGGCGGGAATATTGAGCTCATAGAATAAGAAGACAAGATAATCCCAATGGTAAACAACATAAAAAATTATGGGTGGATAAGGGCTTGTGTTGACTATAAATTTTTGAATGCTTGATGCATGATTGATATTTTCCCACACCATTTAATGTGGAAATTGTAGAGGGTGTTGAGGGAACAAGATATATTATTTCAATGATATATTCTTAGGGTATCATTAGGTTATGATTACAAGTTAATATTAGTAGAAAAAAACGTTTGCAACTGAATGTTGATTCTTTTCTTTTAAAATTATGTCTTTTCACCGAAAAATATAGAATTGATGATTTTATGCATTGTTGTTAAAGCATTTCAAGATTTCAATCGTAATTTATTTCGGTGTATTTAGATGGTTAGACCATTAATTTTCTTGTTAAAAATAATTGTGACCATTGTAGGTTGATGTATAATATATGCAGACAACTTAACATATCCTTAAAAATTAAGAAGTGCATCTTTTCGACACCATTTGGTACTTTTCTTGGAAAAATTATATGTAAACGAGGCATGTTGGTAGATCCCACAAATATTTAAGTTACTTTGGGTTTGGAAGAACCAACTAATCAGATCAAAGTGCATCGATTCCTTAGGCATACTTGGTTATTACTAAAATTTCATTAAGGGATATACCAAGATTGTTACGCCACGAATAATTTGTCAAAGAAAAAGATAAATTCTATTGGGGTGACATGTAATAGAAACAGCTTTGAGACTTTAAAGGAGAAGCTAACCATCACCCCTATCTTATGATTCCCCTCTTTAAATAACGGATTCCATGTTCATGTAGATGCTTCTTGAACTATGTTTGGTGTAGTATTGAAGTGACTAGTGGAAAGTAATGTAGACCATCCTATCTATTTTGCAAGCGTGAAGTGACACCACTAGAGCATAATTACACAAATACAGAATTTGAGGTGTTGTCAATTGTGTACGTGCTTCGAGTTTATATAATACCTACTTGCAATACCATTCATATTTTACATTGATCACATGGAACTTAAATATCTGGTTAAAAACTATTTTTGCAAGCATGCATCTATCGTTGGATCATTTTATTTTAGAAATTTGAGATTTAATTTATAGTTAAGCTTGGAAAAAATAATTTGGGACCAAATCTCTTGTCACAAATAAAATTTGGTGAGAATGCACAAATCATAGAGGACACTATGCTAGATGCTTTTATATTACATTGCTCATTCATTGAATTGGAATACATTTTAATATTCTTTTCGCAAAGGAGTTGTGCTTGAAGGAATTAATACACTAGAGAATAAGCAAATTGTCATTCACATTGAACCCTACAAGATAGTTATAAGAGAACTATTTAAGATGGGTAGGGATGAAATTATGTGTAGGTGTTTCTTGTAGCATGAGCGTAAAAAAATCATGGAAGAAGGGAATTGTGGGTTTGATAGAGGAAACTATATAGGTGAAGCTTTAGCGCGCAACATACTCTTTTTAGGATTAAGGTGGGATGCACTCTACAAATACACCAAGGATTTTGTAAAGCCTTGTCATCACTTTGAACAAATAAAAATTTTAGGATGTAAAGATGAAATGTTGTTGTGACCTATAACAAGCATATATCATTTTTAAAAGTGGGATATAGAATTTTTGTCCCAATTCCACTAGCTATGGGGTGGAGAGGCATGCACTACAATATCACATGCATATATTACATGAGGATGAGGGAAGAATTCATAAGCCACAAAGGATTGTACTATAGCTACAACAACATGATTTTATCAGAAAATATCATTAGAAGATATGGGTATCCATTGATCCTTACTAGTGATAGGGGCACCGATTTTTGAATGATATAGTTAGAATATTATTGGCATAGTTTATGGTATCCCATAATAATATTTCCCATATCTCCCACAACACAATGGTACTACATAGGCCTTCAATAAGATCTTGGGACATACATTGAAAAAAATTGTGTTGTAGGAAGAATGGATTGGGATGACAAAGTATCAAACTATTTTATGGGCATATAGGACAACTTACAAAAGTTTTAATATGGGCATACCCTTTCGATTTTAGCATGAAGGAAATTTTACATGTGGAATTCATGATAACCTTCTTATGAATTATACACGTAGGTCGACTTGCCCATGAAAAAGTTGGAGAGGATCAAATTGATAAACTAATTGAATTGGATGAAAGACACACAATTACACGGTGTATTGAGAGGACAAAAAAGTGAGAAAAAGGATTGACATGATATGAACATTATTAACAAGTATTTTATCATGGGGAAGATGATATTATTGTATGACTTGAAGTTTGTGCAGCATCCCGAGAATCTCATAGTTCATTGGTTGGTACCACTTATAGTTACCAAGATTCTGTAAGCGGTGTATTTCAACTACAGGAGCTGAATTGCACCATGTTTCCCACTCACTTTGATAGGTGTATATTAAATCCCTACTATAAATAAGCTTATTTCTTTATGATTGTAATAATTTAGTATTTCAAGCTAGAATATGTTCCCTTTAAGATTTTTTTTTTTGTAATAAGAATGCTCGCACGTAAGAGATGATCATTCTATTATATAATGATGCACAGAGTAATGTGCATGCTTTTAAGTTTTCGGTAGGAAGTAAAAGGTGAGAAATGGAAAAGGGTGAAATACGCACACTACAAAGAAATATAAGGTGTTGGGGAAAGTATGATTCTGATTAAATACATATGGCATGAGTTAGTGTGGATTGGTGCAATTTCTCAAGTAATATTGTCTTGGAAAATTTTCTCACATGAAACAACGATGAATAGATCGTTGTTAATTATAGCATGAAGAAGGCAATACGGATGAAAACTAGTTAGAAAGTGGTTCAAGGGAATAATGTGTGCAATATAGGAAGGTGTACATAAATAATCATGTAGCCCATGAAGTAGTAGTGTACCAAAAGGTTTTATATTTCCGCATGAGGAAGAAGCTTGTGGGAAAAGGTAACAAAATGAAAAAAATGAGAAAGCATAAAAAATGATTTAAAACTAAAAAGTGGTGGTAGGTGAGATAAATTAATACGGTTGGAAATTGAAAATGAATAAAAGTAGGAAAGTGAAATTATTATTACCTTACTATTTGAGAACCAATGCACAAAATATATCACCTACAAACAAGTGTGAATTATGATAAGTGAACCAAGGTAGGGATAAACAAATTAAGCATAGAACCTTTGACACAGAGAGCTCTTTGGAGAAGTGGAATATTAGTGAAGAAGGGGTTGAAGGAAGCATTGTGATGCTGGATTCAAAGAGCTAGGTTTTGATGGTGAAAAAACAAAGTTAGGGCATAGAGTGTTTCATAGGTTCGATAGGGCATGGAGTTGGATTGAGAAAGGTAAAAGTATTGAAGAATCAAAGATATGACTTGAGAAAACATAATCTTGGGTTTTCGGTACCTAGGGGAAAATATTTAAAGGTTCTAATGTAAGATAATTTTGAGTGTAATACAATAAATGTAATGATGTTGATGCTAACATCAAAGACCAAGAAGAACATATAATATTATCCCGTGAATGTTTTTCCTAAAAGTAGTATCCGGAAGATGTAATTCTAGTGAAACTTTGGGCATCACAACTTTGGAAATGAAAAATCAATCAATATAATCACTCGATCTAAGGAAATGAAATAGACATCAGGAGGCATGTCATGCGAGAGATTAATCAAAGGAATGTGGAAGGGAAGATAATCCTTGATTATACATTACGAAAGGATTTAAAAAGTGTTGGAGTTCAAAATTCTCGTGTTCCCTTTATTCAGAAGCCAATGCGCCTCTATCGATGGTTAATGTAACACACTTAATAAAATTAATTCTACTTCATAGGTATGAGGATGTGATTAACTACCAAGTTAATCAAAAGAGTTAATGCATTACATGATGTTGGAGGGGAAATATAATTTGACCTACGTGATGAGGCATCAATAAAATAAACGACCACACATTTATTTTACTAAATGGGAAGTCACACTTTCATCAATGAGAATATTTTTGACCCAGGACAAAGAGTGGATGTGCACCTGGTAAGTTGTAAATTTGATGCCATTATGAGATGGATAAAGGTAAATAAGAAATTTCTATATATTACGCATAATATGAATCACAAGACCAAATATAACCTTGCCCTGTATATAGCTCAAGGAATCATATAATAAGTAAGGGCCAAAATGGAGAAAGGAGAGAAGATCACATGGTTTTCTATCCTTCATTAGTGTGTTCTTCAAGATAAGAGTTCCGTAAGGATGAGAAGACAACATTTGGAAGCACTTTGTATTGAAAAGAAGTCACCAATGCTAATATTTACCAAGTAGATTTTTCATGGCATAATCTCAAATCCATATAAGGCGTGCCTTAAGAAATGGTAAAAGAGAATGGAAAATGCATTTGAAAATGAATGGTACATGCCCAAGGAGTTTTCATTACTTTTTACTAAACAGAAAAGTTTTCAAAGATAATGGAACCCTTCACTTTGGTTGATTTTTGTTGAGAAATGGGGATACGGGACCATGGTGTAAACTTCAATTTGCATTCACCACAACATATCAAAGGCATGGTAAAGAGGATAAAATATGCACAAAAATTAAAGTTCAATTCACAAAAGGTAGATGTTAATAACCATATGCTACGAAAAAGATATGGGTATGTGTTTAAGGCATTATATGTGGAGACCATGGAGACAAATAACATGGACCTTAACCCAATCATGACTTTTGTAACACACCAAAATTACCAACACAAGGACAACACAGTGAAATACAGGATAAATTTTTTTGACTTGCTTTGACACAACACGGCACAACATATCGTCACAAGGTTACAACCAACACCAGGAACCACTTGCTACGGGAGACCACAAGGTCAGCACGAGAACGTTCACACCTATCAAGGACAATGTACTCTTCTTTTGACAAGACAACATGGAAGTCCAATCCACATGACACACTCACAGCTAGGGCATCCCATGAGGAATTTCTTGTTAAATTTTCTTGTTTACTAAAGTGTCTCTTAATTCTTAACTTACGTTCTTATAAAATTTCATGTAATGATTCACACAATTCTTTTCACAAGGGAGAATTTCTTTATTTTCGACTATTGACTAAATAGCTTAAGGCCAAACTTTCCAAACTAGGATCATCAAATTTTATGTCCAAATCTTTCTTATTCATTTGATTTTAGAACATTTTCCATTTCTTACAAGGTTAATTAATCTTGCTCACAGGTGAAGGCATAAGCTCCGATTGAGTGAAAAGTACCGCTTAGGGTTCATAACAATAGCCTTCTTGTTTAAGGATTAAATTTTGACCTTGCTTAAGAAATATCACCATGAATTAAGGCATGGGTTAACAGAATAGGACAACAGTATTTAGCTTCAGGGTCACATTGTTTACTATCAATCTTTCATTGAGGTTAAGATTTTATCGTGATTGGTTAAATGTTCTATCTAGACTTTACTTAATTAGGTTTGGCATAGGAGAACATTTCAAATGATAAAGAGAAATTTAAGGTTTTATTAATCACTTTCACTCCTACTTAACTAACCCTATCATTTTCTATAATCTAACCATTGATTTCACCAAGAGATCATTTAAGGTTTCACTGTAAAAGGATAGTGTTTATTGGTTTGGCTCGGAAAGAAAAACAAGTAATCATATTTTGTTACAAAAGATAGATTCCTCTTGATTGTTCCAGGTCTCAAAGGTTTCAAGTGGATCACATCTACATTAATATGTTCATATACATAAATTTTCATTTAACTTTTATAAGGAATATCCAGTTCACTTTATAGTGCTTACAAACTCATTGCTACTATGCCTTAGGAGGATTTACAACTCAACATTTTAACTCAAGAGCAAGGTTTAACAGTACTCGTTTGCGGAAACAAAACAAGGTTATATCAATTCATTCCAACACGGTGCACAAATCAAAGGGACATACCATCTCTATCGAATAAAGACTAGGGAGCAAGAGAGTAATAACATGGGACATGCCCCGCTACTATTCTAAGGATTAAAATTCACTAGAGTATCACATAACCAAGCGGTAATCAAAATTTCATCTTTCACATGATAACCAAACAAGCCAAAGTTTCAACAGTTACAACAACAATACTTAACAATACATTTACCAAGCACTGACCCTTCTTCTAAAATGTCCAAAGGCCCTTTCCAAATTTTATAACATAATACACATTCATACAAAGGAACAATATAACCAAGATTGATGCAATAATCTACAAGTCTTTCCATCATCTAACCACGTAAGCCATCTACAACAATTAATAACCTGAGTCAGTTCGCGAGAACTGAGCAAGATAAGACTATACATAGCAACAATAAGCTACAAGCTAACAATACCATGAAAGGAAACATTCTATTTCAGGAAATGGATCAAAGTACTAATCTCCAACAACCTTTGAAACAAGATATAATTTTCAACATATCAACTAAGAAGAAAACCATAAGTTTTAGTTATGAAAAATACCTCTAAAACTACAAAAGTTTGACAACCAAATACGCAAGACTATGAAATTTAAATGATTAGACACAAGAGTTGAGAGTATTAGGATTTCAATCATGTAATCCCGTAGATTACGTGATTGAAATCTAAAGTGTAACCCATCAATCCACATTCTCAAGGTGAAGTCAAAAGATAAAAACCAGACCCGATCTTAGCTGCCAAAAAGAATATAGTTTTGGAATCGTTCCGTAGGGCCATAGGCCTAATAGGCTATAAACGAACAACGAGGGTAAAAACAAAGTTCCATCATGTAATAAAAAGGTTTAAAGGATGAAAAATCTTATATTCAAACCCGCAACCATTATATCTTAGGTAATAAGTGACCTCATAGCTAATAAGGATGAGTGGAAAGGACGGTAAGAATGTCCGGAATAGGTATTGCCTAACCGCTTACCTACTGAACATAACCAGGGCCGGAATAGTGACAAGCCTCATTAATACCCAAGTTGAGTAGGCAATCTAGCATTCTAAACACATCCTTGCAATTTTCATAATACCTTATATTTATAACCCTCCCGTTCTAGAGGAACATAGCCATGAATCTAGACTTGGTTGATATTTTCCGACGTCAACTCACTTCCTAATATCATAAACGATGTAAACAAAGGAAAAGGTCTCTCAACTCTCCTTAATTTACATCTCAACACTAAGTTTATAGTAACCTATGCAGAGATTAAACACACAATATACCATTGAAGATAGATATCCTCCAATAACTAACTTCTATAACGATGTAATTACAATTATTACACTCGACACATAAACAAACTATTCCAGAGCTTCTTTTCCCTTTTTGACAACAAAATATATTCACGACCTTCCATCACAATCATTCTAAATTTGCAATGAAAGGTCACTCATCAGGAAGGAAGTACAAGACAAGTTTGACTAAATTAAGGGACTTCATGTTACCTTAAGCAGTTGATGAAAACCTTAACTTTCACGAACCGTGAAAGGTATTACCTTACTCCATCAAGGCATTATGTCTATACATGATTAAATCGATCACACAAGGAATCATCAACATACCATATCTTAACACCATAAAGGTCATTAATTTTATCAAATTTTACTCATCGAAAGAGTAGAATCAAAATGGGGTTCTATCAATAATTTATGCCCTTCTATCAACCCAGGACATATTTTCGGCCCAAAACTTCCTTCTTAACAAGCATATAAATTGAACTTCTAATTTTCAAAAGCCCTAATACTTTGCACAATACACGAAGTGCATAATCACGCTTATGTTTTCCTCTAGGGCAACAACATAACAGGAAACCAATACTAGTCAACGCTGCAACGTTCTAGGGGCGATTACATACCCAGGTTCACAAAAGAAACAACGACATTTTTGCAGAAGGAAGTAACTTTAAAATTATATATATATATATATATATATATATATATATATATATACGTATATTTTTCATATGATCAATCAAAGCATACACTGGGAACCTTTGTTTGTTTTATATATATATAAATGGGTTTGATCACGTCAACAAGAACAACCAACAGAGGCAATCCGGAAGTAACAAACTGTTAACCATATATTGAACACAAAACCACATAATCACAGATTTAAACCAATTTCTAGAAGGAGAAAGTTTCATTTCAAGAGGTTTATTAGATACTAGCATATTATGTATATGGTTAGTCTATCTTGCCTGTTTTAACGCATCCAGAAGGACTGCTTCAGCCACACGCCCTCCGCTTTATCCTCTGCTTCACTGGTCTTTTCTTGCAATATACCACACCAGGATTCCCTTTTGAAGGCACGACTAGAAGGATGCAATAGGTGGCTGTCCAAACACTAGATTGCTTCAAAGCAGCTGCTTTGGGGGGTGAGAGTCAAACTGCTTACCACTCAGTCCGAGAGCACTTGCGCTAGAAAGCTACACACCGACCATGGTTTGAAGCTCAGACACAAGACATAATGATTACATCGCTCCTGGCTCTGAAAGGCATCTACCGTAATTGATACACAACCTTTTCCTTCATCAGATTTGGGGACAACATCAAACTCTCGGTGCAAACATTGCAGCTGTAGCTTGAAAGTGTGATAATTTCAACAGAGATGTCTCCAGCATAGATCAAGGGCACAAAAATCAGACCCCAACGCCTTTCTACTGTACAAAGACACTCCCCTGAAGATTTTCCATTACCCAAAAATAATGTTTGTAGGGAAATCCCTGTCTAAAGTCCTCGCCCCAACTGTTGTCACCCACAAAGTGCTTGGCACGAGCTGCAACATTTCTCTGTCCAGCTACATAAGGAATCCCCTTGGTAGCATTAACAGGAGGTGCCCCCTGCAGACCAAAGATGATTTTTAACTTGTGTGGGGAAAACCTGCTGGGAGTGGCAATTCACAGCTTCCTCTTCTTCCTTCAGCAGTGGGGCCAATAGAAAGAGCTCTAAGGAGCATTGCATCTCACTCTCTCTGTTACTGCTATTGAAAGATTATAAAGAGCATAGACTAGGCATTAGCTATGAACAACTGATTACTCATTGCGATCCTCTCACGCATTCTCCAACTCCTGCACTCCTTATTTCTCCTCTCACTCTTGCCTTCCAATTGCGTAGCCATTGGCTTCTCTTATGCATTTCTGGTGATGTCCCCTCTAAGACCAAAGGATCCCAATTACCTAGAATGAGAAGCGACACCGAGATTTGGCCGTTAATGAGTTCTGTTCGGAACAGGTGAAACTACCATGGACAGCAAGAGAAAACTGCCATGTCATATAAGCAAAAGCCGTGACACATACAGAACCACTGTTGCTACTAGCGAAACCACTGTGCCACAAATGGAACCACTGTGACGCTTTCAAAACTGCCAGATTGCATTATGGAAGGCGCATTCTGCACGGTAGCATTTGACTCAAAACCATTACGTAATGCAAAGCCATGGATCTCCTGGTAATGCTCTTACTGTCACTTAATCGATTTGATACAAAATATCTTGAAGGAGAATCCCGAATTTGAGGATGCAGTCGAACTGAACAGATAACAACCTAGTGGACAACCTGCTCGTTGGAAGCGCTCAAAACGGCTTCTGCTACAGCTGCAAGATTTTGCAACAACTGATCACGACTGTGGTCGCGTGCAACCAGAACACTCCTCGCAGCGCCCAAGAGAAGGGAGGTAACACGCCTGCTACACTATCTTGTAGCTTCATCCACACCCACGTCAAACCAGGCTCACGCAACAACCTAGGCAGAGAAAAAAACGTGCCAGGAGGAAGCAAAAATGCCCACGCAACAAGGAAAGACACCCCCCAACCACCACACGCGGTCCAAGGAAGAAAACACGTCCACACTCCACCTACTCACATTCAAAGAGAATCAAGAACAGATCATGTCGAAGAAAAATGTGACTCCGCTCAGACCTCACACAAGGACAGACAAGACGCTGATCAAATCTGCAGGCCGGGTGGTTGGGAGGAGGCCATGGTGGCAGTGGAGGCCGATGCCCATGGAGCATTACAACTTTGGTAGTTGGAAAAGAGGACTATAGAGTTTAAATCTACCTATGGCAAAAGATTAAATATGGAATTTAGTTTTACAAGCGAGACCTCGAGATTCCATAGCCACTGAAGACATAAGCGGTGAAGGTTCCTAACCGTAGAGGTAAGATAAATCCTATAGAAGGAGAAGAATAAGAAGTGGAAGAGGCTTCACTTGATCAAAGAAAAGGAATAAAATGTAGAGGATACTCCCAAAGAGAAATCATCTTGCACACTCCTCATTTGTCTCTAGACAAACATGCACAAAGGACTGAGTCCAACCGAGTATGAGAAGCCTCATGTAGCTCATAATGTTGAAGAGGATGAAGACTTGGAAAAGCCTCAGGCAAGAAGATAGGCATTAGGAAGAGCCCATGCAAGAACACAGTTTTAGGAATATCCTATGCAAGAAGAAAATGCCCAAGATGAAGAGTATGCATGAGGAGAGTGTGAGGAAGATAATGTAGAAGAATAACATAAGGGCATGAGCAATGATGAATAAACTCAATTGTAAGGAGGTGGAGAAGGGATAAGACAGATGGAATATAATTTTACGATAAAGAAACCATGAGGGTCGCATCCATGAGCAAGAAGGACAAGACAACCTCCACATGTAATTTGGGACTGTCATACATAGATGATGATGTGAAGACCTTAAGAGAAATTTTTCAAATTCTAATACTCATTAGAGAAATATTTTGTTGGGACATGTTTAAAAATTACAAATCTTATCTATGCACAAGGAATATACGATATCGATTCTACATACAAATGTGGAGGAACTAGAGTTTGAGGTTAGTAAAGAGTGAATTTTGGAGATGAAATCAAGTACAAAAATGGGATCTTTCCTAATAAATGTATCTACCAAAATCATAGAATAACAAGGAAGAATGGCTCTAGATATGATGGCCACCAAGTTAGGATCGTAAAATATTGATAAAGGGGCCACGATAAAGAGGATGCAATGGGACATAGAGTGCAAGAATTAAAAAATGGTAAGATTTTTGAGTTGATGATTGATGAGAAGAAAACAAGAATGGATGCATGTACAATAAGGAATACAAAATAATCATTAACATCACATGTGCATGCCCAAATGTTGTGATGTAGGACAAACTTGATCATAACATGGAGATGGAGTATTTTGAGCAATTGGTACACTTACTACGAGATAAAGTGAAAAATGGGATGTGATCTAAAACAAAAGATATAGATAGTATAAATAATTCCAAGGTAGAAAATAATTTAAAATAATCTAAAACACTTCGCACAAGATTGAAGGAAGCCATGCGGCATGTTGAGAAGATTTTTCTAACTTTCAAGAAATATTAGTGATCCTCGATGCATGCACTACAAAGGATGAGGGAGAAGTAAATAAAATGCATGCCTCATTTTTTACGAACATAGCCAAACGTGAAGGGATTTTGTAATAAGTCAATGAGAAAAAGGATACAAAAAGGTTAAACATGATAGGATTGAGAAAAGGTTTTGCAAAATCCTATTGATGGTGCTTCCCAAGGTAGATAGTCTAGAGGACATCATCAAAGAGTGGGATGTCATATGAAATGAAATGGAGGAGAAGGATGATGGTTTAACTTTAGAAAATATTGAAGAAATTGTTGAGGAAACCACAAATAAAGTGTCTCGTGAGTTAGATGAATGGAAGCAATGGAGAATGGGATCAAACTAGATTTTCCAAAGCTCTTACCATCACCATAATCCAAACCTTGTATGCACGCATGCAATTCATTCATTCTTATTTGATTCATTATGGGTGTCACCATTATTCTTTCCTTCTTCATATATTATTTCCAAAGAATTCTTGTATTATTTATATTGCTAATGATAGACAATACTCAAAGTGTGAGGTAATGCTAGGTTGAGAAAGTGGCTAAATGCAATCCATAAACGGAGGTTGAAGATCACACATAGAAGGGAGCATGTGAACCATAAAGAAGAATCAAAAGGAAGGGAGATCACGAGGCTACGTATAGGATATGGAGAGACATCAAGGCATGAAAGTCCATGCACAAAGGCATATTCATGAATTAGACAATTTCAGGTTGATCAAAAAAATAGAAGAAAGAAAAATTGGTGTGATGGTCAAGGAAATTCTAGAAATAGACCCAAAAATATTAAAAAATGAGCATGGACATATATTTTTAGGACATGGTTATGGATAAGATCAATCTATTTATAGCACAATATGGTGAATAAAGCAGGATTCAAAATGAGTTTGATATGTGATTAGTAAGGTTACTACTATAAATAAAGCATATAAGCGGTGAAGGATAAGTTCCCACCGAGTATAAATACATGAATGTTGCATCCATTATAAGTGGATCATGCATATGAGAGTCGGATGGATGTAGAGTGTATTTGTATGAGTGAGTTAGTCTTTATGAGGTGGGTTTTGTTGGGTATGTAGTCCAAGATTGTCTTGATGTACTATTCATTTGTTTGTGATAGATAACATTACATGGGTTGGAAGGGTTAGGATAAGGGGAATATACGTAATTGACATTCAAATAATGTTGTTATTTATTCATGAATGAAAGGTAAAATCTCTTATTATTATCATTTGTATGTTGTTTTAATTGATTTATTTATTTATCTTATGTTGCGTACAATGGTTCATGATGAATACACATCTTGCATGATCAAATAAGGAGGGACATGGTAAGTTGTGTGTAATTTGGATGAACTCTTGGAACTTATTCTAAGTGATGTTCCAATGTGACTCGAATGGGTGTTGTTAAATAAAAATCTACAATAGTACTCCAATTCACAAATCCTCTTACTTGAATAGAAGAAAAAAATTGATTTGCCTATTCTCGACTCTTGTTTCGAGCGGTTAATAAGTAATAGTATTCAATACTTCCACCATATAACCCTCATCTTTACAACCATTTACTTCAATTATTTAGCTAAATCTATATATAGGATTCAACATCTCCACTCTTTTACTATCCATTATAATAGGTTATATCTTTTCATTTTCATTGACATACTTGGCATTTCTAGACATTTCATCAATGTGGTTTCCTAGTAAGGTACAATCCTATTAGGAAATTTACAATGGAAGATAATCATGCACACCCTTAGGATTTTCGTTAGAGTTTTATTTAGGTGGTAAAAAAATAAAATTAAAAGGGCAGACAAAATTGTATTTAACTTAACTCAAATTCTTATTAATTGGAAATTTTTAGTACATAGGATTTTAATAAGTGAATTATGGAATCCGAAAATGCCTTCCAATTAGTTTACATTTTATTTAGCATACATTCCAAAAATATAATTATACTTGTACATTTTTTTGGATCATTCACTTAACACGCAATTGTTCTTAATAGTAAGAATGTAGTTGTATGCTCGCACGAGAGCCTTACTTGCCAATTTTTAATATCTAATATTACTCCGTACACCTCACAAAAATGGTTTTCTTAAATAGGAATAAAATTTTGAAGGATTCTCATTATGCATGGGGATCCACCGGTTTTGTCCAAATATCATAAATCGTATTGCTAATAGACAATAAAAGCTGGACATGCTCCCAAAAATATAGAGGAAAATTGTAACATGTATATTTAATGTAACAAAAAAATAATTATTATTATATAATCCATCACATACACTAATACACAAGGATTTTTTTAATCAGTATAGACAAACCGGACCAATATCGTAAGGGCGTGGTATGAGTAAAACATTGTAAATTTCCTATCTTTCTAAATTAAGCATGTAAACCCCAATTCCTCTTTTTCTTTGAGAACGAGGGTCTTCTTCACTTTCTCCATTTGTAGTACCATAGAATTAACAAAGGCTTTGTAGCGACTAAATACGGTTTTTGAAAGAGCTAAAAGAACCCTCTCTTCTCATTACTCATACTACCATTGACATTGACTCCTTGCACGAAGCTATCAAAAAAAAATTATTCTATAAAAGGTTATTTATAAATTCTCCATATTACAAAAATTTACAAATCTATTGAATAACGTACAACCAATCATTTTAAAATGTATTTAAATGAATTTATTCTCAACAAATAACCGAGAAGGATGGACTAAAACAAGCGGGATGGAAGGAATGAGCGGGAGGATTTTCTTCAAATTCCTGGGCGGGTTCCTTCTACCTTAGGCTTCCATCCTAAGGAAGGTGGGGTTCGATCGTTGCAATCTTAACTGGCAAGTGGCTAGAAGGAGGGATTTTCTTATCCCCTTTCTCCCCGAATCGACGTGGAGACGGAATGAACCGACATTGTTTTTCTTGAGGAATTAATGAAAACAAATAGCAATAGGTATGGACTTTAAATTTTTGGGTGTTTTGGTTTGGTATTTGGCAAAATGTTGACCTTATACGAGCCTAGGCTAGGAGAAAATGGGCTCCAAAAGGAAATATCTCTCGTGATAATTAAATCAAATAAATCTTTCTTGTTCCAGTTCAACGGCGAGGAGGAATACCTCAATGCCATTAATGGTGGTCCCTGGCTTTATGGGAAGACAATTTTACATCTAGCCAAATTGTGACCTAGTTTAGACATGAAGAATTTTGAACCTAATCTTTCCTAGTCCAAGGTGAAGCTCCTAGATTTTTCTCTTGAGTTCGGGAAGTTGAGGTGCTGCGAGGATAGCTTGAGCCTTATGGAATTTTCTAGTTATAGATCAAACAACCCTTAGTAGAGCAAGATACGTTTCGGTGAGATTGTGCATTAATGTTTCACCAGGGAAAAAAATTACCCACCTTCGTTTGTCGTGTTCAACCCATCGGGGTTTTGAATAGGAGTTAGTGTACGAACATTCTCCTATTTTTGTGTGAAATGTAGGTTAGTCAAGCATGGCACTAATTCTTGCAAAGGGATGGTTGTTGACCTTATACGAGCACGGCTAGGAGAAAATGGGCTCCAAAAGGAAATATCTCTGTGGTACTCATATGAAATAAATCTTTCTTGTTCCATTTCAACGAGGAGGAGGAATACCTCAATGCCATTAATGGTGGTCCTTGGCTTTATGCGAAGACATTGTTACATCCGGCCAAATTGTGACCTAGTTTAGACATGAAGAATTTTGAACCTAATCTTTCCCACCTAGGTGAAGCTCTCAAATTTTTCTCTTGAGTTCTAGGAAGTTGAGGTGCTACAAGGGATAGCTATAGCCTTATGGAATTTTCTAGTTATAGATCAAACAACCCTTAGTAGAACAAGATGGGTTTCGTGAGATTGTGCATTAATGTTTCACCAGGGAAAAAATTACCCACCTTCATTCGTCTATGTTAGAACCACGTGGTTGTTGAATAGGAGTTAGTGTACGAACATTCTCCTATTTTTGTGTGAAATTTAGGTCAATCGAGCATGGTACTAATTCTTGCAAAGGGATGGTTTTGAATGGCGGATGAATCATCCTGCCGGTGTTGGAGCTAAGCACGAGACATTCCTTAAATTCGAGATCCTCAAAAACCTTTTTGTCCTGTTTCAACTATTGGTATTGTGGATACATGTTATTTGTTGATTGGTAGGGAGCCTTCCATTGAAAGTGGTGTTGGCGCAGTGGTTGAAGATGGGTCCATTTCCCTTCCAGTCCAAGAACGAATCCTTTGACAATACAAATGATACGGTAGGGTCTGAGTCTTCTCCTCTATTTCATGGGCTAGTAGTGAGGATGGTTGTGAGTCCTCCAATGGGATGAAAGTATAGGAGGATTAAGGGTATGAGACTAAAGATTTTTTGGTTAATACGGCTATGGTATCCATAATTTTGATGGAGAAATATGGGGAAAGGGAGGATTTGTTTACTGAAGAGAGATTTAAATAATACGAAACAAAAAATTGGGTTTCAAAAGTTCGGGAAATAGCGCTAGCACCAAGTCTGAAATTATTCAAGGAGTGGGGGAACCCCCTTTGGAAAATTGGAGGTGGTTTTGACGATCAACAAGGAGGTCAAAGATATATCTAAACCCCAAATTGATTTGAATTCCTAAAAGTTCTGTTTTTGGGAGGGTTATCATTTCAGAGACTATATCAAGGAGAAGTTTGGGGATAGGGGTGATTCGATGATGGGTGGCATACTTTGTGAAATCTAGATGGTTTAAGCGGTGGTGCGTAATGGTTGTGGACTTTCGTGGATGGTGTCGCTCGTTTGTTTTGTGCATATCTTTTGGACTTTGGCTTTCTTGAGTTAAGTCGGCTTAACTCTCTTTGGGGTCATGTTTTTCTTGTGGTCCTTCTTTTGGTGCTTTCACGATGTATCTTCCTTTATAAGGCCTTTGGGTGGCATAATCCCTATTTTTACCCAATCTAATAAAAAATTGTAATGTCTCTCCTTCTCTTTCGCTATTATTTGACATCCATAACAATGCAAACTTTAGCCAAATCAGTATCATTATCTCTCAAAGAATCTAACACGAAATATGTATCATTAATAATGTGTGCATGTAGAAGATAGTTATAAATATTTTATTTTTACCAAGTATGTGCATGCGTAAGATGGCTATAACATTGTGACGTTGCATAAAAATGCATGCAATGGAATACTAGTTTTGATGCACAAACTGCTTTTTGTATATTTTACTATTATTTATAACTTTTATTTATTATTTATACTAACAATTTTTAAAATTTTAATAATATTGTTGGAAACATTGAAACTTGTGAATGATTTAATGGAAAATGGTATTAGAAAGTGTCAACCATTGAAAGCAAAATAACAAAGTAAGAATTTTCAAAAAGTATGTTTTTAGTACAGAAATTGGATTTGAAATTCAAATATGGGAATGTGTTATACTCAAATAAAGTGATACATTTTTCCTATACATTTAACAATTGAAATTCAATACTTACTATAAAATATATCTTGGCAAATATTTTAATCTCATTACCAAATTGCTAGGCTAAGTACAAAATATTTTATATCTATTAATATGTGAGGCTTGTGATACTCGCAAAGTGTGGTTAGTATAAATTATATGCATCGTACACAAAGGTACACTAAAATTCCCTATTCATCTCTATTAAATGGACGAATTTAGGTACACTAGAGTATTTCTCAACAATTATGTTTACCATGCCAGTTTTTCAATATGTTTCTTTCTCATTCCTTCCCTAAGACTTGGTCGCCTCTCGGGGTAATGTATAGGATGGAAATACGATGTATGGACAAATTTCATGGCATATAATACAACAGAGAAATGCATTCCTAGCATTCAGTTTAAAACCCCCCCAAAAAAAATTGTATAGATTCCTTGGTGAATATGTGAAAAATAATTTTGAAATGATAGCGAATCGGAAGAAAAAGGTTTCGAATGGTCTTGGCCGTAGAATTTTTTTACGAAAAGTATATGTTGTTGGTTGTTAGTATATCATGTGGCCATAAACATATGTATTTTTTTTTAAAAATAATTTTTTGACAAAGAAGCAATTAAAACAACCTGCCTCTGATGAGAAATCTATCCTCATAAAATATGGTGCAAAGAAAAAAATTAAAAATTCAATTTTTGTAAAAAAATACATATTAAACTAATTTTGGATGGAATTTTTTTTAAAAAAAATTATGTTAGCAATTAAAATGATTATATCAATGAGAAATATATCCTCGCAAAATATGGAAAAAGAAAAAAATATACTCTTTTTTCTATAACGACATTATAACACGGTAGCATTTTCAATGCTACCATGTGGTGATGTCACCGTCTTGTAATATGGAAAATGGTACTAGCCGGGAGCATGGAAAATGCTACCAGCTATTGGTTACTAGCTGGTATAAATTTTCATGTTACCGATCGATGACATTATTGTACGGTAACATGGAAAAATCTACAAGTCGGTAATACCACTGGCTGGTAGCATTGAAAATGCTATCAGGTGGTGACATGGAGAACTACTACCTGTCTAGTAATCTAGACCTATTACTATTTGGTGATGACATCATGTTGGCGTGTGATACCCTCATTGATTTTCCCATCCGGAAGCACACTACTATTTCCATATGGTTGCACCACTTATACCTTAGGATTTTTGGCTTTTACTTTTGGATTTTTCATTGTCTTATTCACTTTTAACTTTGGTTTTGACTCCAAATCTCAAAATTAATGATTTTGGAATTATATTATATTACTATGTTATGAAAAATTAATCATATATATAATAGTATGTTATAAGATAATGGTGAATATAAAAACATTGGTTGGCCCTTAGTGGAAAAAAAGGTTAAATTAGGGTTAAATTTACTTATAACCTTTAAAATTTTGGGAACCGATATTGTATGGTAGTACCAAAATCTCCAATTTCAAACTTCCAAAATCATAATATTTGCCAATTTATGAATATTCACCCCTAAAATTAACCTATTACAATCCCAACCACTCCTCCACGATGTCACATCTACTCATTTGGAAATGCATTAATGTTATAAATGAGTATCAATAAATAAATTAAATAAATAAAAAGTAATATTAACACTCATGATTCCTCACTATTATACAATCGATATATGTATTTCAAAAGAACAAAAAAGGAAAAAGAGAAAAGTAGAACATTACCGTCTGAAAATTATCTTTGCAGACCACAATGTTCTGAATCCTAAACTCAACATTGAATCACAAGTTAACCTCCATGAGAAATTTACAATTTTTCGACTTCTAACTTCATGCACCCTCCCATATAGCTACTTAATTAATTCACAAGAATAGTATTCTCATTGAATTATTTAAAACCCATTCCCACACTTCAAAAATGTCTTTACTAACCAAATGGATGTATATTGTAAATGGCCAATTCGATATCCGAATGTTAGACAATCTAAACCATGACATTCAATACCATTTTAAAAATAATTATAATAAAAACATTTTATTTAAATTAAAATATCTTGAACTAAATATTTCAAATATTAAAATGAGTTCCGCACCAAATTTAAACAAATCCTACATAATCACAATCAATACCCATACAAAACAGGCATGTGTTGTTTCAAAACAGATCTATATAAAAATGTTATTGTTTTATCCCTATAAATTCTTAGAAAATGCATTACAAATTGGCATACACTTCAAAAATATAATACTTTAAGACTTTCTATTGGTGGTTTTTCTAATATTGAAAGATACCCAAATCTTGGACTTGGATCACCTTATTTAAAACTATTTTGGACCAATATTGATTTTAAATAAAAGGTCACCTTAACATGTGACCTACCTACGTAAGGTTTTCCTATAACTAAAAAAGTAACTCGATCCTACAAGGAGTAACATTTAAAATGTTACTAATAAAGGTGTTATGTTTGTGGAGCCTATTTTCATGTTAGAGTGTGGTACACCTTCTATGTACCCATTGTTTTGATACCCACGGTTTTTTGCCCATGGTTTTGATACCCACGGTTTTGCCCATGGTTTTGATACCCACAGCTTTTGTATCAAACTTCTTAAGAAATTGTCTATTTATATGATCTTATGCATATGATACATATACAAGAAAATGCATTGCATATGTGCTTTGAATTCGGGTGTGAATTCTGTAGAGTTTGTTGAGCATAGCTCCAAATGGATCTGGGTATTGTATTGAGAGAGTGGAGGCTTGTAATAAAATTTAAGCAAGTGATTCTTTGTGGACGTAGCCCAAATTGGGTGAACCAAGTTAAATACTATCTTTCTGTGTTGTGTTATTTATTCCGCACTTTTATTTGAGATCCGTAATATTTTCTGCATATTAGTTTCTCTTACATTGCGATTCGTAAGGGATTATTCGGCATATTTTATCTCTTATTTCCTATCAAAATGCATGCAATGGAATAATTTTTTCAATGTGTGAATCATTTTTGTATCTTTTATTATTATTTATTATTTATTATTTATTTTAACAATTTCTAAAAATTTATTATTTAGGAAGTATAGGAAGTCTATAACAATACGTTAAGAGGTTGCAATTACATGCACACTCCCCTCAAATGGAAACTCTAAAAGTCTTAACAAGGCACAAAACTTACCAAACTTCATAGCACTCATTTTCTTCATGAAAATATTTGCAGCTTGATATTTAGTAGAATAGAATTTGTGATAAATATTTCCATTTAGGATTTTCTCTTGAATGAAGTGCATATTAATTTCTATATTATTCTTGTCGATGTTGAAGAGGATTGTTCGAAAGATTAATGCACCTCTAGCTTTCACATAAAAGAGTATTTCTTCCTTTTATGCCCATGCGGATTTCATCCAATAGTCTTTTTAGCCACATGGATTCCTTTTCTACTTCCATATCACTTCTATACTCTACTTCAAAGAGAAGAGATAGAAACTATCGCTTTTTCTTTGTACTCAAGTGATGACACCCGTGTCAAACTTGAAAAACATATCTAGAAGTAAATTTTCTGTAATATCACCATCATGGTTAGAAGCATAATATCCATAAACATGAATTTATAATGATAATATAATTCATTATTGATTTTAATTTTAAAATTCAATGATTATTTTAGTAAATCGGACATATTCCGAGAGAATTTGATTTCCATTATTACAAGTTTTGGAAGAAGTATATCTCTATTTTTATGTATATTTGAATTTCATTTTTGTTTATACTAGATTCCATTATTACTATTATTGGATTTGATTAGTAGCAATATCGAATTCTAGTATTGTCATTATTGGACTTATTCGAGATTCAATTTCACTATTATTAGATTCCAATTTCACAATAATTGGGCTCGAATATCACTATTTTTGGATTTCAATTTCACGAATATTGGATTCTAATATCGGTATTATTAGATACCAATTTTACCATTATTGGAATCACATTTATAAATTCCTTTTTTTGGATTTCAATTTCAATACTTTAAGTTTACTATTTTTTAATTTTTAGACCCCCACATAATCCTAAAGAACCATTAACTTACATAATCCTATCAGTTGCTAACTTACATAAGCCTAATGATCACTAACTAACATAAAAATATATTTTTTTGGGTGAACTAATCATAGTCGCTACAAAGTTACACCATCCTAGAGGTATAAATTTATGTAAGCCTACCCACCGCTAAGCTACATAAGCCTAAGTGACCGCTAAGTTACATTATCCTATCCTCCAAGAATTTACATCAGCCTAATGGCTACAATATATATAATACTAGTAGACAATAAGTTACATAATTCTAGTGGATGCTATTTACATAAACCTAGTGGACACTAATTTACATAAGCCTAGCAATTTCTTAAGCTACATAAGCATCGCGGCTGCTGGGATACATTTTAATAACATTTATTTGATGAATTTGTAAAATGGAAATCATTGTAATGGAAACCATTTAAAAATATAACAAAATATGGATAATGTGAACTACTTGTATGTTTTTCATTTCTATAAATCATAAAGAACAATAAGAGTTAATAATTACGTTAAACGTGTTATTTTGAAAAAAGGGATTAAAAATTTTATTTCCAAAGGAAATCAATTAGCTCGTGGATATTTATATTGAAAACTACATAATGATTGATCCTTGTCAGGGTATCTAGTCTAGGAAATGTTAATTAGAATGCATTAATTATTGTTCTTGAATTTGTGCAAGGTATGCCCGGATAACATCATGTCCTCAATTAGGTTTTTTAATTTTATGTCCTTTCCATATTTTTCTTGTTCTCCATGCTCGGATAACAATTTCTATATCAATATATTATGTGTCCCTTGATTTTCATAAACATTGATTTTTCATTAAGAATTCACGATACTTCTCTTTTCTATATTTTATTTTCCCGTGGGTTCCCGATTATGGTAAAATGTGAAATATGAGCCTAATATAATGCTAGGAAAAGAACTAAATAATAGATAAATAAAATAAATAAAGTAACCCAAACAAATAAGTAAATAGGAATGTAAAACCTAATATGTAAGAGGGGTTAGGAATTTATTAACTAATTCGTCGAAGATGTGAAACTATGTCGTAGTGTGAATCTGTGAATATAGGAGGAGGAAAAAACCACATAGAAGCCTCATAAATGTAAATCCAAGATTCATTACTAGACGGGGGTGCCTGGATAGGGAAATGGGTGCTGTGGGTGCCCTGGTTTACTGAAATAATTTTAAATCCACCATTTAGGTATCGTTGGATGTTTGCCTATAATTTCTTCCTATCACACTAGTTTCACCGGGTATCGTGCACTATGTCATTGGAAATCGGTCATGAGGAAGGGAAGCGTAAAACCCTTGCAAGAAAAACATCAAACCCCTACAAAATAAAGATGCATATAAAGGGGTCCGAATTTCCTCAATGGCCATAATGGTGGAGTTACTAATTGAGCATTGCACTACATCTAAGACTCAATGTAGTTTTATGTATTTATAAATCATGCCCTATGATTCTCTTGTGTCATTCGCACTTTGTGAAGTAATGAGAAATAAATAGATGTATAATGTAATAAATGTGCGCATTAAAACAACGAATTGAATCCTATGAAGTATGATGTATATGAACCAACCTTATGTTCTGGTGAAGTAGCTAGATAAATGTAATTGTAACTTTAGGATCCTTTGATGGATGAAACTCTATATGGTGATAGTAATTGCTTAGTTTTTGTCCCTCATTATGGTATCATAACTTTATATTTATATGGTTCTGTTGTTCTAATTTTGTAATTAACCACTGAAAAGGCCTATCACCAAAAATATACAAAGCTCGAATGGCTGAAAAGTCCTAGTTGGGCGCCCCAGTCAAAAATAGGATGAATGCAAAATGACAATATAGACTGGGAAAGTACATGAAGAATATCAGCGGTGATGACAAAAAGTAAAATGAAATGGCCAAAGGACATGGGTTAATTAGTAATTTCTTCACTCAGAAACCATATGAATAGTAGTATGAGATCGAGACTAAATACTAACCCAAAGTGTGTGATTTAGTGACTACATTTACCCCCAATTTATATTGGTAGGCGAAATATTGGTAACATAATGTGGATAGAGATGCATACATGATAATCTATGTAGAGTGATGTAGAAACACATCGAAGGGCTAAACAAAGTGTGGAGTGACAAAAATAAAGATGTATCCTAGAGACTAAATATGGAAAAGTATCAAAAGTGATGAGAGTGGAAGCACGTGTGTAGATGTCACTTGTATCAATGTACCAATCGCATGGTTAGTATTATGTGTGTACTCACCATGTGTGTGTTGTTTTTATTGATTTGTTTTCTTCCCATACATACGAACCTAAAAACGATAATACCATCAAGTAGTCAAATACGCATGTATATGTGTAAAATTCATGTATGTATGGTAAGAAACATCTAAAAAATAGTATGAAATTGAAAATGAAAAAGTAACATGTGCACTGATCTGTGATGAGACAAATGGTGTAGAAATGATATCATATAACTTTCATTATAGTTTGAGTTATTTGGGTGATCTCATGCCACCGAGGCTAAAGTAGTGTAGGAGAAATCAGTGTTATTCTCTCGAGATGTAACTACTTCCTAATAATGATGAAGAGATCTCTATAATGTCTAGTTTTTAGAATGATCTAATGCCACTAGATTAACTAGTGTAGGGAGGAAATTATATTGTATCCTCCAACTCAGTAACTACTCCCTGAATGTTAAGAACAATCTTCCCTATAAAATATGTTGTGTGGGAGGTTCATAGACTTGTCTCGAACCAACAAAAATATTGTAGAATTCATTGTAGACTGGAATATAAACTGAATTATAGATTGGTACCATGTGTAAATCCCAAATGATGCCCCCTCTTTTGGGGCACATGCGTTATGTCGCTGAGATAAGAGAATACTTGCCCCAAAAGAGGAATTACCATGTGAAACTATGCCTGCCTGGGGAAGGGAAATTTTCTTGGTAAATACCAAGGAACACACAAACAAGTGGCTATAAAATAAGTGTTAGTACGAACAAGCATGCATGTAGAGAACAAGTATAAGGCAAAAAAACAATGTATAATATGGAACATGAGCAGACAATGTAAACACCTAAGAAGACAATCATACACCATAAAAAATGGGTTAAAAACATGGTACATCACTCATAATGTCTAAATACACTCAAGGATATCATGGCCGCAAACAAGAAAGTGTGTGCACACAACAAACGGAAAGGCACATAAACAAGAAAAATAATAAAAAAAAAAAAATTATGTATGGAAACAAGTATCCTGCATAAAAATGTTGCACATGAAGAACCTGATATCATGTTATAAAGATGAAAAGTATATCAAAGAAAGTGTAACTCGATAATGGAAAGTGCTATGTAAAAATGGAACAATATCACCTATAGTGTGTGAATGTGGATGCCCTAAGTAGGTAGTGTGTCAAACATTAGTTCTACATGTAAAAGCTTTGTATACGTGATCATAACTAGAAAATAATGCGAACATGCATATGTGTATGGTAAATATAATGACATTTAAGAGATCTATCTAAAATGTGTAGTAAGGTGAACATGTAAAGACAACTGCAAGCAAAAGTAAATGTAACCATAAAATGTAATATGATGTGGATGGATGAAATGGAATGCAAGTATGGATGATAAGATCTTTGTGCCCCTTTGTGAATGGAGTTATATGTAGTGAAACTCATTTATTATGCCCCTTGGCATTCAACAACAAACCACATACAAGAGTTTTTCATTGGTAAATGGTTGAAAATTTGTTGTGTATAACACATTGTGATGAGTGTGTAGTGATGAGATGCGACATAGAGATGAACTATGTGTGACTCTTTATCCTAAGCATATATCATGACTAAATGAATATAAAGGAGGTGGTGATTTATGCTAAAGTCTATATACCACTAAACAATGTATGCGAAAGTGATGATATATCCTATCACAAGATGATGTTAGAATAATCGACCCTATAGCCTAAGGCATGTATCACTAATCCTATGAATGCAACATGAGAAGATCGAATTATGAATGTGTGAGTGTGAGGTGTTCAATTTGTGATGTATACCAACAATATTCCATTGTAGACCATGAGACTAGAGTGTGTCATCGGGTAGTAAGTGGAGCACATATAAGAACATGTACTATGAGTGATGAGAAGACATGACAATGTCATGAGCTAAATACATAGATATGTGATCTATATAATGCAATATAGGATGTGTAGATAGCCTTATAGTGTGAAATGTGTGTTATTTAGTATGTATGATGAATAGTATGTAATTTTAGACTCATAGACAATAGGAGTGTGAAACATGTGTGATGAACACTAGTATAATGTGTAGATGTACGAATGTTGCAAAAAAAATGATGTAGTATTCAAAATGCGAGATGTACTCTAAGACGTATGATGAGACACAATGTGTAGTACCTAGTGTGTAGTGTGTGAGGGTTTATGTGTGTAGTATGCACTCAATAGTCGACTATGAACCAAAGCACAAGAGTGTGTCATTGGGTAATGACGATGTATGTTGTGTAGATGACTATGAAAATGATGGAATGTGGATAAATTAGAGTGTGGAACATATGTTGATTCTAAGATGGTGGGGGTATTGTGTGAATGCACCCCAATTTTGAAGATGAAGAATTGATCATGTAATTTTATCTAAGATATCATTAGTTTTAGGGTGAAATTCATAGGGTGCTACGTCGGAAATGTGATAAGTTATCATGTTTGCTTGGTCATCCAAAGAGCCATAGAGACTTAAATCAACATGCCTATAACATATTTATCATCCGTAGGGATTTTTTTAGTGGTGAATTTTCGTAATATGGTGAATATTCCATTTTAAATAAATTTTAAAAGGTGATTTTTTCAAAAAGGGCACTATCATGTTCGCCTAAAAGTTACAGTATAATTTTTGTTAGGGTTCGGCTTCACGTACCCTTAAAAATAGCCCCTATATAAACCTAGGTTATTTTCCAGGTAGAATACTATAAAATACTCATACTGAGGTACCATACCATTACATGCATATCAAGTCCAAATAACTTACGCAACACCATAGTCCAAAGATAGAAAGTATACTCTTATCGATCATCATTAGATTTGTTGACACATGAGAAGGGCTATTTGTTGATGCTTGACAAATATTGATCACCGCGCACCGACAACTAATTTCTTTATGCATACGACAAGGAATTTATGTCGACACGAGACAAGGGGAGTTTTTTTATGTGTGACAAGGATGCTTTTCGATCGATTCTGCATCGAATCAATTGACGCATGATAGGAGGATGTTGACACATGAAATTATTCTATTGTTGACACATGATAGGAGGATGTAGATGCACGATGGGATATTTGCAATTCTTAGTCATGCGATAGCAAGAAGTTACTATCGTCGACATAAACCTTGTTTTTCGGTGACAATAAGGTCAACATTACATGATAGTGACCTTATTGTCACCCAAAGTAGGGTTTCTATCGTACAACATTAAACTTGCTTCCACGAAATTAACCTTATTTTCACATGTCTTGAAAATTAGGTGAAAATGTTTCTCACAAACCCTAGAATATTTTCTTGTTTTGTGAAATTTGTTATGAGGATATTCTCTAGGTTTTTCCACTTCAATTTCTTGGAGGTATCTTAAAATGAAACTTGATCATCCATGAATGGTGGTAAAGGACACCCATGCATATACTAGTAAGTAATATTCTGTGTATATCCACGAAAAGAATTTTTGCAAATGAGCACATGGCCAAAAGGCATATGAAATGATATATTTGTATGATCAAGGTCTAATGTTCCTCATATATACGTAATCCAAAATATTCCTAATTTGAGCGGCGTATAAGGAGGTATACAAGGAAGGTATCTTGTGAGATGGAATACATGTAGACCATAAGCTATAGTAATAGTGATGAACCCATAATATAGATGAGGTTTATGCGTTGGAGTATAAATATTTTCAAAAGTGAATCCAATTCTAGCCAAGCCATCATGTGAACATTTAGTGTCATTGCAAGTAGTATAAAATCAAATGTGTTCCCAATATGAATATTTCTTAAAGAGTGTGCATGTGAAGGGAGCTCGCGGTGATGAAGATGGAATGTGAGAAGGTGGAGGAGATAAAACAACATCTGATGTAGAGAGATACCGTTGATAAATGACCATAGCAGTAGTAGTGGTATGGGGAGGTTATGGAGTGGAAGGAAACACATCAATGACACAAATATCACCCTCAAGTTGTGGAAATTGAGCTACTTCATCCACCGAATGAGGGTCATCTATAGTATCAATACATGGAATAGGAAGAGTAGTATTAGGATCTCGGTCATAATATTTGTAAATGTCACGGTCACTAAGAATAGTATATTCAACACCTTCATGTATGGATTTTACATAATGGTGTACAGTAGAGGAAATGGCTTGCATGACATGAAGCCATGTCCTACAAAGAAAATAGTTATATGAGACTATAAAATCAATGAAAACGAAGACTATGTTGAGATTTTTTGGCCCTACAGTGATAGGAAGAACAATGTGACCTATGCATGGGTGAATGAAACCATCATATGTATGAAGTGAGAGATATGGTGGACTAACCTCACAAGAGGAAAGGGATATATTCTCAAGGAATGAGATAGGACATAAGTTGAATTTGGATCCATTGTCAACTAAAGTGCACTTAATACGCATATTAAGAATGTGAATCATGATATGAAAGGGTGGGTCATTGTCAAAATTGTTAAGATAAGTGGGAAGATTAGAATTGAATGTTATGTGTCAAGATAATTTATCTACAAAAGTTTGATATATTGAGTCAGGATGCATATCAACATGAATGTGCATAGTAGCAAAAATATGTTGGACATTGAGCCTTACATCGGGGTGTGAAAGAAAATAACCATTCATTTATATTCTCATGATTAGTATAATTTAGAATGATAAAAAAATAATGAGGAACATAAGAGCATTAAGATTGAGTATTGGTTCACCAAAATGATTATGCTAAAATTGGAAATCCTAACCTAATCTAATGCTATGAAAAGCACTAAATAACAACAACTAAGTAAAATAATGAATAGGACCCAAGCAACTAAGCAAGTAGAAGTGTAAATCCCTAATTTGAAAGAAGGGTTAGGAATTTCTTATCTTATTCGACGAAGGTGTGGGACTGTGTCAAAGTTTGAACTGGGAAAATAGGAGGAAGAAACGATCATACGAAGCCTCGAAATCACATATCCGAGCTCCCTTATCTGACAAGGGCACCTAGATATAGAAATAGGCACATGTGGCACCC
Organism: Taxus wallichiana var. yunnanensis; assembly: GCA_018340775.1. NCBI lineage: Eukaryota > Viridiplantae > Streptophyta > Pinopsida > Cupressales > Taxaceae > Taxus > Taxus wallichiana. The sequence goes on along the minus strand of CM031243.1, from coordinate 302,816,128 downwards.
TGGTCTATGGAAATATTCTAAAACCCTTCTATGAGGTATCACTACATGTTTGCATGTAGTTTCTTCCATCACACTATCTTCATTTGGACTACATAGTATGTCACTAGAAATCGTAATAAAGGAGGGACCTGAAAACCCCAAGATAAGCATCAAACCCCTAAAAAATAAAGATGCATATGAAGGGTTGATTGTCTCGTAGCCACAATGGTGGACTTATAAATTGAGCGTTGCACTACATCTTATACCGAGATGTAGTTCTATGTTTGTGTATGCAAATAGTGCCCTAGGTTTATCTTGTGTCAGTCACTCTTTGTGAAGTAGAGAGGATTAACCATATGTAGAATGTAATAAGTCTATGCATTGAAATAATATACTATTCTCCTATGAAGTGTGATGTAGATGAACCAGCCTTGTGTCCCTAGTGATGGATCTTGATGGATGAAATTGTATTTTAAGGTGCCTTTGATGGATGCAAATCTAGATGGTGATAGTAGGTGGTTATTTTGTGGCCCCCATTATGGTCTCATAACTTTATATTTATATGGTTCTCTTGTTCTAATTTCATAATTAACCCCAAAAATTATTACCACCAAAACTATAGAAAGTTCCCACAAGATGAGAGTATTGTGCAAAGAGGATCGAGGGTACCATGAGGGGACCAAGGTGCCCTAGTCCTTGCTGGGATCCCTAGTCAAAAATAACATGAATGCAAAATGACAATGCAAAGTGGGAAAGTACATGCAAAAGGTTGGAAGTGACAACATAAAGAAAAGAGAAATGGCCAAGTACATGGTTTAATTTTTTATTTTCTTCACTGAAAAAACATCTAAATAATAGTATGATACTGAGAATAAATATTGACTCAAAGTGTGTGATTTAGTGACTACGGTTCTCACTAGCGTACCATTATCTTTTGAGCCTTTGTGTGAACATCCTGTATTGGAATTCGTTCTAACTTTCCTATCCATATAGTTACATTATCATCAGTTTTTCATACTTGTATCAATTTATCATCATTCTCATCCACTACTAGGTCAAACTCATCTTGAGGTCTATCAAAAATTGTCCCAACATATATATCCTTATTTTAAAGGATATTTTGAATAGAGTAGTTATCCAAGTCAAGATGTGGTGCACCTAGTATGTGATCACATATTGCGCTATCCTAAATTATTTCTAGCTAAGAAAAAATGTCTCCTTGTCATGCTATAATTGAAAAAGGGATTTTCTAAAGCACACAAAACATTTTTCAGATATTTAATGTTCAAAACCGATAATGCTTATCTCACATCTATCAAAATATTTTCCTAGCGTGTGATGTATGAATGAAGGCCTCTATTGAGGTCTTCCAACTATTTTATTTATTTAAAGGGTACCAATGGAGGATCCCCTTCAGGAAACAATGGTTTCCCATCCACAACTTTCAAGAACTCAATTAGTTGCGACAATAAGGCATCCATGATTGATGTTTTGAAATCCATGATGGGAATGTTGTTGATGACAGGGAACTTAAACATATTTGGTTTGCTTTGATACCAACTATCTTATGGTTTTCCTCTAGTAGATGTGGTTACACTAATGCCTTAAAGTCATAGAATTCCTTAATAACCTAGGGAGTGAATGTGATGAACTCCTTTTGGCATGTTTTGTAAGTGTCCATTATTTATGGAAAATATAATGTTTCTAATTTGCACAATGTTTCTAAAAATCACCCGAATGTCCCATTTATGTATTCATATGTGTGACCCACCAGAGAAAACTCATGAACAACGTGTTGAAAACCCTTTTGGATGTCGAGCATGGATGAAAATGCAAACAATGTGTAGTTTTGCTGTCACTTGTAGCATTATCTAGTTGCAAGTAAAGAAGCTGGTGATTTTTTATAAACTAAATTGAACATCCGATTACAATATTAGTTGTATGAGCTTTATCATTTTTGTTCTTGTATTTATTGTAATTTTCATAAAAATCATTTTATAATAGTGCATCATGTAATTGGTGTTTCTACATTCCAATACTATATAAAAACCACTATCTTGATCTATAATTTTTTCTTCTAGCATCCCGATACAATCTTTCAATGATGTTATTATGAATTTTCTCCTCATTCAACAAAAGGGTGACCATAGTGCCTAAAACCCCCATTTTTCCCATGTGTTAGCATACCCCTCAAGGTGATGGGGAGGATAATAACATTTCTTATTGATTTTCATTTTCTTCCCATCCTTGTACGCCAATTTTCATCTTGTCAATTGTTTCATGCATAATTTGCTCAAGTAGCTATTACGTTGTTACTCGATTTCAATCTATTTTAAAATTAAGTTGAATGATAAATTTGGATGTGATCATTGTGATATTTATATCATTGATCTATTTGTGCCAGTGTTTCTAGATAAGATGTGGATTCATGTTTATTGTTAACCTCTATGCACTTGTCACATTTGGTGAAGAAGTTGTTCTTGGTGATTGAAATATGGAAGAAACATTTTTTCCATATTTTTCTAATATTTGAGTGTGACGTTGGAGGAAGTTAAAAAAGTGAAAGGCCATCATTACACTTTTTTAGGATGTAATAATAACTATAACATATAGGTAAAATTCTTATTGTTACTTAAGTATCACCTTGTCCCACTTTGAATGAGACATGTTTGGTGATATATAAGAATTCCTCTCCACCATTTTGGATATCAATGCAATAGTTTTGACACTACTTGGACTTTGTTTCTATTTTTTTGTATTTCTATTAACTACCCTCTTCTCACCATTAATCAAATATTTTCTATATCCGTAATAGGTTCATTTCGGATTACATGAAATCTACACCATACATTTTGACATACATCCCTTGCACATAGCTTCAATTTATCTATAGTATTCTCATAATTTTTACCTTAATTAAACCTACTATCATTTGCATTGAATGAATTAAGTAAAAAAAAATTATGGAAAGTTCATTCATCCATAGAGTTAAATTACAACCGTGATTGAAAGTGATGAGATGTAGATTAGAGAGACATTCTACCTTGTAGCAAGGTTTTTCTCAACTTCAGGAAAAAATAGATCTCTTGTTTTTTCTCATTTTCCTTTTCCTTTGGTGTAATAGATGGAGTAGTATTTACCTTTTGACATTTACGGGCATTATAAGTTCTTTTTATCAATATTTAATTTTTATTAGATATGAAGGATTAAAATGAATATGTGTATACCAATTTAGGCAATGGCTCTTCAAATGCACTCCACATTTTTACAGAAACTCTTCTAGAATATATTTTAACCTTACTTCCATAACGAAATTATGTGGATGGTACAACTAGATACTAGGCCATTGGCTGAGATATCCTTCTAATATGGAACAATTCTTGGGAAAAGACTTGATTAGTTTATCAATATGCACCTCAAATGTATTTGCATCCAATTTTTAAAGTGCACCATGTATCCTGCATAGACATTTCTAATTGCTATACGCACACAATTTTTGTTCTTTTGAACAAAAAAGTATCAAATTTAGAGCAACTCCCTTAAACTTTAAAATTTGAAGTCAGTGTTTGATGTGGTTTTTGTTTCTTGAAGTTTATAATTTCTATTCACATGAAGTGTAGTTCTTGTTTTTAGATACATTAGGTTTTTAATTTTCTAGGAAACTTCGTTGTTGCATTATAGACTTGGATAGAAATATTAGTATGTAGTTATAATATTCTACAAAAAAACACCAAACTATTTGTGTCCCAACACTACTCCCAAAATCATATTTTCTTGTTGTACCAAGGATATAAACCATTTAGATATGTCACCTTCTTTGAGAGCTCACTTATGTTTTATCACCACATAGGTTATAGGAAAATCATCCATGTTTTTAGGAATTTTGAAACAATGGCTATCACTTTTGGAATTCAAACCCTCATCCTAATCAAATTTATCCTACGAGTCACCGCTCATGATTTTTTTAATGCCTTCTCAAAACAAAAGGAAATGTAAAAGAGCAACGAATTATAATTGATAAAACTGAAATGGAAGAAGTGAAGCAATTATAGAACTTGAAATGATCAATGGCAGCCATTAAAATCACTCACAGAGTTTAACTCCACAAAGGAAATGAGTTCAACATCTTAAAACTAGTGGCCACAACTTTGTAGATCTCGAAATAACAAAGTTACCAATACTCAAAGTCACAGAGCCTTGTAGAGGGTTGAAATCACCTAGGCGAAGCTTGAGGTAATAGATTAATGGTGGCCTAAAAAAATTCCGGGCTTTTCCAATCGAGAAAGAAATGCGAATGGCCCCGAAATAATTAGGGTTGAGTTGTTTTTACCAACTCAACTCAACCTCCTTTTTCCTAACTTGACCTGATTTTTGCATCAATGGCTTAGATTGAAAATTACGAGATAAAATAGTGTGCATTGAAAACCAAAGAACAACCTCCATGCTCAAGATCGATGACTTAGATAATAACAATACAAATATAAATGGCCATAAACATGTCATTAAATTCAATGCAACCTAGCTCACCACAAGTGTAGAATATTAATGGCCGGGATAAAAAAGTAAAGGATTGAATGGTGTAAAACCAAACCATAATTTGTAGTAAATTTATGGTGAAGATCTTTATAGTACATTGATCAATAGCTAAGAGTCAATTTATCCTTATAATTGCAAACTCGGTGTTACCGTCAAATCTCGACCAATGTTGGATAATGCCACCAACATAATTCATAGGGTCTAGCCTCATGTGGAGGGGACCGTGTTTGATTAAATTATTACGTTCCAAACTATATTATATGTCGGAAAATCAAAAGGAAGGTCTATTTTTGCATGTCTTCACAAAATGACATATCGAGAGATAAATATACAATGTCATGCAGAGGATAATGATAAGTGTCACATCATGCACAAGAAGACAAAGAATATTCACTTGCATTGGAGAAGACTTGAACAAAAATAAATGGCTAATATTAGTCAAAACTATTCAGCCAAGTATGTTAATTGCATTAAAAATAGAACAGACAACTGCACTTTGACTAGAGTGTATTCCCGTAACTAAGGTTATTAATTCCTAATTGTTATCGCATGTCTATTTGTATTCCTTTATTTATTCATGATAAAGGGGTGAAATTATGATGCATGGGTGATTACATACTGTAGTCTATTTTTAGGAGGGGTTGGGTGAAGTATTTTCTATATATTGTGTGCACTAGTAAGGCATAGAGAGGACTTTTTGGATGTAGGAGTGTTGAAGAAATGTTTTCCAGTTTTCCCTTGAATGAGAACTAGTTATTGCTTTTCCAATTATTTGTAGTGGTGTGTATCTTTCTATTATCTCTTGTGAATGTTAATTCCTTGATTTAATTATCTTACCTTGTTGTAAATCTGGTATTTTCTGCATAGTCTTAGTGTGCATGTTTAACTTTTTGTGTTGTTGTGATTTATCCCTCAATACATAAGTTTTTTTCCTTAAGATTTTGTTGAAAACCATTGGTTCGTGCATCTATAATTTGTTCTCTATTTTATTGTGCATGTACTCAATCAAAGACCTCAATTAATTTAGTGTATCACCCGATTTCAATTCAGTTATAAGCAATCACTTTTACCCTCCAAACCCCAAAAAATTATTTTAGGATACATAAACAAGGAACCGGCCTTGATATCGGAGACTCACCTCAAAAATAAGTATAACCACAGACCTGAGGTGTTTCCATTATATCTATGGAAGTGAGAGATAAGGATATCTTAGAACCCTTGTTGTCATCTCTCAACTAAGGTGCACTTCGAGAGATAACGGTGGCAACGGAAAATTGTAGAATAATAGTGAGGAAAGAGTGTGGGACTGGATCCTAGAGGATCTTATGCAAGATCTAGGAGAGAAAAAGTATCGAGAATACACATGAAGGTGTTATGGAAAGAATGGAAATAATTAGGTCTCTTGATGACCAAGATAGAAAGAGTGAAGGACAACCGGTCCTAGTAAAGAAACTAAGTCAAGAAGAGAGTAGGTTACCAGTAAGAAAAGGAGAAGAATTTAAAGAGAAGAAGGGTGACCTTCAAGAAGAAAAGTAGTGTCTTGATGAAATCATCATAAGTGATGAAGAACAATAGAGGAAATTAAAGGAACAAGATTTACAAACAAGCCTAGAAGAGACTAACTATTGCAAACAAGGGAAGAACATGCATGGAGTAGCCAAAGAAGTCAAGGAGCCTCTTTTTTTTAATCTAATTGTGTGTTAGCTTGTGTGAATGTAGGTTGTAGTAGTCATTTTCCAAGAATGGTCATGAATGGACCAAGAACAAGTGAAGAAAGTGAAAGATGGAAAAAATAAATGTCCGTAAAGACCTCAAAAGATTTGAAAGTATATTCTCAAGAAACTACATCCTACAAGATTGGTAGTAATGTAAATTAAAGCATGATGGACCTAAGAATGAGAGAAGACTTGAGACAAGGCGTCCCATGGAGCATGGCACCAAATAAGGGAGCAATGATAATACTTGAAAATTTTAGGAAGTTTACATGGTTGATGGCCGATGAAACTAGATTGTCAAGAAGAATGGAGCTCAACATAGAGTCACATAGTGGAATCCCAAGTTTAGTTCATGTCAAGGATCAATAAAGTTCAAATCACACATCTCAAGTATCTAACACAACATGGAGATATGGATGATGTTCCTTATGAAAATATTTTCAAATTTCAAGAAGAGATTAACTTGGACTAACAGAGAATGAAGACTAAGGAACAAGAACACATTTCAAGCATGCATGAGAATGAGGTAAGAAAATAAATTAGAGTCAAGAGAAACCTTACTATATTATTCACGAGCCTTAGTATTGGTGTGGAGAAAGTATGAAATTGTATATGGGACAAGCCAAGACTGAGATAAGTCTACACTAGTTCAAGAAGACAAATATGAAGACAAGAAGACTAAAATGTAATAAAGGTATGCATATACATGATTTAAGCATGATTATAGGTGGAAAGAGGTTTGATTGCATTCAAATATTGTTTTGGGATGAATCCTTGCATAAGGAAGGTATGAATGATATCTCTTTTGGGTATATATTCAAATTTCAATAAGTAATGCAAGGTGAAGAGCAAATACAACTAAAAAATTCTCTTGTTGAAGCTAATTTCTTGATGAAACAAGTAATTCAAAGTGCTACTTAATTGAAAGAGAACAAGGTAAAGGCAAAATTTTTAGTAAAAGAAAGGAAATTAAGAAGAATGAGGTAAAAATTGATAAGATACAAATGGTGAATAAGAAAACATTTGAAGCCATCCAAGAACATGAAAAGGGTGGTACAAATTAGGTTAGGAAAGTTTGTCCAAGAGATCAAAATGTTGAAATAGTGCTTACTTACAAACAAGAAGAAATGATAAGCCTACTATAAAAATAAGGTCAAATGAAAAAAGTAAGCAAAAGTGTTGCAAAAAAGAAGAACTAGAAACTACCAAAGAATAAAGAGGCCATACAAGTAGAGAGACTTTATGTAATAATTAATGCAACCAGTGGTATGGTATGAAATCTAAGAATGAGAAGGATTTGAAATTTAATATTGAGGACCTCCATTTCATTGGTAAGGTGAAATTAAGAGGAAAACAGGTGTGAACATGAAGAAAAAATGGTAGTAGCACAAGTTTTAAAGATAATAAATGTTAATGCTTCCACACTTAACCATGATGTAGAGGTTGATAATACAAGAAAGCATAAAGAAGGTAGGTTAGAGTTGAAATGTATGATGAAGAAGGTTGAATTAGAATAAGAGAAAGACAAGAAATAAAAGAATATGAATAAGAATAAGGAGAATACAAGGTTCAGAGTGGTGGTTGGGAGGAAGAGCACATCAAAAATCAAAGAAAAACAAGCAAGGAGCATAATAAGGAACTAGAAGACAAGGAAGAGGAAGACATCTACAATGCATTTGAGCAGGAGCTCAAATTTTTCTTACAAGGGTACTCTGATGTAAGAGCATCAAGAGCCAAATTTCATAAGGTCATATGAGACCATCTAGATATGTTTGTTTAGGTGTATGTGAGTAGTTTCAAATTAGTATGAGAATGTCAAATTGAATGTAAAAGAAAAAGTTAAATTGAGTGTGTATACGAAAGAGTATAAAGTTGTGGTATTAGGTGTCATAATCTTAGTTAAGGATATTATTAAGGTGTATCATGAAAGATGATTAGTTGAGAACAAATTGAGAAGGCCTAGGGATGATATTTGTTCATATTCTAAAGTTAGTAAGGGTGTTGAGCCTATCTAGGAATTAAATATATATTTATTAGTAATTCAAGTAATAAGATAAAAGGAGAAGATTATAGCTATTTGAAGAGAATGGGTCATAAAAGATGTTCAAGAGGATATATGGGGATTAGCAGAGAATAAAAAGGATGTTGGATAAATGTTATAGGTAAGCTTGGCTAAATTTTAGATGTTTCTTTTGAGTTTTTATGGATTGTTTGTATACTACCTTGTTCTGACCGAGACCTCAAACTTGATGAGTCCTCCTTAAATTCATACTTGAAGATATATACATACACAATGAGTTAGATAATGTTAAGAGAATTAGCCATGAATTTTTGTAGGCCTTTAAAGTGATCAAGTTATCCTATAGCCATAAATTTTTCCTATCGGACCCTAACTAGGGCATCACTTAACTATAATTCTCTCTATACAATATATGGAGTTTGTTTCATGACTTATATAAGGGCTTTACGTTGATTAGCATGATGTTTTAAATGTGAGTAGATGCATTTGGGTTATGATTGGATTTTGTTTTAGCATGATGTTTTGTGATGATCTACATGATTGGATTTTGTTTTCAGTATGATCTACACTGGCTCATGGACAGACTATTGGATACTGATATTATTTTTATATGGATATATTGCATGTGTTCTAACATTGGATTTCTTCACCATGATAAATAGAATGTAGTTGTTGAATTTACATTACTATAACTTTGGATAATGATGGAATGCATAATTAAGTTGTGATTTAAACTTGAAATAATGGATAATTGAATTACGTATAGATGTTAATAAATTTCATGCATATGGTTATTTTGGACATTTTGACATGGCCGCAAGGCCGAAGGAGGTATTTTGTATTTTGCAGGAAACACAACATGATCACAACCATGAGGGGGATTGGGAACCAAACACAACAGGATGTCGGGTGGTTACAACATTTGGTCATCAAGGCAACTAGTGAATTGTATTGTGTTACCTTTGTTCTTTTATGTGTTAAGAAAAATTTCCATGAGGGGGAAATTTTCTAATGTGACCAAGGGGGTAAGAATTTTAATTACTTGTTTTAACTTACTTTAGTAGGTGATTTCATTTGTGATGTTTTTTTTAAAATTACTTTTGCTAAGTATGTTTAGATTAATGTAACATCTTGTTTTATTTTTTAAGTTTTGGAGGGAAGTCTAGTGGGTGTAATTAATTTTGATGGTTGGCTCCTTGAGCCTTGTGTTTTCCTCTTGTATTGAATGCTTGTTTTGAGTGTTGACCACTCCAAATCCTTTGAATCTCGAATTTGAGATTTAGGGCAATTTTGGGGGACTTGTGGGACAAGTTGAACTTGTCCCACACTTCCCAAAACCCCTTACCAACCATATCTATGGGTTGGGAATCCAAAAAGGGGATTATTTATTGTTTTGGGAAGGGAAATGTGACTTTGGAGTGCACTTGTCTTCTTTTTGCATTTAATTGTGCCTTAAGACACATGGGAAGGGATGGATGTGGAAAAGAGATGTCATTCAACCCAACCACCCATTTATGGTGTTTTGGGATTTGAGTTGACTAAAGGGAGGTGGTCTTGAGGATGTGTGATGTGGCATCCTACATGGAGCCACATCACCCTCACTCTTCCTTTTGTCTATTTATGGAAACTTCCTCTCTTGTTGAGGGGGTTGGAGGTTTTTTTTGAGAGTTCTTTTTTTATTTTCTTTTGGGAGAGAAAAGAATTGGGAGAAAGAAAAAAAGAAGGAGCTTGGACTTGCATGCTTGGATTGTTTTGGAGGGAGCTTGGACAAAGCTTCTTGGTTTAGGCTTCTCCAATGGAGAGGTAGGAAACCTTCTCCCTTTTTGCTTTCATATTGTTGTTGCTTCTATGCTAAATTTGTGGAAAATGTATGTTTACTTTTGTGTATTGTGAAAAATGGATAGAATGCTTAATGTGTAGTGTAGGAGAGGTCTATGGGAAAACTCATGAGGGAGGCATAAGAGTAGAATAGGAAATTGTGGAGGGAGTTTGAGAGGGATGCCCATCTTGGGTAAGAATGTTCACATTCTTACCTTGTCCTTGAGGGAGCCATAAGAGGAGGGAGGCATAAGAGTATGGGAGGAAAAAGGGGTACTTGAGGGAGGCATAAGAGTCATAGGGGCTTGAGTTTTATTGTGGAGGGTTTGGATGGGCATCTCATCTCAATGGGGAGGCATAAGGAAAACTTTCCCATAGTTCCTTCTCTTGTTGGCTTGGATGAAAGCCTTGTTGTGAAAAGTATTGTGTTATTTGTGTTTCCTTTTTGTTTCTTCTTTTAACCTTGAATGTTGTGAAGAAAATTGTATTGTGGAAGCAAGTGTTGTTGCCTTGAGTTGGAGACCACCCTTCATTGTGTTGTGTTTGGGGCTCGGGGGTCAATGGAGGAGATTGCTTCTCTTCTCCATTGAGTTTTGGTTGGGAGGAGAGTGTTGCCTCTCCCCCTATCTTGGTTGTGATTTGAAATACTTGGAACTTGGAGCATGGATGAAGAACACCTTGGAGCACAAGAACCTTGTTGTTGACAATGTAAAAACATCATGTATTTACCCACCTTGAGTGGAGGAAAAAAATGTAATATTGCTTTGCTTTCTTTAGCTTCCATTATTGCAAATTTGTTTCCACATGAAGTAGGATATGTTGTAAAAAGATTTGAAGGAAAAGTTGCATTGAAATGATAGTATTTCTTACTCTAAAATTTATTGGAAATGTTGTTGAATTCTTTGTGGAATGTTGGAAAGAAATTACAAAAGAATATACATGTTAGATCTCATTTTGTTGTTTAAAAGGAGATGTATTGAAAAGTGGAATGTTAGTGTATTTCCCCTTCTTGTATTATTGAAGAAAGGACTTAAGTTTTTAAATAGCCTTCAATATAACCATGAAATCATCTAGGCTCTAGCTCTATTATGCTTCTTCATTTAAGAAACCATTGTAAATATATTTGCAAATTGTAAAAGGAGATCAAATCCGCTTGATATTTCATACAAATATCCCTATTAAAATATGTAGAAAGAGGTTTTAACACAAAAAAGCTCGAGTTAGTTTCTTACCCATCTCTCACCTATTAGGAAACTAATACCTTCAATATAATTGATATTTAAGTAATACTAAAACTAATAAATTTAGTAATAATAAATTATAATGAAATTAATGTACCATTAATTATTATTTTGTTATATATACACTATACACAACATACTATACTAACATATAAATAAAAATAAACCACCATCAAATTAATAATGTCAATGAATTACATACTTAAACCTACGTAAATCTGTCTCCATTTTATAATAACAAAGCAAATCATGCTTCTGGCTTATATTTTACTAATATGGCCAATAGATGCTCATATGTCATGTACAAGTTCCAAATCTCTAGGAGAATCTTCCAATGAATTGAGCATCGCAAGCCTTATTAATAAAATGGGGGTCACGTGGAAGTGCTTCAATGATTTAAAACAAAGTATTTCTTCATATATTCTGATCTCAACAACCACCTCAGGATTCTTCCTTTGAAAACATCCTCGGTGGGAGTAAGTCCCATGAAGAAACACGTGATTCTTCCTCAGTCACCTTACATTTGATACTCTTCCCTTCAATCTTCTTTCGATTAAAATTCACTTTCGCTACATTCTCACTATCCTCTCCCCAATCAATTTTGATAAACATCTCATGAAAAGGAGAACCCATGTTGAGGATACATTCAATATTGAAAAATGCTCATCGATAACAACATAGTTGGATAAACATAGTTGGATGGACTCTGCTTTTAGCACCCTCTCGCCTGGATCCCACATGCACACCTTGTTTTACCACACCATGGCACATCCAATGAAAGTGGAGGTACTGGCACCACTCGCCTCACTCACGCACATGGGGCTATATATATATATATCCATAAAGATGGATCTAGTTTCCACGCCTGGGCCCGGATTGCCTTTGCAGAAGCTCCCTCATTGCCTTCACGTGGCTTCCCATATTAGTGGGATCAACGTCACGCGCTTAAGTGGCGGCCGGGATTACGATGCAGTGTTTTGATGTGCAAAATAAAGTTTTTCAATGTTTAATGCGGAAGTGGCAGAAGGAGGTGTACACTTGCAAGGAGGGGAAAAGAAAGTCTTAATGGTTGTCGGTGTGGTTGTTGAACCACCCACCGCCCCAACCTTAGTATTTAGTAATGGTTTGAAATGTCATCCCTTTATTGAAAATAATAACTAGATTTAGTAGGTAGCATAATAAACACTATACTAGGTAATAGTGGTATGATATGAATAAAAAATTTCATATAATAATTACACTAGATATAAATAGGGTAATGTGTATACCTAAACATATAAAATCATAAAATGCAATGAAATAGATTAATGCCAAAGTATGTTTATCGTAAAAGTGTGACTCCTTCCATTCTATATTAATGTATTAATATTTTTTAATATGATATAATTAATTTATATATATATATATATAATATATATATATATATATATATATAATATATATATATATATATATATATATGCATATATATATATTATATATATATATATATATATATATATATATATATATATATATATATATATATATATATATATATATTATAATGTATTAAATTTTGAAATAACGTAATATAAAAATAATAAAGTAAGAATAAAAATTGAAGTGGTTAATGTATTCACTTCAAAATAAATTATATCACCCTCTCTATAGGTTACCTTTTGAGAATATATGTTATCACGATTTTATTCGATTTTTAACACATTAGACAAATTAACTCGTGAATTGTGATGGCGAAATTACTTATCTCTGTGGAATGTCGAATGAGATAGATTCAAATATCTCTTACCTCAATATTTATCGTGACTTTTTGTTTTTGACCTTGAAAGTTTCAATACATGTATAAGCACAAACTTTTGCAAGAATGTGAAAAAATCAAAAAAAATTCGCAAAAAAAAAAAAAAAAAATTGTCGCATTTTCGGGTCGTTTGTTTGTGTGGCACGCATTGTCATCGTCGTCATCGTGCGTGGCGTCGCCTTTTTGCGGCGTTACATTTTGGTATCAGAGCCAGGGGTTCGAAGCTGGGACCCTTGGGCACACGCAGAAAAACGCAAAACAGGAACATTAACTTAGTACAGAACTTATTCTTTTAAAATATAAAGCCATAATGTTGATAATTATAGTAAACAACAAATTTAGAAAACTGGCTCAAGACCTAGAACAATGAACTAACTCTCGCCTTGATCTGTGCAGGAGGCGCGGATTGGGCGAGGGGTCTCTTCATATAGACCTAGACATACCACCGCCAGAGCAGGCCGTAGCAGCCCTTCTACCTCAGATCTTGCAGACACTCCAGGATGTCAATGCCGCTATACGCGGAGAGCCCTTGGGAGGACGACTTGCTAGACATAGTTTGGAGCCATCAGTAGATGCCCAGGCATCCCCTCGACACAGCGAGGAGCACAGAGCAGAGAATTTCCATGCAGAGTCGGCTAGGGCAGAGTCACCACAGAGAGGACATGGGGACAGGATCTCAGGACATAGGGACAGGTCTCGGAGCCCTAGACAGAGGGAGGAGCATTCAGATAGACCTAGGATTCGTCATACGTCAGCTGCAGACCATATCAGGGAGATCCTGAAGCTACGACCATCTCACTATTCGGGTGATACATGGGTTTTCGAGCGAGGCTTCACGGTTGGTGAGCTTGAGCGGATGCTTCAAGCTCTGTCCTTGTACTAGCAACACGAAAGCTCGTGTTGCGATCCATCTTCTGAAGGATGGAGCAGGAGTCTGGTGGAGGACCGAGGAGCAGAAGCTCCATGTTGACTCGGAGATGATTACAGGAGTTGTTTGAGGAGCGTTTCAGGAGCAGGTATTTACCCAGGAGATTTATTCAGCAGCATATAGATGAGTTTCATGACCTCCGTCAGGCATCGATGACAGTAGCTGAGTATGAGAGTCGATTTCTGGACCTACTCCAGTACGTCGACTATATGCAGGATGAGCAGGTATGGATTCACAGGTTCATCCGGGCCTGAACTTGGATTTAGGTGGCGCAGTGCATTCACTGCCCACAGACATTAGCAGAGGCCGTGGAAAAGGCCTATATTGCAGAGGAGACACGGGGGAAGACACAGCAGGCTAGAGACAGAGTTCGAGCCGTATCCAGCAGATGCAGGATAGTAGGTCAAAGGGGTCAGTTCCTCCTCCACGGGGTGGACAGAGTTCAGGGCAAGCTTCATTCAGGCCACCACCACAGCGCAGCAGCAGCAGCAGACCCGCCCACCTTACCGACCTCCTCAGAGATTTGATGCACAGAGAGGACGTAGTATGGGGCCTCCTCCTAGGGGTCCCATCAGGACACAGGGTGCACCGAGAGCTCAGTCAGTAGGAGCTCATCAGCAGAGACCTCAGCAGTCCATAGCCGGATCGTCAGGATCTGTATCTCAGTCATCTAGAGTACCAGCTGGAGCTGCTTCCCACTGGAGAGGACCAGGCAGCTGTTATGGTTGCGGTGTTGTTGGACATCTTTGGAGAGATTGCCCACATAACCCTACCAAGGGTAAGACACAGAGCTCAGAGCCTACTGTTGGAGATATGGCACGGAGTCATCGGATCTACGCAGCGGTCGAGAACCGCCAGGCTGAGCATCAGAGTACTGTGATTGAGACGACAGGTAGTATTGGTGGTATTTCCACCTCTATATTATTTGATTCTGGTTCTTCTGATTCTTTTATTGCACCATCCTTAGTAGAGCATTGTAGGCTGGTGGTAGTTAGGCAGGGCCGTAGTTGGGATGTTGAGATGGCTTCTGGAGCCAAGATTTCTGTAGACTCCTTAGTCAAGGAGTGTGTAGTGGATTTGGGACCCTTCACCACTACTTCTGATCTTCGGATCCTTCCATTAGGATCTTATGGCATCATTTTAGGCATGGATTGGTTGTCCGCTCACAGAGCTAGAGTGGATTGTTACCATAAGACTATTGCTTGCATAGATGATCTTGGAGTAGAGTCAGTGATATCAGGAGTTAGGAGGGCCGTATCCATTCGCACCATCTCCGCTATGCAGCTTAAGCGGTGTGCGCGACAGGGTTGTCAGATGTTTGCTATTACGGTCAGTGACAGATCAGAGGATGAGTCCAGAGGACCTTCCCTCGATGACCATCCCATCTTATCAGAGTTTGCTGATGTGTTCCTAGGGGAGTTACCGGGATTACCTCCCCCACGTGAGATCGATTTCCATATAGATCTAGTTCCAGGCGCAGAGCCTATCTCACGAGCACCCTATCGGATGACTACTCCTGAGTTATGTGAGCTCAAGTTGCAGCTTGAGGACCTTCTGGAGAAAGGCCTAATCCGTCCTAGTGTATCCCCTTGGGGTGCACCAGTTATCTTCGTGAAGAAGAAGGATGGATCTCTTCGGTTGTGTATTGACTACCGTCAGCTGAATAAAGTAACGATCAAGAATCGTTACCCCCTTCCACGCATTGATGATTTATTTGATCAGATGAAGGGGGCTACAGTTTTCTCTAAGATAGATCTTAAGTCAGGATACCATCAGCTCAGGATTGCGGAGACAGATATTCACAAGACAGCTTTCCGCACGAGATATGGCCACTACGAGTTCACAGTGGTACCTTTCGGTTTGACGAATGCCCCCGCAGTGTTTATGAGTTTGATGAATGGGGTATTCAGGACCTTCCTTGATCGCTTCGTGCTCATCTTCCTTGATGACATTCTGATTTACTCACGCACACGTGAGGAGCACGAGGAGCACCTTCGCCAGGTTCTTCAGTGTCTTCGCGAGCAGCGCCTTTACGGGAACTTGGAGAAGTGTGCGTTCTTTCAGCCTGAGGTGCAGTATTTGGGCCACATCATTTCAGGGGAAGGTATCGCAGTCGATCCTTCCAAGATTCGAGCCATCATGGATTGGCCAACACCCACTAGTGTGACCGAGGTGCGTAGTTTCATGGGTCTAGCAGGGTATTACAGGAGGTTTGTTCAGGACTTTTCTCGGATTGCACCCTATCACTTCTCTTCAGCGGAAAGGGAAGAAGTTTTTATGGTCAGATAGATGTGAGCAGGCCTTCAGTACACTGAAGGAATGCCTTACACGAGAGCACCTATTCTTGCAGTGCCAGATCCTCAGGGTGAGTTCTACGTTTGCACAGATGCTTCCTTGGCAGGACTTGGAGGTGTGTTAATGCAGGAGGGTAGAGTAGTTGCCTTTGAGTCTCGCAAACTCAAAGATTATGAGCTCAATTATCCGACCCATGACCTTGAGCTTGCAGCAGTAGTACATGCCTTAGTGCGGTGGAGACATTTTCTTCTTGGCCGAGAGATTTACACTCAGGACTGATCACTTGAGTCTTCGCCACCTCTTCACGCAGCCCAATCTCAACGCTCGTCAGCGGCGTTGGATGGAGTTACTCTGTGAGTATGACATGGAGATAGAGCATGTGAAAGGGAAGGAGAATGTGGTTGCAGATGCCTTGAGTAGGCGGAGACATGTGGCTATGGCCACCTCAGTGGGCACAGATTTGCGGAGTAGGATCTTGCAGCAGCTTCCTCAGGATAGTTTCTACCTTGCAGCCAGAGCAGAGATTGAGTCTCAGAGACCCCTTGAGGGGAGATTTGATGGATTTTCATTAGAGGCAGATGGTCTTCTCAGACACAGAGGTCGGATATATGTTCCTAGAGATGGAGGCTTGAGACATGACATTTTGACAGAGGCTCATCGTGCACCTTATTCAGCCCATCCCGGGGTGAAGAAGATGCACGCCACCTTGAGACAGTTGTATTTTTGGAGAGGACTTCGGAGAGACATAGCTTCATTTGTATCCCACTGTTTAGAGTGCCAGAGGGTGAAGGCCGAGCATCAACATCCAGCTGGCCTTCTCTATCCTCACGCCATACCGGAGTGGAAGTGGGACACCATTTCTATGGATTTCATTGTTGGGTTGCCGACGTCGAGATACCACCACGATGCCATCATGGTCACGGTGGATAAATTGATGAAAGGTAGCTCATTTTCTCTAGTGAAGACCACCTATA
This sequence comes from Taxus wallichiana var. yunnanensis, assembly GCA_018340775.1. NCBI lineage: Eukaryota > Viridiplantae > Streptophyta > Pinopsida > Cupressales > Taxaceae > Taxus > Taxus wallichiana. Next base: position 302,798,824 of record CM031243.1, on the reverse strand, counting down.
CGGCTAGTGCAGTGGCACGAGTATACCTTGATGAGATTGTCAGATTACATGGGATTCCGTGGAAGATCATTTGCGACCGCGACCCTTTGTACACCTCCCATTTCTGGACCACCATGCAGTATGCCCTCGGGACGAGGATTAATTTCAGCACAGCTTATCACCCTGAGACAGATGGACAGACAGAGAGGGTGAATCAGATTTTGGAGGATATGCTCAGGATGTACGTGATGGATCATCAGTCGAGATGGGAGGAGTATCTGTATTTGGTGGAGTTTTCCTACAATAATAGTTTCCAGAGTTCTATAGGCATGGCTCCTTTTCAGGCATTATATGGTAGAGAGTGCAGGACACCTCTTAGCTTGGGATAGGATTGAGGACAGGGTTTCTCTTGGGCCAGCATTATTACAGGACATGGAGCAGCAGGTTACATTGATCAGACAGAGATTGCAGGAGGCGCAGGATAGACAGAAGAAGTATGCAGACCAGCATAGGACAGATCGCAGTTTTGAGGTAGGCACGAAGGTGTTTCTTCGTGTCAGACCGCATAAGAGCCCTATCCATTATGGAAAAGGTTCTAAGCTTGCTCCTAGGTTTGTGGGTCCCTTTGAGATCTTGGAGCGCCTCGGCCCCTTAGCCTATCGTCTAGCACTGCCACCTAGCTTATCGCGCGTCCATGATGTATTTCACGTTTCTGTGCTTAGGAGATATATTTCTGATCCTTCTCATGTGCTAGATTGGACTGCATTGCAGGTGCAGGATCAGGGGCAAGTGATGGTGGAGCCCGTGCATATTTTAGATCGCAGGACCCTGGGCCTTCATGGCAGAGAGATTGATCAGGTTCGGGTCCAATGGGACAGGTACGATGAGACTGCTGCTACTTGGGAGGATGCTACATCATTGCGAGCTCAGTTTCCACACTTATTTCAGTGACTTCCAGGAGGAAGTCTAGTCTAAGGGGAGGGGGATGTAATGCCCACTTCCCTATGACACTTAGTTGATTATCATTTTGAGTTATGCAGACTTTTGGATATGGACATGACTTATACTTACGTTGATTAGCATGATGTTTTGTGAGTAGATGCATTTGGGTTATGATTGGATTTTGTTTTCAGTATGATCTACACTGACTCATGGACAGACTATTGGATACCGATATTATTTTTATATGGATATATTGCATGTGTTCTAACATTGGATTTCTTCGCCATGATAAGTAGAATGTAGTTGTTGAATTTACATTACTATAACTTTGGATAATGATGGAATGCATAATTAAGTTGTGATTTAAACCTTGAAATAATGGATAATTGAATTACGTATAGATGTTAATAAATTTCATGCATATGGTTATTTTGGACATTTTGACATGGCCGCAAGGCCGAAGGAGGTATTTTGTATTTTGCAGGAAACACAACATGATCACAACCATGAGGGGGATTGGGAACCAAACACAACAGGATGTCGGGTGGTTACAACATTTGGTCGTCAAGGCAACTAGTAAATTGTATTGTGTTACCTTTATTCTTTTATGTGTTAAGAAAAATTTCCATGAGGGGGAAATTTTCTAATGTGACCAAGGGGTAAGAATTTTAATTACTTGTTTTAACTTACTTTAGTAGGTGATTTCATTTGTGATGTTTTTTTTAAATTACTTTTGCTAAGTATGTTTAGATTAATGTAACATCTTGTTTTAATTTTTTTAAGTTTTGGAGGGAAGTCTAGTGGGTGTAATTAATTTTGATGGTTGGCTCCTTGAGCCTTGTGTTTTCCTCTTGTATTGAATGCTTGTTTTGAGTGTTGACCACTCCAAATCCTTTGAATCTCGAATTTGAGATTTAGGGCAATTTTGGGGGACTTGTGGGACAAGTTGAACTTGTCCCACACTTCCCAAAACCCCTTACCAACCATATCTATGGGTTGGGAATCCAAAAAGGGGATTATTTATTGTTTTGGGAAGGGAAATGTGACTTTGGAGTGCACTTGTCTTCTTTTTGCATTTAATTGTGCCTTAAGACACATGGGAAGGGATGGATGTGGAAAGAGATGTCATTCAACCCAACCACCCATTTATGGTGTTTTGGGATTTGAGTTGACTAAAGGGAGGTGGTCTTGAGGATGTGTGATGTGGCATCCTACAAGGAGCCACATCACCCTCACTCTTCCCTTTTGTCTATTTATGGAAATTTCCTCTCTTGTTGAGGGGTTGGAGGTTTTTTTTTTGAGAGTTCTTTTTTTTTTATTTTTTTTGGGAGAGAGAAAGAATTGGGAGAAAGAAAAAAAAGGAGCTTGGACTTGCATGCTTGGATTGTTTTGGAGGGAGCTTGGACAAAGCTTCTTGGTTTAGGCTTCTCCAATGGAGAGGTAGGAAACCTTCTCCCTTTTTTTTGCTTTCATATTGTTGTTGCTTCTATGCTAAATTTGTGGAAAATGTATGTTTACTTTTGTGTATTGTGAAAAATGGATAGAATGCTTAATGTGTAGTGTAGGAGAGGTCTATGGGAAAACTCATGAGGGAGGCATAAGAGTAGAATAGGAAATTGTGGAGGGAGTTTGAGAGGGATGCCCATCTTGGGTAAGAATGTTCACATTCTTACCTTGTCCTTGAGGGAGCCATAAGAGGAGGGAGGCATAAGAGTATGGGAGGAAAAAGGGGTACTTGAGGGAGGCATAAGAGTCATAGGGGCTTGAGTTTTATTGTGGAGGGTTTGGATGGGCATCTCATCTCAATGGGGAGGCATAAGGAAAACTTTCCCATAGTTCCTTCTCTTGTTGGCTTGGATGAAAGCCTTGTTGTGAAAAGTATTGTGTTATTTGTGTTTCCTTTTTGTTTCTTCTTTTTTAACCTTGAATGTTGTGAAGAAAATTGTATTGTGGAAGCAAGTATTGTTGCCTTGAGTTGGAGACCACCCTTCATTGTGTTGTGTTTGGGGCTCGGGGGTCAATGGAGGAGATTGCTTCTCTTCTCCATTGAGTTTTGGTTGGGAGGAGAGTGTTGCCTCTCCCCCTATCTTGGTTGTGATTTGAAATACTTGGAACTTGGAGCATGGATGAAGAACACCTTGGAGCACAAGAACCTTGTTGTTGACAATGTAAAAACATCATGTATTTACCCACCTTGAGTGGAGGAAAAAAAAATGTAATATTGCTTTGCTTTCTTTAGCTTCCATTATTGCAAATTTGTTTCCACATGAAGTAGGATATGTTGTAAAAGATTTGAAGGAAAAGTTGCATTGAAATGATAGTATTTCTTACTCTAAAATTTATTGGAAATGTTGTTGAATTCTTTTGTGGAATGTTGGAAAGAAATTACAAAAGAATATACATGTTAGATCTCATTTTGTTGCTTTAAAAGGAGATGTATTGAAAAGTGGAATGTTAGTGTATTTCCTTTCTTGTATTATTGAAGAAAGGACTTAAGTTTTTAAATAGCCTTCAATATAACCATGAAATCATCTAGGCTCTAGCTCTATTATGCTTCTTCATTTAAGAAACCATTGTAAATATATTTGCAAATTGTAAAAGGAGATCAAATCCGCTTGATATTTCATACAAATATCCCTATTAAAATATGTAGAAAGAGGTTTTAACACAAAAATTCTAAGCTTAGTTAGTTTCTTACCCACCTCTCATCTATTAGGAAACTAATACTTTCAATATAATTGATATCTAAGTAATGCTAAAACTAATGAATTTATTAATAATAAATTATAATAATATTAAGGTACTATTAATTATTATTTTGTTATATATACACACAACATACTATCACTAACATATATGCAAATAAACCACCATCCAATTAATAATGTCAATGAATTACATACTTAAACCTACGTAGTCTCCATGCTTATAATAACAAAGCAAATTGTGCCTCTGGTATATTTCTGATATGAAACAGATCCACCTCTAGGAGATTCTTCTCCACGAGCCCTCGCACGAGACAGGCCAGGTCTCAATGGAGATCTTTGTAATAAATTTCTTCAGGTCTCCGTGTAACACTCCCACGGATTACACCACCTTTGAAAACATCCTCAGTGGGGAAAAATCGTTGTGATTCTTTGTACAGGTCGCCATTTGATACTCTTTCTGCCCCAATCAAATTCGAAACATTCTCACTGTCCTCTCCCCAATTGATTTTGATAAACATCTCGCGAAAGGAGAACCCCGTATTTGAGGATACATTCAATGGATCCCGGATTGAATGCCGATAACAACATAGTTGGACAAATGCACTTTTTTAGCCCTCTCGTGTGTGATCCCGCCATGCATACACCTGCGAACACCCAATGAAAGTGGAGGTAACTCGCCTCCTCATGCGCCCAGGACATCCCGGGAAATGTATATATATAAAGATGGATCCAGCACTCTTGTTAAACTCACCTATAATTTCCCTCATTGCCTTCATCCTACCTCCTCCTTTTCCATAGTGCGGGGAGAACGTCTCGGTGACTCAGACATGTTTTGATGTGCAAAATAAAGTTTTTCAATGTTTAGGCGGCGGTAGAAGGAGGCGTACACGCAAGGTGGGGAAAAGAAAGTCTTAATGGTTGTCGGGTGGTTGTTGAACCACCCACCGCCCCAACCTTAGTATTTAGTAATGGTTTGAAATGTCATCCTTACAAGTTATTGAAAATAGGGATAACTAGTTAGGTAGTCGAGGTATTAAACACTATACTAGGTAATAGTGGTATGATATGTAATAAAAAATTCATATAATAATTACACTAGATATAAATAGGGTAATGTGTATACCTAAACATATAAAATCATAAAATGCAATGAAATAGATTAGTGCCAAAGTATGTTTATCGTAAAGTGTGACTCCTTTAATTATATATTGTAATGTATTAAATTTCAAATAACGTAATATAATTGAATAATAAAGTAAATATATATATATATATATATATATATATATATATATATATATATATATATATATGTATATATATATATATGTATGTATATATATATATATATGTATATATATATATATATATATATATATATATATATATATATTATAATGTATTAAATTTTGAAACAACGTAATATAACCGAATAATAAAGTAAGAATAAAAATTGAAGTGGTTAATGTATTCACTTCAAAATAAATTATATCATCCTCTTGGGTTACCTTTCAGATATATTGTTATCACGATTTTACCAGACATTAGACAAATTAACTCGTATGACGACCCTACTTATTTACCTTGAAGATTTATCATGACTTGTAGTTCGATCCTCAGATATTTAAGCACAACCAATTTTTTTTTTTAAAAAATTGTTGCATTTTCAGGTCGAATTGTTTTGGCGCGCCGTCGTCGTCGTGTGAGCGTGGCATCGTCTCTTTCCGGTGCTAGAGGTCAAAACATCTTGTCTCGGTATATATTGAATGATTTAAAAGTGTAGGGAGTGATTCATCAATCTAGTTATTGGTTTAAGAATTAGGATAAAGAGTCCCATTTTGGTCTAATCACGGTGTGTCAAGAATAATGTATGCTTTTTATATTCGGTTGGAATCAAATTCTGAAATAGCATTAAGAAAGTGCAGGGATGAGGAGATGGATGTTTAAGAACCATGGGGATACAAAGCATGGTAAGGTAATATTTTCATATCTATAGATTTTGTATAAATGCAAGAATTGTGATGGTAGTATAGAGATAACACTGAGTCGACCTAGAATACAAGTGTGTATAAGGAATGAAGTGTGTGTCAAGGATATCCTAAATATGCGGGGAAGTATGAGTTAAAAATAACAAAACTTAGAGATAATAATGGAAGGATAAGACTACAAAAAGGTAAGCTTTCAATGCAAAAGAAAATAGAGAGTTTGAACTTAGGCCTTGCATCATAATCACAGTTATTTCTATTACTAAACAATGTTTTTAATGATGTGTTAATTACTAATATCACATCTTGATTAGAAACACTTTGATTTCTATTGTTTCAAATTTCAAATTTTGGTTCTTTATTATAGGGAGGAAATTTGTACTAGTCATTTATTATGATAGGTTTGATTCAAATTTTTAATTTTTGGTGCTTTTATTTTTAAATTATATAGTTTAATTTTTGGGAGGCAATTCATAATTTTCATTTAATATGTCAAGTTTCATTCAAAATTTGAATTTCGGTGCTCTTTTTTACGAGGCAATTTATTTTGGCCAAGTACATTATAAAAATATTGATTTTGAATGAATCGGGTTTTGGTTTTTGCTCTATTGTGGTGATATTTTTCATTCAGATATTTAGCTAGGGAAAGATGAAGAACGTAGATGTGGCTGGAAAAATACGAAGATACAAAGATTTTATAGAAGAAAGAAGAAGATATAGCTTCTAATAGCAGGAAAGATACGAAGATACAAAGATTTTACAGAAGAAAGAAGAAGAAACAACTTCCAAAATAGTGATTTTGCAAGGGAGACTATTGAATATTTCTCAAATGGAATACAACAATGGTAGAGCAGGCTATTCAAGGTTTTTATATCTCATTTTTTCCAAGTTTACTTATAAATTGTAAAAAATGTATACTAACAAATATCTTTTAATTCAAAATCAACTATTTGAACTGTTTTTACATATATCTCATTTATTTTAATGTCTAAAAATGTATTGATTTGTTTCCTTACATAAACGTAACAAAAAAACAAATACATAAATCAATTTGTTTACATTCCTAAACGTAACAGCTACCAAATATATTAATCAAAATTGTTTCGTTCCTTTTTTAATGTCATAAGGTCTAAAATGCGTACCTGTTTATGGTGTAAAAAATGATTAGATGGACTCAGTAATGCTTGTCTCTCTCTATGTATTTTTTATGACCTCCACAACAAGTTTTATTACCTCTGCAACAAGTTTATTTTTCAATAATCTCTGTATCCAATCAGCCCAAATCCTTTCGCATACCTTCGTATTTCTCCTACAAAATCTCTGAATGAAAAAACCCGACCATAAGAGAGAAAAAAATTGGCCGTAAGAGAACAAACAATCAAAACTTCATCCATTCAAATTCAATATTTTTATAAAGTATTTGACCAAGGAAAATCACCTCTAAAAGAAAGTGCCAAAATTTGAAATTTGAATTTATCGTACCATAATAAATCACCACCCTTTAATGATTAAATGCCTTTAATATCCTAATATCCTAAGTCTCAAAATTTGAATCTATCCTACCGTAATAAATCACCAACCTATAATGCTTAAATGCCTTTAATATACTAAGTCTATCGTAAATACTTAACCACAAAAGGGTACATATTTAAATGCTTTAATATGTTATTATCCCAATGTAATTCTTAAATTCTTTAATATGCTTAGATATTTGAATTGATTTTAATTAGAAATTTGAATAATGAAAAATATAATAGTAGAATTTATTTTCATACCAATACCGACACATGGACTATTTTCAAAATGTCCACATTTACCGAAAATGTGTTTTAATTATGAAATCATTAAATTTTAAATTTTTTAAAAAACTTATTAAATATTTTTCATGTTTACGTATTTAATGTGTTTTAGAATGGTCACCCATTCTCATGGCTTGTATAAAGTTGGAAAGAAAAATCTATCCTATGATAATAAATCAACACCTTTTAATGCTAAAATGCTTAAATGCTTTAATATCCTAATATCCTAAGTCTATCATAAATATTTTAAAAGATATTTGAATTGATTGGACCCATTTTATGTTTTAATTAGATATTTGAATAATGAAAAATATATAGTAGAATTTATTGTCATACCTAATTAGACACTTGTAATATTTACTATTTTGTATTTACTATCATTAGAATGGGCACCCATTCTCATGGCTTGTATAAAGTTAAGAAATTGATTGAGATTTTTACATTGTCTTGTATTGAATGGATAGATGTCCATTCTCATATAGGAATCATAAAAGACTTTCTTGGGAAGATAGGAATCATAAAATAAGAGTATGGATTAAATATGCTCACAATTTTTAAATAGGTATTTAAATGACTAAGTATTGAGTAAGTATTGATGAATGTGCACATACCCTCCCTCATAAAATCTATATTGCTTGTATGAGAATGTTTGGAATGGGCACATGCCCATTCTTCAAAAAACGATATTACTTGTATTATAAAGTTTAGAATGGGCATATGCCATTTATGATAGGAATAATCAAATTTACTTTGTTTTAAAATGGGCACCCATTATCACATCTTGTTAAAAGAGTTATGAAATTGATGGAACTTTTCGGCATTGTCTGTATTGAATGGGTAGATGCCCCTTCTCATTTAGGAATCATAGAAGAAGAATAAGAAGAGTATGGATAAAACAATCTCATAGTTTTTAAATAGATATAAATAGGAATAATATAGGAATACTCATAAAATTAGTATTGTTTGTATTACAATGTTTAGAATGGGCATATTCCCATTATCATGCAAACAAAATTGTTTCGTCTTGTTTTGAATGGGCATTACATTTTTAATCTACCTATTCTCATATAGGATTCATAAAAGACTTTCAATCAAATGGGAAGATGTTTGTTCTCATATAGGAATCTACCTATTCTCATATAGGAATAAAAAAATAGTTCTTAGGGAAGATAACAATCATAAAAGAAGAGTATGGATTAGATATGCTCACAAATTTTAAATAGGTATTCAAATGACTAAGTATTGAGTAAGTATTGATGAGTGTGCACATGCCCACTCTCATAGAATCAAAATTGTTTATATGAGAATGTTTAGAATGGGAACATTCCCATTCTCATATAAAAAATATGTTTCAATCATGATTGTGCACATGCCCATTCTAAAAAAAAATTATTACTTGTATTATAAATTTTAGAATGGGAATATGCCCTTTATGATAGGAATAATCAAATTTACTTTGTTTTAGAATGGGCACCCATTCTCACATCTTGTTAAAAAGTTATGAAATTGATGGATCTTTTTGGAATTATATTGTATTGAATGGAAAGATGCCCCTTCTTATTTAGAAATCTAGTGTCACTAGATTTCACCCTGATATATGGGACTACCCCTTGTTAAAAAAACATTCTTTTTAAAATAACAAGTCATTTTGTGTTTTTATTGCCTGCTGTTGTTTCCATTGCCTTAAGGTATTCCCAGAGAATCATATGAGCCAATTTTGATGAATACCCAGATGCTAAAACTCATTTTATCCCTCCACCAAGTTTTGTCTGCGAGAATTTTATTTAATTATTTATTAAATAAATAAAGTTCTGTTTAAAATAAATTGTGCTACAATTGAACCCTATTAAAGATTTGCACGCCAAAGATTCCTGCCACTCAAGAGGGTATTCACCAGGGATGAGTTTTTACTAACCATTTATTTGGAAAATCAATTATGTCTGAACTTCGCAACATTTTTCAGCTTTTATTTATTTCTTTTGTGTTTTTTTTTGTTTTCTCTGCGATCTATCTATTAAATTACTCTTGTTTTGTTCATTCTTCTTTATAGATTTATTTTATCTACCTCAAAGTTCTAGAAGTCATTCATGGCCTTAGACAGTGGAATAAATTGATCATGGAGTGCTAACTTCTGACAAAAAAGGAAGAATTTAGGCAAAATAAGCTTCTCCCATGCAAGTCGCACTTTTTGGAATGATGGCTTTAAGCTGCCAGTGGGAATTTTGGTAGTGGAAGGCAGGTGGGAATTTTATGCCTACCTAACAGGGTAAAAATTCCCATGATGAAGTCAAGTCACTTAAGCTACCAATGGGAATTTTGGAGGTGGCAGGAAGGTGGGAATTTTATGCTTGCTAGGTAGGGTAAAACTTCCTGTGATGAGAGATAAATCACTTAAAGTACCCATGGGAAATTTAGAGTTTTCTAGGGGGTAAGAATTCCCATCAAGGAATATTATTCACCCATGCAAGTTGCATTTTTGAGAAAGAATCTCTATTGCATTCAAGTTGCACTTTTTGGAAGGAAGGATTTAAAAGGCCAGCTGGGAATTTGATGTCTACCTAGTAGGGTAAAAATTCCCATGATAAATACAAATAACTTAAGTGAAGGATGGGATTTTGGAGCGTCCTAAGGGTAAAAATTCCCATCACTTTGACTTCTTATTTTTAGCACACCCTCTAGCCAAAAAGTGCAACCCATCTTGGCATGATTATATGCATTTAATAATATTTATTATTATTATTTCTAGCTAAGTTTGGCACCATAAATAGGAGGAAAGTCAAAGAAACTTGATGAGCTAAAGAGAAGGCAAGGATGCATGCTAAAAATAAATAAAAGAATTTCATAAAAAAGCAAGCAGAAGCATGCAAACTTGGGCACCCAAATTAAGAGAAAGAACATGGCTTATTATTAAATAATTGCCAAAAATAGGAGAAAACAATTATTAAAAATAGCATGCAGTTGGCTATATAAGCATGGGATGCCATAAGGAAGAGATAATTAATTATTTTTGATGGAGCTTGCTGTCCTGGAGGATTTTGGCACCAAAAAGGAGTATTTTGCATTAAAGAGTATTTTCCATTGTCGGGAAGCTTCTAGTTTTGGCGCCTAGGGTTGGAGAAGCTTTATTTTTATTATTCGGACATCTACATGTTGGTATAAGTTCTTGGGTGAATTAAATAATATTATTATCTTTCTTGGCATCCAAGAAAAGTCTCAAATTTTAGGGCAGAAGGCTTTATAAGTAGATTTCGGTGATAAAAATCGATTATTCATGTCATGGACTCCATATTTGTCTAAATCAATTACAAGTATTCATCATAGGTGCTCACATTGGTGAAAATAAGTCAAAATAGGTGTCATATACATTGGATATATCTTTTGAATTAGAAGAAATTGCAGGATCTGCACAAATTGATCCAATTACAAGGGATTCTGGCAAAAATAAAAGAAAAAGAGCTTAGACAAAGATTATTCCAGGCATGATGAAGCATGATGAAAGAGAAGGGTCAGCAGAATCATGCATAACTTCCAGGCTCACCGAAATCAATGATACAGACATGGGCCCTGAACCTATCACTTATTTGATTGATAGATCCAAGGCCATTGGTAGATCATCTCTTATGTGGGCATTAAAAAGCACTTGGATTATTCAAGCTTTAGTGTTTCCATTCACAACTCAATTGCTTGAGTTTGTTTTGGAATGTGCAAGGTCTTTTCATCCTCTGTCTAGGACAATCTGTGATGTTGCAGGGAAGACAATAATCAGGTTGGATGCACAATTTATTAATTATTTCCTTAAGCTTCCATGGTAAGTGGTGATTAAAATTAACATGCAGGATGCCAACAATAGATGGGAAAAGAAAAAAGTGGATTGTGTGGGTATAATGAATAGAATATACATGAAGAAGCCCATAACACTGTCGAAATTCTTGAGGAATCTTCCATGATCTAATCTTGTGCAGAATTTGACGATATCAAAAATTTCTTTTTAGAATAAATGGGGACACCAATACCAATAACTTCCACTCATTGATGTATGTTTTTGTGAGAACCATTGAGATCAACAGAGCTTATTCGATGATTAATTGGGTGGAGATCATTAGTGATAACATCAATGCAAGCAACTCCAAAGTGTGAGGTGGACATTCAACTTCAAAATGACTTCATACCTAGTATATGCAAAGTAGCTTCTCGGGGTTATTTTCCAAACTAGTTAGACGGGGAATATTTTTAAAATATCTTATTTATGAGTGCTTCCCATGCTTGAAAGTTCCCGAAAGCTACAAAGATTACAAGGTGGTCAACGATGGGTTTTTCTACGGATTCATTTGCAATTTAAATAGTGATCTAAAGACCAACAGAGTGAGAAAAGAGGCCTGACAAGCTATCTCCTAGCATGGTTGTATCTTCATCCAATTTTGGACTTCACATATCTCAGGGTGAGTGGTTTCTTAGGGGAACCAGTTAAGTTGCCAAGATACCCGAGTGATAAGTGGGTCATCATGGAGTTGTGCAGGCAGCTCGTAGAGTTGCATGACTTACAGTCAAAACGACACAAGTCTACAGGTAGCTTTCTAGTCACAGTGGGTCATTATAGTTGCCAGAGCATCCACAAAGCTAAAGGAATTTGTTGGTGCTTGATTCAATCTCACCTGTTTTTTCAAAACAAATTATTCTATGTGGTTTGAAATATTTTTACCTCCCTTTATGGATGATTGAATTTTTATATTTATCGGTTGTTGTCATCAAATCACTTTCTACGGTCATGGATCATGTCGTGCCTAGTATTTTTTATGGTTTCTTCCCGCAAGTGCGACCATTTTGTAATTTGGGAGTGAATGCTTTGGATATTTCCCTTCTTTTTATTTTTCCATGGTCATGTTTTCCCTATCAAATTTTATCTCAACGTCTGCAGATACGTGTTCATCTCTAATTGGACAAGGCATGGCGGGTTTATTTGGTGAACTTGTCACTTTTGCAAAAAATGTCAAATTGGCCCCGTGGCTCCATTGATTTCTAATTGGCTAGTCAAAATTATGAAGTGGTGGAGAAAATTTCTTATTTTTTCCCCAAAGGTGTACATGTGTCATAAGTTGAGTAGTTGTGGGAAAGCGGGCCTTTTTGTGTTTTAAGGCATTATGGAAAAAGAGTAAAAAGGTAAAAGAAATGCCTAAGGCCCGCAAGAGGACATGTGGCCACTTTTAAGTCAAAAGCGGGAAGGTGGGCTATCAGAGCACTTTGAATTTTTTTGGCTTTGTTTTGTGAAAAGGAGTAAAGTTATAAAATGATCTCGTGACTCTGCAGGGGACCAATTAATGTCACATGTTTGAGTCAACATTGAAAATTCAAAGCGGGGAGGTGGGTCACCGAGAGGTTTTGTAACTTTTAGCTTTGTTATGAAAAAGGAATAAAGTATAAAAGTGAAGTGTGGCCCCGCTAATGCCCAAGTAAAGCCACATGTTGAGTCTACATCAAAAGTGGGGAGGTAGGTTGCACGGAGCACTTTGGAGTTTTTAAGCTCTATTTTGAAATGAAGTAAAAGTATAAAAGTGAGTCATGACTCCACTGGGGCCCACATCAAAAGTTAAAAGCGGAGAGGTGGGTCGCGGGGCATTTTGAGATTCTCAGCTTTGTTTTGAAAAAGAATAAAAGTCATAAAGTAAGTTGCAGCCCCATCGATGCCCAAGAAAGCCACGTGTAGGGCCTATATTAAAAGTGGGTGGGTGGGCCAAATTGTCTAAAAGTACTCATTTTCTTTAAGTGATACAAAATGTGAAAAACACCCTCGACCTCGCTTCAACTCAAATATTTTCCACATGGACAGCTCAAATTTGAAGTTGTGAAAGATAGAGTTAATGGCTATGATACAAGGAATTTAGTTCTGCCACCATTAACACTCCAAGACCTCAAGAGATTCGAATGTATTTCGTCTTATTGTTAATTTCATGGTCTCTTGTCATTTTTATCAGTGAAGTGCAATCGTAATTGTTATGGAGCTCAATTTGTGAACCCGAGAAGTGTGAAAGTTACTGTTTTGAATTAGAATTATTGGGGCACTTGCGAAAACGCCATGATGAAGCGAGCAAGATGCAGAGAGGAAAAGGATGAAGAGAATTAAGTTACGGTGCAAAGGATGATCAATGTGATTACACGCATTCTTCCTCCTTTTTGTCTCGCATCATGTTTTCAGAATTAAGAAGGAATTATCCAAATAATTTTCTAGAAGTGACAATCGATGCCCCGATTATAAACAACCGGTGGAAATAATTGAAAAAGATTATCTTTTATACACCTGGCAGCTTTTGGGTGTAAATTTGTTAAATATCACTTTCTGGAACAAATCTATAACAAACAAAGTATTCCTTAAATATTCTTCTTTTGGGGGAAAATTTGGGATGAGTGAGCGAGTGAAATTGTATAAATGCAATGAGAATACTCTTGCATATGGGGGTTAATTTTTCTAAGAAAGTTTGAGAAAACCATTTTCCCAAGAGACCATATGAGAAACCAATTTATTTTCCTGTGTTTTAGATTTAATCACGTCAAGATGGTTGCAAGTGTACAACCATTGACAAGCTCTGAGATTTTTCAAGAAACTCTCCCCTGCTGATGAATCTAGTGAACCTTGAAATGAATTTGTGTTGATCATGAGCATAATTGTGTCTGCTTTTATTTCAAAATGTTTTCAAATAGTTTTTCTTGTTCCTTTTGCAATCTTATGTTTAAATACCTCTAAATCACACAAGATTGTATCCCTATGGTAGTATTCTAGAATTTGCAATTTCATTGTGAGAAGAGCTTTCATCTTGTAATGAAATAAAAAATTTAAAATCACTTTACTTTCAAAGAGGTTAACAAAGATTATTTGTAAGTCTATGAGTGTATCTTAGGTGTGACAAACGAGGGACTTTCAAAATTTAATTGAGTCTTTAGCACGATCCTTTATGTTGAATTCTTTAAGAGTGTATGAAACCATGCATCTCTAGGCCTCCATTAATACACGCCTTCTGGTTGAAGGAATATTTTGGCTATTTTGAAGCATTTTGTCTAGTGATTTTTCCAATATTTGTAAAGGCTCTCAAAGATCTGGTATAATCAACTTTATCTTGCTTAACTTCCCACAAAAAAATTCTCAAATGATAAATCCTACATGAACTACCCCTATTTGTACTATGTATCCACAAAGGTTTAATAATTTCCACTGCCAAAATATGTAGAGACAATCAAGATTCAATTATTGTCTTTAGTAACCCAAACCTTGTCCAAGAAACATGGACCACTCTCTAGTGTGATAGCTCGTGAGAGTTAGATTGTGTTGTATTGATCATATTTTCTCAAGGTTCTCATGAAAATTGTGCAAAGAAGGATCTCTTGATATCCTTCACCAACATGAGTTACAGAACGGGTCCTCTCACCCTGGTTGAAGGCACCAGCTAAAGTAGTGAGTGTAGATCAAACACTCAATAAGGTGTTATCCATTTCTCCAATTCCTGAGTGACAAAGAGTCATTTGAATCCCCTTCCAAGCTATAAAACAACTTATATAATGATTCGTCTGTCTCTAAGCATCCCGCCAATTCGTGATATTGTTTAGTCCTCGCAGGAGAATTAATTTGGATACCAATAGAATTGAAGCAGAAATGTTTGTTGCATATGAGCATGGGTTCTTCCTAGCATAGATGAACTTTAAACCATATGGGGTAACAACGAGAATGGTATCCAAGGAATAATCACGTGTTCCTTCATTTTAAGACTTTTGGATGAATTATAGGAATGAATACAAAGTCAAAAAGGGGGATTTCAACAGTTATCAACACAAAGCAGGTTTTTGACTATGGTATGGCATGGATACCTATAAATTTCATAGATGATGGGCATGTGGTACTTGACACATATCATAAAATTAGAGGAGATAGATTTTTTTGAAGAAATTGTAGGAGGTTGTCATACAATCGAAGAAAGGTCTTTTGTAATTCTTGTTAACACTTCAAATTGGTTATTGAAAAAGGGGTATTGTATGGATGATACTTTGATGAACTAGATCACAGAGAATTTATTCGTAGGGTATTCCAACAAAATAAATCACAAAGATGAGAGTATCAGAAGGTAAGAGAAGCTCAAAGTTTACAAGAATTCTCAGGTATCGGAAAAAGGAAAGCCTACATCCATTATACTAGTGCCACTTTTAGATTAAGCTTCTCCAATGCATAAACTCACAACACTTCGCAGCTCTAGGACCTCAAACAGAGGTTATTCTTCCACCATTGAATCCAACATCATTTGTATTTGTTCCTCACCACCGAGATATTCACCTCCCCTACTAAGAATTTGAAAGCACAAATGGAAAATTTTGAGAGAGCATTGTCTTTGGAAAATTTAGAAGAGGAAAGTCATAACACATGGTGAATTCGAGGTAGGAAAATCGTAGAGAATGAGATTGTGATACATTTAGCGAATTATCATTCCCCAAAGAGAAATTTCTCATCTTGGTTGGCTCTGTAGTCAGTTCCAGAGGCTAGAGAAGAAATCAACTTGGAAGAGGAAGACTTGTAGTTGCTTATGATCTTGGGAGGTAAAGGTAAAAGGTCTAAAGTTGCTAAAATTATGTAAAGATAGATTATTGAAGAATTTGGGTAGAATTTCAGTAAATTATCAATTCGAGTTGAAGGGAAACAAAAGGAAGAGCTAATTGCTATAGACATATCGGTGACTAAAGTACCATTGGGGAAAATCATCATGGAAGGATTAAAGAAAGATACACAAACACTGATAGATGCTTTATTCATTAAGCTTGACAAGGAGGAGGAATAAAAAGATAAGCTTCAGATGTATATCTCCCAGTTATGTGAGATCAACACTAAGGTTGTTAAACCTTCTTCTCAACCCATGTTAAGTGCAGAACAAGATGCAGCCATTTGGTTGAGGAGGTTGAAGATGTGGGGAACCATGTCAAAGCTATTTCTCAATGGAAAGAGCAAATTATTCACCAATATTTAGAGAAGTTTGAGGGAATACTAGTTAGCTTGGAGAATATGCATACGGCATTATCTCAGCTAAAGGAAATAATGAAAAGGATATAAGATGAGAATATAGTTTTTGAAATTCATTTGGATACATTAGCTAAGATACATTCATTACTAGAGTATATGCTAATTGCAGAGGAAATTGTACCTGATGGACTGATTGAAAAGGGGAAGCAGTTAGAGATCATAGATTCTTTCCACATGGAGACCCTCAAGCTTATGCTAAAGAGCATGTAGTTGCTAGAAAATGAGATGCAGGAAGTGCCAAATAACATTCCACTTGATTTTCCCCGCTACATGTGAGGAATTTATTTTGGTTGTGCAAAAGAAGATTTATGAAGTCATCATGCCTTTCACGTTAGATTTAATTGGAAGACTCATAAAGCTTCATGCAGATATTGAGGGTATGGGCCTGGTTTGGAGAAGGTAAAGGCTAACACTATTGCTTTTTCTAGAGGATTGTTGCAGTTTAAGACTGAGAAGGAAGTGGTTGCTAAAGCAAATGGGAAATTATTGAGTCGCACATTTGATAAGTATATTCGGTTTGAAACAAAGAAAAAGCATAGAGAATAACAAATGACATATTGTCTTTCTTCTTCACTTCTTTCTCTTATTCTTATTTTCTAGGAAAAAAATTGTAAAACTAAAATAATTGGTCAAAAGCCATTACTTCTAGTTATTTGAAAAGGTCCTGAATTGAGAATGGGTGGTAGAGATGAAAAACTTTGATTTAATCTTCGATGCATGTCACGTAGAGAAATTTCAGGGGAAATTTTCCAGTTGTTTTCTTTATAGCTTCCACATGTGTCGAGCTTAGATTACTTCTCTCCTATTTGTAATTTCCCTCTATACACCATGAATAGAGGAAGAACCTACAGTTAAAGAATCATAATTTATAATTAGTATTCTTGAGTTCCAAACATTGTGTTGAAACCCTTGATATATTTTTTTGAAAGTGCGAGGAATTGAACAGAGGAAAATTTCCGGAGAGCTTTGTGTCAATGGTGCATTGACTTCTTACTTCGTGTAGAGATCTAGATAAACTTTGCATTATCTAAGAATTAGATTAGAATACTTCCTTTACTCTTATTATGTATTGTGATATCTATTTGTTTTATCTATGTGTATGAGACTAACACTGTAAACTATTGGTAGGATCACACATCCTCTTCTTCTTCTTTTTGTATTCAACTATTCCCGCCCCCTTGAACATATTTCTTTATGGTTTCTTACTTGTTGCATAATTTATTAGCTATGGTTCATGATCTTCATAGTTAAAGTAAAACCCATAGATAGATATTAGAAAATATAATTGACATAAATCTTACATGGGAGCCTCACTGGTAAATGAGGGAGATTTCTCATGACTACCTATATTTTAGCTCTGCATAAAATCTAGCCAACAGAATCATACAAGAAGGATAGGAAGAGTATGGATAAAATAGTGTCAAATTTTTTAAATAGATACAAATAGGAAAATTATAGGAAATCTCATTAAATAAGGATTACTTGTATTACAATGTTTAGAATGGGCATATTTCCATTCTCATGCAAACAAAAAATTTCATCTTGTTTTGAATGGGCATCACATTTTTTATCTAACTATTCTCAATTAGGAGGCATCAAAGACTTTTTTGGGAAGATAGGAATCATAAAAGAAGAGTATGCATTATACATGCTCACAAATTTTATATAGGTATAAAATTGATTGACCATGTTTATATTGTCTTGTCTCATATAGGAATCTTCCTATTCTCATATAGGAATAAAAAAGGTTTCTTGGTAAAGATAGCAATCATAAAAGAATATTATGGATTAGGTATGATCACGGCTTTTAAATAGCTATTCAAATGAATATTTGTTGATTAAGTATTGACAAATATTTGGAATGGGCACGTGCAATTCTCATAAAGTAAATATGTTTCAATCATGATTGTGCACATGCCCATTCTCAAAAAAAAATATTACTTGTATTATAAAGTTTAGAATGGGCATATGCCCTTTATGATAGGAATAATCAAATTTACTTTGTTTTAGAATGGGCACCCATTCTCACATCTTTTAAAAGAGTTATGAAATTGATGGAGATTTTTGGCATTGTCTTGTATTGAATGGGAAGATGCCCCTTCTCATTTAGGAATCATAGAAGAAGAATAAGAAGAGTATGGATAAAACAGTCTCATAATTTTTAAATAGATATAAATAGGAATAATAGAGGCATACTCATAAAATCAGTATTTCTTGTATTACAATGTTTAGAATGGGCATATGCCCATTCTCATGAAAAAAATTATTTTGTCTTATTTTGAATGGGCATTGCATTTTTAATCTTCCTATTCTCATATAGGATTTTTGGAATCCAAATTGATTCTCCTTGGAAGTGAGCATCAACACGTTTAACAAGATACTTAGAGATAGAAAATTCATGGTATAAGTCATTTTGTAGCTGGGGGGATTCAACTGACTCTTTGTCAGTCAGGCATTGGAGAAAAGGATAGCACCTTCATTAAGGATTTGATATATTCTCACTACTTTAGGTCGTTCCTTTCAACCAAGGTGAGAGGACCCGTTTTGTAACCTATGTTGGTGAAGGACATGAAGAGAACATTCTTTACACAATTTTCGGGGAGCCTTGAGAAAATATGATCAATACACCACAATTTAACTCTCATGAGTTGTCACTTCTAAAGAATGGAGATATTTTCTGAACAAGGTTCAAGTTACTAAAGACACTTAAAACTTGCTTGCTTTTGTATATTTTGGTAGTAGAATTTGTTCATTTATAGATATATATAGCAAAAACAATGGTGCTTTAGGTAGGATTCATGGTTATTTGAAAATTTTGGTGGGGTATTAAGAAAGATGAAGTTGATTTCACCAGATATTTGAGAACCTTTATAACAATTGGAAAAATTAACAATAGAAAGCTTCAGAATAGCCAAAATATTCCTTCAACTAGAAGGTGTGCATCAATGGAGGCCTATATCTGCACGGTTTCACACACTCTTCAAGAATTCAACATGAAGGATCAAGTTAAAGACTCAATTAAACATTAAAGATCCTTGGTTCATCACGCCTAAGATACACTCATAGACTTACAAACAATCTTTATCAACAAAATGATAGTAAAGTGATTTTAAATTATTTATTTCATTACAGGATGAAGGATCTTCTCATAATGAAATTGAAAATGCCACTATACTATCACAAGGAAAATATTGGTGATTCAAAGGAATTTTAACATAAGATTGCAACAGAACAAGAAAAAATATTTGAAAGACATTTTGAAATAAAAGAAGACACAATTTTTCCCAAGATCAACACAAATTAATTCGAGATCTATTAGATTTAATAGCAGGGGAAAGTTTCTTGAACTATCTTAGATATTTTTAATGGCTGTACACTTGCAACCATCTTGATGTGATCAAATCTAAAACACAAGAGATTAACAGGTTTCTCAGATGGTCTCTCAGGAAGATGGGATTTCTCAAATTTTCTCGTAAAAATTAACCCCCGACCATTTGCAAGATTATTCACATTACATTTATACATTTCACTTTCTCAATCATCTCAAATTTCTCCCCCAAAAATAAGAATATTCGAGGATTCCTTTACTTATTACAAGTTTGTCCCAGAAATTGATGTTTAAAAATTTTTCACCCAAAGTTGCCAGTGGAAAAATCATGAACCGATCACGCTTTCTCGGACCCTCAACCATGATTGGGATGCCATGCAATAATGTTGTGACAGTCCTTCTAATCATTCTTTTATTTTTCGCAAGAAATCCCCTTTTAATAATTCACAAGTGGGTCCATATGGTTGGATCTGATAAGCAAGCCTTTTCACCCTTGAGAATACACCTTGAGAAATGAGTGACCTCATATAGATACCTAAATTCATGCCTCTCGAAATAAGTTTCTTCGCATGGATTAAACCACATACCTACACTGCGAGTCTAAGTCACTCAAGTGTAAAGAGGAGCCAGTGGAAACATCCACGTGTTTCCTCGGCGCAAATACAAACATGAAGTCCATAAGTAGGTTCCCAAATGAGTGTAGGCCCTCCATGTGTTTAAAACCCTAGAGAGTTGCACCGATTGCTGAAAAGTCGAGTATGGGAAATCCCAAAGAAGATTCCATGTGTTTTTTTGGCAGAACTTCAAAGATAAAGTTTAGAGATAGGACCTCAAATGAGCACAGGCTCTCCACGTGCCTTGGGCCCAAGAAAATTTCCTTGGCCTTTGAAAATTCTTAGTATAGAGAGGAGCTAGTGGAAGCCTCCACATGTCTATTCAATGTACGTTTGATATGGTGCCCAAAATCGGAGACCCTAAACAAGCGCGGGATCACCATGTGTCTTAGCCTCGACAAAGTTGTTGAAAGAGTTTAAGGACTAGCGGAAGGTGCCACGTGCCTAGGGTCCGAGAAATTCTCCTCGACCATTGAAAATTCTAAGTATGGGCAAGGCCAGTGGAATATTCCACGTGTCTCATCGGCACTTTTTGGTATGAAGCTCAAAAGAAGGACTCTCAAACAAGCATGGGCCTTCCACGTGTCTAGGGTCCAAAAATTAGCACTGGACAATTGAAGAATTCTAAGTATGGGAAGATCCAATGGAAACCTCCACGTGTCCCTTCAAGGTGCTCTTTCAAAAGTAAAGTTCAGGGGTAGGTCCCCAAATAGGCATGGGCCCTCCACATGTCCTAGGCCTTAGAAAGTTGCTTGAGAAGTCTAAGTATAGAGAGGAGCCAGCGGAAGCCTCCACGTGTCTCCTTGGTGCAACTGTAAAGGTAGGACCCAGAGGCAGATCCTTAAATGAGCATAGGCCCTCCACGTGTCCATGGTTTGAAAAAGCTACACTAGCCACTTGAAGAAAAGGATAAGTATGGGTAAGGCTAGTGGAAACCTCCACATGTCTCCTTGGCATAACTCCAAAGGTAAAACCGAGAGGTGAATCCTCAAATGAGTGTAAGCCCTCCATGTGGAAAATATTTGAGTTGAAGTGGGCCAAAAACTTTAAAATGCTCCTACTGACTTGCCTCTCCACTTCCAACTTTTGATGTGGGCCCCATCAGAGTCGCAACTCACTTTTATACCTTTAGATCATTTGAAAACAAAGCTTAAAAACTCCAAAGTGCTCCACCAACCCACTTCCCCAATTTGAATTTCAAATGCTGACTCAAACATGTGACATCACTCTTTCCCCGCGAGGTTACGAGATCAATTCATAACTTTTCTCCTTTTTCACAAAAAGGAAAAAATATTTAAAATGTTCCAACAATCGCCTCTTCACCTTTATCTTAAAAACGTCCACGTTTCCATCTTCGGGTCAAAGTAATAATTTTTCCCTACCGTTTCATGTTTGTTAAATAACCAATTAGATATTATCGGGGCCACGGGGCCAATTTGGTATTTTTTACAAATTTCATGAAAGTGACAAGTTTCACCAAAAAGGACCCATCAGTGGCACATCTAATTAGAATGGACCATGTTTCCATGAATGTTGGGAGAAAAATTGACAAGGAAAACATAACTATGAAAAAATAGAAGGAAAGGAAAACCCGAATTCACGCCCAAATTAAAAATTCTTTCTCATGGATAGAGAAATGGTAAACAATATCTGGACTCAATGTGATCCTCAACCAAAGGAAAGGACTGACAATGACATCCTAGTGAAGGAAAACATTTTCACACATCCATACAGGAGACAGAAAAACTTCAAATCATGTGGACAGAGAATTTTTAAACAATTAAGGCGAGATTAAATTGAGCACCAATATCGGCTCCGACTCAGGGATAGGCACTCCCTGTAAATGCCGAAAGAACAACAGACTATACCATGTACCAAAAATCCATTGAGAAACAAAGTCAAAAACAAGCTTGTAGAGAAAAAAATATAATAACTAAATCCCCAAGAAGAACTAAGAAACCAACAAAAATTGATCACCAAGGACCAGGAAAAACCAAAATAGAAAAACACGAAAAATAGAGAAAAAACAAAAAAAATGTACACTGCATACAATGATGCATGCCTTGATTATGATAAATTACTCAAGGATATGTTTCAAATGTTTTCCATTCTCGAGTATAACCAAGCCAAGAGGTCTTGATATCTTTTTAATAACTAGATATATGATTGTTTTCCTTTTCCATCCGTGTTTCTACCCCGACATATTTTCCGAGGTTTACCTTTTGCACCTTTACGAGATCTAGAACAAACCACATCAAACATCAAAGTCCAGGGAGAACCAATCTGCTCAGGATACTTGCACTCATCAATTTTATGCTCCTTAAAATCAGCATAACTCACGAGTTATCAACATCAATGTCTATGTGCAATACTTCATAAGAAGCATTGTTGGGGTCCTCAATGAGATATAACATTTTATTTTCACCATATAAATTCACAAGGCTTCCCTCAATTGGTATGGTTTCATAAGACATGTCCATTTGCACACTTCCACCCACACTAGCTACTCACTTTCTGGATAATAACATCCCCATTTAGCAGGACAATCCACAATGACCACATTCAAGGTTAAGTACTTTCCTGGATATGCTGCCAATTGCACTACTAAACCCTTGACACATCTAACTACTAGCACCTCTCTTGAATCCATGGTAGTACATTTCCCATAAGTTGTTGTTACTTTGATATTTAACTCATTCATGACCTCAAGAGGCATTACATTACATGAGGCTCCTGAATAAAACATGAAGTTATGTAATAACCTATCCTTAGTAATAATAGTAGTAAAAATGGATCCACATTCAGTTGAGACTCAACCAAAGAAGTTCCCAAATAAACCTCAAGTGGTTCACCCAATTCCTCCAATGCTTGTGGTTTTTCTAATTCTGCAATGGCAGGAGGAACCTCTACATTGTTTACATTTTTAACTTGGGTGACATTTTCTTCCTTAAGCCCCAAATACTCAAATTTCCTCTTCTTATGCTAAGGGATTCTAAACAATTCAACAATAGGAACAATAATCTTGATCTGACTTAATACTTGGGCTATGTCACAAGGAACATATCTGGTTAAGGTGGTATTAGGAGGAAGGTTTACAAATTCATCTCATGACACGCAATTTTTCACAATCGAGCATGGGAGGAACACATGTTTTATTTGGGTTGACAAAGCCTTTTCAAGATGCATCTTTTTTAGGGGTTTCATTAGGGATACTGGTAAGAACTGGAATTTTTAGTTTGGCTTATGGCCCTACCCCTTTGGCAACCTTACTCCTAGTATTATATTCTTTTTCTTGAGAAACTACTGTATTCATTAACAGTTTCCTATCCTCTTATAAAGGAATTCCTCCATCATACTTTTTAATCCTAAATGCCCTCAAGTATTAAAAATCATTATTGGGAAAATCAAAATCTTGTACCATATCAATTTAAAAAGTATTAGTGGGAGGAAGAGGTAATACCTGGTGGATGCAATCCCATAATCTTTCAATAGTTCGCACTTATTAGCTCGGTTGAGGTCTCTCCCTACTTTGAACTTGTAGAAAACTCAATCATGCATGCATCATCATCTGTCTCATCATCATTAGCTTCTTCATAAAATCACTTGTCAACATCCCATGTAGAATACAGCAAGAAATATCTATCACAACACTAAATTTCATGAGCTTCTTCAACAATAGCAACTCTAACAGGTTAAAGGATCAGAACCATTCTATTTTTCTAGTGTTGGGGCTTTCTATTTCCCCGATCCCATGGGTCCCTTTCCTCTGTCATCTGATCTATGATCACCTGCGGGATGATTTCCAAATCTCTCTCAACCTTGTGGATTGTGCTGACCTTTGGAAATTTTTCCAATCCCCTTCTCTTCTTTGGCAGCTTGTAAGATATTTCTTTAACGGCTTCGACTAGAGTTTTAACAACCTCTTCCAAATCAACATCATTTCTTGATTGAGCATTTTCTAAATTGATCAATTTTATACCGTCTCTTTTAGGAGGCTAACCAACCGCTTGATATTGTTTTCAATCCGCAAAGCCATGGTGAATGCTTTCCTCAAATTACAGGGTTTTTTTCCTTAAATAATATGTAGCCTTTTTGTCAAAAGCATCAAAATATTTTATCAAGAAAGAAACATCACTTGGCCTCGGGATTACAGGTAGCCTATTCAAGGTCTTATTGATCCTAGTATTGACGCCATGAACATATTCATTTGAATTCTTCTAAATATTTTCAAATTCGAAAAAAGAAACCTGGGATCTGTCTTATCCCTATATTGTAATCTACAATAATTTTTAATTTTTGTCCATGAATCGATTGATTTATCTGGAAAAGACTTATACCAGTCATGTGTATCCTCCTAAATATTATGAATAAACAATTTTATATACACATCCTCAAATTCAATCTCAAAGTCTTCCATCATATTGACAAAAAATTTTAAGTGTTGATCACCAGTGATAGCATTATTCCCTTGAAATTTAGGTAGTCTATTTCTAACATCTTGTGGCACTACATTTGGATATCCAGCCATACCTCTAAAATTTATAGGACCAAAATTATTCACAACAAAAGGAGGTCTAGGTGGGGGTTGGGCCATATTGTTTTGAGGAGGTGATCTTATAGGAGATACAAAATGATGAGGGACAAGGGGTCTTTGGAACACAGGAGTATAATTTTCAAAATGAATGTCCTCTAAAGACTCTATTTCATGGAAAACCCTATCAACTTTGGAAAATACAGGGACAGACTGAGAAGCACACTTATCAGACAAAAATGAAGGCCCCTCTCTAGTTGTAGAATTCAGATCTATATGAAGATTACCTGATTCAGAATCACTTGAATAAGAATAGTAATCCTCAACCACAGGTTGATCAATTTTCACAATGGATAACTCTTTTCTTAATTCCTGATCTCCAACTATTTTCCATAATCTTTTTCCTTTTGAATTTGTCTTTCCCAGTTCTAGAAACAACTTTCGGTAGGGTCTTTAGTGAAGAAAGATCTTTTTCCTTCCATCTTTGCAAAGATTAGTGACAAATCTCACTTAATAAAGGTTAAGGCACTGGTATTTATCGAAATTTAAATCAACATGGAGTCACCACTAAGGATTTTCACCTTAATTATGTAAATGCACTATAAATGACTTATCAAATATTTATCAACACTTAATTCCTACAAAGATTAGTAGATCTGACCTTCCTTTACTAGTATTTATCACTAATGATATAAATTTAGTGCAATAACCACTAGAAACTAGAAATATTGCACTCAGAACTTGTAACTTCACAAAATTCTTACAAATCTCAACACAGATGATGTTTAAGCAACGTAGTTGCACTTAAATCATGTAAGAAAAATAACCAAGGCCAAATATAAGAATGCCTTTGAAAATCCCAGCAACGGTTCCACATCGGTGTTATTGCCACACAAATAGGTCCCGGTGTTCAAATAATCCCTAAAAACAGATGCGATCTGGGTGTTGTTGCCACATAAATAGGTCTTGGTGTTCAAATAATCCCCAACAACGGTGCCAATTCGGGTTTTTTTTGCACAAATAAATCCCTAGTAATGGCATCAATCTGTGTATATAAAAGTATTTATTCATACTCTTGAGGAGGATGCACATGACTGTATAATTCTTTACTATGTAACTCAATAGATTCATGGAAAAAAATGAAAAATGCTTTTAGATTACAATATGGGGATAAGACAGATCCCATGTTTCTTTTTTCCGAATTTTAAAATATTAAGAAGGATCCAAATGAATCTGCATTTCATGACTTTAATACTAGGTCCAATAAGACCTTGAATAGGCTACCCGTAATCTTGAGGCCAAGTGATGTTTCTTGTTTGATAAAATATTCTGATGCTTATGAGAAAAATGTTGCCTATAATATAAGGGACAAAACTCGAAGAAATTTGAGGCAAGCCTTCACCATGGATTTGTAGATTGAAAACAATATCAAGGCTGTTGGTAAGCCTCCTAAAAGAGAGGGTATAAAATTGATCACTCCAAAAAATCCTCAGTCAAGAAAAGTTGTTGATGTGGAAGAGGTCGTACAAAATTTGGCTGAGAGCTATAAAAATATCTTACAAACTCGGCCAAAGCGGAGAAGGGAATTGGAAAATTTTCCCAAGGTCAACACAAGTCACAAGGTCAAGAGGGATTTGGAATTCATCCTAGAGGTGATCAAATATTAGATGATAGAGGAAAGGGACCCATGGGATCAGGAAACAGACAGCCCCAACCCCAGGAAAATATAATGGTTCCTGATACTTTAACTGCTAGAGTTTTTGCTATTGAATAAGCTCATGAAATTTAGTGGTGTGATATTTGTTTTTTCCACATTATCCATGTGATTTTTACAAGGGATTTGAGTAAGAAGATGATGATGATGAGGTAGATGATGATGCATGCATGATGGAGTGCTCTACAAGTTCAAAGCGGGAGAAACCTCAATCGAGCTAATAAGTTCCGAACTATTGAAAGATTATGGGATTGCATCCACCGTATTACCTCTTCCTCCCACTAATACTTTTAAATTGATATGGTACAAGCTTTTGATTTTCCCAATAATGATTTTTAATACTTGAGGGCATTTATGATTAAAAAGTATGATGGAGTAATTCCTTCATAAGAGGATAGGAAAATGTTAATGAATATAGTAGTTTCTCAAGAAAAATAATATAATACCAAGAGTAAGGTTTCCAAAGGGGTAGCGCCACAGATAAACCAAAATTCTAGTTCTTACCAATAGCCCTAAGGAAACCCCTAAAAAGATGCATCTGAAAAGGCTTTGATGTGAGTCCAAATTTGCAAGAGGTTAAAATACCTCCAAAACACACATAAAAGCTTTGAAAAAAACCCGAAGTTTCAAAATATCTTTCTTCTCATTCTAGAATCCACACTAATCTTTTACATGATTACAATCCTCCTTTTATTTCACATCTACACTAAAAACCTTATAATCTAAAAAACCTAAAATATCAAAAACCTAAAACCCCAAAAATTATGTACTAGAAAAATAACTCGATGGGCCCCAATATTTACGTGCCAAATATGATTTCATCAATTAAAGCTCACATGAAATTTTAACTTATTCGACTAGTAAAACAAAAGTTATTAAAGTTCTAAGACCTAGTCAAAAGTGAAAAAAACAATCGACGCCAATTTGAGGCCAATAGATGAAGGAATCTGGGCCCAAAAATGTGCCAAAATGGAATCAAACTTGTAGGAAAATTGACCCCAACATAGTACTAATATATATCTACCACGTTGTAGAATTTCAAGACAATCCAATGGTCGGATCAAAATTTATGGTCTCCATAAGTTATGCCCCCACATCGTTTCTCCCCTTGTTGAAAAGAATTCAGCTCCTGCGAATTCAGTTGACGAAATTAATGTAATTTTGCACTGTTAATCTTCTTCAATTACCACTCAAGAATCCAAGTATTTTCTTCTTGCTACAAACCTTCCCACTGTACCAAATATCTATTGTAGCTCCCATGTCTAGTAGTGACTGTCTTTTTGTCCAAGACACGCATTACCCTTTCCTTTTTCTTCTTCGACATCTACTTCTCCTAGTTTATTTATTCCTCCTCCACAACATTTTTATCATGACCTATAAACTTATATAAGTTAGAAACATTAAAAATTGGTGAGATGGAAAATTTGTCAAGTGACTCCACCTTGTAGGCATTATCACTCATTTTCTTCAGAATCCTACATGGCCCAATCTTCTTATACTTGAGTTTATTATATGTCCCTTTTGAAACCTCTCCTTTCTAAGATGAACCATCACCATATATCCTTCTTTGAATACACTTACTCTCCTATTGGCATATGCAGCTACTTTATATTTTTCATTACTCACTTTTAGCTTTTCCCTCACTTCATCTTGTAGTTGTAGAATGTGTTCTGCAAATGCTTTTGCATCATCACTAGTTTTATCTTCACTGGGTAACACAATCAGATCTATCATATACTATCTAGACAGAGACCTACCGTTGACCTATTTATGGAGCTATTATATGAAAACTCAGCTTGTGGTAAAGCCAAGTCCCATTATTTTGGCTTTTCTCCAACTATGCAATGTGGGAGATTTCCCAAGCTTCCGTTCACTACTTTTGTTTACCCATCGGTATGGGGTGATGTGTCTTTGCTAAACTATAGTTGTCTACATCTTGATACAATCCTACTTATGTCCTTCTTTACCTTTGGCCAATAATATTTATCTATAACAAGAGCATTGCCTTACTTATACCAAAGTGTCCATCCAACCCCCCACTATGTAACTCTCTTATAATATTTTATCTCATTGAACTAGTAGGGATGCATAATTGTTTCCCCCTGAACAAATAACCATCCTGCATCAAATAATCAGAAGAACCACTACCTATTATAGGATCCTTAATTTTTCTCACAACATCACCAAAATCTGGATCACCTTCATACAATTCCTTAACTTCCCCAAATTCTACTACTTCATTTTCCATTGTTGTCAAAAGTGCTACATGTCGAATCAAGGCATCAACAACTTGATTCTACTTACCTGAATTATGCTTTAAAATATATATATATATATATATATATATATATATATATTGCAAAATGAAACCCATTTTGCATGCCTACTATTTAGTTTCTTTTGTGTGTTTACATACCTCAATGTTTCATGGTTAGTGAACAGTAAAAATTCCATTGCTACTAAGTAATGTCTCCAGTGCGTTAATGCTGAACAATAACATAAAATTCCACATCATAAGTAGAATATTTCCTCCTAACTTCATTTATATTTTCACTAAAGAATGCTATAGTTCATCCTTATTGACTCAATATAGCTCTAATCCCGACATTTTAGGCATCACAATAAACCTCAAATACCTTACTAAAATTTGGAAATACCAAAATAGGTGCTTCTGACACTTTCTTCTTCAAAAATTCAAAACTATTTGTTGTTGCCTTAGTCCATACATACTCCCTCCCTTTTGTACACTTTGTTATGGGTGCAACAATGCTACTAAAATTCTGATGAACTTCCTATAAAAAGTTTCCAATCCATGAAAACTACGAACCTCTGTCACATTCCTTGGAATAGGCCATTCCAAAATTGCCTTTACTTTTCCTCATCCATCCTCACTCCATCCTCTGATATCACAAACCCCAAAAAAACCACTCTTCTGAAGAAATCTACACTTCTTTAAATTTGCATATAGACTCTCTTTACGTAACAATTCTAACACCAATTTCATATGTAACAAGTGTTCTTCCACTGTCTTACTAATATCATAATATCATCAAAATAGACAACAAAAAACTTACCATTGTATTCTCGAGTACTTTTTCATCAACCTCATGAATGTACTAGGTGCATTAGGTAGCCCAAATGGCATCACCATCGACTCATACAACCCTTTTGTTTTGAAATCCGTTTTCCTTTCATCCCCTTCACAAATCCGGATTTGGTAGTACCCACTATGTAGGTCAATCTTGCTAAAATATTGGGCTCCGATAGCACATCCATCATATCATCCAATCTTGGAATTGGGAACTGATACTTAATTGTGATCTTATTTATGGCCCTACTATCTACACACACATTCTCCAAAGATCCATCTTTTTGGGATTCAATAGGATTGGGGTTGCACTTTGACTCATGCTTTCTCTCACTAATCCTTTCTGTATTAGATTTGTCACTTGTTTGTTTAACTCTTCACTCTGTGTCGACTCATCCAATAGGCTGCCTAGTTTGGAAGGGTCGATCCTAGGATCAAATCAATATGGTGTTGAATATATTGCTTTGGAGGTAACCCATTTGAAATCTCATCTGGTGTGACATATTTGTATTCTTTTAATACCTTTTCCGCAGCAATAGGTATATTAAAGTCCTTTATTTCCACCTTCTTTGACATTAGTGCATAACACCAGCCAACTTCTTCCATTTCCGTAACAAACTCTTTTGTATCCAATAATCCCTCACTCTTCTCTTCTTCCTTGAAGGGTAACAAGACAACCTTTACACCATCCTTCCAAAAGGTATATGTATTTTTTCCTCCATCATGTGTAACCTTCCTATCGTACTTCCAAGGCCTCCCCAGTAATATATGGCATGCATCCATTGGGATAACATCACACCATACCTCATCCTTGTAGGTATTCCCAATCAAAAACTTTATAAGGCATCTTTTTTCTATGGTTACCTCATTCCCTTTCTTAAACCATGATATACAATAGGGATATGGGTTCTTCTCACATTTCAAATTGAGTTTATCAACCATCACACTCGAAACCATATTTTCACAACTACCACCATCAATAATAATTTTACATACCTTTCCTCCAGAGGTGCATCTTGTTCAAAATATATTTGTTTGTAACCATGAATCAGAACCAGCAAAGATCATGTTCCTTCTCTTTCCTTGGGACAATCATCATCCTCCTTATCATGAGGGTTTCACCCAAGTCTAGCAACCTCCATTTCTTCTTCCTCTTCATCTTCAACCAGATTTACTCATGGTTTTTCTCCTTGCCATCTATCTTGTGTAGGATAGTGCGAGACACTCAAAGGCTCTGTGACCCTCTTCACCACACCTGTAACATGTATATTACCTTTAGGGGCTATTCCAGCTGCGTGCTCCATTATAACCTCTTCCCCTTTGAAACCCCTACCTATTTGGTAGTTACCACGGCTTTGACCAGAATCTTTATGCCCTTCTAGCATTAGAGGATTCACCTTTTTAGATTCAAATCTACCCCTACCTCTCATTGGCGATGATGATGGCCCTATTTTCAAACCTCTTCTAAAATTATTCATCTTGTTCTTTTCTTCTACCCTTAATGCAAGTTGATAAGCATCATCCAGGCTATGGATCTAGAGGATACTCAGCTCATCTTGTACGGTGTAACTCAATCCATTTATATACCATGTAGCCTTTTGTTCTTTAGACTCTCCATGTTCAACCCTGATTGAAAACTTATAAAAATTAATATAATCCTCAATGTTGAGATCATTCTATCTTAGGTTTTGGAACCTTTGAAATATTTTTTGAGCATAATCTACAGGAAGAAAATTTCCTTTCAACTTCTTTACCATTTTATTCTAGTTTCGATCTTTCCCTTTCCATTCCTTTGTATTTCATTTTGTAGGTGATCCCACTAGATCAATGTATGTCTGGAAAAATTAGTGCATGAAAACTTAACCTTCTTCTCCTTTGAAAGGGTTTTCCACTCAAATAATTTTTCCATGTGATTCAACCAGTCAATCAACTCTTCTAGTTGTAACCCTCCACCATAATCAGGAACATTAATCTTTATGCCATCATTTTTTCCCTCTAAAGCCTAGATCAATCTCTCCTCAAATGGCCTCTCATTCAATGTTTCTTCATCTCTCTCATTTTATTCTTCATCTCCTCCTTCATTCATTAATGGAGGTACTTCTTCAGTATCACTATCTGGGTTTGCATCCCCATTTGCATGTCTCCTTCTAAGGCGGGTAACTTCTCCTATGAGCTCAACAACCTATCTCTGTAGCTCCTGCATATGCCTATTCATCTAGGCATAACCTCCCCTCCCACGTCTAGCCATGATTATATAAAATAGAGGAAAAAAATTACATAAAAAAATGTAATATGTTACCTTAACTATTTCTACAAGATCAAAATCCGGCTCTGATACCAATTAATGTGGATCCAACTGCAAGAGGTTGAAATACCTCTAAAACACACATAAAAAATTTGCAAATAAAAACTAGAATTTTCAAAATATATTTCTTCTCATTCTGGAATCCACACTAATCTTTTACATCATTACAATCCTCCTTTTATTTCACATCTACACTAAAAACCCTAAAATGCCAAAAAACCCTAAAATGCCAAAAATTACCTACTAGCAAAACAACTCGGATGGGCCCCAAAATTTACATGCCAAATATGACTTCATAAATTAAGGCTCACGAATTTTTTTACTTATTCTAAAAAGTACAACAAAAGTTATTAAAGTTCTAAGACCTAGTCAAAAGTGAAAAAACAATCGAAGCCAATTTGAGGCCACTATATGAAGGAATCACTGGGCTGAAAATGTTACAAAATAGACAAAACCTTGCAAGAAAGATGGCCCCATCATAGTACTAATGTATATATACCACCCTATAAAATTTCAAGACGATCGAATGGTCGGATCAAAAGTTATGGTCTCCGCAAGTTATGCCGCCGCATCACTTTATCACCCCAAATAAAACTTGTGTTCCTCCCCATCCTCAGACTGTGAAAAATTCCGCACCATGAGATGAATTTGTAAATCTTCCTCCTAATATTTCCTTACCAAAATATATTCCTTGTGACATATCCCAAATCTTGAGTCATGTTGAATTGCTTAGAATCCCTGAGCATAAGAAGAGGGCATTTGAGTATTTGGGGCTTAAGGAAGAAAAGGTCACTCGGGGTAAAAATGTAAAAAATGTAGAGGTTCCTCCTACCATTGCAGAATTATAAAAACCATAAGAATTGGAGGAATTTGGTGAACCACCTAAGGTTTATTTGGGAACTTCTCTGGTTGAGTCTCACTCAATATGGATCCATTTTTACAACTCTTATTATTAAGGATAGGCCGTTACATAACTACATGTTTGATTCAGGAGCTTCATGTAATGTAATTCCTATTGAGGTCATGAATGATTTAAATATCAAAGTAATATTAACTTATGGGAAATGTACTTCCTTGGATTCAAGAGAGGTGCCATTAGTTGGATGTTTCAAGGGTTTAGTAGTGCAATTGGCATTGTATCTAGGAAAGTAATTAACCTTGAATGTGGTCATTGTGGATTGTCTGCTAAATGGGGATGTTATTATCCGAAAGTGAGCAGCCATAGTGGGTGGAAGTGTCCAAATGGACATTTCTTAAGCAACCATACCAATTGAGGACAGCCTTGTGAAGTTATATGGTGAAAATAAAATGTTATATCCCATTGAGGACCCCAACAATGCTTCTTATGAAGTATTGCAAATGATATTGATGTTGATAAATTTGTGAGTTATGCTGATTTTAAGGAGCATAAAATTGATGAGTGCAATTATTTCGAGAAGATTGGTTCTCCTGGAATTTTATTTTTGATGGGGTTTGTTCTCGGATCCGTAAAGGCACAAAATGTAAACCTCAAAAAATATGGGAGGGTAGCAACTTGGATGGAAAAGGAAAACAAGCATATATCCAATTGTTAAAAATCTATCAAGACCTCTTAGCTTGGTCATACTTAGAATGGTAGGCACTTGAAACATCTCCTTGACTAATTTCTCAGAATCAAGGCATGCATCATCATACAGTGTACATTTTTTTGTTTTTACTCTATTTTCATGTTTTTCTGTTTCAATTTTTCCTAGTCCACAGTGACCGGTTTTCGTTGGTTTCTTAGTTCGTCTTGGGGGATTTTGTTATTGTACTTCTACTCTGCAAGCTTGTTTTTGACTCTGTTTCTAAATGGATTTTTGGCACATGGTCTAGTTTTTTGTTCTTGCGATACTCACAAGGAGTTCCCGCCCTCAAATCAGAGCTGATGTTTGTGCTCAATTTAATCTTGCCCTAATTATTCAAAACTTCTCGATCCGCATGGTTTTTTTTTTTCACCTTGTATGGATGCTTGAAATTTGTTTCCTTTTCAAGGATGTCATTTTCAGTCCTTTCCTTTGGTCAAGGATCACATTGAGTCCAAATATTATTCACTTTGCTTCTCTGTCCATGACAAAGAATTTTTAATTTGGGTGTGAATTCAAGTTTTCCCCTTCCTTATATTTTTCACAGTCATGTTTTCCCAATCAAAGTTTGTCCCAAAATCAATGGAAACATGGTCCTTTCTGATTTGATGCAGCCCAGAGAGTCCTTTTGGTGAAACTTGTCACTTTCATGACATTTGTAAAAATACCAATTTGGCCCCACAACCCCGATAGTATGTAATTAGTTATTCAACAAACATGAAGTGGTAGGGAAAAATCTTACTTTGACCACTGTTGGTCATCCAAAAGGACCTCGTTGAGAGAAACTTGATCAGGGGGACAAGAAGTCCCTCCTCTTTAATGGGAGAGGTTCCCTTATTCAAAAGCAAAACTTATTTACATATATACAAGGCATAGTTTATATGTGGAACTTGGATATCATGAAAGTGTTTTAAAATAAAATAGATCATCAATACAAAAGTGTAGAGGAATGACAGAGTAGAAAGGAACAGAAAGGCATTTTCCAGAATTATAGATAACAAAGTAATTCCTTATGCATGCCAGAATAAAATTGTTTGGAATAAAACCATTTGCATTTGAATCAACAAGATGCTATTGCAAAGACACAAAGTTCCAGAAATAACATCTACAAGAATACAAAGCTTCTTGACATAATGTAAATAAATAGTTCAGTGGTATTCAATGAATAACAGGATCAGATGAACATAGAAAGAAAGTTATTTTGTATTGATTACTTTGTTGCTCTTTTACACCTTCAAAAATAGACCAAGTTCCAACCCCTCAAAAAGGTGGAGAGAGATCATTATATAATTTTACAAATTAGTTACACTTGGTAACTACTTCTTTTAACTAAAATGATTAGTTAAGGGATGCTTAACGCAAAGCCCCAACTAATTTACAATAAAACCAAAATGAGAAAAAGAAGGAGAGAGAAGCCAGGAGAGGAAGACAAGTGTTCATGACTAGGAAGGGCCCACTGACTTGAGGATCCGCTGTCTAAACCTTTTCAAAGCCTCTGCTATGTCCCTGCCACATGGAACCGATGTGTTGGTAGTAGCCTGGGTCCAAGATCCGAGACATTTCTCCATCTTTTATTTGAATTCGACGTGCGTTTGATACTCCTTGTTTTCTTCTTCAATGGTAGACTGGAGAGAGCATATTTCCTTCATCTTTTCCTTAGTGATGGAGTCCTCTTTGAACAGATTTTCTTTGACAAAAGCTCTGAATTGAGCTTTAATTTCCTGCAGGGAGAGAGGCACACCTGAGGTCTCATCTTGGAGGTGGCAGTGAATATCCTTGAAAGTAGTAATTACCAAAGTCTTGAAATCCTCTCCCTTCTACCAGCTATTCCTTAATTCTCCTAAGGCTTTCTCCAAAGACTTTTATTTTCCATTCTACACTAAAAACCCATGATTTTGAAAAATTATCTTTTACATCATCAAAGACCTCGCCTTCCATCGAAATGTTTTCATTAGTCTCGCCCATGAGGCAAAGGTATACTATGTAGCTACTCCATAGTTTGAGCTCTTTATCCATATTTCCAATGGTGGAGGAGAGCTTCACGTTGTAGATCATTTACCTTCTCATTGATATTGAAGGCCTCACCAAAGAAATTCAACCTGTAATAAGCATGTCATCCACCATGGCCTCCATAGCCCTCCCATAGATGAGTAACTTGTGTATGTCCTTGATGCTCAAACTTCATCTTGACCGAGGATCACAGGTGGTGGAAGTGCGATTAGGGGCGTAGGATCTAAAAATTTATCTTTAGATAGCAATGACTTAATGGAACTTGAAAGAACTTGAGCCTGCTCCTCCAAACTGCTCTATAGTTTTTTTCCCTTTTTCCACCCTCCCAATGACCCCGTGACTATTTCTTGAAGGTTGTGTATTTCACCTTCGAGGGATAGACTCTCCCATTGAGATCCTTAAAATTTCTAGATCGAATCCTACAAATCTTGTTCTAGTTTATCAACCTTGGGCTTAGCAATCTCTAGGAATTTCCAACCTTGGGCATCAGATACTATTCTTGAAGAGTTCTTGGCTTTCTTGGTAGGAGCAGAAGGAGTAGTGCCCAATAAGGCTTCCACAACATCAAATTTGGGTCCTAATATAAAAGAAGAGGACTTCCTCTTCCTGTTATCAACAAAATTTTGCACCCATGTAAAAGAGGAGGAGGAAGAAGAAGTGGGGGGAAAGAGGACCAAGAGAAAGGGAACTCATGGCACTCAAAGTATGTATTGTTTTTATTCGGTTTGAGATGTGAGTGGCGTAGCTAAGGCTTCGTGTGAGAGAGGAGTCAATGGTGCTTTGAGGCTCGATGCTTTGAACTTATTTCTTTGTATCCATTGGGGTTCTGAAGCATCTGCAGGAGTTAGTGTTTCATTATCTTCACTCTCACTGAGAACAATGATGTTCTCTTGCCTAGAGGTCAGTTTTGAATGCTTGGGTAGAGGATATTATTCAATGGGTTCTTTCTTAATCTCCTTCACCTTCTTTTGAT
Organism: Taxus wallichiana var. yunnanensis; assembly: GCA_018340775.1. NCBI lineage: Eukaryota > Viridiplantae > Streptophyta > Pinopsida > Cupressales > Taxaceae > Taxus > Taxus wallichiana. The sequence continues at coordinate 302,762,195 of CM031243.1, read as the reverse complement.
AGACTTGAGTAGAGGAGGAAGGAGTGGAGGATGTAGGTCCTTTACTTGATGAGGCAGGAGGAGTCTGTATAGGAAACTCTAAACTAGGTGTTTGTGCCTCCTTCCTCGGTGTTGAAGTGTCTTTGGAATAGGATTCTCTTGTGTTCTTCCTTAGCTCATGAATCTTTCTATCCACCCAAAATTTGGTTCTTACTAGGACAAGAGCTAGGATCTCAGCCAAATCATCTTTTTCTTTCTTAAACCAATCCATGTCCTCTATAGGAATATGCTTGATTATGGTTTCATACTCATATGATTACAGGTTTGTGTTCTCATCTTGTAGCCCTTCAGGGATTTGATACAAGTTAAGTTCTTGTATTAGCTGAAGGGGAAACCTACCATAATGTCTCCTCCTTGCCTCAAAATCATCTGCATAGTTAGCCCAATAATCTTCAATGTTTTCCCTATGATGGTAATTGATTATGAGATTCTGTTCAATAAAATTCTTCAAATCGAAGTAGGTTCTGGCCCGAAGAAATGGATAGTGATGGTAGCTAGGGCTCTTTCTATGTTTTGGGCATCCAGAGCCATCTTACATGTGTAGTTCCCCAAAGATATGGGGAAGTGTAGACTAGTGATTTTCTTATCTCTACAAGTTCTATGTAATTTGTCTAATTGCTTGCATACCTCAATCAAGGCCATTTTGTCATTACAGAACATGGGGAGATTGAGAGAGGGGTGTCATAGCTGTCGGTTTGATATAAGAGAATCTTCTGAACTGAATGAAGTAAGCTCCGTACTTCACTATCAGGCTCATGGCTTCATCTGAGAATCTCCTAGCAGTGTCACTTTCTAGAAGTCTTACAATATACATGGTGAAAGCATCATTCACCCTTCTAAAATTGTGATTGTTGGTGTTCAGTGTGAACTGAGGGTAGTAATCATATATGGGATCATCTTTCTGAGCATCAATGTAGGTGAAGCCAAACCATTGTCTGGAAGCTGCAAGGGTATACATCAGATAAGAAGTCATGTAAAACTTCTTAGTATGCTACACGTTGGATAGTTGATCTGTCAAGTTCATGTAGATAATCTCTGCCCAATTGATGCTCTGAGTACCCTCACACACAATGTTGATGAGCGGGCACATCCAGAAGTGAAACTCGTTAGTAGAGGGCAAGCCCATGACCCGTGCTAACAGGATTATGAAATTAGACAACTCCTCATTGAAATCAGACCTGAACAGAGCTTTGGATAAATGAGATGCCCCTTTCTTAGGGTTCTTAAGCCATGACTTTGCCACTCTAGCCTTGTATTTTTCACTATCTTGGTCAAAGAGTGCATGTGCTTGGTTTTGGGAAATCACAATAGAGTTGTCCATTTCTGGGATTTTTAGGGCAGTAGCAATGGCGGCAGATCAAGCTTGGCAATGAGCTCCCGTGTATATTTGTTAATTCATTCGAGCTGGGGTTGAAGTGAGCCCCGTAGGTAAGTACCATGTCTACACATTACACTGAGATGGGAAAACCAGCAGCAAATGCCAAACCACTATCATTAATCATTTGTGCCATTGGAGAAGGGTTTGGGTCAGTCAACCTAGTCCAAAAATTAGTGAAGTCCAGGTGACGAACTTCAATATCCTCGATATCGGAATGACAGACTCAATTGGGAAACCTGCTCCTGGCCTTGGAATTTAATCTTCATACTAAGAGTGTTTGGAAAGGAAAATTCATAGTTTTAATCCGAAATGAAAAATGCAGGGGAAATGGGGATGCAAGCAAGGATTTCAATCACAAGAGCAATGAGCAAATGACAATGAGAAGTAGTGTGTGAAAATGCAAGGGGGTATCTATTAAATAGCCGTTTAGGAGAGAGAAGGTCATAAATGTGTGTTAAATTCATATCCACCAACTCAAAAAGCAAGCATCGGGAAGAGCAGGAAAAATTAGCCGGATGGCCTTTGGTATGTTTGGGACACGCGGGACGTGAAAGCGCGATGCGGCCGATGCAGGTGATGTGGGGACAGAATGCTCAAACACTTTTGGGACATGAGGGATGAAGCTACGTGAATTGCATGATGTGGCCGAAATAGGTGTTTCAGGAACAGAGAGCCCGAGTGAACTTGGGACAGTTGGAACAAAAAGTTCCGATGGGCCCATAAGAAAACATATTTCGGATGAAGCGGTCGATCGGTGAATAGGGAGCCCAAGTGAACTTGGGACACATGGGACAAAAAGTCTAATAGACGCACAAATCACACAAATGACTCCAAAAACATAGAATTTTCCTAACTTTATGACTTTACCTCTTACCAAAACATCAAAAAAAGGTGTTAACTCAAAATTTTACAATTTTGACTTTCAAAAGAGGAGAAATTTTGAGAGGACAACAACTGGTTCCATCTAGGGATGACTTGGCTGGATTCAAAGAAAGAGACGAGGCAATAATTCTCAAGAAAACTTAGGGGAAACAGACCAATGCCTTATCCATTGGGCCATAGAGTCAAAAGTAACCAATACAGACAACACCCCAAACAAAGAAGGAGAACACACCAAAAAGCAAGGAAAGGAACCACACACAAGCAAGAAAGGAGACACCTATACATAATATACAAAGGACTTCCTATTCACCTAGGACTTAAACAATTTCAGGTATTGCCCACTATAAGGAAGTGGGAGAGAAGAACCATCCATGTAATCAAGGTAGAAATAATTCTCACTAGCAAAGTGCCTGATCTTGAAAGGTCCGAGCCAAAGAGAATCGAACTTGCCATGGCTGCCACGAGGTTCATGTCTTTTATCCCATAATAAAATGATATCTCCAACTTTGAAATCCCTGGGCCTAGCCTTCTTATCAAACAAGGCTTTCACCTTCTGTTGGTGAGTAGATATTCTATCAACAACCTTCAATCTGTCTTCATTCAATTTGTAAAGATACATGATCCTCTTATCCAAAGAATCATTAAAGCTAGTGTCTTCAATGGCCTTCATTAAATGCAAGGCTGGTAACTCCACTATTACTGGCAATTGAGCTTCTACTCCATATACCACCTGAAAAGGGGACATCCCAATAGCTCTTTTAGGTGTAATCATGTCTACCCAAAGAGCATCATAGAGCTTCTTGTGCCAATTCCTCTGAGATTCATTAACCAATTTCCTTATTATGGCTACCAGATTTTTGTTTGTTGATTCAGCTTGCCCATTCCCCAGGGATAATAATCTGAAGAGTGAGCCAGGGAGATGCCATATCCATAACAGAAATCCACCATCTCAGTTGAAGAAAAATTTGAAGCATTATCTGTTACAATCTTGTTTGGCACACCAAACCTTACCAAGATATTTTCTTTGATAAAACTGCATACTACTTCAAAAGTAGTACTTTTTACTGGAATAGCTTCTACCCACTTAGTAAAATAATCTGTGGCTGTCAACACGTGGGTGTGTCTAGAACTGGAAGGGGGATTAAGTGTTCCAATGAAATCTAAACCCCATTGCTGAAAAGGTTCTTCAATCATGACTGGCTTAAGAGGCAAGGAAGCCAACTTGGGTCTACCTACAAAGGTTTGACAAGCTTCACATTTATCAATCCACTTTGATGTATCCTTGAACAAGGTAGGCCAATAATATCCTGCATGGAGAATATTATGAGTTGTGACAGTTGATTAGTAATGCCCTCCACACACTTGATCATGGAAAGCTAAAAGTAGCTTCCTTTGTTGCTCCTTGTCCACGCATTTTAGAAATCTTCCATCCAACCCACGCTTGAACAAGGTATTCTCCCACAATACATATTGGGCTGATCTTAACTTAACAACTCTCTTTTCTTTGGCAGTCAAATGAGAGGGGCATTCTCCATAAGTGAGGAAATGTGTGATATCAGCATACCATTCATCGATTGAGCTGAGAAACAAAACGGTAGGAAGATCAACTTTATCCTCGGGTAACTCATGTCCAGCTCCCTCAGCGATGAGTTCACACAAGCCTTTTCCACAGACTAGTTTGGTTGGTCTGATGTCAATATCATATTCTTGTACCTTGGCCACCCAGTTTCCTCTCTTGGATCCAAACTCTTGTTGCATGAGAATGGACTTGATAGTTGTGTCAGGCACAAGTACTGTGGAGTGAGAGTTAAGAATATAAAAATGAAACTGCTTGACAACTTTAACTACTGCGAAAGCATGTTTCTCTATCATTGTGTATTTCAACTCATGATTTTTAAGAATGTAGCTCATAAATGCAATTGGGAGCTCATGATCATTAGAATCTTTCTGAGTCAAAACAGCAGCTAGGGTGTTATCTATGGCATAGCAATAGATAATAAAATCTTTGCTAAAATATGGACATGCTAGGATAGGAGTTCTAGCAATAGCCTTTTTAATACCCTCAAAGGCTTCTTTCCCTTCAGAAGACCAGCCAAATGTTTGCTTTCCCTTCATCATTTGAGAGATGTTCAAAGTTAGTTCTACAAAATCAGGGATAAATCTTCTCAGAAAGTTGATCTTACCGAAGAAAGAATGCACTCCCTTCTTGCTGGTTGGAAGAGGAATCTGCTGAATAGCTTGAACTCATTTAGGATCAATTTTTATGCCATCTTTAGAGACAACATGCCCTAAAAATTTTCCCTCTGTGACACAAAAGATAGATTTTTTAGGATTCAAAGAGATCCCATGCTCTCTACACTTCAAGAGGATTGTTTCTAGATGTTGAAAATGATCTACTCTAGTTTTGGAAAACACAGTTAAGTCATCTAGATATACAACAATACATTTCCCTTTCAAATTTCCAAAGGCCAAGTCCATAGCTCTTTGGAAAGTGGCACCAGCATTAATGAGCCCAAAAGGCATCCTCTTGTAGGAAAAAGTACCCCAAGGAGTAGTGAAAGCCATCTTGTGTTGATCTGCGGTATTGACTTCTACCTGATTATACCCTAAGAAGCCATCAAGCATGGACAACATTTCAGATCCTGTAACCACTTGCAAGACTTGATCCATCATGGGCAAAGGATAGTTGTCCTTCAAAGAAGCTTGATTCAAATTTTTGAAGTCAACACAGATACGAATCTCACCATTCTTCTTCCTGACAGGCACAATGTTGGAAATCCATGTTGAATGATGGATGGGAAAAATGATTTTGGCCTTTAGCATCTTTTGTATTTCCTGAAAAATAGTGTGAAATCTTAGGATTGTATTGTCTTTGTTTCTTCTTGAAAGGCTTAATCCCAGGTTTGAGGGGAATGAAATGTTACATCTCCTTTGGTTGGAATGCTTTGAGATCCTCATAGGAATACGCAAGAGCATCTTTATACTTCCTTAAAAGGTTGATTACTTTCTTCTTTTCTTCTGGTGTAAAACACTTTTCAATGTTCACCAACTTAGGGTCAACAAAACTCCCAATATTAATTTTTTTCATACTTGAAGCAGATTGTTGTGAACAAGTAGAAGCCTTAGATTTCACATACCTGACATGTTTATCAAAAATTCTTCTAAGCTCACCAGTCCTTTTGGAATCTTGTTACCTTTGAGCCTGATACATCCATCCTGGTCCATTTCTTCTTTCTTGACCTCTTCTTCATTGGAAGAAACACTTTCACGAGGCAAATTGTCACTTCCTTCAAAATATAACTATTCAAAGTTATCCCTGAGCTCTAAGAAAGAAAGAAAATGTTGATCATTATTGAAAACCTGCTAGCTATTGGCATTATCAGGTACACTAGGCCTATGGATCATTTCAATGGTAAACCTTTCTTGAAAAAATCAGGATGAGGTATGAGCAACGACCCTAAGACTACTAGTGAATCAGCCGTGGTGTTTTTTTCTCTACCGCTTTGCAATGGAGAAGCCGTCAAGAAATTCAATAGAGTCCCAAACCTGATTCCTGTAATACTTCAATCTTCTATTTTTTACCTAAAAAGGTTTCTCACTTGTTTAACAACAAAATCTGCATCTCCACGAGCTAGAAGATTCTTTACACCTTTTTCTTTTGCCACATTAAGGCCAAGAATGAGAGCTTCATAATCTACTATATTATTGGTATTTTCAAATTGTAACTTGAATGAGAAAGGACAAACCTTTCCCTCAGGAGACACCAATACTACACCAGCTCCAGAACCAACTGAGGAACAACTTCCATCAAACTCTAATATCCAAACACCATTAGGATCCTTAAGTGATTTTTTGGGGAGTTGGATCTCCTCTGGAGACATAATCATATAGTTTTCATGCCCCATATCCTCATAAAGTATTTGCACTTTGGGATCATCTGTTTTTTGTACAATATACTCAAACTACTTCTCGGGCAACAACTTCTTCATTTTTCCATTAACTGGTATGAGGGCATGTGACCAATCCATTTGAATTTCTCCTCCCACATCCTTACAGAAGTTCCTACTTAGCAACATTCCATATGAAGGGGGAATGTCTGCTATGAGGATGGTATCCAAGACCTTTTTCTCAAGTAAAGTAGCAAAATCCTCTTGAGTGTCTTTAATTCTCCCAACTAGGGGCACTTCCTTACTTTCCATGGAATAACAAGATCCATAAGTGCATGTGAGAGTTAGGCCCAAAGCATGAGCTACCTTGGCAGACATTACATTAGCTGATGCTCCTGAATCTATGACATAGTTGTTGAGTTTATGGCCTGCTATAAGGAGGGTCACATAGAATGGTTTGATCTTTTCATTAGGTGAGGTGACGGTAGCTACCAGATTGGGTTGAGGTGTGGAAGATGGAGTAGGTAAAAGGCCTTTGGTGGAAATTTTGGATTGAGAATTAACAAAGTGAACCATTTTGGTAAAATATTTGGGATGAGTTTGATAATACTCAGCCTCTGAAATTTGAACCTTTGTCTTTTTAAGGTGATCAATGATATCAAAAGACCCAGAGGTGGATGAACTATCATCAATAGGAACCTTAGGTTTGTCAGATTTAGGATTCATGGAAGCAGAAATTTTAGTAGAAGGATTAGGAAAAGGAGAATGGGCAGAACTCACCTTTTGTGTGGACGTGGTGGGGATAGGAGATCCTCTTTTTGCAATCACAGGGATAGTCGTAGGATGCTCTTTGGATCTTCTAGTAGGCTGCATCACTTTCTCCCTTTTATTTGTCTGCTCTCGAGTCATGACAGCATATGATTCACTATTCATGTCTGCTACTATCTCATCATAATCATCTTCCTCATCAATGCCTTTGGTAGTGAAGAAATTAACTCGAGATCCCTCAAGTTCTTCTATCTCCTCATCGGCTTCTTCAACAAGTTCTTCACAATCTTCACCAACCTCTTCATCTTCAGGTTCTTCTACTTCATAGGTTGCATTAACAGGAACCTTGATAGGTGGCCCCTCAAGTGCTAGCCTTGTTTGAGAAGTAGGCAAACGATTTCTAGGTTGAAAATTCCTCCTCGGACATCTACATAGGGGGCATGCTGAGCCAATTGTTTCTTGATGGCAATGAGATCATTGGCAAGATTTTGCACCAATGGATCAGTATTAGGTCCAGGAGTGGAAGAGGAAGAAGAAGAAGATCTAGATTTAGTAGGGTCTCTTTTTAGCTTTCTAGACATAATCAAATCATCTTCGACACTAACAGCAAGAGTTTGATCCTCAGCCAATGTAGCAAGATTGGCTCTCCTTAGTGCATAACTAACTTCAAGAAATTGAGCATTCAGGAAGAAACATTTTTGTATTTGATCTACAGGTTGAGTATCTGGTGGGATTTTGTTAATCAGCTTGTTAAACCTAGCCACAAATTCTCTCATGGGTTCTTGTGAATCTTTCTTTATTTGAGAAATCTAGGCCAACAAAGCATGTACATCCTCTGCAGGCTTGAAATGGTTCTCAAATCTTGTTCTCATTGTGTTCCAGCTGGTAATAGCTCCAGCTGGGAGGTGATAGAACCAATCCGCCGCATTATCTTGTAAAGTCTCCACAAAAATCCTCACTGAGACATCTTCATGCTCAACTCCAAGAACTCCACATGCAACTATGAAGGTTGCAATGTGTTCATCAGGATGCACTTTTCCATCTCCTCTAAATTTGGGGAAGTTCTTCCTGTTACCTCTAGGTAACTCATACAAAGGTTAAGGAAGAGCAAGAGGCCCAACATGATGACCCCAAGGTAATGGTGCTGCCATTCTTGGAAAGATGGTTTCAAGAGGAACTGAAACACTAGTGAGGATTACAGCATGGAGATTAGGGCTGAGTTGCTTTATAGGAATAACACATATAGGGGTTCTATCTTCAATGGGAGGAGTGCTTGTTGAACGAGCTCTTCTATTTCTTCCTGTTAAAGGGAAAGGAAAACCTTATAATTCCAAAACCTGAAACTGAGAATATTCAATACCAAGAGTCCTCTTCCCACGAGTAAAATGTGGAGTCGCAAGATAAAAAGATGATCAAGAAATTTTCCAAGGAACTAGAATGTGTTTTAAAGAAATAGTTCCCAGTGAAGTCACCAAAAAATTGTTGGATGTCAAAAAGGACCTCGTTGAGAGAAACAGTAAGGGGATAAGGAGTCCCTCCTCTTTAATGGGAGAGGTTCCCTTATTCAAAAGTAGAACTTATTTACATATATACAAGGCATAGTTTAGATGTGGAACTTGGATGTCATGAAAGTGTTTTAAAATAAAATAGATCATCAATACAAGAGTGTAGAGGAATGACGGAGTTGAAAGGAACAAAAAGGAATTTTCCAGAATTATAGATAACAAAGTAATTCCTTATACATGTCAGAATAAAATGTTTGGAATAAAACCATTTGCATTTGGATCAACAAGATGCTATTGCAAAGACACAAAGTTCCAGACATAACATCTACAAGAATACAAAGCTTCTTAACATAATGCAAATAAATATTTCAGCGGTATTCAATGAATAACAGGATCAGATGAACATAGAAAGAAAGTTCTTTTGTATTGATTACTTTGCTGCTCTTTTACACCTTCAAAAATAGACCAAGTTCCAACCCCTTCAAAAAGGTGGAGAGAGATCATTATATAATTTTACAAATTAGTTACACTTGGTAACTACTTATTTTAACTAAAATGATTAGTTAAGGGATGCTTAACGCAAAGCCCCAACTAATTTACAATAAAACCAAAATGAGAGAAAGAAGGAGAGAGAAGCCAGGAGGGGAAGACAAGTGGTCATGACTGGAAAGGGCCAACGAATTGAGGATACGTTGTCTAAACATTTTCAAAGCCTCTGATATGTCTCGCCATGTGGAACCGATGTGTTAGCGGTACCACAGGGTCCAAGATCCAAGAAATTTCTCCATCTCTTTGTCAAATTCGATGTGCGTATGATACTCCTTGTTTGCTTCTTCAATGGCAGACTGGAGAGAGCAGATTTCCTTCATATTTCCCTTAGTGATGGAGTCCTCTTTGAACAAATTTTCTTTGACAAAATCCATGAATTGAGCTTTAATTTCTTGCATGGAGAGAGGCACACCTGAGGTATAATGTTGGAGTTGGTAGTGAATATCCTTGAAAGCAGCAATTACCAAAGTCTTGAAAGCCTCTCCCTTCTGCTAGCTATTCCTTAATTCTCCTAAGGCTTCCCCCAACACTTTGATTTTCCATTCTACACTGAAAACCCATGATTTTGACAAATTATCTTTTACATCATCAAAGACCTGGCTTGCCATCAAAAGGTTTTCATCAGTCTGCCCCATGAGGTGAAGGTCTACTATACAGATGCTCCATAGTTTGAGCTCTTTATCCATATTTCCAATGGTGGAGGAGAGCTTTTGTTGCAGATTATTTACCTTCTCATTGATCTTGAAGGCCTCACCAATGAAATTCAACCCTACAACAAGCATGTCATCCACCATGGCCTCCATATCCCTCCCATAGATGGAGTACCTGTGTATGTCCTTGATGCTTTGAACTTCATCTTGACTGAGGATCACAGGTGGTGGAAGAGCAGTCAGGGGCGTGGGATCTAAAACTTTATCTTTAGATAACAGCGACTTAATGAAACTTGAAAGCACTTGAGCCTGCTCCTCCAGCTGCTCTATAGTTTGCTGCCCTTTTTCCACCCTCCCAATGACCCTGGTGACTATTTCTTGAAGGTTGTGTATTTCACCTTCAGGGGTAGACTCTCCCATTGAGATCCTTGAAAGTTCTAGATCAAAAGCCTGCAAATCCTGTTCTGGTTTATCAACCTTGGGCTTAGCTATCTCTAGGAATTGCTGACCTTGGGCATCAGATACTATTCTTGAAGTGGTCCTGGCTTTCTTGGTAGGAGCAGAAGGAGTAGTGCCCAACAAGGCTGCCACAACATCAAAGTTGGGTCCTGAGATACGAGAAGAGGACTTCCTCTTCCTACTATCAACAAAAGGTTGCACCCATGTAAAATAGGAGGAAGAAGAAGGGGGGCAAGAGGACCAAGAGCAAGGGAACTCATGGCACTCAAAGTATGTACTATTGTTGCTTCCGGTTGAGATGTGAGTGGGGTAGCTAAGCCTTCTGCAGAACAGAGGATTCAATGGTGCTCGGAGGCTCAGTTCTTTGAACTTTGTTCTCTGTATCCATTGGGGTTCCTAAAGCATCTGCAGGAATTGGTGTTTCATTATCTTCACTCTCACTGAGAAAAATGATGTTATTTGGCCCAAAGGTTAGTTCTTAATGCTTGGGTAGAGGATCTTCTTCAATGGGATCTTTCTTAACCTCCTTCACCTTCTTTTGATAGACTTGAGTAGAGGAGGAAGGAGTGGAGGATGCAGGTTCTTTACTTAATGAGGCAGGAGGAGTCTGTACAGGAACCTCTGAACTAGGTGTTTGTGCCTCCTTCTTCGGTGTCAAGTGACTTTGTAAGAGGATTCTCCGTGTTCTTCCTTAGCTCAAAAATCTTTCTATCCACCCGAATTTGGTTCTTACTAGGACAGGACCTAGGATCTCGACCAAATCATCTTTTTATTTCTTAAACTGATCCATGTCATCTATAGGAGTATGCTTGATTATGGTTTCATACTCATATGATAACGAAGTTTGTGTTCTCATCCTGCATCCCTTGAGGGATTTGATACAATTTAAGCTCTTGTATTAGCTGAAGGGGAAACCTGCCATAATGTCTCCTCCTTGCCTCAAAATCATCTGCATAGTCAGCCCAATAATCTTCAGTGTCTGCCCTATGATGGTAATTGATTATGAGATTCTGTTTAATAAACTTCTTCAAATTGAAGCAGGTTTTGGGCCTGAAGAAATGGAAAGTGATGGAAGTTAGGGCTCTTTCTATGTTTTGGGCATCCAGAGCCGTCTTGCATGTGTAGTTCCCCAAAGATATGGGGAAGTGTAGACCAGTGATTTTCTTATCTCTACAAGTTCTATGCAATTTTTCTAATTTCCTGCATACCTCAATCAAGGCCATTTTGTCATTACAGAACATGGGGAGCTTGAGAGGGGTGCTCTCATAGCCTATCATCCTGATATAAGAGAATCTTCTGAATTGAATGAAGTAAGCTTTATACTTCACTATCAGGCTTATGGCTTCATCTGAGAATCTCCTGGTAGTGTCACTTTATAAAAGTCTTAAAATATACATGGTCAAAGCATCATTCACCCTTCTAAAATTGTGATTGCTGGTTTTTAGTGTGAACTGAGGGCAGTAATCATATATGGGATGATATTTCTGAGCATCAATGTAGGTGAAGCCAAACCATTGTCTGGAAGCTGCAAGGGTATACATCAAATAAGAATTCTGTAGAAATTCTTAGTATCCTACACGTTGGATAGCTGATTTGTCAAGTTCATACAGATAATCTCTACCCAATTGATGCTCGAGTACCCTCACACACAATGTTGATGAGCGGGAACATCCGTAAGTGAAACTTCGTTAGTAGAGGGCAAGCCCATGACCTCGTGCTAACAAGATTATCAAATCGACAAATCCTCATTAAAATCAGACCTAAACAAGGATTTGGATAAATGAGACACCCTTTCTTAGGGTTCTTAAGCCATGACTTTTCCACTGCGGCCTTGTATTTTTCAAGATATCTTGGTCAAAGAGTGCATGTGCTTGGTTTTTGGAAATCACAATAGCGTTGTCCATTTCTCGATTTTTAGGGCAGCAAAGAATGGTGGTAGTGTCAAGCTTAGCAATGAGCTTCTCATGTATATTTGTTAATTCATTCGTGTCGGGGTTGAAGTGAGCCCCGCATGCAAGTACCGTGTCTGCACATTGCACTGAGATGGGAAAACCAACAGCAAATGCCAAACCGCTATCATTAATCATTTGCGCCATTGGAGAAGGGTTCGGTCTGTCAACCTGGTCCAAAAATTGGTGAAGTCCAGTGTGAACTTCACTATCCCCGATATTGGGAATGGCAGACTCGAGTGGGGAAACTTGCTCCTAGCCTTGGAATTTAATCTTCATACTGAGAGTGTTTGGAAAGGAAAATTCACAGTTTGAATCCGAAATGAAAAAATGTAGGGGAAATGGGGATGCGAGCAAGGATTTCAATCACAAGAGTAATGAGCAAATGAAAATGAGAAGCAGTGTGTAAAAACGCAAGGGGGGCAGTCTATTAAATAACCGTTTAGGAGAGAGAAGGTCATAAATGCACTTTATATTCATATCCACCAACTTAAAAGCAAGCATCGGGAAGAGCAAGAAAAATTAGCCCATATGGCCTTTGGTATGTTTGGGACACCAAGAAAATATATTTTGGATGAAGTGGCCGATCGGCGAATAGGGAGACCAAGTGAACTTGGGACACATGGGACAAAAATTTCGACAGACCCGTAAATCACACAAATGACTCAAAAAATGTAGAATTTTCTTAACTTTATTACTTTACCTCTTACTAGAACATCACAAAAAGGTGTTAACTCAAAATTTTACAATTTTTACTTTCAAAAGAGGAGAAATTTTGAGAGGACAACGAGACTCACGAAGGTGGAGAGGTGGATCATCGAAACATTTTGAATATTTTTTCTTTTTGTGAAAAAGGAGCAAAGTTATAAATTTATCCGCAACCTGCAGGGATAGAGTGATGTCACATGTTTGAGTCAGCATTTGAAAATTCAAAGTGGGGAAGCAGGTTGGTAGAGCACTTTGGAGTTTTTAAGATCTATTTTCAAATGATGTAAAGGTATAAAAGTGAGTTGTGACTCTGATGGGGCCCACATCAAAAGTTAGAAGTGGAGAGGAGGGTCACCTGGAGCATTTTAAATTTTATTGGCCCACTTCAACTCAAATATTTTACACATGGAGGGCCTGCACTCATTTGAGGATTCACCTCTCGGTTTGACCTTTGGAGTGTCACCAAGGAGACATGTGGAGGTTTCGGCTGGCCTTGCCCATACTTAACCTTTTCTTCAAGTGGTCGGTGTAGCTTTGTCAGACCATGGACATATGGAGGTCTTGTGCTCATTTGAGAATCCACCTCTCGGTCCTACCTTTACAATTGTGCCAAGGAGACATGTGGAGGATTCCATTGGCTCCTCTCTATACTTAGACATTTCAAGCAACTTTCTAAGGCATGGGACACATGGAGGGCCCGCGCCTGTTTGGGGACCTACCCCTAAACTTTACTTTTGAAAGAGCGTCGAAGGGACATGTGGAGGTTTCCACTAGATCTTCCCATACTTATACTTTTTCAAGTGTCCGGTGTAACTTTGTTAGACCCTAGACATGTGGAAGGCCCATGTTTGTTTGAGATTCCTTGTGTCCGATTCATACCAAAAGCACCGATAATACACATGGAAGATTCCACTATCCCTGCCCATTCTTATAATTTTCAATGGCCGAGGAGACTTTCTCGGACCCTAGGCACGTGGCACCTTCCACTAGTCCTTAAACTCTTTCAACAACTTTGTCAGGCTAAGACACGTGGTGAGCCCACGCTTGTTTAGGGTCTTCATTTTTGGGCACCATATTAAACTGTGCTAAAGAGACATGTGGAGGATTTCATTGGCTCCTCTCCATACTAAGACTTTTTCAAAGACCAAGGCAATTTTCTTCATCCCAAGGCACGTGGAGAGCCTACGCTCGTTTGAGGTCCCCCCTCTAAACTTAATCTTTGAAGTTACGCCAAATAGATACGTGGAAGGTTCTCACGAGCTTTCCCATACTCGACTTTGTAACAGCTGGTGTAACTCTCTAGGGTTATGAATACGTGGAGGGCCCACACTCATTTAGGAACCTACCTTTGGACTTCACCTTTGTAGTTGCGCCAAGGAAACACATAGAGGATACCGCTGGCTGCTCTTTTCACTTGGCCGACTCGGACTCACAACGTAGGTATGTGGTATAATCAATGCAAGGACACTCATTTCTGAGAGGCATGAATGCAAGTATCCATGTGAGAGAACTCATTTCTCAAGGTGTATTCTCGAGGGTGAAAAGGATTGCTTGTCAAATCCAACCATATGGAGCCACCATGAATTATTAAAAAGGGGATTTCTTACATGATAGAATAAAAGAATGATTAGAAGGACTATCAAAAAGTTATGGCATGGCATCCCAGTCATGGTTGAGGGTCTGAGAAACATGATCAGTTCATGATTTGTCCACCTAGAAGCTTTGGGTGTAAATTTGTTAAACATCACTTTCTGGGAAAAACTTGTAACAAGCAAAGGATTCCTCAAATATTCTTCTTTTTGGGGGAAATTTGGGATGAGTGAGCAAGTGAAATTTATAAATGCAATGAGAATACTCTTGCAAATGGTCAGGGGTTAATTTTTACGAGAAAATTTGAGAAATCCCATCTTCCTGAGAGACCATATGAGAAACCTGTTAATCTCTTGTGTTTTAGATTTGATCATGTCAAGATGGTTGCAAGTGTATAGACATTGACAAGCTCTGAGATTGTTCAAGAAAATTCCCCCTACTGATAAATCTAATAGATCTCGAATTAATCTATGTTAATCTTGGGAAAAATTGTGTCTGATTTTATTTCAAAATGTCTTTCAAATAGTTTTTCTTGTCCTCTGTTGCAATCTTATGTTAAAATCCCTCTGAATCACACAATATCTCATCCCTGTGATAGTATAGTGGCATTTGCAATTTCATTATGAGAAGATCCTTCATCTTGTAATGAAATAAATAATTTAAAATCACTTTACTGTCATTTTGTTGATAAAGATTGTTTGTAATTCTATGAGTGTATCTTAGGCATGATGAACTAGGCATCTTTAATGTTTAATTGAGTCTTTAACTCGAGCCTTCGTGTTGAATTCTTGAAGAGTGTGTGAAATCATGTAGATCTGGGCCTCCATTGATGCACACCTTCTAGTTGAAGGAATATTTTGGCTATTCTAAAGATTTTTGTTGTTAACTTTTCTAATTTTTGTAAAGGTTCTCAAAGATCCATTGAAATCAACTTCATCTTACTTAATTCCCCACCAAAAATTTCAAATAACCATGAATCCTACCTGAAGTACCCCTGTTTGTGTTGTGTATCCACAAATGAACAAATTCTACTGCCAAAATATATAGAAGAAAGAAGGTTTTAAGTGTCTTTAGTAACCTGAACCTTGTTCAGAAAATATCTCCATTCTTTAGAAGTGACAACTTGTGAGAGTTAAATTTTGGTGTATTGATCATATTTTCTCAAGGTTCCCCTAAATTTTTTGTAAAAAAGGATCTCTTCATGTCCTTCACCAAAAGAGGTTACAAAACGGGTCCCCTCACCTTATTTGAAAGGCATGACCTAAATTAGTGAGGATAGATCAAATCCTTAATGAAGGTGTTATCCATTTCTCCAACATCTAATTCACAAAGAGTTGGTTGAATCCCCTCCCTGGCTACAAAATGACTTATCCCATGATTTTTCTATCTCTAAGTATCTTGTTAAATCTATGATGTTTCTCGATTCCAAGGAGAATCAATTTGGATACCAATAGGATTCATAAAATACTTTTTTGGGCAAATAGGAATCATAAAAGAAGAGTATGCTTTATAAATGCTCACAACTTTTAAATAGGTAAAAAATTGATTGACCATGTTTACATTGTCTTGTATCAAATGGGCAGATGTTTGTTCTCATATAGGAATCTTCCTATTCTCATATAGGAATAAAAAAGAGTTCTTAGGGAAGATAACAATCATAAAATAAGAGTATGGATTAGATATGCTCACAAATTTTAAATAGGTATTCAAATGACTAAGTATTGAGTAAGTATTGACAAGTGTGCACATGCCCACTCTCATAAAATCAAAATTGCTTATATGAGAATGTTTGTATGAAGGATGGGAATATGCCTATTATTTTTAATTTCAATCATAATAGAATTCCATTATTGTTCATGGAGATATGTGAATAAGATACAGATAACGTTTACTTTGTTTAGAGTGGGCACTTACCCAATCTCGGCCTTTGTAGGTGTTTCAAATCCAATGTGTCACTTCGTAATGATTACTCTTATTCCTACATACCAGAAAAAATAATGAACTGTATGCATGTCAGTTTAAAATAAGTGGCATGAATTATCAACTCGTAATCATGTTGAATTATTATAAAATGAATATTACAAAATGATTAACTATCCTTTATATCTACATAGTACATATTATCAATAAACAAGGTAATAATGCAATCTCTGTTGGAAAACAAATTTTTCTAACTAATTTTATAATCATATAGACAACTACAAATATTATTAGCAAGAAACAAAGGTCATTCATCATCACAATAATCAATATATAAAACAAGGTAATAGTAGCACCTAATAATGATTCAAACGTCAACATTAAATAAGATCATTTCACAGTCAATATTTTACATAAACAAAATTCATACATCATCACATGAATTAATAGAGATAAAATTTAATTTGTTTCGAATGGACAATTCCCCATTATCATAGCCTTTATATAGATCTCAAAATGATTGACTTCAATAATATAGATGAAATTTGATGAGAACTATTCTATCAACAAGTGATCCCAATGAACAAGAACTTAGCTTTGTAGAATATCTTCACTACTTCATTTTTTCGCCCTCCATTTTATGAATTATGATCTCCCCAGTGCTGCTCGATGTCAAACCCTCCTGGTCCAGGATCAGAGTGCAGATCCTGCTAACTCTGGAGGCCTGTCTCCCCGGACTCCCAAGGCTTGGAAGAAAATTGTGGAGGGGTCCTCCTCTACGTCCCCCTCGAGAAGTTGATGTTCATGTTTTCTCGATGGGGCCTTTCCCTCCACATCCCTTTGTGCATCATGAAGTCTCTCTATCGACTCCAAAGATATGTCCCTTATTAGAAAAATGATGGGTCCCAGACCCCCTCTCGAAGACATTAAAAAATGGGCCCGGCTGAAATGGAACCCTTGTGGTGCATTGGAAATAGCTGTGATGCCAAACGGTTTTGTCCTCTTCTCCTTCAGCATGAAAGAGGATTTTTCTTGAGCTCTTCTGGGTGGTCTGTGGTTCTTTGGTAGAAGAGGTTTCTATATCAGGAAATGGTCTCTTAGATTCAACCTAATAAGCAAAAGAATGACACAAGCTCCAATTTAGGTTCGTCTTCCAGAATTCCTGTAGAGCTATGGCACCCTGTGGTTATTGAAGGTATTTCTCTATCTATGGGTTCATTAATCGCAATAGACCAGGCCACTAAGGCCAAGACTAGATTCATCCATGCTCATTTTTGTGTTAATGCTGATGTAAGTAGCCCTCTCCCAAAATCGATTGATCTCCTATCGGATTTTGGAACCTGGTCTCAAAGCATTGAATATGAATATATCCCACAAGCATGTTCAATCTGCAAAATCATAGGCCACAGAGCCTCTAGATGTCCCACCAAGCCTCAGCCTAAACCCAAAACCCTAGCTACCTCTCCCAAAAAGAAAGGAAAATTTATCCCTAAGATCATTCCTGGAGAGACCCCGGTCATCCCCACTTCCAACCCCTTTTCCCTCCTGGAAGAAGGAGAGATCTCTACCGACTCCATCTTGGCCCCCTCTTGATCCCTCCCCCCCTTTCCTTGGCCTTTATTCCCGAGGAGGTCTCCCTGGCTTCCCCTTGCCCCAACCCCCTAGCGGCCCCCCTTTCGGTGGCTACTTTAGCCCCTCCCTCTCCACCTTCCTGCTTCCTCCTTCCAACATCCTCCTCTCCCTTCCCCCTTCCCGAGTTCAGCACAGAGCTTCCCCTTGCTAACCCCTCTTTCATCAGTTCTCCCTTCCTTCTCCCCTCTGATTCCCTACTCTCCCCATCCACTCAATCCTCGATGACAGCTTTTAATCCCCGTACGATGCCCAAAAGTTATAGGAAACCCGATCTGGCTTTGAGAAAGTGTGTGGTTGTATCCCAGGTAATGTTAAGTTGTAGCAAGAATCAGCCCTGAATGTGGCCCAAGGTACACAGAGCACCATCCCCATGGTTGTGGGGAACAAATCTAAATCCAAGAAATGAAGGTGATCTCTTGGAACATTAGAGGGCTGAACTCTCTGCAAAAATAGAGAGTCCTCAAGGATATGAAATTTAAACACTCTCCTGACATTATCATGCTTTAGGAAACCAAACTCAAAAAGGATGACCATCTCTTGAAAATTTGGTCAGCTGCTTCTTTTGCTTCTCATTTCAATGGGTAATTCGGAGGCCTATGCACTCTCTGGGACCCCAAACAATTCAAAGGTGACTACCTTCTACAGCACCCCAATTTTCTATGCACACTCTTCTAGGAAGTGGATTCTAATGCTGCCTGGATTGCAATCAATGTTTACGCCCCAAACCTAGAAGCTCAGCATGAAAGACTTTGGCAGGACATCTCTAATTTCATAAAGAATTGTGGAAATCTCCGGTGCTCATTATGGGAGATTTCAATTGTACTCTATACCCCTCTAAAAACAAGGAGGATCCCCACCTAACCCCAACAACATGGAAGCTTTGGCTGACTTTATAAGGGGGGAGACTCTTCTTGACATGGACCTTCATGGTACGTCCTTCACTTGGTCAAATCGCAGAGTTGGTAGAAATCACATACAAAGTAGATTGGACAGAGCTTTAGGATCCTTGGACTAGATCTCACTTTACCCTAATTTATTTCTCAGCTCCTTACCCCATGTGGCTTTGAACCACAACCCTTTAATCCTCTATGCCAATAATAAGTTGAACATAAAAAATCCTCCCTTCAGATTCGAGCTTGCTTGGCTGGAAAATAATCAACTGGACCCTCTCATCAAGAGCTGGTGGGATATCAAAGTTTAGGGATCCGAAATGTTTAAATTCTCTAGCAAACTTAAGGAAATAAAAAAATAGCTCAAGATCTGGAAGAACACGGTGTTCAGCAACATCAAAAAATCGTAAGCAAAGGTGACACAGGAAATTGCTAACATTTCTGCTCTGATGGAGGTTGAAGGAAGAATGGAACAACTCCATAATCAAGAAAGACACATTCTCAGCGACTTCCACAATACCCTAAGGGAAGAAGAGACCTATTGGAAGCAGAGATATCTGAGGCACTCTAGCTAGAGAAGGGAGACCACAACACCAAGTTCTTCCACATTACTACCTCTAAGCACAAAAGCAGGGACAAAATCAAGGAATTTCTTACTTCGGTAGGTAACACCTTAACCTCTGACACTGAGATTTCTAACGAATTAGTCTCCTTTTATTCTAATCTCCTTCAGGAAGAGGACCCTCCCAACGAGCAAGCTATGTCCAAGATGCTCCATCACATTCCCAAATTAATCTCGAGAGGACATGAATGGAAACTTAACGAAACCCTTCTCTATGGAGGAAATTCATAAAGTAGTTTTCACTATGAAAGGGGACAAGGCTCCTTGCCCGACGGCTTTCCTGCTACCTTTTTTCAAATCTTCTAGGAAATCATCAAGCAAGATCTTTACAAGGCAGTTATGGAATTCCAGTCCAACAATGACCTTCTAGAAAGAATGGAACACCACCTTCATAGCTCTTGCCCCCAAAGCTCTTGGTTCCAAATTGGTTTCCAACTTCAGGCCAATCAGCCTCTGCAACACCTCCTACAAAATCATAACCAAAATGTTAGCAGCCCATCTTAAGCCTCTGATGAATAACCTCATCATAGCGAATCAAAATGGTTTCATCAGTGGGTGCCTTATTCAAGGGGGTATCATCACCATTCATGAAGCCATCCACTTTACCCATCACTCAAAGTCTGTGGGGATGATCCTCAAATTAGACATGCAAAAATCATTTGACAAAGTTAGCTAGACATTTTGATCCAAGTTCTAAAAAGTTATGGGTTTGACAATAGATGGTGCAACTAGATTTTGTCTTGCATTGCGACCCCTTGCTTCTCAATTCTCATCAATGGTATCCCAACAAGATTTTTCAAAAGTAGCAGAGGCATTCATCAGGGGGATCCTTTATCTCCATTCCTATTCCTGTTAATGGCGGACTCCCAAAGCAGCCCTACCACCACTCACAACCAATTTGCAGATGACACCCTGCTTTTGAGTGTTGCTTTGGTGGTTGAAGCTTGTGCCCTGAAAGAAATTTTAGAAGACTATCAACATGCCTCTCAACAATTAATCAACTTCAACAAAAGTAGTATCTCCTTCCTAAACACCGTGGCTCAAACTCAAAGAAGGATTGCTGACATATTTGGTTGTAAAATTGTGGAATTTCCCTCCACCTATCTTGGCATCCCCTATTCAAAGGAAAACAAACCAAGAATTTGTGGAATCTTGTCATTGAGAGATACCAAAAAAATTGGCTGCTTGGAAAGGTGCTATTCTTAGTCAGCCGGAAAACTTCAACTAGTCAAAGCTACTCTGTAGAGTCTACCTATCTACTTCATGTCTCTTCTCAAAGCCTGCCTCAGTGATCATTGTTGTTGAGGGAATCAAAAAAAAATGTGGACAGGGGTTGAGGCCAAAAAATGGATTCACCTGGTCTCTTGGAATGAATTCTGTAAACTGACCAATCTGGGTGGGCTTGGTATAAGACAGATTGCTGATATGAATGTTGCTATGTTGGCTAAAATCAGCTAGGAAGTTGCTCAAGGTAATTCACACTAGGCTCAGCTGCTAAGATCTAAATACCTGATGCATGATGAATACTTCCTTCTCTCATCCCCTCCCCATGGTTTGGCCATCTGGAACTCGGTTACTAGCTCTCTTCCTCTTCTCCATTCTGGGACCAAGTGGAGATTGGGAAATGGCAGATCTATTGACTTCTGGTCAGACTTTGGTGGATTGGGGATAAACCTCTGAGTCTCAACTCTATTTGGGAACCTATCAAAAGGAACCTCATCAATAGGCATGGTAGGAAAGTGTCTGGTTACTGGAGTATTCAGAACTCTATCCCCTCTTGGCATATTCTGGATTGGATGGACATCAATGAAATTCAAATTCAGCTTTTGTTTCAGTTGATATCTTCCCTTTCCTCCCTCTATATTCCATTCTCCTCCCCTGCTGATGAATGTATCTAGCCCCTTTCCCCCTCTGGTGCCTTCACTATCAAAGTGCCTATTACTCTAAGCCCCAGACCACTGCTGGCCCTCCCCTCTTTAAAATTTGGCCCAAAGAGTCTATTCCTGAAATTCGCTTCTTTTACGGCTCTCCTTTAAGAACATTTTCCTCTCGGGTGAGAACTTAAAGAGGAGAGGATTCTCACTTCCCACTCGATGTGTTCTTTGTTGGAAAGCCTTGGAATCCTCCTCTCATCTCCTTCTACACTGCCCCTTTGCCCAAGCTATCTGGAGTGGGCTTTTGTCATGTTTTAGAGTTGTCTGGACCTTCCCAAGTTCTATTCATGACACCCTCTTACAATGGTACTCCCCCTTCACTCACTCGGCCCTCTCCCTAGCTTGGAAACTCATACTCCCACATGACCTTTGGGGTATCTAGAAAGAGAGGAATAGGAGAATTTTCAGAGATCAATGTTGGGATCCAGAGAGGGTGACCAGTCATATAGCTATTCTCTTCCAGGATAATCTCAATAGTTGCTTATGGAAAAAATATTAGTAGAAAATTCAGCTATGTAATCACAAGGACTGGTGTCAGCAGATGATGATCCTTCCCACAACCAAATCCTCTTCCCAAGTTTGTTTGAATATTAAGTAGCTCCCTCCTCCTCTAGGTTGGTTGAAACTTAATATGGATGGTGCTTCTAAGGGTAACCCTGGAAATTTCGGGGGAGGGCGATCCTCCGAAATTTAGATGGTTCCCCTAAAGCTGTTATTGCAGTCAATTTTAACCTGGGTACCAATCACCATGTTGAAGCCTTAGCAATCTTAAAAGGGCTGGAGATGAGTCTTAAACTTGGCAATGATCCCCTAATAGTGGAAAGTGACTCTCTCAATATTATAACTCTCCTCAACTTAGATGACCCAGGTCAATGGACTATTAAAAACATTATTGCTGACATCTGGATCCTCCAAAGAAATTTTCAGCAACTCAAGTTTCAACACACTCTTAGGGAAGGAAACAAGGTGGCGGATTGTTTGGCTAACATTGGTGTCCTCCTTGACTCTCAACAAACTTGGTTAGAGAATTTCCCTGCCAATCTCCTTCAAATTACCCATAATGATTACTCACTATCTAGCTAATGCATGGGGATGGGAGTCTGATTCCTATGTCAGTAATTCCGGAAAAAGGCACTCCATTCTCACTTTTGACATAGTAATGATTTCCATATTAATTTGAAGTATTGCTCCACGGAGCAAAGCATGTGTGACGAGTATTACTACACTCGTGTGGATCCAGGTCCGGGATTCACCATTCCGCATCATAATTACTCTCATCTCAGAAGGACGGATGATGTGGAAGGCTCCCACAGTTATGGTGAGCTTATTAAAGCTGAGTCACAGATTGTCACCTCGAACCACATCCATGATTTTCTGAAAATGGGAGGGCAGCTCAAGCGCATTGAACCCGCTTCATGCACAGGGTTGCAGGAGGACCAGGACGTGTGGAGCATCCTTAGCGACAATGGCATCATGACATTCCTCAAAAGGATGTCAGGTTACTCGGTGATGGTTTTGTATGGTGCTCTGCCACCTGGTCATGTGGCAGAGTTCAGATAGGAAACACCCGCTTCACTATCTCCACAAATGCCATTGCTTCTGTCACCGACCTTCCTTCCTTGAGGGCAGTATATTTCAAGAATCCTCTATAGACGGAGCTCCAAGACTTCATCACCAAAGGGGAGAAGCCAACAAAGTACCTCTCGGGCTATATACAGAATCCCTCCTTCCTCCCTGGGATAGAGTCATCGAGGTGATCATGAGGTACTTCACCATCGATGGCCATTACAGGTTAGTCTATGGTCCCCATTTCTTCATCCTCTCACACTTTCATTGGGGAAAAAGATCAACCTGGTTGCTTTCCTTTTCCAATCACTTGAGCATTCCATCAACCTGGCTAGGGAGGGTGAAGGGCCCATTCTGCATCAGGGCCTCCTCTACCTCCTATTCAAATTTGCCGCTTCCCCTACTAAATTGAGTCTTTTTCCTCCCAAGCACGGTGGCCCCACTTTGTACACCCACCTCCTCCCCCATTCCATCCCCCACTTCCCACCCTCCTCTGATCGTTGTCGCCATCAAAAATCTCCTCCAAATCGACTACGATGTCAAAATCTTGGCGGGTTTTGTTCCCCCTACCTCCCTATTTATCTACCCTCCCCGAGTCTGGGCTGTTTCATTGCTCCTATTTATTTGGTGGTGCTCGTTGCTTCCTCTCAGGCCTCCAGCTTAGAGCTCCGCATCTCGGACGCCCTGCTGGGGCTTGCTCAGTTGTATCCTGATTCTCCTGATTCTGTCCCGATTGGCCTGGAGGTGGAGCTCAAGGAGGAGGGTCTTAACTTCCAGCTGGATGTCGGTAACACTATCATGGAGGATCATGACACCAACCCCCAGGATGCTCAAATGGATGCCATCCCAAACTGTATTGAATTTGTTTACGGTAACATAGAGAAGGCCAATATTGATTCTCGCTATCGACACTAAGAACCAAATGGAAGGTGACATGTGGAGTTGGTGACTTCCATCCTGGCCAAGCTGAAACGCTCTTTCTCAGTTCTCAAAGCTTGGGAGAACTTCACCAAAAACACCAAGAAGGCCATTACCAAAGATTGCCTGAGTTGTTAATGCTTGCGGACCAACTTGCTGATGAATCAGGGTCTATCCAAGCCAAGAATATTGTAATTGAGCTTAAGAAGCTCATCGATGTTGTTTTTCTGCTTCAGGCTTTGCTCTTTTGCCTATTTTTTGGAAATTTTCTCAGGTTTTTTCTCTCTATGTAAGCGTGATAGTTTAATCTAGCCATTGGGCTCTTTGTATAAGGTTGTGGGACCTTCTAAAACCCTCATTTTACCCTCTTTCCAAAAAAATATAGATGAAATTTAATTTTCTATTATTCTGCTATGATTCCTATGTGAGAATGGGCATATAGAATGGGCATATGACCATTCTCATATAGGGATCACAGAAGTAAACTTGATCTATTTTTGTTATATGATTCTTATATGTCAATGGGAAACTTACCATTCTAAAACAAATTAAATTTTATCTATATTCTTCATATATGATTCCTATATGACAATGGGCATCTGCCCCTTCTTTATCTCATAATAATTCAAAAAGAATAGTTAGAATAATTCATGCCTGAAATTGTCTTCAAATATTGTGCTTCACAAGCTGAAACAGTCTTATAAAATAGAGGGAGCCCAAAGTGGAAACTTAAAGGGTAAACAAAAATTTAGCAGAGAGATCATAAAATGTCTCAGATATATTCTTCAAATCTTCTAATTCAGAGCATGAAATGGTTTAATGAAATGTGGGAAGCTCAAAGTGGAAGGAAAAATTAAAAAATTTGAAACTCGATGAAAAATAAAGAAGAAAGGATGAATAAGAAAGAGATAGCTTCACCGACCACGATTAACCTTACAATTCCCAATATCTCTACCATCATCAAAAACAAGAACTTTTTCCATTCTCTCTACCATGTCATGAAAGATTAAGTTCCATTAATTTATCTAATTTCCCTCCAATGGGTGCTTGAATACGTGTTTGACAATCCATTACATTCAATTAATAAAAGGTGGTAAAAAAATTATTTGCAAATTAATGGTCTCACTTTTCCATAAACAAAAACAAATGTAAATATTAAACAATATCATAGCCATGTTTGAGGTTTTTTTTATGGATAGATGATTTTCACCGGAGCTTTGAACCGGGGAGTTCATGGGTTCCCTCCATTACAAAACATTGTATAAAATATCGAGAAGCATGAAAGCCTATAAGATAGAAATAAGTTTAAGATATGTAGGAGTATTATTATTCTAATAATTTGGAAACTTTAGCATTTACATTGACCTCGTGAGCTTCAGGTGTAGGATGAACCTTCATTCTGGAGCTACTACGATGTTCTTGAGAGCTAGCCTTAGCTTTAGGGGTAGCATGAACCTTCACTCTAGAGTCATTGTGATGTTCTTTGACAGCTAGATTAGTGTAGCCATTATCATATAAGTATATGAATCCATCCCACCCCTCCTGAGTTTGAAAATTTGAGCTAGAACAGGGCCAATTGGAAATGATAAATCTTCCAATTCTAGGGGGAAATTTTTGCAAGACCTTCCTTGAGTTTTTCAATTCGAGTTGGCTCATGGAGAATTATGGCAGAGTCTAGGAAGGATAAGTAGGAAGGACCTTCCTCCTTCAATCAATATTTTTATCAATCTGAAACAACAAAATTGAAAAAAGTCTGATACCTCATTTCCAATTCTTTAACATAGACCCGAGAAAAAAATCCCCATCAACTATGATTGAAATTTTTGAAATAGTTGTGGGAAAAATGAAATTTTCCACCATTTCCACAAGACCAACCATATTTCTTGGCTGAATAAAATGCCCAAAGAATCTACGGGACCTCATCCTTGAATCCTCCAAGGATCAACAGGTGGGTGACAAAAAGGAAGCGACCTCGGCATTGACGTGAGCTTGACCATAGCCTTGCATGTAATCCTCCCCAATAATACTTTCTATGGATTTCTCCACCGAGTCAGAATCAATCCGGAAGATTTTTCAAATCCTGGCAGAGGAGATAGTGTCAAATAATGCCATTTCCCTCAATTCCTCGTAAGTAAAGATCCTTGGTAGTGGAGGGATTGTGATGGCGATCTTGAGAATCAACAAAAAACCTAGCGCAAAGAATCAAAAAAATTAATTGATACTAATTTATACTAGAGAGAGGGAGATATGCAATCATGGATAATTAGTAAACTTGTTTCAAATTTTAATAGTATTAGATTATTAATGACATGTCATATATGTTATGAATATTATTATTTACTTTACTATTATGATTGGATATAAGATTTATGAATATATTTAAATGTTTATTATGTTATGCACCTTCTCCATATATTTAAATTTTTATCTTGTATTGAATGGGCATATGCCCATTCTCATATAAGAATCATAGAAGAAAAATAGAGGTAATATTTAATTTGTTTTAGAATGGACAGTTGCCCATTCCCCCATCCTTTGTAGTGATATTAAAATGATTAAGTTCAATATTGCTTCAATGAGGTAGAATGGTTAGAATAGGTATATGCCCATTCTCATACAAATAAAGAGTTTTATTATTGTGATGAGAATGGGCATATGCAATTTCTCATATAAACAAATATTTTTATCATTGTGATGAGAATGGGCATATGCCCATTCTCATAAACTCAATATAGAAAGAAAGAAAAATTCTCCTACATGAAACATAAAGAATGAATGACAATTACATCCTTTTATGAGAATGTTTAAAATGGATAGATTCCCATTCTCATAGTCGGGAATATTGGAAGTATGAGGAATTATTGTAAAAGTAATATATGTTATGTTAATATGATGAAGATATTTGGATGACATGGTTAGCAATCAAGTTTCTAATTAACTTCTATTTAACCTCTATTTATTAATTTCTCATCTTATAAATTCAACCTAAATTCTTCTTCTATGATTCCTATAAGAGACTAGGCATCTTCCCATTCAAGATAAATTTTTTTGTATGAGAAGGATTATACCCATTCTTATCATTACAATACAAGCAATACTAAACTTGATCATTACTATGGGAAAAGTAATAGGATATAAGAGTGAAAAGGAATTTTCAATCTAATACAAGAAATATTTAACTTAATCAATTTAAAAACTATATGAAGGCTGTGAGAGTGGGAAACTTGCCATTCTAAAACGAATTAGATTTTATCTATTTTCTTATTTTATGATTCCTATATGGTATTGGGAAGTTTTCATTTGATACAAGATTGAACATAATCATTTTAATACCTATGAAGGTTGAGATTATGGGGAATTTCCCATTCAAAAACAAAATAAATTTGATCTACTTTTCTTATATGATTCCTATTTTATAAAGGGAAACTACCCATTCAATACAATAAATAAATGCTTGTTTGTATGTAAATTGGAAAAGGCTCCTTCTAAACATTCTAATACAAGAAATATTAGACTTAAAAATTTTAATACCTTTATATGAATGGATACCTAACCATTCAATGGAAGATAAAATAGTTTATATGATAATGGACGTACACCAATTCTAATCATTGTAATACAAACAATATTGAACTTATTATTTTTAATAACTATATGAATGTTGTGAGAATGGGTAACTGTGAATTATAAAACAAGATGGATTTTATATTTTTTCTTATTTTCATGATTTCAATTATGATACTAAGCATTTTATCATCAAATAAAACATTGAAATTAATAATTTTAATTCATATATGAAAAATATTAAGCTGAATATTTCTTAGCTTGGCAAGTGAGCTCGCTTGCTTAGCCCAAAGAAGTCAACTAGCCAACCCACCTTAACAATTCAACTCGCCTACCCATCTCGGTAGGTCATCCAACCAGCCCAGCTCGAAAGTCAGCTCACACACCCATATCGCCACTCAACCTCACCCACTTAGCTCAAGCATGTCATCTCACCCGACTCATCTCATCCGGCCAGCTCATTGCTTCGCCGAGCTAGACTCGCCATCTTGAATGGCCATCTATCGATGTTCAAGTAGTTGTTTTGGGCAACTCATATATATTTGTAGCATCTCTCCACCCATTCAAAGCGGTATGGGAGGGTGTGGTGTTTATCCTACTTCTTCGGGTTTCATGTCCTTTCCTTGTTACCTTGGCTTTTCTTGGATTATGACACTGGATTTTGTGTCCTTGCCTTGTTGCATTGGTTTTGCTCTTGGATCATGGCACACCTATTTGTAAGCGGTTGATCAAATTATGTTTGGTGTTTTTTTTTCACTTTCGACATCACTCTGTTGATCTATTTGTATGGAGCTATTTTGGTGAAACCCAGGTGTCGATTTTTTTACTTTTGTGATCGAGCGGTGGATTCGGACCACAATGCACACTAAACTTCTTCACATTGTACAAGTTTTTTTAGCTGAGCTTCTTGGGATTCCTTAGAGAGATTCTTTACTCTCTTTACTTTTTTGTTACTGGTTTTGGGTACCTTGCGGTGTCCCTTTTTCCAATTATTGTACATGAGTACCTCATCGGCCTAGCCTCCGAGACTCATACTTGTGGACATGCCACTTCTATTTTGGCCCCTATATTCACTTGAGGGGGGGTGTTAGAGTAGGTATTTACCTTATCTCATGTTCACCTAGGTACTTTATTTACCTTTATTGTATTTATCCTCACCCACTTATGTGTGTGGAAATTTCTTTTATCTTATTTAGATATTAGGAGATATTATCTATTTGTTAGGTATAGTTATTTCTTTGATCTATGGTATTGACTAGTTCTTTCCTTGATCTATGGTATTGACTAAATCTTTGATGTCTAGTTCTCTCCTAAATCTATGGTCTTGACTAGTTCTTTGATGACTATTTATTTCCTTTATTCATGGCTTGATCTACGACCTTGACCGGGTTCTTAGTTTGTTATCCCTTGCCTATTTAAGCAAGGCCCATTCTCAATGTATTGCATTGAGTTCCATAATGATATATGATATTGCTACTCATTTGTTTGCAAAGGTTTTATGTAAATTTATTCTTGTGAATTTCTTTCATCTTATTGATCGTGGTGTTTGATTAGCATATGTGTTCTTGGCTTGAGTACGATTTGGTTATCGTTACTTTAATCTAGTGAGACCCATAGAATGGAGCATTCGAGAACTGAATGCAATGGTATGCTTCTTAAAAAATCCATGCAGCTGAGTAGAAGTAAGATACACAACATGTGGTATTGTAATAGGCACAGATGTGGAAGAGCATGTAGTAAAAAGCCTCACAGGTTTAGAAGCATCAAAAGTAGGTTCGGCTCAAAGACTGCAGATCAATGTCAGTGGGTACAAGAGTAACAATTGCAAGTGGACTAGGAGCATGGATATGGTTGTCCACAATATGATGGTGATGTTATAGGCTAACAAGTTTGTTCTCGCAGTGAGTGTATTATTGTATCCTTATCATGAATGAGTGATTTTAGAAGTAAATTTTTCTTCTTGAGTGATCTATTTTCTTCCATAAATTTTACAATATCCTCTTGAAGTGCACATACTTCGAGAAAATCATATCATTCTTAGAATCCATAATAGGTACAAACCGTAACTCCCAAAAATTAGGACATCGGGCTTAGGTGATATTGCATCGACAATTGATGACAACACTCCTCCATATTTGACACTTTATAGTTATAGTGAAAGTCTCAAAATAAATAACTCCAATGGAAATAGCACAAAAAAACAAGTACTTTTGCAAAAACGGCACTAAAACCGCGTTCTTGATCAAAAGATACAAGATTTTTAATATTTTACTCATTATTTATTTTAGTTACCACTAAAACAAAATAAATTGTTGTTGCCTTCACCACACAATTAAAATTAAATGGGGCTGAAGTTAAGCACCTAGTAGTAGGAATCACAAGCTTTAATCCCTCATATGACCATACCATATGACCAAGGTCTAAGGATTTTAATGGGTGGTAGATAGTGAACTTTGTTCACCAAAAATAGCAACTTTGTGGATTTTCCCGAAAGAGTAAAAAACATGCATAGCATCCATGGTTCTACACCCAATCTGAAAACGATCTTCCGTATAAGAAAAAAACCCAATGTAGATCTCGTGAAATCCAAATAACCAAAATAATTTTTTGCTTCGTTTCTTAATTGTGTGGCATGAATCCCGAGGTGAACCTATATATTTCACTTTGTAACCACAAAAACGAATGCCTCCGTAAATGGTCGATCTTACAGTTGATCTTAGGGTTTTTCCTGCTTTCGGATCCAATGGAAGCGTCTGTTTTGCATAAAATGCACGCAGCAAAAAATACGACCAAATCTCAAATATATGAATATATGAATTTATTTGCAAAATAAAACTTATAGACGGATGCCAACAACAATTTCCAGCTCGATACAATGAAAGGAATGATAACCGAATCGTACCAATATAAGAACATAGATGCTAATCAAACACCATGATCAATAAGACGAAATCAATTTGCAAGAATAACTTTACATAAAACCTTTGCAAACAAATGAGCAGCAATATCATATATTATTATGGAACTCAATGCAATACATTGAGAATGGGCCTTTCTTAAATAGGTAAGGAATAAAAATTTAAGAACCAAATCAAGGTCATAGATTGAGCCATAAATCAAGGAAATAACTAGTCATCAAAGAACTATTCAAGACCATAGATTTAGGAGAGAACTAGACATCAAGGATCTATTCAATACCATAGATCAAGGAAAGAACTAGTCAAAACCATAGATCAAAGAAGGAACTATACCTAACAACCAGAGAATATCTCCTAATATCTAAATAAGATAAAAGAAATATCCACACACATAAGTGGGTGAGGATAAATACAATAAAGGTAAATAAAGTACCTAGGTGAACATGAACTAAGGTAAATACCTACTCTAGCATCTTGTGATTTAAAGGAACATGGATGTGATTTACAAGGAACTCATTTCAAAAATTCATGTTATGTAATGAATTGATTTATACATTCATTACAACCACAAAATTATATGGTATTTTCCTAAATCTATGTGCATAAGTCTAGATAACTTATTGTTTAATTGTTCTAAAACTTTATAAAATGCAAACCTTTATGAAGTGTAAATACTAAATTATATGCCTAGAATCCCCTAATTCTTGAATGAAAAACTATAGTATTTAGAGTGCCAAGATATATTATTTAATGATCTTAACAAGAGTGTATAGAAATGCTCCATGACTTGACCTACTGTCTGCCAAGATATAGATTTTCAAAAGAGGTTAAAATCCCTCATTAATGAATTATAGAAGAAGAATAAATATAATGTTGATACACATAAAAATATTTAGGAACATGCTTATACCATGAGTGTGAACTAGAATGGGCATATGTCCATTATCATAGACTCAATAGTTTCTTCTTATTTCGCACAACATGTACACATATCACATTGTTTTAATGTGAAAAAGGTATAAAATGTCTCATATAGGAATCATAGAAAAATAATTTAGATAAAGAAGATACACATAAAAATAATTAGGAACATAGTTGTACTAAAAGTGTGTTGAGAATGGGCATATTCCCATTCTCATAAACTCAATATATAATTAGGAACATACTTGCATGGAATAGTGTAAAAATGGAATCGATATTACAATAAATAAATTACAATAATAAACCAATAATCAAACTAGATAAAAACCAATAATGGAAATTTAGGAATCCAATTTCAACAATTATAAAACCAGAAATGATAATACTATAAATCTATATTCTTAGTAAAATGTCCATATTTAACGAAATTATGGTTTATTATATTAAAGACAAGAAAAATAATACTATTATTAGTTACTCCTATTGTGATAAATATTTTTACTAGATTTATTTCAGCTATTACATTTAATAACAAACTTTTATCTTTATGTAGGCATGTTCAATTTGTAAATTTGTGGTGTTTTTATTGCACCTGAAAAAACTAGCATATTATGTATTTCAAAATGACACCTATATTGCTGCAATATTTTCAAACATAATATTATTGTAGATCACTCTATGTTTTTCCAAATAATTATATATTTGATGCATCATTTTATTTTTTATTTTTTATTCTATTTAAATTTTAAAATCGCTATTTAAAATTTTTACAACATTTAAGTTGGGTACTTATAGTATATACATATTTCATGCATTCAAAATCATTACATAGGGGAATTCTATTTTTTAGCATTATGTGGATATCGGCCTACCATTTGTGCATAATTTATAAATTAAGTATTGGTACATTATACTTTCTAGAAAAAAATTAAAGTGGTTATTCTTAGCAATATAAAGCACTTAATCTTATGCAAAAAATTATAGAAATTTTTAAAACAATCACACAACTAGTACATCTCCCAACCCTAAAGGCATGAACTTGAAACTTTATCTTGTTAAAAAAATTACAATTAACAAGGTTTATATAATATAGGTGAACATAATTATTCGCTACTTTATACATGATTAAGGCACCTAGAAACATTAAAATATAATACATCGTGTGAATCTCCAAGAACGAAAAACATGATAAAAGGACTAGAACATATGATCCCAAACTATAGTCCAACAATGATCAATAGAAGGAAAAATAGAAAAACATGGAGGGGAAAACATCCCAAATGATATAGTCCACAAACAAGAAAACAAAATCTCCAAAATCTAAGGGAATTATTAGTCTTCAAACATTTGTACTCCTCTGGTTGATTCTCTTCCTGTTGTTTCGTCCGATCATCCTACTCACTCGTGATAGGGATATCGTATTTAACCTATTCTTCCTCATCTAAAATATTGAGGTGGATATTATAATTGTGAACTTTGTGTCCCTACTCTAGCTTGACCACACACCCCTGAACTCTAAACAAAACTTTTAATCTCTACCATATCCACCCCGATAGATTTTTGGGTGATGCACATTTTATTAGAGGCATCGATGCAATGCATGACATTATTTCCCATATCTCTGTTACAACTTCACCCAATTCCTCCATATCTCTTTCCACATAACTCACCTTGAGAAATATTTTATCAAAAGCCACATTATAACCCATATATGTTCTCTCTTTCCCTTTAGATTACTCCCCTTTCATATCAATTAGATAACTTTGTAGCTAAGGTACCAAGAGTTCCCTTCCCTTGAGATGCCATACTCTTCAGGTCATCAAGAGTATAATTTTTATATGAATCCCTAGATTTTGGATCTAAATCCTTTTCCACCACCGGTTTACCATTCTTAAAAAGAAAAAGAATTAGACTATGGAGTATCAGGGTATCAATCTTTCCCTGTTGAAAATCATTCACTAACACAAAGAGTGGCATAAATAAGAAATAAGGAAGGTTCATATCAATCTTATGCCTAAACATATTAATCATAGTAAGATAGTGAGAAAATATATTTCTATAATTCACTTCAAGAGTAATGTACCTCATAATGTTGAGGCGGACTACATTCCAAATATCAAGGATTCAAAATCTAGTTATACCATCTACCAAAGCGGGTAAACCATTTCTTTAACGTGGAGGAAAGTCTCAATTTCATGTTTTCATCTCATGCGGTCTTCGAATATCTTTAATCACTCTATCTCTATTCTAGTATCTTGTGTTATTGAATCCCTAGAAACCTCAATGTCCATTCCACGAATGACCATGTTTCCATTGTTCCATACCCGACCAAACTCTAATGCATGATAAGGATCAAACCCATGATTTTTGAGATGAAATTCCTAAACCCCCCAATTTTAAGAATACGCCACAAGGAGGGGTTTTCCTTCAAGGCACCATAGATCGTGGGCTCGGTTCTCGAAAGGACCACCTCCCATGGTTTTAGTTTACTGAGATTGAAAATTGAAGAAACAATGGCCAAAATGAATCATAAGAGAAAAATTAATACAAATTCCACCATATATCCTACATGTGTGAAGGGTCTTGTTAACCATAAGAACAAGGATGACATCCCATGGAGGTAAAAGAACCACCTGCACATCATTACTTAATGTTATTAATGAGATTAATATCATTCGTGATATCATCTCCCCTCTCAAAAACTTTAAAATTACTGCCTTTAGACCCCAAATTGGCAATATGATCCACACATTTATTACCATTTAGAGGGCTACGAATAATTACATTTATCGAAATATTTCAAAAAATTTATTTAGTATCTTTAAGGATATTAATTAAGGTCCAATTTTTAATTGTATCCTTTCTCACATTCTCAAGGGTTAAAATCTTGTTTTGAACAACTAACCAAAAAATATGTTGACATTGGGGAGTAAATCCTTAATCCAATTTTCCTCTATAATTCCTTTGCAATAAAACATATGTTCGGACAATGAATATGTTTGGTCCAATAAATGATATGTCAGGTGTTATAATTAATAATTATAGTCGTTGATCTCCATCAACACATGTAGGAAAAGCATTTTTATGAAACAATTTAATCTACGATGTTTCAAAGACATCAAACTATTTTAGAAAAATGTTCAATATTTTTCATTCAAAGAACAACATATTATAAGTAAAACATAAAAGGTATTTTGTATGCATTTCTCATTGGATGTGTCACATGTATGTATTAATTTGGTAGTAAGGTATTCAAAAAAAAAAACTAGGCTTCGGGTGAGGTTTACACTTTCTTAGAGGATAATGAAAAAATATGCTACATGGAGGATGAAATTTCTCACAAGTTGCTACCTAGTAGGTGTTATGAGGTTTTCTTCCATTTAATGAAGTACATTACATTGGATGGAAAGTTCAAGAAGCTTCATACACAACATTTTATGTTGCTTAACCATTTATAAAAGGAAAAAATTGAATATCATGTTTTATCTCTACAAGTCCCTTCCAAGTGTTAGTTAAGGATTTTAAAGATGGTAAAATAGTGGCTCCCATCCACCAGGGGCTTATTTTACTAATTATGAAGGTAGGTAACTCGGTTCCTCAAACCAAGTCTATTGGGTATAGGTTGGGTGAGGATTGGTAAGATTGTCTTAACTTAGATGATAGACTGAAACTTAACAAATTGAGATTATATATATATATATATATATATATATTTGGATGTTGTGATTGTGCTTCAAAATTTAGCTGGTCAGAATGTGGAGGATGTTTATATTGACAGCTTTTATGGAGGTAATACTTTGATAAATGTCCTTGTTAATAAAATTGATGCACTAGAATATATTGTGAACCAAGTTAAAGCTAAAAACAAGAATTTGATTAGGGGAGCTCATTACACTCATACTTGAGATGGTGGTACCTAGGTATAGGATCAATAATTTACAAGGTATGGTTTATGTAGATAAAGGGAAGAGGATGAAGCTTCTATAAGCGGTTCTAATGAGGAATAACAATTCGGCGGCCCGAAGGAAAGCGCAGAGCCAAGTTCAAGGACAAGGGGGAAATGTGTATAGGAGATCCTTAGCTACCTTTTGGTGACTGATCTTGTGTTTTTTTGTTCATAGTCTATTTTTCCCTAGTTTCTATTAGTTGGTTGTGTTTTTCTTCATTTTTCAGGATATATTTGATTCAATTCCTTTTTGACTCGAGATTTTTATAGATGTTTTTTTCATGAGAGCTTCAATGTAAAATATTGTGTACATGGTCCTTGGAGCCTTTTCCAAGTATTATCTATTTTTCAAAAGGGTATTTGGTAGTAATTAAACAAAATTCAAATAAATAGAATTTTTCCTCCAATATTTATAATTCAATTCCAGCTTAAGGCATGAAGACTTCAACTTGTTGAACTTGGGGAGTAAATCTTTAGTCCAATATTTCCTCCAAAAATCCTTTGCAAGACAACTTATGTTCTAAAAAAGAATATGTTTGGTCCAATAACTGATATGTCAGGTGTTATACTTAAGCATTATAGTCACTGATCTCCATCAATGCATGTAAGAAAAGCATTTTTGTGAAAACAATTGATCTAGGTCATTTAGAACACATCAAACTATTTTAGAAGTATGTTCAATATTTTTCATTCAAACAACAAAATATTATAAGTATAACATAAAAGGAATTTTATAGTAATTAACAAATATTTCAATCCTTCCAATAAGAATAACTTTTAACATCCATGAGGCTAGTCGCACTTATGTTTGAGTAGTAACAAATTTAAACAATAGGTTACAAATTTCACTTCAATCCGAAATGACTATACAATTTTTTTGTTATGTCGATTCGATCCTCCAACCAGTGAAAGTTCATCACAACATTAACACTGGAGATAATAATAGAAACTAAACTCAATACGTCTTTCTTTAGCTTGTTAAATGATAATGACTCTTTAGCTCGAAATATTATATTCTTCAAATACATTCGGTCACCAAGCTAGCGAGACGTTAAGCTCAAAATTTCATTCAATAACATGTTAAATAAAGTGATAAATAAGCTTGAAACAATATAAACAACCAACCATCGACTATACCTAGAATAAAATAGTATTGATTCAAGTCAATATATATACCCACACCAATCTGAAGTCACGTAAGGGTTCAATATAAGAAGAACTTTTAACATCCACGAGGCTATTTAAAAGATTAATATTGGGCCTATATTTATGATTTTCAAACAGGTGGAAGTTCATCACAAGATTAATACTGGGCCTACATTTATGCTTTTCCATGTCAACATGAAAAAGCATATTATTCTCGTCATGTACCCATAAGAGAATATAAACCCAATAAGCATACTATTCTTTTCATATACCTGTAATTATATCTACATTTAAGTTTATCTTGGTCTAAACTACACACACTTCTCTCGTGTTGAGAAATTCAGACCTCGGGATAGAGAGGACTCATGGGGATGAATTTTTTTCGAAACAACATTGTCCCCATCTCATTCTAGTCAAACATTTTTTTGTGAAATCAGCTCACCAAATCTCGCAAACAAATTCCCATCATAAGTGTTGTTTTTTCTCCTTGTAATATCTTTTTGCTTACCCTATTCATTTCCATGTGCACTATGAACAACCTTGGAGAACCTAAATGTAACAAATAGATGTGTTGATAAAGAAATTACAATACGATATTACATTTTGATTTTTTTTTGATATTACATATGATAATAAGAAATCATGTCTAAGCAATGTTAGTTAATTAAAATTTCTCCATTATGTTTACATATTCTTCCTTTATAATATATATTTCACCAAACCTTCAACCTCAACTAAATGTAGTAATTGTAAGAACATTAACTAATAAATTTTGCGGTTTCCTAAACATTAACTAAGACTAAATTTTTTTTTTTTTAGGTTATGTTGAGGTATAACCTATTTTAGGCGGGTGCAAGAGGATATGACATTTGTACATTTTATTAGAATTTATGAAATTCATATATAGTGTTCATGTGATGGACAAGATTAATTAATGACTATTACTAATTAGTACATATTTCAATTAGAAATATTGGAGACACGTGTTGAATATTGGAATGAAGGTGCTTGAAATGTCTATTTAAGAATCATCTATATCGGTCCTTTGGAAATCATTATCACAATATCCATGTTTACTATGGGTGGCACAATCAAATGCATTGATCCTTCTTCCTGTGAAGAGGTCAAGGAAGACCTGCTAGTATGAAATATTTTACATGATGGTGGTGTTACTTTATTTATGGAAATATTGTTTGGCCACTCTATCCAAGTGAGCGGTAGTGTCTTTGAAACTGGAAGAGAGGAAGAGTCAAAGTTATAAATACTAAATATCTTATTTCAACAGAGTCCATTTTGGCTGTGATGGGACTCCCCACTGAGGGAGACATTTATTTTAAACAGTCACTTCATTATTGTGTCCTAGTGAAAATTTGAGAATGTATCACTCGGAATATGAATGGGACTCACTTTCATAACCATGGGATAGGGTTGTTGAGAAATTGAAGAGGTACTTCATGTTGGAGCGAAGCTACAAATTGAGCTATGGACCTCATATTTTTCTTCTTGTGTATCTTCAACATGATCGAAGGTAAAATTTATTTCTTTTCTATTTCAATCACTTGAGAAGTCCCTTAAATTGGCTAGAGAAGAGGAAGGTCCCTTCCTCCACCAAGGCCTTTTGTATTTTCTCTTTAAAATGGAAGCTTCCCAAAAATAAATCTCGTTCTTCCCCTCGAATCCATGCAAGCAAGCGACATCATGTCCCCACTCTACTTCCAAAACCAGCTCCCCCTTTTCATCACAATCACCGCCGCCCTCGTCTCCCTTTCGAATCATATTTGGACAACATGATCATTATCCATATCAGTCTAGTGGTATCCCTCCATTCTTTAATTTTTGTCTCTTTTTCATATTCTCTCATGGATCTTAACCCCTCGGACCCTTCATGCACTCTCTAAGGTCTCTAAACCACTTTCAGACCTGACATCTACTTCCTCTCCACTTCTTATTGATGCTTCTCTGGTTTATCTTCTTGTCTCCTCAGACATTGTAATGGCTACAACCGACTCAACTCACTTGATCATGAAATCATGAGTGGCTGCCCCTATCTGTTTTGCATTGAAGTTAGCATAGACTCATAAATTCTTGATGTGTTGTGGGATCTCTCCTTGGTTTACCTTGTTTCTCCTGTGTCAGATAAAATGGGTTCCCCCACTATAGATTAAGAACACCATGAGCATTTAGATAAGATATCGCATTATCTACATAAGCTCATTTAAGATTATATTACACTCAGTATCTAATATCAAGGAATGGAAAATTCACGTGGACATGACGTGGATGAAAATCAATGAATACTTCCTAAAACACATTAAGTTAGTGGATATGTTGGTTGAAGGAATCCCTACTTTATTGATGTTAAGCATAAAGAAACTCCTCTCTTGAATATACATAAAATTTAATTTGGCTTTTTCCAATTTGGGATTTTTTGGTTTTTTGTTTTTTGCTACATATGGGATTGTTCTCTTCTTATTTGATTTTAATATCTCGGTCATGAGGGAATGTTTGTACAAGTATAAGGTTCATTTGGAAAAACCCAACTTTACTCTAATTCCAAATAGTTTTATGTTTTGGCATATCGTAGCTGCGGCTAAGCTCCTCATATCTTAATGTGTTTTCTTGCATACTTAAGATCACTATGCTCCAAATATTATGTCCCGGTATAAGCTAGCGGCTTCTCGGATCATAATATCCTACTTTATTTTGATAAAACTTGGTGACCACTAAGTTGCATAAATATATATGGTGTGGCATAACGTGTCATTGCCTAATATACAAATATAATTCTCTTACTAGTCGTACTAGCGAAAACTAATCTCGGAATATTATATTGTGGGATTAGCAACAAAAAAATGTATAAATATATTCCTCTATTTTTTAGATACTATAAAATATTTTAATTATGAATTATTAAACCCTATTGATTAAATCTCCAAATAAAATGTTGTGTAATAACCTAGCGGTTGCGTAGATAAAAATATCTTTATTTTGTTTGTTAAATGCTATTGTCTTTTGAGCTCAAAATAATATATTGTTTAAGTACCTAGTGGTCGTTAAGCTCAAACTATGTTGATTAAAATTTTCTAAATCCCAGTGACCATTAAGATCCTAATATTATGTTTTGGCATAACCCACCAGTAGCTAAGCTAATATTATCTTATTTCTTTTTTTTAAAGATAGTGAGCGCCAAGCTCCGGATATTATGTTGTGTCACAAGATAGCATATGCTAAGCTCAAAATATCATTAAGTAACTCGTTAAATATTGAAACCACTAAGCTCGAAATAATATATTAAAGAATTACCTATACTCTGCTTAGTTAGAAATATGTTAATTTAATTTGTTTAATCCTATCGATCGTAACCTCCATATATTATGTCATTGTTTTAATTAGCATCAGCTAAGTTCAAAATATATTTCTATCATTTGTTAACTTCTATAAAATATTATAACTATGAATTATTGATCCCTTGCAAATACAATCTCCAAATAATATGTTGTGGTAATAGCTAGTGGTTGTTAAGCTCAAAATATATTAAACTATGGATAGTCTCAAAATATTAAGTGGTGGTATAACCTAGCGGGAACTAAGCTCGAAATATCTTAATTCCAAATATTAAATTCATACAAAAAAATTCAACTAATTTATACTTGGTCTTGACTTCTACAAAGATCTCCAAAGTTAATTCTATTGATTAACTTAGAGGTCGCTAAGCTCAAAAAAACGTAATTTTATTTGTTAAAACTTAGTGAATTCTAAGTTTACAATATAATTTGTTAGGTTATGTTGAAGCATAACATAGAGGACATTGGACTGAAAATGTCTTTCTTTTGTTTGTTAAATACTAGTGACATTTTAGCTCGAAATATTATATTATTAAGTACCTATAGGTTGCTAAGCTCAATCTATGTTGATTCAAATTTTATAAATCGTAGTGACCTTTAAGATTTGAATATTACGTTTTGGCGTAACCTACCGACCACTAAACTTATAATTTATTACTTTCTTTTCTTGAAACCTAGAGACTGTTAAGATCCAAATATTAGGTTTTGGCATAACCTAGTGGCTACTACATTCAGAATATCTTAATTTGATTTATTTAATCCTAACCACTGATAGGATACAAACATTGTGTGGTGGCATAACCTAGTGGATGTTATGCATAAAATATATTAATTTAAAATCTTAAAATCAAATAATAAAGTCGACTAATTTATACAAATATTGATTTCTATACATTTCTCTAAAGTTAATGTGGTTGATTAACTTAGAGGTCAATAAGCTCAAAACAACTTACTTTAATTTGTCAAAGCCTAGCAACTTATAATATTTTAATAAAAATTGTAATATTATTCTGAGGCATAATATTTTTGGCAGCGACAAGAGGATATGGCATGTGTAACTTTAATGGGCATTTATGACGTCGATAGATTGAATTCATGTGATAAACGGGATAGATTAATGGTTATACGCACGTGAGATGTAATATGGCATCAAGAATTTAAGATTTTTAATGGGAAGCATGATATTTTTTATTAGGAAATACAATTGATGATCTTTGGTACCCTCACACTTTCCTCCTTTCGTATATTACGTAGTGATGGCTTTATATCTCAAGGTTGGCTTGACATTTCACTACACCTTTCCTCTTTTCATTTTTGGTCGTTGTGTTTCATAACTATCTCTGCAATGGTGATAGTTGTGCTAGTTGTTTCTTGAGAAGTATGAAGTGTGGTCCTATTATGAAGATATGGAGAGGTATGATAGACAAGGATGTGGGGAATCATTTACTTCTTAGATGGATGGGACAATCTCGAACGCAACTATGTGGAATTGGCTTGAGAATGTCTTGTCAATTGTGGATCATTTCAAAGAAGAAGAAGATAATGGTGATATTTGTGAGAGCATGCATAAGATGATTCTTGAACCGAACTAGTATAAAGGATGGAGGAACATTTATGACATGGCGCAAGGGTTGAGTGCAGAAAACATCCTGTCCAACTCATCAGGATATTTTATCTTGCATAAGGAACATGACAAGTTGGAAGAGCATCGATTCTTCCTTCAGTATAATGTTCATACCTTGACACAAGGGATGTAGGTGATTATGTGTGTTATGGAGGTGGTTGTGGTAAATTTGGGTATAGAACTCTCTCATTGGTGATAAAGTGAAAATTATAGAATGCTATGTTGATTCGTCCTCCTCTGGTCATAGTAAAGGGGACTCAAATGTCGAGATCATCGGCAAGGTGAAGACAAGAGGAAGAAAGGCCTAATCTTTTTTGGATGCATTTTTCTATAGTTTTTGATTAAGGGCCGGAATGGTTGTCTATATAGTGAAGTGTATAGATATAGAAAGTATTTGTACATGAAGTAAAGTTTATTACAACTCTTCCCCATTATTTTTGGCATATATTTAGTATGATAAGTTTCTTGTAATCATCATGAGAGTTCACTGTTAGAAGACTTATCATGGATTGGTCCCTCATTTACTATTTTTTGAAGACTTGTCATTGAAATAACTCAGTTGAAAATATTAAATGCATAGAATGAATTTAACTAATTTATATACATCTTCTTTGTGATACATAACCTAGCAGAACGTAAACTCAATCTAGCGGATGCTAAGTTAAAAATATTTTTTAACAACTTAATATACTAGTCAAAACTAAACTCAATATGTCTTTCTTTACCTAGTTAAATAGTAGTTACTTTTCAGCTTGAAATATTATATTTTTTAAATACCTAATGTGATCGTTAAACCCAAACTATGTTGATATAATTTAAATAATATATTGTTTAAATACCTAGCGGTTCTTTATGCTCAAACTATGAAGATTTAATTTATGAAATTACAGTGACCAATAACATCCAAATATTATGTTTTGGCATAACCCATGGCGCTAAATATTGTAAAATATCATAATTGAAGTTATTAAACCATAGAAAATTGAATACCCAAATAATATTTTGTGGCATAACCTAGCGATCGCTAAGCTCATAATACCTTAATTTAGTTTATTAAATCCTAACAACCACTAGGTTCTAATGATTATGTGGTAGCATAACCTAGCAGCGCTATGCTCGAAATATCTTAATTTAAAATCTTAAAATGATACGATATATTTAACTAATTTATACATATCTTGTTTGTATCTTCAAAGATTATACTATCATTTGTTGAATTTTTGTTGAAACAAAACCTAACGAAACTAAAATCGAGTATTTCTTTCTTTAGTTTTTAAATGCTAGTGACTCTTTCTACCAAAATAATATATTGTTTAAATACCTAGCGGCCGCTAAGCTCAAACTATGTTGATTTAATTTGTTAAATCCCAATATTCACTAAGATCGTATTATTATGTTTTGGTGTAACCTATCGGATGCTAAGATTATAATATATTACTTTATTTTACTAGAAACCTAGAGACTACTAAGATCCAAATATTATGTTGTGTCATAAGATAGTAGACGCTAAGCTCAAAATATCATTTAGTAAATTGATAAATTATAGCACCCACTAAGATGGAAATATTATATTATGGAAGTACCTAGCACCCGCTTAGCTCAAACTATTTTAATTTAATTTTTATAATCCAACCGATCGTAAGGTCTTAATATTATGTCTTCATTTTACCTACTAGATGAGAGACCGCGATTATTTACAACAAGTTTTAAGGTACAATGGGATATACTCAATGAATCTTAGCGGTCATTAAGCTATTCTTAAAATTAAATATATTATTTTTACAATGAATCTTTGTTGTGTATTTAATAATTAATATTTTCATATTTTACACGAGACAAATAATATAGCGATCGCTTGACCCAAAAAAATTTGTGTTTCCTATAGCAAAATCCACTTATCCGTGAATCCTCCAAGGTAAACGAAGATTTCCTATAAGAAAATCCACTTATTTAAAGAAACCATTTATTTGGTGTTAAATCGCTCTTGTTATTTGTCTCTGTTATATATACAAAGATTAAGAATTTAGATTTACAAGTAGATCGTGTTGTATTTAAAAACTTGTTCTATAACTTCTAGGTCACTAGTCCAAGTTTCTTTTCTTGTCATAAATCTAAAAATATTCTACCAAAAGATCATAAGAAATAGAGAAATCTATACGTATACTTGTGTAACACATGAAATATATGATTCTAAATGTATATTTATGTATCCATTATATAAACTCTAGATTTATTTGTTATCACTTATAGATTTTCAATATGATTTCTCCTATATGAATACACTCTACATGAAAAACTTGCATACACTAGGGCTTGCCAAGAAGTAATTGTTATTCGTAGAAAACATTCATTTACTTTTGGGGCCTCACGGAGAAGGTTTTTTTATATAATTTCGTTTAAGAATAGCTTAGCGGCATTAGGATACAATGAGTAGATCGTGTCATCCCTAAAATTTGGTTATATAACTTCTCGGTCACTAGTTCAAGTCTATACGTGTACTTATATATCACATAAAATACACGATTCTACATGTATATTTATGTATCCATTATATAAATTTCAGATATATTTATTACCATTTATATAAACTCTTGTATGAATACACTCTACATAAAAAAATTCCTATTCTAGCGACCGCTACGCTATAATTCTTATTGAGAGGGAGTCTTCATTTACCTTGGCGGACCCATAGATAAGTGGAGTTTTTATAGGAAACACACTTGATTTGGGTGAAGCAATTTCTTTGTTATTTGTCTCATGTTAAATACAAAAATATTAACAATTAAATTCACAACACAACTTCATTGTAAAAATAATATATTTACTTTTAAGAATAACTTAGCGGCCGCTAGGATTCATCGAGTATATCATGTTGTATCTAAAAACTTGTTGTAAATATTCATGGTCTCTTTTCCACTAAGTAAACCACATAATATTAATACATTACGATCAATTGGATTATAAAATATAAATTAAAATAGTTTGAGCTAAGCGGGTGCTAGTACTTCCAAAATATAATATTTCCATCTTAGTGGGCACTAAAACTTATCAAGTTACTAAATTATATTTTGAGCTTAGTGTCTACTTTTTTATGTCGAACATAATATTTGTATCTTAGAAGTCTCTAGGTTTCACTAAAAAAATTAAGATATT
Organism: Taxus wallichiana var. yunnanensis; assembly: GCA_018340775.1. Taxonomy (NCBI): domain Eukaryota; kingdom Viridiplantae; phylum Streptophyta; class Pinopsida; order Cupressales; family Taxaceae; genus Taxus; species Taxus wallichiana. The sequence continues at coordinate 302,717,733 of CM031243.1, read as the reverse complement.
ATAAGCTTAGCGTGTGGTAGGTTATGCCAAAACATAATAATACGATCTTAGTGAATCTTTTGGGCTTTAAGAAATTAAATCAACATAGTTTAATCTTAGCGCACACTAGGTATTTACACAATATATAATTTTGACGAAAAGGGTCACTAGAATTTAACAAACTAAAAAAGACATATTTAGTTTATTTTCCCTTTGGTTTTGTCTCAACAAATGATAGTGTAATATTCGAAGATGAAAACAAGATATGTATAAATTATTTGAATATATCGTATCATTTTAGGATATTTAAGTAATATATTTCAAGCATACCATACTCTAGGTTATCTTTGCCACATAATCATTGGAGCCTAGCGGTGGTTAGGATTTAATAACCTAAATTAAGGTATTATGAAGTTAGTGGCCACTAGTTTATGCCAAAACATATTATTTGGGTATTCAATACAAGATGCATTAATAACTTCAATTACGATATTTTATAAAATTTTACAATATTTATTTGTTGGTAGGTTAAGATAAAAAATAATATTTGGATGTTAGTGGCAGCTACGATTTCACAAATTTAATCAACATAATTTGATCTTTGAGGCCGCTAGGTATTTAAAAATATATTATTTAAATTATATCAACATAGTTTGGGCTTAACAGTTGCATTAGGTATTTAAACAATATAATATTTTGAGCTAAAAAGTAACTACTATTTAACTAAGTAAAGAAATACATATTGAGTTTAGTTTCAACTAGTATATCAAGTTACTAAATGATATTTTTACTAAATGCATGCTAGCTTGAGTTTAGTTTCTGCTAGATATGTATCGTAAACATGATATGTATCTCAAATAAGATATATATAAATTAGTTGAATTCATTCTATGATTTTAAGATTTTAAACTAATATATTTCAATGATAATTCTTCAAAAAATAGTACATGAGGAACTAGTCCATGATAATTCTTCGAGAAGTGCACTCTCATGATGATTACAAGAAACTAATTGTACTAAATATATGCAAAAATGAATGGGGAACATATATAATAATATTTACTTCACCCACAAATACTTCCTATATATATACACTTGACTATACAGACAACCATTTCGGCCTTTGATAAAAACTAAGGACAAATTCATCTAAGAAATATAAGGCCTTTATGCCTCTCTTCTTCACCTCACCAATGATCTCAACATCCGATTCACCTTTACTCGATCATAGGAGGAGGACAAATCGACATAGCACTTTAAAATTTTCACTTTAGTGTTAGCAGGGAGTTCTATACTCGATTTCCCATAACCACATCTAGATCACACGTTATCACATGTATCCCCCACGTTAAGGCATGGAAATGATATTGAATCTTGACTACAAGCTCTTCAAAATTCTCACATTCCTTATACAAGATAAACTACCCTAATGAGTTGGAAAGTATATTTTTTTCACTCAACCTTTTGCCATGTCAAAAAAATTCCTCTAGCCTTTCAAATTTTTCAGTGTCAAGTGTCACTTTATGCATACTCTCAACAATTTCACCACCCTATTCTTCTTCCAAATTATCTACAATTGACTAGACCTTCTTGAACTAGTTCGACATAGTTGTGTTCCAAATTTTCCCACCCATCCAAGAATTAAATGATTTCCCATCATCCTTTCCTATCACAGCTCTGCCTCTTCTGCTAGGACCACAATTCATACTACCCAAGAAACCACCAAAACCACTTTTACCATCATAGATAGTTACAAAGCATAATGACCAAATATGAAAATACATAGGGGTAGTGAAATGTCCAGCCAACCCGAGAGATATAACGCCAACACTACGCATAAAATTAAAAGAGGAAAGTGTGAGGGTACCGAAGATTATTGATTAGAATTCCTAATAAAAAATATCATGCTTCCTATTAAAAATCTTAAATACCTAATTCCATCTTAAATATCGTGTGTGTATAACCATTAATCAATCTCGTCTATCACATGAATGCAATCTATCAATGTCATAAATTCCCAATAAAGATGAAGATGCCATATCCTCTTGTCACCATCAAAAAGGTTATGCCTCGTAATAATCTAACAATTTTTAGTAAAATATTATAAGTCACTACATTTTGGCAAATTAAAGTAAGTTGTTTTGAGCTTATTGACTGTAAGTTAATCAACCACATTAAATTTGTAGAACTCGTAAAAAAATTAAGATCTATATAAATTATTCAACTTTATTGTATGATTTTAAGATTTTAAATTAAGATATTTCTAGCCTAGCACCTGCTACATTATGCCACCACACAATATTTGTATCCTATCAGTGGTTTGGATTTAATAAATCAAATTAATATACTTTGAACTTAGCATCCATTAGGTTATGCCACAATATAATATTGGATCTTAGCATTCTCTAGGTTTCAACAAAATAAAGTAATAAATTAGAAGGTTAGCGGTTGGCGGTGTTACGCAAAATATAATATTTTGATCTTAATGGTCACTAGGATATAGAAAATTTTAATCAACATAGATCGAGCTTATAGGCCGCTAGGTACTTAATAATATAATATTTTGAGCTAAAAATCCACTAGTATTTAACAAACAAAAGAAAGGCATTTTGAGTCCAATGTCCTCTAGGGTGTGCTTAAACATAACTCAACAAACTATATTGTAAATGTAGAAGTCGTTAGGTTTTAACAAATTAAATTACATTCTTTTGAGCTTAACGAACTTTAAGTTAATAAAGGACATTAACTTTTGATATCTTTATAGAAATTAAGACCAGTATAAATTAGTTGAATTTTTCTATGAATTTGAGATTTGGAATTAAGAAATTTCGATCTTAGCATCCGCTAGGTTATGCCACCATATATTATTTGGAGACTAGAGATGGTTTAAGATATTTTGAGCTTAATATCTACTATCTTATGCCATAACATATTATTTTGAGATTGTATTCACAAGGGTTCAATAATTCATAGTTACGATATTTTACAGTAGTTAAAAAATTACACGAAGATATTTTGAACTTAGCTAACACTAGTTTAAACAACGACATAATATATGGAGCTTACGGTCGATAGGATAAAAAATTTAAATTAACATATTTTGAACTAAGCAGAGTCTAGGTATTACCATAATAAATTATTTTGAGCTTAGTGGTTTCTATCATTAACAAATTATTGAATGATATTTTTCTTAGTATTCACTAGCTTGTGACACAACATAATATCTGGAGTTTGGTGCTCACTAGGTTTAAACAAAAGAAATAAGATATTATTAGCTTAGTTGTCGGTGGGTTACACCAAAACATAATATTTGGATCTTAATGGTCACTAGGATTTAGAAAATTTGAATCAACATAGTTTGAGCTTAGCGGCCACTAGGTACTTAAACAATATATTATTTCAAGCTCAAAATAAAGTAGTATATAACAAAAAAAGATATATGTTTTGAGCTACACGGCCACTAGGTTATTCCAAAACATGTTATTTGGAGATTACATTACAAGTGTTTAATAATTCATAATTAAGATATGTTACAACTTCTAACATATAAGAGGAAGATATTTATACATTTTTTGGTGCTAATCCCACAATATAATATTTTGAGCTTAGTTTTCGCTAGCACCTAACTAGTAAGAGAATTATATTTTGATATTAGGAAATGGTATGTTATGCCACACCATATATTTTTGGATCTTAGTGGTCACCAGGTTTTATCAAAATAAAGTAGGATATTGTGATCTGAGAAGCCATTAGGTTATACCAAGACATAATATTTAGAGCATAGCGATCTTAAGGATGTAAGAAAACACATTACAATATTAGGATCTTAGTCGTGGATACGATATGCCAAAACATAAAAATATTTGGAATTAGAGTAAATGTGGATTTTTCTAAATGACCTGCATAGTTATACAAAAAAATACCTCATGGACTAATTTTAAAATGAAACAAGAAGAGAAGAATCCCATATCCTGGCAAAAATAAAAAACCAAAAAGTCCCAAACTAGAAAAATCCAAATTACATTTTATGGATATTCATGAGAGTATTTTCTTCATCCTTAGCATCGCAGTAGGGCTTCCTTCAACCAAGCACATCCATTAACTTAATGTGTTCCAAGAAGTCTTCGTTGATTTTCATCTAGGTCATGTCTATGTGACTTTTCCATTCCTTGATAGAAAATACTGAGTGTAACATAATCTTTAATGGCCCCGCATGGGTCACGCGAGATATTCACTAAATTCTCATGGTGTCCCAATACTAAAGTGGGGAGACCATTTCTCTCGATAGATAGTATTAATAGTGTAAACCAAGGAGAGATCCTGCAACACATCAGAATTTCCTAGTCCATGATAAATTCCATGCAAAAGGAGGGGGAAGCTTCACATGCTTCCCGATCGTGTGAGTTGATTTGGTTGTAGCCATTACAATGTCTAAGTATATGAGAGGAGAAGCTAGAGAATCATCTGCAAAGGTGGAGAGGGAGTATATGTCAATTTTGAAATTGGTGCAGACTCCTTAGGAAAGTGATTTGAGGGGTTCGAAGGGTTAAGATCCACCAAAAATACAAGGGAGAGACAAGAGTGAAAAAAACATGCATAGACCACCGGACAACTCTGGCTAACGATCATGATATCAAAATCAAAGTTGGAAGAGAGATGAAGGTGACAGATATGATGACGGAAAGAGGGAGCTGATTACGTAAGTGGAGGGGGACACAATGTTGTTTTCCAATATTATATGGGAACTATGAGATTTATTTTTGGGAAACTACCATTTTAAAGACCAAATACAAAAGGACTTGGTGGAGGAAGGGACCTTCCTCTTCTCTATCCAGTTTAAGGAACTTCTCAAGTGAATGAAACAGAAAAGCCACAAATTTTAACTTCCAATCATGTCGAATATGCACAAGAATAAAAATATGAGGTCCATAACTCAATTTCTAGCATCACTCTAGTGTGAATTACCTCCTCAATTTCTTAGCAACCCTATACCAAAGTTGTGGAAGAGATTCTTCTTTTATAGCTTGATTGATACATTCTCATATTTTCACCAGGACACGGGAACTCTTCCATCCCTTCCTAAAGTGAGAGTTTAAAATAAATGTCTCCCTCTAAAAGGACCCCACCGTAGCCATAATGGACTTCGTTGAAATAATACATTTATTCTTTCCCACTTTGACTTTTCCTTTCTTCGTAGTTGTCATCACATAGCTAGTCACTCAAACAGAGTGACCAGACAGTCTTTCCATAAACGAAGTAACACCACCATCATGTAAAATATTCCATACTATCAAGTCAACCTTGACTGAACTTCGAGGAAGAAGGCTCAATTTCTTTGATGGTACCACACATATTTAATAGGGATATTGTGACAGTGATTTCTAAAGGCCCAATATAGATGATGCTTAAATAGAGATGTCAAGAACCTTCATTCCAATCTTCAACATGTGTCTCCAAGCTTTCTAATTGAAATATATCCTAATTAGTAATATTCATTAATTGATCCCATCCATCACACAAACATAATCTATGAATGTCATAAATTCCCAAAGAATCTACAAATTTTGTATCCTTTTGTTGCTTTACCAAAATAGGTTATGCCTCAACATAACCTAACAAATTTTATTTTAATATTAGTTAATGTTTAGGCAACCGCAACATTAATTATTTAATGTTCTTGCAATTACTGCATTTAGTGGAGGTTAAAGGTTTGAATGTTAGTGATATTATATGTATTTAGTTAAATATATATTATAAAGGAAGAATCTGCAAACAAAATGGAGCAAGGTGAAATAACTAACATTGCTAGACATGATTTCATATTATATAGAATATCAAACAACAAATCAGAAAGTAATATCTTATTAGAATTTATTTATTGACACATATATTTGTTACTTTTAGGTTCTCCAAGGTCGTTCATAGTGCACATGGAAATGAAGAGGAGATATGTTAGAGGGATCACAAACAACACTTATGATGGTCATTTGTTTATGAGATTTGGTGAGGTGATTTCACAAAACACTTTTTGACTAGAATGAGACGGGGACAATGTTGTTTCAAAAAAAATCATCCCCACAATTCCTCTCTATCCCAAGGTCTGAATTTCTCAATAGAGAGTAGTGTGTGTAGTTCAGACCAAGATAAACTTAAATGTAGATACATTTACATGATCATGACAAGAATAACATGATTATTGGGTTTGTGTTCTCTTGTAGGTACAATTAAAGGTACACAATGAGAATAATATAATTTTCCATGTTGACATGGAAAATCATAAATGTATGCCTAGTATTAATCTTGTGATGAACTTCCACATGTTTGGAAAATCATAAAGATAGGCCCAGTATTAATCTGTTAACTAGCCTCGTGGATGTTAAAATTTCTTCTTATATTGAACACTTACGTGACTTCAGACTGGTGTGGGTATATATATTAACTTGAATAAAAAAAAATTGTTCCGTGTACAATCAAAATATGCTTGATTATATTATTTTGAGCTTTGTTGTCACTTTCATTTAAAAATTTATTGAATGATATTTTAAACTTAGCGTACGCTAGGTGAGCAATCGAATGTATTTGAAGAATATAATATTCTAAGCTAAAGACTCATTATCATTTAACAATCTAAAGAAAAACATATTGAGTTTAGTTTCCACTAGTATCTCAAGTGTTAATCTTGTGATGAAATTCCACTGGTTGGAGGATTAAACTAATATAACAAAAAAAGGTATATTAGTTTGGGATTAAAGTGAAATTTTTAACATGTTTTTATATTTGTTACCACTTGGAAAGAAGTACAACTAGCCTCACGGATATTAAAATTTATTCCTATTAGAAGGATTGAAATATTTTTAATTACTATAAAATTCCTTTTATGTTATTCTTATAATATTTTGTTGTTTGAATGAAAAATATTGAACATGTTTCTAAAATAGTGTGATCTCTTTTAAATGTCCTAGATCAATTATTTTCACAAAAATGCTTTTCTTACATGCATTGATTGAGATCAATGACTAAAATTCTTAAGTATAACACCTAACATATCGCTTATTGACAAAACCCATTTACCGTCGTAACATATGTTGTCTTCGCAAAGGGATTTTGGAGGAAAAATTGGACTAAAAATTTACTCCCAAGGTCAACAAGTTGAAGTCTAGCTGCCTTAATAGGAATTGAATTGTTAAGATTGGAGCATGAAATATTTTTTAATTAATACAAAATACCTTTTATGTTGTGCTTATAATATATTGTTGTTTGAATGAAAAATATTGAACATATTGTTAAATAGTTTGATGTCTATTAAACATCCTAGATCAATTGTTTTCACAAAAAAGTTTATCCTACATGCATTGATGGAGATAAATGACTACAGTGCTTAAGTATAACACCTGACATGTCATTTATTAGACCAAACATATTCATTTTCAGAACATATGTTGTCTTGCAAAGGATTTCTAGAGGAAAATTTGGATTAAGGATTTTCTTAGATCGACAAGTTTTTCTAGTTAGATGTTCAAAACAAGATTTTAACCCTTGAGAATGTGAGAAAGGAAAAAATTAATAATTGCACCTTAATCAATATATTAAACATACTAAAGAAATTTTTCTGAAATATTTTTATAAATGTAATTATTCATACCCATAGAAAGGGTAATAAATGCATGGATCATCTTACCAATTTGGAGGCTAAAGGTAGTAATTTTAAAGTGTGTGAGAGAGGAGAGTATATTACCAATGATATTAATCTCATTAATAAAATTAAGTACTCATGTGTCGGTGAATTTTTCCTCTTTGGTATTTCATCTTTGATCTTATGGTTAACAGGACCCTTCACGCGTTTGGGATATATAGTGGGATTTGTATTAATTTTTCTCTTACGATTCATTTTGGCATTTGTTTCTTCCATTTTCAATCTCACTCAACTAAAACCATGGGAGGTGGTCTCAGTGAGAACCAAGCCCATGAGCTATGGTTGGGCATGGAATAATGATAACATGGTGATCCTCAGCATGGAAATTGAGGTTTTGGGTGATTCAATAGTATAATTGACTAGGGAATGGAGATGGAGGGATTAAATATATTTATAGACCACACCAGATGCAAGCACGAAATAAAGACTTTCTTCCACGGTAAAGAAATGGTTTACCTACTAGTAGACAATATAGCTAGTATCTACATTACTAATATTTCGAATATGGTCTCCTTCAACCTTATGAGGTACATTACTCTTGAAGAAAATTATAGAAATATATTTACTCACCATCTTACTATGCTTAATATGTTTAGGCATAAGATTTCTATGATCCTTCCCTTTTTCTTATTTATGTCGCTCTCTACATCGGTGAATGATTTTCAATAGGGAAATATTGATACCCTGATACACCATGGTCTAATTATTTTTCTTTTTAAGAATGGTAAATTGGTGGTGGTAAAGGAATTAGATCCCAAATGGGGATTCAGATGAAAATTGTACTCTTGTTGACCGTATGAACAAACTGAGGAGAAAGAAGAGTATGGAATCTCATAGGAAGGGAAATCTTGGTTTTAGAGCTGAAGGTTCTCCAAATAATAATTATAGCCTAACATTCACTAGAGTAGGAAACATTTATCATATATATTGTATTCATACAGGAGTTTATAGAAATGGTAAAAAACAAATCTTGAATTTATATAATGGATACATAAATATACGTGTAGAATCCTATATTTTAGTGATATAAAGGTATACATATAGACTTGAACTAGTGATCAAGAAGTTATATAACCATATTTTAAGGACGGCGCAATCTACTCATTATACCTTAGCGGCCACTAAGCTATTGTTAAAGGTAAATTAAAAAAACTTGTTTTTTGAGGCTGCCAAAGGTAAATGAATGTTTTCTCTCGAATAATAATTATTTTCTAGCGGGAGTGTACGCAAGTTTTTCCATATAGAGTGTATCCATATAGGATAAATCATATTAAAATTTGTAAGTGAAAACAATTAAATCGGAGTTTATATAATGGATACATAAATATATGTTTAGAATCGTTTATTTGATGGATACATAAATAAATCGAATAGTGTATGTAATTTGAAATAAAATTCAGGTTTAGTAAATAGGTTGTCACAACAAATAATTATATCATGGTTGCCTCAATTCTATCTAAATTTTGGGCATAGATTAGCGGGTGCAAAAGGAAGAATATATTAATTCTTAAATACAAAGTGATTAAAATTATATTTAATAATATTAACGCATATATAATGTGTTTAAATTCTAATGTACGAACATAAAATTGTTGAAGACATTACGTTTAGTTAATTCTACATAGAAAACGTATATAATTGGAAATAATTATAATTGAATTGAATTATTAATATGGTTTTATATTTTTATGTAATATCCTAATGTCATATATTTTCCTAAAATTTCTAAGAAAAATGTTGTAAAAGAACTAATTAGCGGACGTTTCTTTTCTCCTAACCATGATAAAAATTTAAAAAAAGGTGATTGTGGTAGAAGCTATCATTATCCTTAAAAAACTATTACATGAATGAGAAAAAAAAATCAAAACCAAAATACCCAAAGAGATACATATAATGGCGAAATGGGAAAGTGTTAAACAGAGATAAATACTAGAGAAGAAAAGGGATTAAATTTTCTTTCATTAACACACAAAAAAATTGTTTTCATGAAGAACAACACTCTTTCGAATGGAGATCAAAAGCAACTTGAAAGAAATGTTTGACTACAGATCATGATTTAGTAGGACGAAGCAGGGTTATTGCATATAATGATTGGACTACGGTAAAAAACACAGAACCAATCGACTACAGAGAAACTAATAGAGTGCATGGTAAAAAAGGGACACCTTAAGTATAAATACCTGATTTAGTAATATCTATGATTATTTCATCCTATATGTTGTGAGTGAAACCTCCATCTTCTACCTCAATCAAACAATCTACGTGATTATATTCGCAATCTCTGTTGCTTGCCTCCTTTGTGTGTGTCATTTATGTGCATATTTTGTGTTCCTTATCTACAAACAAGATTATAATTGCATGCAAAACATAACCAGGATTTGAACACTCACCACCGTAATCTACGTCCCGCACGTTTTTTTAATTTTGGAAACATGCTTTTCTACATGACCAAAAAAAGAAACCCTATTCAACATTTCTTCGAGGTATTTGATAATTTTTTAGCACATTCCACGAAATAAATTTCAAAAATATAAAAAGAGAGGGATACAAAAAAATTGAAAATTTCACTTTCCCCCTCTTAAAACAAAAGGCAAGCTATTGAAATTTGAAATATCCAAATTTAGAGGGATAGTTATTATTTTTGTAGTTGATATCGATAAGGGGTGTAATTGATTTTGTAATTGTAAGAATATATATGAAGCACTAAATTTAAAGGTGTTATCTCTACATTTCAAATTTGTTACAAATTCGTACATATACATTTGCAGATTTTATATCATGAGTGGTAGCCTTTTGCTTATGCTCTGCCCATCTTCGAGATATATCAACCTATTCCTCTTATTATTCTTAATCATTAAAGGCCCTCAAAAGATCCATCAAATGCACATTGAATTGTCTATCATAGACCACTAAATGTGCAATGAGAGCTCTATCATAGTCCACCAAATGTCCATTTAGATCCTTTGTAAGTTTAAATCATGTTCTTAGTTCCAGATCTTTAATCAAGGGTATTTTTATGTTTAATTTGAATGTGCACATAGAAATCCCCTTTCACATTTACACAAAAGTCTTATGTCCTTGCTCTCGTGGGATCTGTTTTGCTTCAGTATGTATGTGCACCCAAGAATTCAATAGAAAATATAAGTACCTGATTGACAAGCTTCTAACCCAAATTTGAGGTCCAAGATATAGAGCACCATTCTATTTTTCCTTATATTTAATAATGTATCATTTATGCAATGGGCAACTTGAAACTTCAAATTTGAAAGGGAAACCAAGCTACAATTCTAATTTTATTTTCCTTTTTTATTCAATCTGAGTTCAACATTGCTCATTTTATTTGATATGGAGTTTATTGTATAGCTTGCAATGCACACCAAATTTGCAGTTCTGTGAGTTATACTATTTTCTTAGCAAAAATGAACAAATGTATTGACGATTAAAATATGTGAAAAAGTAGTACAAACCACTCCAAATTAAGCACTACGAACTGAGAATAGTAATTTTAACATGGATTACATTTTCTATAGACTTCTAACAAGGAATTAGGGAAAACCTTGCAAAGAAGCATTTTCCTGAGGGATCAAACTGAAAAAAATGTGATTCAAGCTAAAATTTACCCATAGATAGTATCTCTTATATTGGCATCATCAGGGGTAAACTTGAATTTTGTAATATATTAATAATTACACGCCACTGCATATCAGAGGGGGTAAACTATCTACATGAATTATGAGTAGCATAAATTCAAGAAGTGGACCTACATTCTAAGATATGGAAAGAAAGAAATTATTCGTGAATGGCAAAAGTTACTCAAAAGTAAAGCAAGTTACACTAATTAATTAGGAAAACTGATGGGAACTGTAACGACTACAAATAACCTTTCTAAAGCTAAATCTAGGAACTCCTGCAAAATATAAGATCCATTCACTCCATATATCTGAAATCGAAGATATAACATACCATAAAAGTTACCACTAAGATATGCCAACATCATTTGGCCATTAAAATCATCATAGAAGTTGACTCCAATACTGGATAAAGACTTAAAAGGGGCAGTAGTGTGTGTGCAAGTAGAAAAAAAAATATATAATAGAAATTGTTTTGACTTGTGCACCCTACTTAGCAATGTCATTAGATCAACCACTTGAAACAAACTAAATAAACTCACTACATGCCTTTCAACATAAACAACTTCAATGTTCAGCCCAGTTCCATGAGGAAACACTCAAGATAGTATCCCTAGATGAAGCACGTTTCTTTTAAGACATTATACTAAATGCCATAATTTTGTATTGTTATTAAATAAGTTGCAGAGATTAGGAGTTCAAAACTCAGAATAACAATCCCAGCTCAAGTTGAATGTATTGCAACACTAATTTGCAGAATAAATAACACAATGATAGCAATATTTATTTGATGAAGGATATCAGTTTATCTGCTTTCAAATCACCTTCAATAGAAATGCATACGTGGTAAAAACATCTAATAAGTCGTGCACCTAATTTAGGAGTGACATCAAATTAATCATATCGTAACTTCATAATCTCTTCTCGTCTAATACCTTCCACATTAACTACTATTTCTAATCCATCACCCTGAGGAATAACATAACACCCTTATTAAGACCGTAGATGTGATATTTGAACGACTAATCACAACAAAAAATATTCTAACATGCCAAAAAAATACAAAAAGTTACATGCAAAAATTGAAAAATATATGAATACAGGAAGGAGGTCATACAATGTATATGTATCTTTATGAAGTTGAAGCAAAAATATCCTTCACGAGATCCATCACTTCAGATTCTGACAGGAGTTGTAGCATCCTAATTGATAAGAATAAGAATGAACCATTAAACAGTTTCAAAACAAGAATATATTGGAGAAAGATGAATTTTGACCTACCGACAAACAAAAATTCATGTTCTAAAAACACGTGTACATCAAATGCTCAACAATTATAAATCCATGGTTCAAAATCCAATAGAATTCCAAGTAGACTTCTAAACATTGTATCGGTACAACTCTTTGGGGTTTTAGCAGTTCTGTAAAATGGCACGGTATTACATCTTTTCAGGAATAACTTCTCGTGATGTAATTAGTGAATATCTCGATAATCTTATAAATTCATGTGCTTATTTTAACTTGAAATACTATCATTGAGATGGAAGTAGTAAAATCTGGAGCTAATGTGTAGAGGGTAGAGTGAGATGACTTATCAAAGTACAAGTGAGATGCAAGAATTAACATGTTTAGAGTTACATTACATTTGGGAAATATTTTCCAGCTTTTGTTTTTTCAGGTTGGTTCTTGATGTGCTTGATGGAGATGAGAAGGAATAGCGATGTTTGGTACAATCTTTAGTCATATTGAATGACTGGATTTGTTATTGGTTATGTTAAAATGCTTGGGGATGTGAAACCTAAAGAGAAGAAAAATTCTACAATTGTCAATTGTTACCCATAAAATGAAATCATGTAAACATAACATGTCCATCATGTAACTCATGTTATTGTACTAATTACCAAAGCATCATGCAGTTTAGTATAAAGCATTACCTGATAATGTGCAATGTGAAATCTTATACAAGATTAACGAACACATTATACCTCGAGATGTTTAAGGGAGTTTTCCAGTCTTAATAAAATACTTTTACTTGTGACTAAAATACGTTATCCACAGGATTAGACAACACTATGACCTATAGCATAGAAACAAAAAAACTGAGCCATATATAAATAGTCAAGAGTCCTGAAATACATGCCAGAAAAATCAGTATAAACATACTTTAGCTGGCAAGAGCAGAGGACTGGGAGATTTAAGTTGATTATCGAGAACATGCATCAAGCAGTTTCCAAGTGGAGAAAGTGAATATCCATGCAGACTCAAAATATTCCGATGCTTGATGCTTCCAACTGTTTCCAACTCAGTTTTAAATTCACGAGAGCTTTGTGGGTAGTGACTGCACAGTCTCTTTATAGCAATCGACTTACAATTCTTTAGAACACATTTATAAACAAAATTGGCTATGTTGGAACTTCAAACATAAGATAACCATGAAACTAAGTAAATCAGATATTTCCCTTTGTGGGTTACCAAAACAGGGGCATCTAGGTTGATTGTGATCTAAAAAAACCTTAAAATTTTATAAATTAATGCATCAATCACAAAATGATATCAAATTTGTTCAAGAACCATCAAATCCTCCCCAACGTCTCATGATATATGGTACAAAAGTAAGCATGATGCTCATGAGCAGGGAGCATGTACCGAGGATATTTAAAGAGCATCTATAATTTGCATGACTTGTAAGGTTGAAAAAATAACCTAATGGATGCACCTGCTATAGTCATGCACAAGCACATACAAAAATTTGTAGATTCATCTGCAAAGTTGATGCCCAATCTAGATTCCTAGGATGACTTGCAAGTTAAAGGTAAAGAAGCACATTATCAGCCTACATAAATGTGAGAAATTGTGAACAATCACTACACAGAACAGGTCAAGTACCATCATTTATAGCCCTGCATCGTGAACATGATTGGGGACCTCTCCTTGGCTGTCAAGAGGCATATGTTGGGCCATGATGGCTCTGATTTCAGAGTCCATGTATGACTGCATCCAAGGTTGAGATATGTAATATATCAGAAATAATACCATGCACTTGTCAAAAATGAACTACAATTCCAAAGTTTTTCAAGCCTAGAAAAATGACACCAATGCAATTTAGCAACTATTTACTTACTTAAGTCTGTATTTATAAACTACATAACCTCCAATAGCAACAACGGCTAGGAAAAATAGTATAACCCATACAACATCACAAAATCACCATATATTAATTAAAATCCCAATATTGTATATAAGTCTTATACAACGTGCAAAATATGGGAATGAAACAGATTGCACTACGTACTTATGCAAGTATCAGGGTCTCTGATGTAGGGTATTTTGTGATGAAATCGGGCTTTAAAGGAAAGAGGGGTTTCATCAATAAAAATTGAAAAAATCTCATGTAAATTCCATAATGACTTCTATTTTTCTTACCTGTAGCGTGTGGCCTGCCTAGAACAGGACGTTTTCATCGACCTTGGCAACATGTACGGCCATATCCTGCAGCACATCATGAAGGTATTTTAGCGGGTCGAGCGATGCTAATTTCGGATTCATTCAATGGGTACAATGGTCTCATGTATTTTAATGTTTTGTTCAACAGTCACAAAATTTTGAAGTGAACAGATGTTTTCATCGACCTTGGCAACATGTACGGCCATATCCCGCAGCACATCATGAAGGTATTTTAGCGGGTCGAGCGATGCTAATTTTAGATTCATTCAATGGGTACAATGGTCTCATGTATTTTAATGTTTTGTTCAACAGTCACAAAATTTTGAAGTATTGATCTTGATGCCATTAATGAACCCTGCAAGTCATGACATTATGTAGTTTCCTCTTATCCAATATAATGGTAAGTGTTTTGTATAAAGCTTTGATATTTTCAGAGGCAATTTTACTCTTTTTTTTATATTTTCACCACGTATGTATATTTCCTTGATGTTGTTTACTCAGACCAATTGCCAATACGTACTTATGCAAGTATCAGGGTCTCTGATGTAGGGTATTTTGTGATGAAATCTAGGCTGTTAAAGGAAAGAGGGGTTTCATCAATAAATATTTGAAAAAATCTCATGTAAATTCCATAATGACTTATATTTTTCTTACTCCAGAGCATGTGGCCTCGCCTAGAACAGACATTTTCATCGACCTTGGCAACATGTACGGCCATATCCTATAGACATCATGAAGGTATTTTAGTGGGTCGAGCGATGCTAATTTCGGATTCATTCAATGGGTACAATGGTCTCATGTATTTTAATGTTTTGTTCAACAGTCACAAAATTTTGAAGTATTGATCTTGATGCCGTTAATGAACCCTGCAAGTCATGACATTATGTAGTTTCTTCTTATCCAATATAATGGTAAGTGTTTTGTATAAAGCTTTGATATTTTCAGAGGCAATTTTACTCATTTTTTTATATTTTCACCACATATGTATATTTCCTTGATGTTGTTTACTCAGACCAATTGCCAATTTGTCAAATCCACATTGGTCAAATTGAAATTTGAAATTATACAAGCATCTTGAAACAATAATGGTCTATTTTTGAATGTTTTATTGCACCTGAAAAATTGGAGAGTTTTCTAGACGGGAACACACCTCTTTCGCTTATCTTTTAATTTTGTTCTTGATTTGAATTTGGGGCTTCATTCTTTTCTTTTCATGAAATTCATTCTTATCTCCTTTTTGCTTAGAAGATTCTCCCGTTCTATTACCTTTTACCATCAGTTAAGAAAATTTATCCAGCTTCCACCTAGCATTAGCCTCTATAACATAAGTTTTTCAAAATGAAAGTTTTTCCATTCATGTGTTCCAATATCTACATGTTTATGCTTAGAATCACTATTGTCACCAGTTTTTGGAAATGTTTTAAAAATTTCTTTCAAGTTGAAGAAATTGTGCAACAGTATGGAATTGACTTCGCAGTATAATCTTTTGTGGATCTGTAGATCTTTTAAAAATTTCTTTCAAGTTGAAGAAATTGTGCAACAGTATGGAATTGACTTCGCAGTATAATCTTTTGTGGATCTGTAGACTGTTTCCAAGCCAATATCCGTAGGGCTTCTTCCTCAAAACAAGGAAAGTGACTTTGATACCAATGTTATGAATCCTAATGCATTTGATTATTACAAAAATTCAAGTCATAAAACGAGGTTAAGATTCCACCGAGATTCAATACAATACCAATATTAAGAAGTAACAAAACATTCCTGCCAAACGTCGATCCCATTTTCTTACCTCTTCAAGGCCGTTAAACGTCCTCATGAAAACACTCAAAAGAATAAAGCCTCAGCGACCCTCTCAACACAGACATCAACAAGCAATACTTGGTCCACCAAGGCACTGATTTCCATCCAGAAGACAAAGCCGAGCTTCAGAAATTAGAATGCGAAAGGGGGCTTAAAATAGCAGGAAAAATGAAAACGTCCAAATGGTCATCAAACCGTCAAATTTAACACAATTGGAGAAACGTCTGGAGGTCCTTTACCATAGGGGTAACGCCTTGGGCATAATTAAAAATAATGAAATTTTTCATTGTGTATAACCTATAATAATATAAACATAATAAAAAATATATTACATAACATATATTAAACCAAGCATTATAAAAATATAAATTATAATAAAACAGAAGAAATAAATCCTAAACATAGTTTTAAATTTTATTAGAATAATATATAGACATTTACATTGGATTATTTATCAAAATTGTGTTCTACTTTGTTAGATATAGTGTGCACTAATTTAAATATATTTTTCAATTAAAATGTGCCATGTGGCAAATTCAAACAAGCTATTTGGGATACGTAATAAGGCTAGTGATTCAAGATTGTATAGATAGTGTTACTTTGTATGCCTATTTTCAAAATAAGAAATGTTTGAGCTAGGGTATTATATGTCATTTTTTTCTATAAGTAAATGATCTTAGCGTGCACCAACTGTTTTATTTATTAGTACATGATGTGAAATATGTGTTACAAACCATGTATCTTATACCAACTACATACTAAGCCTAGAAATCCACATCTTTATAGATAGTGTTTAGAATTAGAAGAGGTAAAGGTAGGAGCCTAATGACCACTAAGCTATACTATGATTTGTTATTTTATGGATATTTTGAGCCATAAAATAATAAACTTCTGAACATAGGGTATGATATGTCATTTATGTCAATAATTAAAGGATATTAGCGGGTGCTAAGTTTTTTTATAGGAATTGATGTGAAGTATTATTTGAAAACCATGTATCTCATGAGAACTACATACTAATGCTATGGATCCAAAACTATAAAGATAGTGTTTATAATGAGAAGAGGTAAAGGTACGAGCCTAGTGGCCACTAAGCTATACCATGATTTGTTATTTTATGGCTATTTTCAAAATAAGAAACTTTTAAGCCTAGGGTCTGATATGTCGTTTTTGTCAATAAGTAAAGGATCTTAGCAATCGCTAAGAATTTTATTTTATAGTAAATGATGTAAAATATGAGTTGTAAACCATGTATCTTATGGGAACTACATATTAAGGCTAGCGATCCAAAATCATAAAGATAGTGTTTATAATGAGAAGAGGTAAAGGTAGGATCCTAGCGGCCACTTATCTATACCATAATTTGTTATTTTATGGCTATTTTCAAAAATAAGAAACTTTTAAGTCTATGGGAAACACATAATACATCTCGATCCATTTCAATGGTATGTAATGAAGTACTTTCACTCCTCCACGCATAAAGATAGAAAATATGTTACACTTTAACTAAATGGATAACACTATCGTTTGACAAGTATGCACATAGTGTTCAAATAAGAAATAGTTGATCCTAGTGGTCATTAGGTCATTCCATTCAATACATACAGAAGCTTAGCAGTCTCTAAGAATTTTCTCTCATACGAACAGATGTGAATTATATGTTACAAACAATATGTCTTGTGAGTACTACATAAGTCATGATCCTTCTTGAGGTTTTATAGTGCAGCACTTGGATCCACCAGGGATGACACAAATAATATGTTACAATTAGAATAAATTAAAACAATGTAGCAAATTTTAACAATACATAAAGTATTTATAATGTCCGACAAGACTAGTGGAAGCCTAGTCACCACTAAACTAGAGCATGATCTTTTATTTTATCACTATTTTTAAATTCTAAAAAATTTCTCTTAGTGTCCACTATGTCATTACTTGCGATAAGGAAAAATTTCTTCATTTGCTAAGAATTTTTTCCCATAAGATCTGATGTGAAATATGAGTTTCAAACAATATACCTTATGGGAACTACGTAAGTCTAGATCCCTCTATATTTTATTTTGTGCAGCTATTGTCTCATCTAGGTACATTCTAGCCAACATGATACAATTATAATCAATGGAAAACAATAGCAATCCAAAGTTGTACAGATAGTGTTTACAATGACAGTAATGGTAGGAGCCTCGCAGTTTCTCAGCTAGGTCATAATTTATTATTTTATTAAAATTTTTAAAATAAGAAACTATTGAAATTAGCATTGGTTACTCGTTACTTTCGATAAGTAATGAAACTAAGTGTTAGGTAATTAATTATTCCCATACAAAACATGGTGAAAAATATATTACAAACAATATAATTTATGGAAAATACTTATTTCTTGATCCCTATCGATGATTTGTAGCGTAAAACTTGTTTCCGACATGGATAGTCTATCAAATATGATACATTTATAATCAATGAAAATAACTAGCAAGGAAAAAGTTTACAGACGGTGATTATAATGACAAGATGAAATGGTAGAACCTTAGCTTCCGCTAAGCTAGGTCGTCATTTGTTATTTTTTTGCTATTTTTAAATTTTTGGTTCTTTTTACCCTCAATCAATGCAACGTATCGACAATAAATGTTTTTATCCTAAGAATACTAATACTCTAAATGCATTAACATAAGTTCAAATAATTTGGAATAAATTACTTCAATTAGTATTGTAAATCTAACTTATTATCTGAGTAAGAGAGAATAAACCCTTGTTTTTTTGGTACTCACATTGTTAATAATTAAATCTTTTATCAATTAGGTATAACCCACCATGACCTTGTAGAGAGCATTGTTTCCTCAAAAACTACTATTGTGATGATGGCCATACTTACGTTTAGGAAAAGTGTAATCATTCCCATTTTTATATAGCTTGTTTTGGAATTTCCCACCAAAGGCTATGCTTAAAATATAGTACTTAGTCTAGTTATAGACATTTAAACATAATGAATAAAGTATGTCCGATATACATATATTTCACATTTTCTTATATAACAAAAAATGATGAGCTATCCCTAACTCCATTAATGTGATTTGATGCTCAAATACTATCCTCAAAATACCAAACATTAGATCTTCCGACGGTTATCCTTTAAAGATCTTCCTTAGTCTTGTTACAAGGATTTAATCCTTACTACTACAATGATGACCGATATACACATAAATCACATTTACTTCTAAAACATAAAATCTGAGCTACCATAAACTCCATTATTTTGATTTGTTACTCAAACACTCTCTTTGAAATAATATATATATTATATCTTAATGTCCTCTATGCTTTTCCCTTCAATAGGTGTAAATGGATAAACAATGTTTTACACTATTCTTTTATATATTAACTAGAAGTCTATCTTCCACTAGAGTGTAGATTTTTTAATGTTCCTATCATTCTATCTATATAATGTTATAGCTTTTCAATTGTATTTAATCCTTTCAAAAGGTGCAAACTATTTAGCATATTTCAATGCATCATAATTCAATTTCAAACTTTTAAAAAAATGTGTTATTATTGATTTGCTCCATAAAATATGAATTACATCAGTAACCAGTTGAATAATACATAAGATGTCCTTTCGAATGCTAGCGGTCCCTACCCATAAATTTAATTACTCTCTTATAATACATAATAAGGAACTCTATAGATTGGTGTCTTCTAGGGTAGTATTTAAATTCCTTATCGAAAAATGTGAGAAAAACACATTAAAGTTCAGAAATGATTTAATTATTAATGTATTTTATCCTAATTATAGGTAAAATGTCTTCTATTGTTCACGCTCCATTCAAAACAATTCCATTCAAAGACATGTGGTATTTGTTGGAAGGAAACATACAAGGAATGGTTTGTGGAAATCCATTCCCTTGAAAATGACCACATCGACCTATGGTTATTTTTTTATAGATGGCAAGCAAGAGAAAGTTGGTATTGTTCTATTCTCAGAAGTTATTGATTTGGGGATACTGTGTGTCTAGGTGGAACACTTTTAATTTGAAAAAAATAAGTGTCTTATTCTAAATACGAGTCGAATTTTTTTGTTTTCAGAAATAAGAAATACATGCCTCCATAAATAGCAGTCCATACTCTTATTCAAAATATGGTTAGAATTTCAGGTTTTTATAGATTATGACAAAATTGGTTATTCAAATGCACAAGACATTCACAATGGTATATTTACAGTATTTAGAAAATTCTATACAAATGAGAATACATCTTTTGTTTATCATTTGTTAAATAGAAAAGGTTTTCTTTCACCTCCAAAACATGCCAAATTGTTTACTATGGTGAGACCAACATATTTGAAAAATTTAGAGATAGACCAATCTAAATAAAATTTCATGGGTTGAAAATGAACACTAAATAAATTGGGTTTGTTGAGGCTGGTGTAATAGTAGAGACATTGATTCTTACTCACTGGAGAATAAAAGGAGACAAAAAAATAGAGAAAAAGTTCTATATTATTTGAGAAGTAAACATCTAGATAATATTGTATTGACTTCCTGTAGTGAATCCAACATAATTGAAAAATTTTAATTACATGAACCACACTATCACCAGTTGTCTATATTGTTGGGTGAAGAGATAAATGGGAAAAGAAAATTTGATTCCCATATAGGGGAAAATGGGAAAATGAAAAAAACATCATGAGGTGC
The DNA here is from genome assembly GCA_018340775.1 of Taxus wallichiana var. yunnanensis. Taxonomy (NCBI): domain Eukaryota; kingdom Viridiplantae; phylum Streptophyta; class Pinopsida; order Cupressales; family Taxaceae; genus Taxus; species Taxus wallichiana. Next base: position 302,696,503 of record CM031243.1, on the reverse strand, counting down.
AAAATTTTCTTCCCATCTAGGCTTAAAAAATATTAGAAATCTATGTGATATCACTGGAAGGAAATATACCAGTAAGGATTGAAGACACAGTCACTTTTTCTCATAAATGTGCATATCCATTCCATCTTCCATCAACTTTATTAGCAATTCCTTCGACTAATCCTTTCAATTCTAAATTTTTTATCACCGATTTTGTAATTTGGCCGGCGATATGTCTTCTCGATGTAATAAAGGAGATTCTAAAAATTATTGAAACCAGTGTATTGGATTATACTATTATTGTTCTAATATCAATTGGTTATTCAAAATTGTTAAGACACACAAAAAAAAGATACGTTGAAGAGGTTAAAAATAATGGAGTGGATCCTACAAAATCTACGATAGTAAAGGGATATTCAAAATATTATGTATTATCTACACAATATTTGGTGTGTACAACAATTATAGTAATAATGATTATAGAGAAACAGTCACTAGGGATTGGATAAAGAAACGCCACAAAAATTTGTAAATCGCAAAGCGAAATTAGCCTACAAGGAAACATCCATCCTTTTCCTTGCAAAAGATCATATGAGTTCTGGGTTGAGATGTTCACTCGATGTTGTTTCAAAAATTATCTAGTACTAGTGCTTTATGGTGGTAGTGTTAAACTTGATGCATTAGTGGATTATAAACTATATGCTACTTTTATTGTTGAGACACATAGTCAAGAAATGTTTCTAAAACATTACTATTATCATATGAAGAAAGGTTTGTCACTGAAGACAACTTCAAAAAAAAAAAAAAGGATTTTAACCTATATATAATACTCATAAATTTATTGTTTATGTAGATAACCACAAAGCTATAAAACATGATGTACAATCCTTTCACCTTGATGCTACACAACCAATTCAGCATGGTGATTTACCTTCAATCATGTTCTAAATATGTTTAATGAGCTCTATTTTCAATTGCCATGGTTGTAATTTTGTTTTAAAAACTTATGTTTTTTCTAGGTCGATGACGATGTGGAGGACATGGGCACAATAGTCACAAATATGCCATCAGATCCAGGTACATTAATCATGTGAATTTCTGAACAAAATCTCTAATAAGCCCCAAAATTTTATAAGACAACAAATGACTATGCAGACAACCTACAATCAAAGAACGTAACTATGGAGGGCACGGAGGTATCCAAAATGAATACAAACTAACAACATGGTATGTTAGCCATGTTTATTTCAAAAAAAAATCATTTATAAGGCCCACAAATTTATAGGAAATGATAACTAACAAACATTAGTTTATATGCTTGGCATACGGTAGAAGAAAAAGTTTAAGGAAATCCATTTGTAAGCTACGATAAAAATTTAAAATGAATTATAGAGCTTAGCGGACTCTATGCATCCATGTTCAATACAATAATGGTTAGACTAAAAAACCTTACATTCATCAATATCTCGTTGATTTACAATTGCATATTTTCTACAATGTTTCACTGATTCACTATTACATATTGACTACTTACATTGAATTAACATTATTTTGGCTTCAACATCATCATAAAAAGAGATACGTACTGCTTAATCTAGCTCGTACGTATGTAAAGTAGCACTTGGCTAGCCTCATTAAAGGTTGTCCAACTAATTGTAGTTTGGTCAATGATGGCATAGACTAGCGGTCCCAAATCCTCATCAATAGCTAAGGATTGTTTTCTGTGAAAGGGTGGTTCGACGAATATAAGTGTAGCCTAGTGGTCGCTAAATTTTAATTATAAGACATAGAACTATTGATATTGCACTTACTATATCACCATAAACCACTATGTTTATCCATTTAAGCTTTCATTTGCCACAACATTAACTCCATTATGAATATATTAATATTTATTGCAAATACATTATGCTCACATTTTGAAAAGAAAGAAATAGATTATGAATTGATGAATATTTATTTGAAATAGATCTTGCATAAATGGATCCATTAGTGTGTAAAGGTGGTGTAATCCATGTCGTAGTCTCAACCGAGTAATCTTTGTTAGTTGTAAGCTAAAATGTTGTTTATTTCAATTGGTTATAATTGATATGCAGCCAATTAAAATTAAATTTGTTTACTTCCTTGCATGTAGCGATAAGATTTATTTACTTATTTTAGATATGGAGGACTGTTATATGGGATAAACAAAACATACAATAGGAAGATGTCATTCAGGTTTGGTATGAAAACTATCAACCTACGAGGTGGCCTGTCAGAATTTATAAAATTATTATCACCATACTGTGAACTAGGATTCTTGTCTAACAACATCATTTTTGTTGATGTTAAAAATATATCAATGGGATTCAATAAAAATATCGATTGTATTATATCCAAGACTCACTTGGGGAAAGGAACATTGCAATATAGTCGAGGGAATAACAATAAGATACCTAGAAAAGGTTTTGAGTAGAAATGATTTTTCATATAGTTCTAAAAACTTTGTGTATTCCATTAGGTGTAAAGGGAAACCCTCCTGAAAATTTATAATGATGTGATAATTGTTTATTATATCATATATAACGTTATTAATTTTTATAACTTTGTTGTTATTAAAATATTTATAATATATCATTATTATAATGTGATAATGATATCATAACATTATAATATTATATCATATATAAATTTTATTGTTATAATATTTATAGAGGTTATAAATTTCATGATATTTGATATAATTATTGTTTATAAAATATAATGATACTATAAAACATACAACCCAATGTTGTAGTCTCCTTGGACACATCTAATAAAACTGGAATGATAAAGAGTAGATTATCATGGCTCATGCGCAAGGATTACACATGTAAATAAAGAAACAATTTGTCGAAGCATCGTAATAACAAAACACAAAAAAATGGTTTTTGGGTGAAAATTTTAGGGTTTTGTTACTATGTATTAGAGCATGGGTTGATACACTCGGACTCTACAAACGTGTAATCAAGAAAAGTATAGTTGAAATATGATACTTCTAAGACTAGTAAAATTAAATTGTTGATAATTCATATGGATTCTTTACTCCCATTCTTTTCGGTGTAGGGTGCACTGATAGGTCGGTTTTACTAGGGATGGGAATAAGATATGATCCACTAGTTTTGATATTAGTATTTATCATGGAGGACGTCTCAATGGGTGCTTGATTAATATAAATATGGAAATATATGCCTAATTTGATTGTTATTGTATGATTAAATTAAATAATAAATAAGTACATACATTAACCCAAGAAAACTAATCCAAAAATATATAAAACCATAAGTGCAAAAAGAGGTAAGATGACTTATTTTTAGTAATGAAATGTGGATTGTGCTGAATTGCTAATTGGATTAACAAAGAGATATGAATGTTGCACAAATCCTCACAAAAGTGTGCAAGATCATAATCTTCCTAGATTAAGGAGCCCGAAGAGGGATAGGGATGCTGCGGTGCTCTAGACTTATTTTGGGCATCTATGTCTCGTAGAAATGCTCATAAAACCTCCTATGAGTGGTCGAGAGGTATTTTTGTTTTTATCCTTTTGTCTCTTTAAGGTCACACAAATATTAACGAACTCGCTAGAAACCAGAAATAAAATAATGACCTGCAAAACCCTCAAAGAGACATCAAATTCTAAAAATAAAGATGCGAACGAGGGGTCAAATAGTCCTTAGTTGTCACAATGGTGATCTTATGACTAATCATTACAATATATTTCAGACCCAATGTAATTATATGTGTGTGTTTGTGTGTGCCGAATTGGTCCCTAAGTGGCTCTTGTGTGTGTCACACTTGATAGCGAGGAATGTAGTTAGATGTAAAAAAATTTAATATATGTGTGCATGGAATAGAATGAATTATACTCTTATGAAGTGTATGTAGAATATCCAACCCTTGTGTCCCTTTTATGGTGCTAGATGGATGCAATGGAGCTCTTAAATTCTTGATGGATGTAACGTTAGGTGGTGATAGCTAATGCTTAGAGATTGGTCCTTTATTATGATCACATAAAATTATATTTATATGATTCCTTTACTTGAATTTTGTAGTTAACCTCAAAAATCTAACTACCAAAAATATATGATGTTAAAACGGATAAAAATACCTGAAAAGTTTGAATTAATTATGTCAAGGTCAAGGACGCCTAGATGGGACGAGCGTGCCTCACGCTAGCATCCTCGCTGGTATTGGTGTCCAGGATGATAAATGTTGAGGTATAAAAAGTCAAACCGAGCAATTAAGGGTGCAATGTAATAGAAAAAAAGAAAGGTGGAAAATGGCATGGGTTAATTAGTACTTTTCATACTTAAAAATCATATAAATGGTAGTATATAATCGGGACTAAATAGATACCCAAAGTGCATGATTTTTTATCTACATTTTCCCCCACTTTATGTTGTTGAGTTGATGCTCGATAGCATAAATTAGATAAGAGATATGTACCGATAACCATGTAGACCGATGATGAGAGAATTCCGAGGACAAAACAAAGCATGGGGTGATAAAAATGTGAAGCATGGATGCTAAGGAGGAGAAAGTCCAAAAATTGATGATGAAAATGACTCTAGGGTGGAAACACATGTGTAGATGTTGTGATCGTGCATACTATTCATGTTGATGTGACTACCGCTTCCCATAAGCACGAACCTTCAAAATACAAAATGAATAAGTAGTCAAATACGCATCTATATGATTGAAATGCGTAAAAATATGTAAGGAAAGTATGTAAAATATGAAAATGAAGAAGGAACATGTGCACCTAATACATGATCAGTAAAAGGGTGTAGAAAGGATCCTAAAGATGTTGTAAAAGAACGATTCTTTCGGAAAATCTCATGGAAGTTGCGTTATGCTGCAATGTTTTAGGGTGCTCTCATACCAAATTGTGGAAAAAGTATAGGGATAAAATTCTGGTGTTATCCTCCAACCTTTAATTACTTCCCATAATGTTGAGCACCACTACATATGGTGTGTAAAAATTTAGATAAGTTAATCCAACACAAAAGTAAAAAGTCCTTTGTAGTGCATGCATGTCAAGTTTTAATGGTTGTGTTCCCTATAAAATCCACTTTGTGTTGATTTATGTAGACTATGTTGAACTACCAAATATTGGGTAACTTCCCACCGGTCACAAGAATCCAAAGATGGGTCAAAGGCACCCAAGAATTAGTGTCCCGATCTGAGTGCTAATGTTTGTTTTGTGTTAATTACCAAAGCCTGATTTTGAGCCATGTCTTATACGGACAAATGTGTTGTACAAGTATTGTGTTGCGCTAAACTATGACTATATGATGTTGTATTGGGTGACCAATTCACATAATTGATGTGCCCCCATTTTAGGTGCATGTGACATTGTTGAAGGAATATGTAGACCAAAGGTAGACCGACCACAATGCTAAAATGGTGCCTTGTAGAGGCGGGAATGCACTTGGTAGAAATTGTGGCATGCATAAACAAAGTGGTATGTTATAAGACAATCAACCTAACGAATCCAAAATCAAATAGTTTGCACACAATACAAAGGGTGAAACCCATAAACAATGACATTCAAAGATAAAGTGGTGACAAGTAATGTAACAAACAACCATTAAAACAAACAACCTTGCATAAAAATGTTTTAGTGTAAAAAATTGGATTCCCTAGAAGCCATTATGGGACTGTTGATAGTTATTGTGTTATAAATCCATATTGTGTGTATTGATCTATAGAGTCGATGATCACAACTAGAACTTCAAGTGAACACGCATGTGTGTATGATAAAAATAATGAGAGACAAGATATCCACCAAGCATGTGTAGTAAAGTGTACATGTAAAAGCATGAGTAATCAAGAGTAAATACAACTAAGATATGAAATATGTTTTAGATTAGATGGAGTGGAATGCGAGAGTTAATGATAGACCCAACCACGCTTAATGATAGACTAACCGAGTTAATGATAAAGTTAAGATATGAAATATGTATAGCAAAGGTAGACTGACCATAGTGCTAAAATGATGCCTTGCGGGGAGGAATGCACTTGGTAGAAATTGTGGCATGCGTAAACAAAGTGGTATGTTATAAGACAATCAACCTAACAAAGCCAAAATCAAACAAAGTGTGCACACAATACAAAGGGTGAAACCCATAAACAATGAAATATAAAGATAAAGTGGTGACAAGTAATGTAACAAACAACCATTAAAACAAACAACCTTGCATAAAAAAATTTCTTTAGTGTACAAAATTGGATTCCCAGAAGCCATTATGGGACCGTTAATAGTTATTGTGTTATAAATCCATATTGTGTGTATTGATCTATAGAGTCAACGATCACAACTAGAACTTCAAGTGAACACGCATGTGTGTATGATAAAAATAATGACAGATAAGATATCTACCAAGCATGTGTAGTAAAGTGTACATGTAAAAGCATGAGTAATCAAGAGTAAATACAACTAAGATATGAAATATGTTTTAGATGAGATGGAGTGGAATGCGAGAGTTAATGATAGACTAACCATAGTTAATGATAGACTAACCAGAGTTAATGATAGAGTTAAGATATGAAATATGTAGAGAAAAGGTAGACTGACCACGATGCTAAAATGGTGCCTTACAGGGGGAGGGAATGCACTTGGTATAAATTGTGGTATGCGTAAACAAAGTGGTATGTTATAAGACAATCAACCTAACGAAGCCAAAATCAAATAGTGTGCACACAATACAAAGGGTGAAACCCATAAACAATGGCATACAAAGATAAAGTGGTGACAAGTAATGTAACAAATAACCATTAAAACAAAAACCTTGCATAAAAATGTTTTAGTGTACAAAATTGGATTCCCTAGAAGCCATTATGGGACTTATTAATAGTTATTGCATTATACATCCATATTGTGTGTATTGATCTATAGATTCGACGATCACAACTATAACTTCAAGTGAACACGCATGTGTGTATGATAAAAATAATGACAAACAAGATATCTACCAAGCATGTGTAGTAAAGTGTACATGTAAAAGCATGAGTAATCAAGAGTAAATACAACTAAGATATGAAATATGTTTTAGATGAGATGGAGTGGAATGCGAGTTAATGATAGACTCCACCACATGATTAATGATAGATCGACGAGAGTTTATGATAGAGTTAAGATATTAAATATGTAGAGCAAAGGTAGACTAACCACATTGCTAAAATGGTGCCTTACAAGGTGGATGGAATGCACTTGGTATAAATTGTGGCATGCGTAAACAAAGTGGTATGTTATAAGACAATCAACCTAACGAAGCCAAAATTAAACAGTGTGCACAAAATACAAAGGGTGAAACCCATAAAAATGACATACAAAGATAAAGTGGTGACAAGTAATCTAACAAATAACCATTAAAACAAACAACCTTGCATAAGAAATGTTTTAGTGTACAAAAGTGGATTCCCCCAAAAGCCATTATGGGACTGTTAATAGTTATTGCATTATACATCCATATTGTGTGTATTCATCGGTAGAGTCGACTATCACAACTAGAACTTCAAGTAAACACGCATGTGTGTATGATAAAAATAATGACAGACGGGATATCTACCAAGCATGTGTACGTAAAGTGTACCTGTAAAAGTATGAGTAATCAAGAGTAAATACAACTAAGATATGAAATATGTTTTATATGAGATGGAGTGGAATGCAAAGTTAATGATAAAATCTATGTTCTCCTTGAGTGGATGTTTATGCATGCAATGAGGTTCATTTTTACACATCCCCTCGAAGTCAACAATGAACCGTAAATAAGAGTGTGTCATTAGGAAATTTCTTGAGTGTGTGTACTACAAATATGTGATCATTAAAGCACAAATTGTATAGTGTAAATGTGTGATTGAATTAGAGAGTGAGAAAATACACGAGTGTGTAGAGGTCCATTTCATTTATAGATCCTCATCTGTTGAGTCTAGACTGTCGACACTAAAATTTTCCTCCATAAAGTACAATAGGAATGTTGTAAAAGTAAATATTTGTCGTAAGTGGTCCGGTAATGTTAAAATGTCAAAGTTTGGGTAATTAGAAGTAGGGTCTACATGATTAGGAATTAGAATATTATATTGGTAATAAGGACAAGGAGTGAGGTCATAAATATTTTGTGTATTTTATTTGTAAAAAGTCTAAAAATGTGGAACCCATGTAAAATGATAAGGTTTATCTTATCTTAAGAGATAAGCTTACATGTACGAGATAAGAGTTAAGGTATGGAATATGATTCGTCAGAGTGGATTTCTTATCCTATCTTAGAGATAGGATGGATAAGCCTGGAAGTTCTATAAATAGAGAGGCCACCCCCCTCATTTAGCATAGAAAGAAGTAGTGAGAAATATTGTAGGAAGTGTGCGAAGGAAGCCATCAGTTAAAGGTGTGTTGAAGAAGCCATCAAGAGGTGTAATTGTAAAGTTTCTCCCATAGTCTTGTTGAAGTACCTCATGGGTGAGATTGTAACAATTTCATGTTAATATTATAATTTACTTTGATATTTCAGATTTGTCATCATTCCGTCTTATCATAGTCGATGGTATTCTTGTGTTCGGTTGTTGTTTTGTTTCCAGATTACATCCACCAAACTAAAGGCTGTGCATTAGTAAATAATCATAGCACGAGGAGTTCCCGGTGAAGAATTATCATAGTGCCGGATTGGTGATGACATTTTGGTTCCGTTGCTGGGACCATTCCTCGTTGGTGGATTTTCTGGAGAGATATTCCCACTTAGTCAAAAATCAATTGGAGGGTAACCTTGTTTTTACTATGCATAGTAGTTACCATGGTAAAGTCATTTTTACCGTGAATAGTAGTTACCATGATAAAGTCATTTTTTGTGAATAGTATTTATCATGATAAAGTCACTTTTTACCACAATAGTATTTACCGCGATAACTTCACTTTTTACCGTGAATAGTGTTTACCACGGTAAAATCAGTTTTTACTTGATAAGTCAAGTTTTACCATAGTTTACCGTGGTCATTTCTATAGTAATTCCAATTATTTGTGCACATAAGTCTTGTTGATTGTACTTGTGGGTTGGTATTTCACGGTGGTTACTTTTGAAAATGGGAAAGATTCTGTTTTTTCAGCTCAATCTAATGAAGATGCTTCTTCTTTCATTCAAGTTTAAGCGATCTTGTATTTGTAATGGCCTTATAAGAAGGGAACAATGGACTGAATTTTTTCCTACCTTTTTGGATGGTTCAGCACTTAGGTGGTTTGAAACACTAGGTGATAATGTGAAAAATTCATGGGATTTATTAACTGAAAGTTTTCTTGAAGAATTTGGTGAACAACAGAGATATGCAGATCTCATGATTGATATCACAAAGCTAACCCAAGGAGAGAAGGAGAAGATAAGGGATTATCATGCTCGTGTTCTAGAGCTAAGGAGGAAGCTCGATGCCCAGATCCGGAAGGAAGGATTAGCGGATGGGTTGATGAATGGCGTGGATAATCTCCTATGTAAGCACTTCATTCTTGGGATGAAGCCGGAGATCAGACAACGAGTGAAGTATGACCACCCGGCTACCATTGAACAAGCAAAGGAGAGTTGCAAAGGCAAGAAGAAAGCATGGAAGAGGAGCCCAAAGAAATTGTTGTTAAAGTAGAGCCTACACCAGCACCTTTGGTCCAGAATCCACAACCACTCCCGGTGAGCACAAATATTTCTCCTAGTACATCTACTGAGTATGAAGATCTGCTTAGGAAGATGGGCCAGTTAACTATTAATCTTCTTGAAGGAAAGGAATTTAGTTCTCGGGGAGGAGATAGAGGTCCAAAAAATATTTCTGAAGTTGTTTGTTATGGTTGTTATAAAAAGGGTCATTATAAGTATAATTGTCCAGATAGAGCTTCTACATCTAGTACAAGAGATAATGATAAAGGAAAAGCACCTGTGAATTCTCTTGATGTAGTAGATAAGAGTAGAAATAATGAAGTAGATGTGTTTGTAACAAAAAAAGAAAGAAAAAAAAGATAATCAAGATGGAAATGATCTAAGAAGATGAAAGGAGAAACTAGTAAGAAACATAGGAGAAGAAAGTTGGGTGTGCGGGATTTTTGATTTCACGGGGCAAGGACCATACTCCATCTTGGAAGATCTGTCCAAAAGGCTGCAAATATTACATATGGTCAACTCTTGGCTATGTCTTACGAGAAGAGGCGGGAGTTGCGAGGTGGACTCAATGCTCGAAGAAGGAAGGAGGTTGAGGTCCCACTGTTTTGGAGCGAGGCGGATCCCTATGCTCCACAAGGTGAGGTATTATGTAATGGTATTTCAATTCATGATGTCTTAGTTGATGGAGGTGCTGCGATTAATGTAATGACCAAAGTGATGTAATGAATATGTTGGGTTTAAAAATTGATCGCCCTTGACACTTATGTTAAGGTCATTAAATAAGGGAAAAACTAAACCAGAAGGTGTAGTTTCAAATGTGGCAATATCACATTATGGGTGTTGTATGTGTGGTAGACTTTCGGGTGATGAAAAATGGTATTTTTGCGTACCCAATGCTGCTTTGGGAAGACCATGGCTAAGGAGAGTTCATGCAGAAACTCTTTGGAATGAAGGTTTCATGACACTTGGACGTGGTAGAGAGGGGTGAAGATAAACGTGATCCCTCGACATCATAAAGCGAACACACGTGGATTCAAGTGATGAAACTGATGATTGGACATCCTCTGATTACTCTAGTACCAGTGAAGTGGACACTGAAGATGAAGAAAGTGAGGTTGATGTTTCAATCATGGATATCCTTCCAGTCACACCAACTCATGACCCCATAAAATTATCGAAGAAGAAGTTGATGATCGTCTCCAACAAATAAAGATTGGTGATCTCTGTGATGGAGAGTGAGAAGGAATCCTACCTCCAGCTCTTTCGAAGGTACATACACCTATTCACTTTTGATTACAAGGAACTCCATCAAGTAAGTTGGGTAGAACATTGTATTGAGTTGGTAGATGGTGCTAAGCCCATAAAGAAAATGCCATATAGAATGAATCCTAATTTTTCCAAGGCTATAAAAGAAGAAATAGATAAGTTGCTTGATGCAGGATTCATATTTGCTGTGGAGAATTCAGAATGGGTTTCTCCCATTGTGATCTCAATAAAAAAGAATGGGAAGCTACGCATTTGTGTTGATTACAGGAAGCTCAATAAGGCAACAAAGAAGGATCATTACCCTCTTCCATTTTCAGATCAGATCTTGGGAAGTAGGCGGCGGCGAGTGCTTATAGTTTCTTTGATGGATATAGCGGCTGACCAAGTTCGTATAGCGAGAAAAGATCAGTGAAGACCACGTTCACCACTCCTTGGGAATGTTTGCTTATAGAGTTATGCCTTTTGGGTTGTGTAATGCTCTAGCAACATTCCAGCGTTTGATGAATAGGGTGTTTGAACCCTACATTGGGACCTTCATCAGAGTATTTCTGGATGATTTTTGCATCTATGGGAGCAAGTTGGACCACCTGCACCAGATGGAGACAGCATTTCAAAGGTTAGATGAAGCACAAGCCTCACTAAACCCTACAAAGTGTGTCTTTGGATGTTCTAAAGGTGTTTTGTTAGGGCATGTTGTATCCAGAGATGGTATTGGTGCGATCTGATAAAGTTTCAAAAATCAAAGATTTACCATTTCCTATGAATAGAAGTAAGTTGAGATCATTTTTAGGCCATGTGGGTTACTATAGAAGGTTCATCAAGAATTTCTCAAAGATTGCACAGCCACTAACCCAGTTCTTGAAGAAGGATGTTACTTATGAACCAGGAAATAAGGCGCATGAAGCTTTTGGACAAGCTGAAGGAAGCCACAGGTGTCTTCACTGTTTTGAAGAATCCAGTTGGAGCAAGCCATTCATTGTGTACACTGATGCCTCAGATGCAGCACTAGGTAGTACTTTGAGCCAAAAGGATGAAAATGGGAATGAACATCCAATTTACTTTGGGAGCAGACAAATGAGCGATCTTTGAGGTAAACTATCTTTATGGCGAAAAAGAGGCTCTGGCTATCATTTTTGCTGTAAAGAAGTTTAGAAATTACTTGCTAGGGCAAAAATTTATAGTTGTAACAGATCATCAGGCTCTAAAATATATTGTCAATAAGCCTAACCCATCAGGGAGGATAGCAAGATGGATAATTTTGCTACAAGAATTTGAATTTGATATTATAGATAGGCCAGGAAAGAAGCATGTCAATGCAGATGCACTCTCTCGAGCCTATGATGGTTTAGGATCATCTTGTGATGATGATGATTTTCCCGATGCAGCATTGTTCTCCCTTGACACAATCCCTAGTGAATACATAGATATTTGGAATTATCTGAATGAATTCAAGTTTCCTGATGGTGCCAATGCAAAGACTAAGAGAAATATTACTCAAGCCAGTCGTCCATATTCTATTCTGCATGGAGCATTATTTCGAATAGGACCTGATGGACAGTACAAGAGGGCAGTTGGACGTGATCAAGGAAAGGAGCTGCTAGAAGAATTCCACAATGGTACATGTGGAGGGCACTTCTCTGGACAACTTACAGCAAGAAGGATCTTGGATGCAGGTTATCACTGGCCCACTCTTTTTAAAGATTGTTATAATTATTGTAAGACATGTGATATTTGTCAAACACATGGTAACCGTAAGACTTCATCAGCTCCATTATGTCCTATTCTTCCACTTGGTCCCTTTGAAAAGTGGGGAATAGACATTGTAGGTCCACTTCCAACTACATCACACCAAAATAAGTATATTGTAGTTGCCACAGATTATTTAACCAAGTGGGTTGAAGCTAGGCCATTGAAAACAGCTTCCATGGATGAAGTGGCAAGGTTCATATATATGAGCGCATTGTCACCAGATTTGGTTGTCCATTAGAAATTGTAACAGATCAAGGAAGCCACTTCATTAATGAGGTGGTAGAAGCCCTAGTCAATAAGTTTTCTATTAAGCACGGGAAGGCAACAACATACAAGCCAAGCACAAATGGACGGTGGAGCAGACAAATTTTGTGTTTGTGTCAAATTCTAGCAAAAGATGCGGCCTTGCGGTACATAAATGGGATAAAAGGATTCATGCAGGCATTGTGGGCATATAGGGCAACATCAAAGTCAGCAACAGGATACTCCCCATTTCGGTTGGCCTATGGCATTGATCCATTCTTCTATTGAGTTTGATATTCCCACTTTGTGAGAGTTATGAAAAATGAAAGGATGGATGAAAGTGATTCGATAAAAAGAAAGGTTGGTACATCTTCATTTGCTAGAGGAAATGAGGAAATAGCAAAGGATACAAGCCATAAGAAGAAAATGAAGCGAAGAAGAATACTTTGATCAAAAGATCCGGTGGTCTCCATTTCATGTGAATGACTTGGTTCTAGTATATGATTCTAGATACAAAAAAAAGAAGACAGAGAAAATTTCTTCCAAAATGGATGGGGCCCTACAAAATAGCAGTTGTGCATGAAAATGGTACATACCAACTAGAGGAATTGGATGGCACTCCCATTACGAAATGGGTCAACCACGACAAGTTGAAGATTTTCCAAGCACCAGAATAGTCTACTCCGAGGACGGAGTAGAAGCTAGGAAGGGGGAAGATGTCGACACTAAAATTTTCCTCCATAATTTCTATTTCATTAATGTATGTATTAGGAATAGGATGTTGTTAAGTATAATTAGTAGTAGCGTCTGATAGAAGATAATGGTGCCGTCAGTACGGTGTCGCCAATAATGTGGAGTACGGTAACAGTCAAAGTACAATAGGAATGTTGTAAAAAGTAAATATTTGTCGTAAGTGGTCCGGTAATGTTAAAATGTCAAAGTTTGGGTAATTAGAAGTAGGGTCTACATGATTAGGAATTAGAAATATTATATTGGTAATAAGGACAAGGAGTGAGGTCATAAATATTTTGTGTATTTTATTTGTAAAAAGTCTAAAAATGTGGAACCCATGTAAAATGATAAGGTTTATCTTATCTTAAGAGATAAGCTTACATGTACAGATAAGAGTTAAGGTATGGAATATGATTCGTCAGAGTGGATTTCTTATCCTATCTTAGAGATAGGATGGATAAGCCTGGAAGTTCTATAAATAGAGAGGCCACCCCCCTCATTTAGCATAGAAAGAAGTAGTGAGAAATATTGTAGGAAGTGTGCAAAGGAAGCCATCAGTTAAAGGTGTGTTGAAGAAGCCATCAAGAGGTGTAATTGTAAAGTTTCTCCCATAGTCTTGTTGAAGTACCTCATGGGTGAGATTGTAACAATTTCATGTTAATATTATAATTTACTTTGATATTTCAGATTTGTCATCATTCCGTCTTATCATAGTCGATGGTATTCTTGTGTTCGGTTGTTGTTTTGTTTCCAGATTACATCCACCAAACTAAAGGTTGTGCATTAGTAAATAATCATAGCACGAGGAGTTCCCGGTGAAGAATTATCATAGTGTCGGATTGGTGATGACAGATTGTGAATGTGTAGGGTAAAGGATATGTAGAGATGAATGTGCATAATGAGAAATGTGTAGTGTGTAATGTATAATATGTAAGGTGTACTATGTAGGATAGTGCACGGTGTGTGAGGTTCATGTATATAGTATGCCCTCAATAGTCAAGTGTGAACCAAAGCATAAGCATGCGTCTTTGGGAAATGATGATGCAAATGTATAGATATGTTTAGGATGAATGTAAAATACTAGATGTGATGTGTGTAAGATGGAAGATAGTTGATGATGTGAGAAGATATGGGAGGAAGTACGATGCCCCCAATTGTATGGTGATGAGTGTGTTATTTGATGAATTGTCTTTGGTGATAAATGATGAGAGAGTGTATTGTATGTGCAAATAGATGGTGATAAATATATGCATGTATGAATATGTAGTAGATATATATAATGGGAAGATGAAATGGGTTCTTATTGTAATATATCCCTCAACAGTCATGTAATAACCACAAGAGCACAAGTCCGATTAGGAAATGAGGAAAATTTTCATTAAACATAGACAAATCATATTTAGGAACCCTTTCGGATGTAATAATTGTTTAGATGTAGTAGGATGTTGTACGAGAAAATGAGATGAAACCTTGACACTCAAGGTTCTTGATTCTTTGTTGTAAAACATGGAAATCATTATTATTATGTCCATTGTTTCATTGATAATTACAATCATGTGCAACCTTGATATTTTGCAAGTCGGTAAGGAGGATACCCTTGAGTGGATGGTAAAGTGATCAATTGATAATGAGGATCCCAAAGTAAGAGTGTCATTTTTCTTATCATTTGATTAAACATGAGAGGATCCAATAATGGAAATAATTAATGCTCACCGATATGAGCACATGTAGAAGACATAGAATGAAGATAACATGTTGAAGGAGAAAAAACATGATCCTAAGAAGCATTCCATAGACTGAAATTTTCTTCAAATAAAGAATGAAAAACTTGAATTGAATCCAACACGGATTGATTATATGGAGGAACATGAAGAATAGGTTCATCAAATAGATGATATAAAATAGAACTAACTTGATACGAGAGGTGTATCATTAGGGAGATACATGGTGTCCGGGGATTTTTAAGAACAACTTGGAAATTTAGATGCATTTGAATTAAATCATGCAAATAAATTTGAGGAATTTTAGGAGCCATGATAGAAAAGATGATATGCCAAAGAATGATCCGAAATACTGATCACGAGTGGGATTCACTAAAATTATTAAGATAAATATGGAAATATATGCCTAATCTGATTGATATTGTAGCAGTAAATGAGTAAATAATTATGTACATAAATTAACCCAAGAAAACTAAGCCAAAATACATGAAACCCTAAGTAAAAATAAGACGTAAGATTTCTTAGCTAGTTCATAATGAAATATGTAATGTTCTTAAGTGTTGACTGGATGAATAGAGAGATAGGAACCTCATGAAAAAAATTTAAAAAGTGTTAAAGGTGACGATCTTCCTAGACTAGGGCACTTGAAGAGAGATAAGGGAGCTTGCGGGTTCCCTAGACATGTTTTTAGGTTTCTATGTCGGTGAAAATGATCAAAAAACCTTCTCTAAGTGGTTCGGAGTTATTTTCTATTATTTTCCTCTAGTCATTATGAGGTCACATAATGATTGACGAAGTCATTGGAAACTTGCTATGATATAATGACTTACAAAACCCTCAAAGAGACATCAAATCCTAAAATAGAAAGATGTTGAATGAGAGGCCAAACTAACCTTACCTATCACAATGATAATCTTACGACCAAGCATTACACTACATATCATACCCAATGTAGTTTTGTGTGTGTGGAATTGTTCCCTATGTGGATCTTGTGTGTTTCACACTTGATAGCGAGAAAAGTCGCTAGATGTAAAGAAATGTAATAGATGTGTGCATAAAATAAAATGAACTCCCATGTTATGATTTTTATGTCAAATAACAAGCCCTTTTTTCCCTTGGATGGTGTTAAATATATGTAATGGATATCTTAGATGTTTGATGGATGCAACCTTCAGTGGTGATAGTTAATGCTTAGTGTTCTCTCCTTTATTATGATCACATAACATTATATTTATATGATTATTTTTATTGAATTTTGAAATTAACCCCAAAAATTCGACTACCAAAAATATAAGATGCTTAAATGACAAGAAATGGTGTGAAAAGTGTGAATAAAGTATATTAAGGTCAAGGGCACTAAGAGGGGACAAGGGTTCCTGGCGCTGACATCCTCATTGGGCACTGGTATCCAGGATGATAAAATTCAAGGTATAAAAAGGCATAATAAGCAAGTAAGTATTCAATGAGATAGAAATCAAATAAATGTTTGAAGGACACGGGTAAATTACTACGTTTCTTACTTAGAAATCATATGAATAGTTGTATGTAATCATGACAAAATACATACCCAAAGTGTGTGATTTTTGTCTATAGTTCTAGGGGTAGATGAGGTGGTATTCAAACTAGAGTAAAAGTTTAAAGAGAATGGGATAGGCATCCGAGAGGCAATTATAAAGGTAGGTGTTGTCATGAAAATGTGCAACGAAAAATTGACAATTTCTAAGCACGATAACTATACCTAGATGTCGAAATTTTCATGTTTTATCATTCCCAGGAACCCCAAGCCAAATCCGTTAGTTTTTTCACCCTATATTTGATGTAAAATTGGTCCCTAGGTGATTTATGAAATTCTATTCATTCCCCCTAGGTGATTTTAGGGATTTTGAAAAGATGTTATCTTAAGCAGGTATTGGGAAGGGCTATCGTTGGCCTTCTTAGGACTAGATTCAACCCCTGGAGAGGAAATTAAGGTAAAAATTAAACATGGAGATGAATTGAATACATTATAACATCATGGAAATTATTTTGGAATGATTTTGGAAGTTTTGAAATGCTTGGAGCAGTTTGAGAGAAAAACAAGGTTCTCAAGCCTAGGCGGTACACAGGCCTAAAACAACCGATGGGATTTAGAAAAGATTTTGGGAGCTCTGGATGGAGTTGGAAGTAAAAAAAAACATATTAGGAAATATGATTCCAATACCTACATGATGGTGAAATAATATTTTCACAACACCTTGGCGCATATGATTGGAAGGCAGTTTTTCTTAGGCAAAAGTGGAGTCCCAGATGAAAAATCCACTTTTTCAGGAATTTTATGGTCTAATTAAGACATGAGACCCACATAATTGGATAAAAATTACATTTCCAGTCAGTATCATATAAAATTTCATGAATAAATTCCACCGGGAGCTCAAGTTATCTTCATTCCAAGTTACCCTCTCAAAGGCAGTTCAGGACTTAGTCATTTTTTTAGAGGACACGTGTCGGTGCAGGGAGCCTAGCAGGATTTCATGCCCCCGACGTCCCTGAGGTTAGGTAAATCAGCCCTTGGAAAATTCTCCCAGCCCTCATGTGACCTTTGGGACCCTCATATGACCTCTAAATTTTACATTCAACCCCGGTGCTTATTTGGAGTGTGCATTCCCTGCCGTCGGATTGGGCGCCACGTGTCATGCTCTTGACCACCGTGGAATTTTATGTCCCTTATGCACATGACATGGGGGAAATAATACCTTGAAAAATTCACCCATCCCCCATAGGGAGTCATTTGGACACTGATGAGACCTCCTTTCAGCTCCCATTGCTTTAAATCAACTTTTTCCTCCTTCATTCCCTGTCGTTGGATCTAGTGCCACATGTCACTGTCTTACTCATTGTGGAAATTGATGTCCCTCACGTCCTTGGGGTCAGGGATATAAA
Source organism: Taxus wallichiana var. yunnanensis (assembly GCA_018340775.1). Lineage (NCBI taxonomy): Eukaryota > Viridiplantae > Streptophyta > Pinopsida > Cupressales > Taxaceae > Taxus > Taxus wallichiana. The sequence continues at coordinate 302,678,247 of CM031243.1, read as the reverse complement.
TTATGTAAAAATGCACCCAAGCCCTACCTATGCATATCTTTTTGCAATTTTTCCAAGTGCCGCTTTTTCCCACTTCCGACTTCTAACAGATTATATGTGCACTTCATTCCTCTCGTACTTCCTCTGCAACATTCTTCCATCACTCCGCCATTGAAAATGATTAGACATGATAAACCAAATAACTAAAACACATTCCCCACAATGATGTGGAGGTCTCGAAGGAATCATCACGGAGCACGAAAGGAGAAAACGGAGAAAACTCCATAACCATGAAATGAGAAGTTGAAGAAATATCCCAAACATATGCATAAAAACAAAGATATATTTTTCTACTCATTCCTCTACCCAAGGCCATCAAGAATACACCTTTAAAGTCCCCCCATGTATGATAGAGCATCCACAACGAAGAAATCTCCTTTCCGGCTCAACGAAGAAAGAAGTGGGATTTCCCGTCAAACCGGTTGTCGAATCGAAGTAAGATTGCACGTGAAGCACCAAAAGAAAAAACCCACATCAAAAATATAATTTTCTTCAAAAACAGAGGAGAAAACCAGACCTACAATTTTGAGGTCCATTAATGGCTGCCATACCTAGAAGCACTACCAGGTCCAAAATTAAAACTTTAAAATCTCTTGGATTATTAAGCGGGCGGGCCCAAAATTTCAAAGGGATGATATTGGGAAAAAACCCATATCAAAAAAACTTCATTCCATGTCAATCCAACTCTCAGAGGCCAACTTTCTAAAAATAGCAGGTCTACTACATAAGAACTGTTATTTTGGGAAAGTCGATAATGAAAGAACTCTGAAGGAGATGAAGATATCGGAGGTGCACTATAGATGGGAATTCACTAGAATGGAAATGTTTGGCACTTACTAAAAATAGTAAGTGGGCCCTCGAGCACCTGCTAAAAATATAAATTTGATCCAAAGAAGTGAGGAACACAAGCGAGAAAGGGGAATCAGGGTCACAACACTCACCTAAGGATCGAGGGAGTTACTTTTTTTACACTTACTAAAAATAGTAAGTTACACTCAAACAGAAGTTTTGGCACAATGGGATGTACAAGGCTAATCATTTAGGGGGACATCATTTTTCAGGAGGATCCTAGCCATTTTTCATAGGGAATTCGAGATCCACCTTAGTTTATTCAACTAGGTGAGAATTTGGGAGCTAATTTGGAGGAGTTTCACAATGTGCAAGGAGTTCAAAGATTCAGAGTTTCACTACATTTGGAGCTTTCCATCAACGAGGATCAATGGACTTCATTAGGAAACATCTACTCTTTTTCTTCTCTCTCTCTCTTTCTCTCTCCTCTTCCCCCCAACTTTCTCTCGCTTTCAAATGTTCTAATTCTTCGTTGGGGTTTACACTTTTCATATGCCTTTAAGTCACTTAAAAGTGACTTTAGAAACATAATGTAAATTAAGTCTCCTTGATATTATAAAAGGGACTTAAATATTTAAAGTGGAATATGAACAATATTAAGTCATATTAAGGCATATGGAGGGTCATGAGGAAGATGATAAGTCAACTCTCATTCTATAAATTGTAACGCCATTCCCATTGCAAAGGGTTGGTAATTGATTTTGTAAACTCAAGAGTGTATTGAGAGAACAAAGGAGATAGCCAAATTCTTCTATTTTCCCCTTCTCAAAAATGTCTTCTATTCCCACACTATGTACAAATTATGCTTGAGCTTCAATAAAGGAAGAAGGAATTTTAGCCTCTTTGATTGAGGATTTTATTGGTACTTTGTGTTCATTAAGCTCTATTTAGTCTTGTTGTTGTTTTGTAGATTTGTTTTCTTCTGAAATTCAAGTGCATGTGATGAAACTTCTGACTGGTGTGCACAAGCCTCTGATTTTCTACTTGCAACATTGGTTCTCCTACATCAATTCTCACTCCCTTTCCCACTTCCAGACAAAGTATTCCCTAGCAAGAGATTGCTAGCTTTTCTGCAGGGTTAGTGGAGTGCCCTGTTGGATCCCCAGTTGAAAGACCACCACAGAAATCCACACTTTCTCACGCATGCACATATGGCAGTTGCATCGGTTAAATAGAGGGACTTATATTCCAAGAGCATTGGCAAGAAATCCAAAAGTTTGTCCACTTGAAAATTTTCTCACCAACAGTTTTTGGTGCCCGCCGTGGGGCAGATTTAGCAAGATCTCACACCAATATACAACCTGCAAGGTCCAAAAATTCAAAAATAAAAACAAATATTCAAAAAATAAAAAAAGAGTTCAAGAAATTCTTTTGCCGAAAGATACACTGCTGATTTCTACACATGAATTTTCACATTCTATAGTGCCCTTTCATGTTCTGACAACATAAGTTTTCAAAAGTCTGGCTAAAAGAAGATACACCAGGTTGAGTAGGTTGAGAGGTGTTGCTGATTCCAATTTTGAAGATTTGAAAAATCAATAAGAATGAATTAGAGATAATCCATACTTCTTCTCTCAAGCCTCCTCTCCATCTAGCACTTTGAGTAGTTCTCCTAGCAATCCTATCCAAAATCCTTCAAATTATCCAATTTTTCAACCATCATTGAACATCAAGTTCATGGAAGAAGAAGAATTTGAAGAAGCAAGAGCTGAAATAGAAGTAGAAGAAATGATGGCAGATAAAGAAGAAATACCTCAACCCATTGTTCCATGGGGAAGGAATATAGGCCCGCTTGCTCTTGAACCCCCTCTTCATGATCTACCAATGGGTTCCTGCAAGAACTTTCCAAAGTTCAAAGGTGACAACTCACAACATCTTGAAGAACACATTGTTGCTTTCACAACATCATGTGGAATTCTTGGTGTCTAGCATGAAGATGTTGCTGTAAGATTTTCATGGAGTCCCTCCAAGAAAAAGTAGCAGAATGGTTCTACCTCCTACCTTCTCGATCCATCACTGGTTGGGATGACATCAAGGCTGCCTTCGAGGAAAGATTTAAATCAACTAAAGATTGTCAAGACCTCTTGGTGCAGTTGGCTCAAATGAGGAAAGGAGAAAGTGAAATGATGAGAGACTTCATGGCTTGTTTCGAATGGTTGCTTCGTAGGATACCGGAAGAATATTCACCCTCTCAGAACAATATCAAAATATTCTTCATAAATGCTCAATCACCGAAGGTATGATTTCTCCTAAGAAGAGTTCAACTAAGGAACATTGTAGATGCACAAAGTAGGGCCATTGAATTGGATGATGATCTCATCCACTCTAGAAAGATCAAGAATCCATCAAAGGGAAAGGCCCAACATCTTGGAGATGAGAGAACCAATCCATCGCTGCAAAATTTGGCAAATGAAATGGCCTCTTTGAAGATGGAATTATTTAAACGAGTTTCTTCTCAAAGAAACAACAAAAATTAGATTGCGGGAGCACCCAAAAGGCTCATCTTGGAGGCCCCACCCATGAACGTAAATTGCAGATTTCAATAAAGTGAAGGAGAGTTTGAACAAGAAATTGAAGGTGGCGATTTCCAAGAAAGTGATGAGTTTTAGAATGATACACAAATCATATTTTGTGAGTATTCTAGAGGTTATGAAGAAGATGCACCCAGTTTCTCATGTGTGGTATTCACTCATTCTCAGTACGAGAAAAGAGCATCTCCCTCCACTATTGCAAAATAAAATAAGGTTGATGATCCTCCTGTGGTGACTCCATGAAAACAAAATAATTAGTCAAGGATCCACACTTCCATCTTCCATGAAGTCTACATTTTTGGAGCCTGATCTCATAGCAAGTAAGAAAGCTCTCGCAATCCCAAGTAAGTCTTCTAATGTCTCTTCCAAGTATGAATCTAAATCAGCTCCTAGTGTACCTTTCAAAATACCCTCCATTTCCCAAAAATCTACTCTTGCTTCCAAACCTATCCTAAATCCAAAATTAGTCCCTTCACCCCCTTGTCCACATCTACTCCCTTTGAATTCATAGAATATGCAAACAAAGCCAAAGTGCAGATTACTAAAACCGAATATTTGCAGACTCATCCTGAACAATTCGAGAGGTTCGTCTCGATATATCAGGAGTGGTAGTCTAACACCCAATGATGTAGCTTATCATTCCAAAGGCATGATACCAAAATCACCTACACCTCCCTCACAGAACATGCTTTCTCTGAGTGCATCAAAGACTGATAAAGTTGAACCTTTCTATGTCTCCCTTCTTGTTGGAGAATATGTACTTGAATAATTGCATAATAGATTCTGTGCCTCAGACAACGTGATGCCTTTGAAGGTCGCCAAGGCTCTTAAACTTACAATGACTCCACCTAGTGGCTCTTATTACTCTTTGGAATAAAAAAGTTTTCACTTGTAGGGAAGGTCAAAGATGCACAGTGGCTCTCACCATATTTCCAGATAAGAAAGTTTCAGTGATGATTTTGGTAGTAGACGTCCCAACCTCATTCGGAATGTTGCTGAGTAGAAATTTCTGTCGAGAGTTGGGAGGGAAAATTCAGATGAATTGGTCTTTTGCAACCATACCAGTGAAGGGATACATGGAGAAATTACTTCCCGAGAAGAATATGAGGTGCACAATATGAAATTATGGAAGCCCGAAGCTAACATCTTGTATCAAGGTAGCAAGCAGATGAATCACTTTGTGGCAACTAAGGAAGAAGAGGATATTCCCATCTTGATAGGCCCATACATGCCTTCCCAAAGAGATTTGGATTTTGAAGAAGCATTGAGGAGATTAGAGTTACAAGAGGGCAGCCCCAAATTGCTTCGGATGATGCAAACCATGAAGAAGAGGATATGGTTCTTGAAGATTTTCAAAAAGAAAAAACAGCTTATATGCTTATCTGTGATGAAGAAATTTTCTCATTCCCATTTAAAGATGAGGGCTCCCTTGATCATGTCACCCAGGAAGAGACCAAGCTAGTCTACAATTATCCCTCGAGTAATGGGAAAGCACTATCTCTACAAGAACTACTAAGAGTCGTGGAAGAAACAAAAGACCTTGAGATTAGTCTCGAGCTCCTGATGCAAGCCACAAATTTGTAAGACAAGCATGAAGCTGATTTAGAATCCTTAACCAATGCGATGGTTGCCCATATTGAGATAAGGCAAGATGAAAATTATGATTCTGCTCTTGAGCTAATGATTGATGGATGCAATAACGAAATAGATATATTTTCATTTCCATTTGAAGATGAAGAATATTTCTATGATGATGAAATTGAAGCAAGGAGTTTAAATACCTCTAAAGATGAATCTCCTTTTGATGAAGGATCGATAGAGTGCAAAGATTCTCGAGATGATGAGGTAATCCCTCTAGATAGTTGCCTTGAGATGCATTCCTCAAATGTGTACAAAGATGAGTTACAAGAAACAATGAAGTATAACTCGTGAAATAAATTTTTGATGCAAAGTAGAATTTTTAGAAGATCCCAAGTTGATTCTTGATCTCTTCACTCCTGTCATGAACATACAACACAAGTATGAGTTTTCCTCCATCCCTTCCTTCAGTACTCAAATGCCTCACAATGGAGTAGAGATAAAGGATGAATCAAATGTTTCTCATGGAGAATATTTCAATGAGCATAGACCTAGGAAAGAAATTAACTCAGAAGGTTCAAGGAATTGGAACGAAAATTAGCATTAGGGCAGTGATGAGATGCCCGATGGAGAATAAGTTATATGGATAAACATGGAAGGAAACTGGCATGATGAAACCAATTTCAAAGAGCATGAAGACAATGAAGTTTCTAAGCAAGGACCCGTGTACCAAGAATCCCACATGGACTCACTCCTACCAATTACATAGACAATTGTAAAATCACTTGGCTTTCATACGCAGCTGAGGAGGGAGGATACTTTCTAGAACCCATCAATGGCTTCACAGAACATCATCATTTGGTGTTGCCTCTTCAAGGGTAACTTTTGAGAAATAAAAAGTACTTCAATGAAAGCGGTTTGTCCCTCATTTTGTACCATAGGTAATTGATAGGTGTTTTTACCTTTCCATTATGTGTGTTTCCCTTCTTGTTGTGTGTTGTGTGTTTCCTTTCTGTTTTTTTGTGTGTGTGTGTTTCCTTCTTCTAACCTTCCTTTCTAGAAGTTGTGCATGACTCCATAGAGCCGAATGGATAAGGCACTAGTCAACAAATTATATGGTCTAAAATTGAGATTCTGAATTCCCATGTCATGTCTTCGCTATGCTCACCATGACATGTCCCCAAGCTTGATCCATTTGTTGTCGTGAAAATGTGCAACAGGAAATTGACAATTTTCGAGCACACGACAACTATATCGAGATGTTGAAATTTTAATGTTTTGTCATTCCCAGGAATGCCGAGCCAAATCCATTAGTTTTTTCACCCTCTATTTGATGTCAAATTTATCCCTAGGTGATTTAGGAAATTCTATTCATTCCCCTAGGTGATTTTAGGGAGTTTTGAAAACATTTTATCTTACTCATGGTATTGGGAAGGGCTATCGTTGGCCTTCCCAGAAATGTATTCAACCCCACAGAGCAGAACATAAGGGCCAAAGTAAACATTGACATGAATTGAATACATTATAACATGATGGAAATTATTTTGAAGGCTTTGGGAAGTTTTGAAATACTTGGAGCAGTTTGAGAGAAAAACAAGGTTCTCAAGCCTAGGTGGTACACAGGCCTAAAATAGCTGCTAGGATTCAGAAGAAGATTCTGGGAGCTCCGAATAGAGTTGGAAGTAAAAAAACATCTCCAGAAATAGGATTCCAATACCTACATGATGGTGAAATAATATTTTCACAACACCTTGGTGCATATGATTGGAAGGCAGTTTTTCTTAGGCACAAGTGGAGTCCCAGATCAAAAATCTGATTTTTTAGGGATCATATGGTCAAATTAAGACATGATACCAACATAATTGGATTCAAAATTCCATTTCTAGTTAGGATCATATAAAATTTCACCAATAAATTCCACCAGAGCTCAAGTTATCTTCATTCCAAGTTACCCTCTCAAAGGCAATTCAGGACTTAGTCATTTTTTAGAGGACACGTGTCGGCACACAGGGAGCTGGCGGGATTTCATGCCCCGACGTCCCTGAGGTCAGGTACATAATCCCTTGGAAAATTCTCCCAGCCCTCATGTGACCTTTGGGACCCTCATATGACCTCCAGACTTGGCAGCCTCACCCCAGAATGCTTATTTGGAGCATGCATTCCCCTGTCACGTCAAATCGGGTGCCACATGTCATGCTCTTGATCTCCGTGGAATTTGATGTCCCTTATGCACATGATTTTGGGAAATCATACCTTGAAAAATGTGCCCAAACCCCATAGGGAGTTATTTGGACACCGATGTGACCTCCTTTCATCTCCTAGTGCTTTAAATCAACTTTTTCCTCCTTCATTCCCTGTCGTTGGATCTAGTGCCACGTGTCACCGTCTTGCTCATTTTGGAAATTGATGTCCCTCACATCCATGGGGTTAGGGACATCAAGCATGGAAAAATGTTCCCAAGCCCTACCTGTGCATATCATTTTGAAATTTTTCTAAGTGTCGCTTTTTCCCGCTTCTAACTTCTAAGAGTTATATGTGCACTTCATTCCTCCATACTTCCTCTACAACATTCTTCCATCACTCCACCATTGAAAATGATCAGACCTAATCAACCCAAGAACTGAAACACATTCCCCATAGTGATGTGCAGGTCTCAAAAGGAATCCTCATCAAACATAGAAGGAGAAGCACGAAGCACAGAAGGAGAAAACAGAGAAAACTCCATAACCATGAAATGAGAAGTTGAAGAAATCTCCCAAAAAGATGCATGAAACAACAAGATATATTTTTCTACTCATTCCTCTACCCAAGGATATCAATAATACACCTTCAAAGTCCCCCATGTGTGACAGAGCATCCACAACGAAGAAATCTCCTTTCCAGCTCAACGAAGAAAGAAGTGGTATTTCTCGTCAAACCGGTTGTCGGATCGAAGTAAGATTGCACGTGAAGCACCAGAAGAAAAAACCCACATCAAAAATATAATTTTATTTATAAATGGAGGAGAAAACCAGACCTGCAATTTTGAGGTCCATTAATGGCTGCCGTACCTAGAAGCACTACTAGGTCTAAAAATTAAAACTTTAAAATCTCCTAGATTATTAAGTGGGCGGGCCCGAAATTTCAAAGGGATGATATTGGGAAAAAACCCATATCAAAAACTTTGTTCCATGTCAATCTAACTCCTAGAGGCTAAATTTCTAAAAATAGCAAGTCTACTACATAAGAACTACTATTTCGAGAAAGTCATTAACAAAAGAACTTGCGAAGGAGATGAAGATATCAGAGGTGCACTATAGCTGAGAATTCACCAGAACGGAAATTTTGGAACTTACTAAAAATAGTAAGTGGGCCCTCGAGCACCTGCTAAAAATAGAAATTTGATCCAAAGAAGTGAGGAATGCAAGGCGAAAGGGGAATCACGGTCACAACACTCAGCTAAGGATCGAGGGAGTTACTTTTTTTACACTTACTAAAAATAGTAAGTTACACTCAAAGAGAATTTTTGTCACAATGGGATGTACAAGGCTAATCATTTAGGGTGACATCATTGTTTAGGAGCATCCTATCCATTTTTCACAGGGAATTCTAGATCCACCTTAGTTCATTCAACTGGGTGAGCATTCAGGAGCTAATTTGGAGGAGTTTCACAGTGTGCAAGGAGTTCGAAGATTCAGAGTTTCACTACATTTGGAGCTTTCCATCAATGAGGATCAACGGACTTCATCGGGTGACATCTACTCTTTTTCTCTCTCTCTCTCTCTCCTCTCTCCCCCCAATTTTCTCTCACTTTCAAATGTTCTAATTCTTCATTGGGGTTTGCACTTTTTGATATGCCTTTAAGTCACTTAAAAATGACTTTAGAAACATAATGTAAATTAAGTCACCTTACTATTATAAAAGGGACTTAAATATTTAAAGTGGAATATGAATAGTCTTAAGTCATATTAAGGCATATGGAGGGTCATGAGGAAGATGATAAGTCACCTCTCATTCTATAAATTGTAACGCCATTCCCATTGCAAAGGGTTGGTAATTGATTTTGTAAACTCAAGAGTGTATTGAGAGAACAAAGAAGATAGCCAAATTCTTCTATTTTCCCCTTCTCAAAAATGTCTTCTATTCCCACACTATGTATAAATTATGCTTGAGATTTTATAAAGGAAGAAGGAATTTTATCCTCTTTGATTGAGGATTTTATTCGTACTTTGTACTCATTAAGCTCTATTTAGTCTTGTTGTTGTTTTACAGATTTTTTTTCTTCTTCAATTCAAGTGCATGTGATGAAACTTCTGACTGGTGTGCGTAAGCCTCTGATTTTCTACTTGCAACATTGGTTCTCCAAAATCAATTCTCACTCCCTTTCCCACTTCCAGACAAATTCTTCCCTAGCAAGAGATTGCTAGCTTTGTCGCAGGGTCAGTGGAGTGCCCCTGTTGGATCACCAGTCGAAAGACCACAACAGAAATCCACACTTTCTCGCACGTGCACATATGGAAGCTACCCTAGTTAAGTAGAGGGACTTAGATTCCCAGAGCATTGGCAAGAAATCCACAAGTTTTTCCACCCGACAAATTTTCTCGCCAACAATAGGATAGAGGGGAATAGATATAGACAAACAACCTTTAGAGGTAACTGGATTGATAAAGCACAAGAGATATTAAAAGAGTTACAAGAGGTGGTCATTGAACTTAGAGAGAGATAAGGATACCATCAAGTAGAGCATGGTGAGGATTCCAATCATGCCTCGAGGAGTAGTTAACGTTACATTAGGAGATAGTGGGATCCTCACATCAAAGGGAGATATCTAGGATTCCTCTCACACATATTCCTACACTAGTTTTGAGACCCATAATACACCATAGACAAGATGTTGAGCATATATTTGAGATCCCGAAGTTACACCCCACCATATTATTGTTATCCAAAATTCACCCCGGAGTTAAATTTGATAACTTTAAGATGAAAGCTCAAGTGAAAAAATGGAGAAAGGCTCGAAGTTTTCAGACTTCAAATTTTTGGGGATATCGAAACAGACATTTAAATGTTGAAGAAAAGATAACTCGGTAATTCAAAATTGAGCCCAGAGTGATTTAACTCGAAGAAAATAAACAAAACCACGAAAGGTATCACATGTCACTCAACGCACCTTCAAAAGGTGCAATGAAAGTGGGCACCCTAGGGATGCTCTTGACCCCCACGTGGATCTCAGAACATAGTAGGCTCACGAACGATGCCAAGTGTCCAACCATCGCAACTTCAAGAGTGAAAGGAGGGAATAAATTCTTGGAAGCCCGTAGGGTTTCCACATGGAGCTAACTATAAAGGTCCCACCCAAAAAGGGGTTTTGACATTATATATAGTGGGGCCCTTTACTCACCCAAAGGAATAAAGCAGCATGTTCACGGATGGTGCCAAGTGTCGGCACGACACATTCCTAGGACCCTAAAAGGTAGAAACAATCTTAAGAATGTGTGGGGCTTCCATGTGGATCTTTCACGGATAGACTCTAAACCTAGGCACTTTATTCACTAGAGGACCAAATTGGCTAAGTATAAAAAAATGGTCAACGTAATCCTCCACATGTCTCTTCTCAGCACTTCTAGTATGATGCTTAAAATAAAGTTCCGAAACAACCACGGGCTCTCCACATGGTCACGGCCAGAAAGGAGAACCAGCCATTGAAAAGTGCAAAGACGGGAAGAGCCAGTGGAATCATCCACATGCCTCATCAATGCAACTTCAATGGTAAAATCCAAAGGTAGGTCCCCAAATGAGCGTAGGCCCTCCATGTGTCTAGGGTCCAACAAAAGTGCTCCTAAATAAGCGGAATAGGAAGAACTAGCCATTGAAAATTATAAACATGGGAAGAGTCAGTGGAAGCCTCCACATGCCTCATCAACAACTTCAAAGGTAAAATCCAAAGGAAAGTCCCCAAATGAGTGCAGCTCTCCATGTGGTCAAATCCCAGGAAAGTTGCAATGGCTGTTGAAAATTCTAAGCATAAGAAGAGCCAACGGAAGCCTCCACATGCCTCATCAATGCAACTTCAAAGGTAAATTCCAAAGGCAGGTCCCTAAACAAGTGCAAGCCCTCCACATGTCTAAGGTCAAACAAAGTTGCTCCTAAATAGGCCGAAAATCCAAAACACAAAGAAAGCATAGCAGGATTGTAGACGATGCCAAGTGTCCAACTATCACAACTTCAAGAGTGAAAGGAGGGGGTAAAATATTAAGAATGTGCAGGGGATTCCATGTGGATCTTGCATGGATAGACTCCAAACCCAAAGTAGTTTGGAAAATATTGGTGGAAGGTCAATTCAATGAAAGATGAATCATGAAGCCCACCAAGAATTTTAAATGCTTAGATATTTTAAAATATTGTGAGATCCCACACGGAACGCTCAACGACCCTGATCTTTAGATGATCATAACTATGACTGGATATCTTTAAATTAGTGGGACTAAGTTCTTAAAAATGAAAAATACAGTCCACCATTTTTTAGGTTGTTAGGCTTCTCACCTACCACCATAATGAAGTATGGGCTTCCTTTCTTTCCCAACAAGAAATAGTAATGGAGGCATGGGTTTTGCAATAGAACCCATCATTGTTGTAGGTGAATTCAATGCATTTTTCTTGGGTGGTTGGAGCAGAAATTTGAATTCTCCCTCTCTCCTTCTTTCATTCTTCTATATATTGTAAAGGGGGAAATTTTCTAAGGGTTGGTCATTTTTTCTCTCCTTCCCCCTCCCTCTTTCTTCTCTAGGGTTGAATGTGGAGTTTAAGCCTCCTCTCTTTACTTTGTAATGGAATTTTCTTGCCTCTTTCCCACTAATGATGTACTGTGTGAACTCATGGAGCAATAAAATTTATTTTATGATGCATTTTGTCCATCCTTTGCTTATTTTATTGTCTCTTCTTTCCTCTCACCATTACAGGTATATTGTGCATATTTTTGATGTCTATTGCAGGTTTTGGGAGCTGTGTTTAATGGGTTTGAAGTGGTGTTCTATGTGAACTTTATCTTTGGCCTATGATGCATCTTGTCCATCCTCTCCATTTCTCACCTCTCTCCATTTCAGGCAGTTGGATTTTGATCAACAACTTCCTTTTCTGGTGTATCACCACTTTAGTGTAGGCTCTATTTTCATGCATTTCTCTCTCTCCCTAATCCCTTGGAAGGTTAGATTAGGATTAGATAGTTTTCCGCATTAGAGTAGCTTGTGGTAGGTATTTTAGGAAGAAGAATCTGTCTTTATTCAGAGTACCATCTCAATCCCGCAAGCTCCATAGCTTGAGAGATGGTCCAATGTTATGTAGATTACACCGGATGCCCCATTAAAAATAAGTCTATTCGAGAGTGTTTTGATTCCACATCAACAATTTTGGCACACCTTATGGGACAAGTTTGAAGTATATTAGCACTTCATTTCATCAATATGATGTATTCTTGGTGAGATTCAACCTTTGGAGGCACATGCAAAGCACATCTTGTGACTCCATCTAGTTAATAACCCATTCTCTTAGTTGCATAATTTCCTTCCATCCATTTCCACCCATTCTTATTTCCACATCTTCCATCTTATGTCATTCATGAAGCTATGCAGTCATGGCTTCATTCCCATCTTGGAATTCATATTTTCAGCAAAAACAGTATGCAGACACCTCTAATGTATTTATCATCTTCTCCAAATAATCAATATGATAATATTTAGAACCATTATGCTTACCCATACGAGAAATGTCAAAACCAGTTTTGCTATGAAATATATCAGGAACAAGGGTGCGCATATGATGATAACAACTATAGGGAGAATTCTGACCTATTGGAGAAGATTGAAAGAATGGAGGCTAACATGGTTCAGTCTCGGGATACAACACAAATGAAAGCTTTCAGAATTGGTTGTAGGGCATCTTGTCCATGGGAAGGCCCTTTTCCAAGACACTATAGCCCGCAAGAGAAGCTTGACTTCATGGTTGAAATTTTTCCTCAACTTGCACAGTGGACCGAGGAAATAGAGGCCTACAAGCTTGGTGTTAGACAACCTTGTCAATGGGTAAGTCCACCACCTCATAGCTTTTCTTTTCCTCTTTCTCAATCAGTATCATCATAGTAGTGTCATGAGTCTAGTTTCTCACTTGCTTCCCCAGTGTTGAATTCCCCATCTTCTAATCTTCCATCTCATCTCATTGCCTCTGCCTTTTTATCTTCCAAATCAAAGACCCTCCAAAAGATCCAAAATCATTACCTTCCCCTTCACCAAAGATAAACAAACAACTAGTGGATACCCCACCCACCACTCCTCCTACTTTCCCAAGTCCATGGTGGGAAGAGACTCAAAAATCCAGTGAAGGAGAGAAGCAAGAAGAAGAGCCAAGAAAAGAATAAATGATTATAAGCTTGGTGATCTTGGCTCTTATATTTGGAATTGAAAATATTCCCTTGTTGGTTAAGCATACAAAGGAGGTCAAAGTTGAAGAGCTAGTGGTGGCTGAGGCTGATTTTGTAGCAGAAGTGGAACAAGAAGATCAACAATATTTATGCTTTTAATGTAGTTTCCATGATGGCACTTTATTTTAAAAGAATGTTGATCAAATTCAAGGTACATAATCATTCCAAGTGAGGGAATAAGTAGCTACTCCAAATCCAAAAGAGGAGAAGTGTATTTCAGCTGTGGAGGAGAACCATACAGTTTCATAGGCTTTGAACATAGAGAAGGCCATAGAATAACCTCATCTCTTCCTACCACTTCATCCCCTTCAAGATATAATGTCGAAGAAGAGTTTGATCTTTCAAAATTCATGTTTGAGGATGAGGGGAACCATGGTGAGCAAGTTGCAGATCAGGAGGACACTGTGGAGGGGGTCAAGCTCATGTAGCAAGATAGCAATGAGGAAGATTATCTATCTAATTTGGAGGATTGCTTCGATGGTGAGGAGCCCATAGAGATCACATCATTTTCTCCTCCATCATCCACCTTCCAAGCACATGATTTTGATGCCATGGAGGAAAGCATTCAAGGACAGTAGCCTATGCTTCATAAAAACCCTCTAGAACCAAGGTTGGAGGATCTTAATATTCCATGTTCTTCTCAAGAGGAGGAAGGAAATAGTGATGACACCATTTCCACACCAGTCATCAAGGTAGAGGATAAGTTTCTTGCAGAACCAATGCAAGACAAAAATCAACATGCAAGTAGCCTCCTTTTTCAAGAATGTCTACAAGAAGACTTCATTATTGAAGTTGGGATTCCATGTAATGGGAAAACTCAGTAGATCAGGCCTTGCCCAATCAAGTATTTGGCTTCATTGGAGAAAGATTCAGAGTTTCTACCAGTCATGCTTACTTCTAAGCATGAGGATGAGTTTAAAATTTCCAAGGATCAGCTTTAATGCCTCTTCAATCCAAATGCAAAGCAACTAAAATAGGTATTTTTCTTGTTTCTAGTTGATACCTTGATGATTTGGGTGGAGGATTGGCCTCTTGTCGATTTTCACTCATAATAAAATAATAAAATCCATGTTCAGTTCCAAATCATATACATGGCTGACTATTTTGAGAAAGGGAATCTACTTCTCCCTGCCAATTGTAGGATTTGTTTGAGTTCCCTTTGCTTCTGGTTAGCGTAGAGTAGGTAGGTTTGTTTTCAACAAAATAAGTTCTTTTGCACACTCTGCATGTTCCACTTGGGGCATGTATGATCTTTCTATTTTGTACATAGTGTGTTGTGGTGTTTTGTTTCTCATGTACATTTCATTAGAGATAGTGTTTGGTGTGATCAACTCTAATTCCAGGAGTTTTTCAAGTGGCTCAGGGGACTAGATTTCATAATTTCATATCAGAATTATGTTTATCAGATGACTCCATGCCCAATGGATACTTCAAGGCCACTAATCATTTCACCTAGTAGGTAGGTGACCCCACTGAGTCACCAAACTATTAACCAAAATTCACCCCATAGGGTAAATTTGATAACTTGAAGACCAAATCTCAAGTGAAAAAATAGAGAAACGCTTGAAGTTTTCGGACTTCACATTTTTGGGGATCCGAGGGAAATGGACTGTTAAATGTTGAAGAAAAGCTAACTCGATAAGTTAAAATTGAGCTCATAGCGATTCGACTCAAAGTAAAGCAATAGAACCGTAGAAGGTACCACGTGTTATCTCATCGCACCTTCAAAAGGTATGAAAAAAGTGGAGACCCTAGAGATGCACTTGACCCCCACGTGGATCTCAGTACATAGTAGGCTTGTAGATGATACCAAGTGTCTAACTGTCACAAATTCAAGAGTGAAAGGAGGGGATAAATTCTTGGAAGCCCACAGGGTTTCCACGTGGAGCTAGCTACAAATTTCTCACCTGAAAAAGGGGTTAGGACATTATATATAGTGGGGCCCTTTACTCACCCAAAGAAACGAAGCAACATGTTCGTGAATGGTGCCAATTTTCGGTAAGTTGCATTCCCAGGACCCTAAAAGGTAGAAAAATATTAAGAATGTGTGGGGCTTCCACATGGATCTTGGATGGATAGACTCCAAACCCAAAGCAGTGTTCACTCAAGCCCCGAATCAGCTAAGAATAAAATAGGCCAGCGGAAGCCTCCACGTGTCTATTTAGTGTACTTTTGGTATGATGCTTAAAATAAATGTCCCCAAACAAGTGCAGGCTCTCCACGTGGTCATATCCCAAGAAAGGGAGAACCATCCATTGAAAATTCTAAACACGGAAAGAGCCGGGGAAGCCTCCACGTGCCTCATCAATGCAACTTCAAAGGTAAAATCCAAAGGCATGTCCCAAAACGAGTGTAGGCCCTCCACGTGTCTAGGGTCCAACAAAGTTGCTCCTAAATAATAACAAAAGGAAGAACCGGTTGTTAAAAATTCTAAGCATGGGAAGAGTCAGCAAAAGCCTCCACATGTCTCATCATCACAACTTTAAAGGTAAAATCCGAAGGCGGGTCCCCAAATGAGTGCAGGCTCTCCACATGGTCAGAACTTGAGAAAGTTACACCGGCCGTTGAAAATTCTAAGCATGGAAAGAGCTAACAAAATCCTCGATGTAGCTCATTAGGAAACTTCAAAGGTAAATTCCAAAGGCAAGTCCCAAAATGAGTGCAGGCCCTCCACGTATCTAGGGTCCAAAAAAGTTGCTCCTAAATAGGTGGAAAATCCAAAACAAAAATAAAGCAAAGCAGGCTCGTGGACGATGCCAAGTGTCCAACTTTCACAACATGAAGAGTGAAAGGAGGGGGTAATATATTAAGAATGTGCAAGGATTCCACGTGGATCTTGCACAAATAGACTCTAAACCCAAGCAGTTTGGAAAATAGTGGTAGAAGGTCAATTCAATGAAATATGAATCATGAAGCCCACTAAGAATTTTAAATGCTTATATCTTTTAAAATATTGTGAGATCCCACGTAGAACGCTTGACCTGACCTTCAGATGATCATAAATATGACTTAATATCTTTAAATTAGTGGGACTAAGTTCTTAAAAATTAAAAATACAGTCCGCCATTTTTTAGGCTATCAGGATTCTCACCTACCACCATAATGAAGTATGGGCTTCCTTTCTTGCCCAACAAGGAACAATAATGGAGGCATGGGTTTTGTAGTAGAACCCATCATTGTTGCAGTGAATTCAATGCATTTTTCTTGGGTGGTTGGAGCAGAAATCTGAATTCTCCCTCTCTCCTTCTCTCATTCTTCTATATATTGTAAAGGGGGGCAATTTTCTAAGGGTTGGTCATTTTTCCTCTCCTTCCCCCCTCCCTCTTTCTTGTCTAGGGTCTAATTTGGAGTTTAAGCCTCCTCTCTTTACTTTTTAATGGTTTTTTCTTGCCTCTTTCCCACTAATGATGTACTTGTGTGAACTCATCGAGCAATAAAATCTATTTTGTGATGTAGTTTGTCCATTCTTTTCTTATTTTATGTATCTCAAAGATTGTAGGGTATATTGTGCATATTTTTATGTCTATTACATGTTTTGGGAGTTCTGTTTAATGGGTTTTAAGTGGTTTTCTATGTGATATTTATCTTTGGCATGTGTTGGTCCAAAATTTGTCGGTAAGGCAAGTCGTGGGAAACAGGCCAATAGTGTGCGAGGAAAAGCCCCTCTTCGAGACAATGGGCGAAACCCAGTTTATTACTAATCTATCAAGCAATAATCATGCAAATATACACTATTCTAACTTCGAGGGGTTAGGATCTCATCCCAATAGAGGTACTTTGAACTACAAACAAAAATGCGGGAGGGAATAAACGGAGGAGGGTAGATCGAAGGAAGAAAATAAATGAATTCCAAGATGGAAAGGTCAAAAGGTTTATGCTTGAGCCCATAGTAAACAGAGCCAAACTTACTTACATAAATTATTAAAGCAATACTAATGAACATATGACAATAGTAGGGATAAATCTAACGAGTAAAAACATAGATCTAACTTAAGAAAGATCTTATGCAAATGACACACATATTAAGCACAAAGTATGAATATGTGTATTAATATTTCTTCTGTTGCAAGAAAACACAAAGTCTTTCTCTCCTCACTTCTCTTTTCATACAAAAAATGTTCACCTAGAACACAACAAGTATTCTAGTATTTATAGAAGGAGAGGAGGAAAGAAGACAAAAGCAAACCCACTACTTACAAAATATCTTACAAGATATTTACAAAAGATCTAGAAAATATCTAAAAAGTCAACAGTTGACTTGGGCAAGTTTTTGGATGGCAACATCCCATGGTGCAACATGGATGAGGTCATCATGTATGCCAACATTCTTTTTAAAATATTTTACAAAAATGATCAACACATTCTAGAAAGGAGAAACTACTCTTCATCATCCCTCTACTCAAACTTGGTGTCTTGCTTTTGATCAGGAGAGTCGATGTGACACTACGCTCGATATTCTACAAACTTGCTGATCATTGCTTGAAGTTGATCATGGTTGGGACCATTAAAATGGTTGTGAATGACTTCATAGGTTTCTTTCTCATTCTTGAGCTTGTCAGGTAACTCGGTGAAATTTTCACATGCATCGATTAAAAAGCCAATGAAATCACGGCAGGCCAAGAGGTTATTGATTGACTCTCAAAAAAGTGACCTCTGGTGCCAAACCTTGAGTGATGATAGCCTTGAAATGCTGGAATGTATCATCTACTTCCCTCAAGTTATATGATTCACTGAGCATCCCTGGAGCCATTTTTGCAACTGTCTGCTCCATGTTGTATCATGCTTCTAGGGCTTCATCTTTGACTTTATCGATTCTCTCCAGGATATATTCCATCTGATCAACCCAGTAATCTAATGCAATGAGAGCCTTATTATGTGCACATGGGTGATTGATAATGCTAACATTCAATAGGTCATTAGCTAAGTAGTTAACCATTGCTTGGAACATTTCTTGCTGTAACCTAGCATTATCCAACTCTTCGGATAGGAGCTTTCTACTTTGCTTAGCTCCTTATTTTCTTGAGTTATATCCTGATAGAGCAATGTAAACTTCCCAAGCACTTCCTCACCATCTCTAAGGATCCACTCAATCCAGGATGATATTGTTGTGCCTTGTTCACCAATCTTAACATATTCATTTATTTTCTCTTGACTGGGAACTTGAATGGGTTCGGCGGCAGTCACAGGAGGAGCATTGCCCATTTTCTACAATGCTTGTAGGAGATGTTTGTTTTGTTCTTTGAGTATCCTTTTCTCCTCTTTTTCCTCTTGGAGCTTCTTATAAAGAGCATCCACAGCAGACAAGGCTTCCCCTTGTAGGCTTTCAGATGAGGTCCCCATTGTGACTTGAGTCACCGTGAAGTCTGTGGGAGACAAATCTTCTTTTCTCTTGGTGGGATCCGGAAAGCTATCTCCATGACTCTCTCCCCCGAAGTGCCTTTAGAAAAGTGAGTTATCGCTTTCTGCTTCTTGGTTCCCTTCTTGAATAATGGAGAAATCCATGGCCGTAATGGGAACTTTCCTCTTATTCTACTCGATGGTCAGAAATCCAACTAGGACTTATGGGAGTGGGAGCGGAGGAAGAAGAAGAAATGGGAGTGAGAGGGGGAGAAAATGTAGAGGCCTCGGGAAGTGTGTTGAAACACTCGGTGGTGGCATTGATAGGGAGTCCAACACACCGATGCTTATGGGGCCTAGAGTTACTAACGAGAAGAGAAGGATGTGGAAATGGAAGGGATCTTCATCATGATTGAGGAAATATTGGGTGACAGATCTGCGAGAGAGGAGAAGATGGAAGAGGTGGGAGATGGAAGGGAGGAAGGGAGAGGAGAAGACACATCCATAGGAATAGAAGCTTGAATGACAGGAGGAGGAGAAGGAATGGAAGAAGGAACGTTGGGTACCTCTACAGTTATAGTCATGACATCATCCTAGGTGGATGTATCCATTGGAATATCTATTGTTTCTTCATCACCTGAGACACCAGGTCAACTACTTGCTTCTCAAAAGTAGGAGGAAGATCTTCAGGAGTAGTGGAAGAGGGAATGTTCTTACCTCTTGTCTACTTGGTTCTCCCACCTTGTCCTTTCCTTTTCCTCTCGGCACATGGACCGGCCTTGGAGGTGCACTGCCTGAAGGAGAAGTTGTGAAGTCAACTCTGAGGTATGTAAGGCCATTCTGATTGCACCAATGTTTGGTGTGCACTGCAATATGGGTTTGACCCTTTCTTGAATGGTCTTTGGTGCTTTAGCTCTATCGATATTCTCGAATGGCCAGTTGTCCCCATCTATGTCAATGTAAACTTGATCAATTTCTTGATCAGTCTCTTTGAATTTCTTTGGGATAATGGCAATGCCATAGTGGATGATCTCCTCCAGAGCCATCCGAGTGATCCTTCCACCTAATGTCTATCTCATGGGTTAGGTCTATCCAAATGTCCTCGATCTCGGAACATGGATGGGATCAATTTTTGCCTTCGGGAGGCAACTCTAACAGTCAAAGGTCGGCCTTGCTGGGAAGTTGTGCTTTAAATTCAGCATCTCTAGCTCAACATACATCTCCCATGCTTTAGCAAGTGTAGGGCAGGTGTATCGGCCAACTGTAAGGGGGAATGGAGTTCCTCCTTTCTTTCTCTTCATACACTTTTCATGATAAGTGATTAACTACCTTGACAATTCTAGGAGGACCAACTTCGGCCTACAAACCTTGGCAGCTTTCATTGGTTCTCCCTCAAAATTCATAGCTCTGAGGTATGTGAATGTGGGGAATTGTGTGAACAATGCTCCCCATTTCTTTGTAGCAATAATCACACTCAGGCTGGTTCGATTGTGTCTCATGTTTGGTCTCAACAAACAAATTACCTCATAGAAGAAGGCATCATTTATTTTGGAGAACTGGGAGATGTTGGCTTTGAGCCTTAGCTCTAGGTAGAACTCATATATCTTGACTTGGGGCCATACCCCATTTTGAGTTAACCCTACGAAATCCCTTTCGACGTAGCAGTATACAACAACATAGGAATTCATGTAGAACTTCCTAGTTGTTAGAACTTGTTGAAGCTACTGTGAGATGGTGTCACTTATGATTTCACCCCAGCCAAAGCATTGATCAGGTGCATTCTTGCTCATATTCTCCAAGTATCTCAGCATCCACTTGTGGAAATAATGGGCATCAGGGAGCCCAAATACTTTGTTCAAGAACATGATTGTATCACTCAATTCTTCATTAAAATCACTACGGTGGATGGTTTGTGGCCATCTAGTCACCGACTTCTTGTTCTTCAGATAGAGTTCATTCATCATCTACATGCACTGATCTTCATTATCATCCCATGTCCTTATTCAATACTTATTTCGCCTATTTCGTAGTCTTCAATACTTATTTCCACATATTTCCTGTGATGAGGAATGCCCAGGATCATCTCAAAGTGACGAGTTGTGAGGTTTATGATTGTCTCATGTTCTTTATTTTTGACACATCTAGTGTCTTTGTTATAACATCAAGAAATCAACATGATGAACTCATTATTTATAGCACTCACCTAAGCCCACAAAGTGTGCAATCCACTACCTATTAACTTATTCATCCATGGGCCATTGTTCACCTTGGTGGTCCTTACCTAGAAATCATCCATGTCAACATGACCCAACTCAGAGTCTCTGATGTCAAGGTCACACTCGGCATATGAGTCAGGCATTCTGACTCTCTAGTACTTGTACTTCATTTCTTGCTCTGACTGCTTAGCTTTAGCTTTAGCTTTAGTCGGTTTCTTGCTTGATGAAGACATATGTGAGTTCAAGAATGGATGTTGTTGTTCTACAAGAAGTATCAAGAAGGTCCAACACAGAAGAGCCATGTCAACCATCATGTTATTCATAATGAAAGTTTGAAGAATAACATAACACCTTAGAATGTGTGAGAAAATAGTTAGGTTTAGCTTGCAGAAGGGAGAATGAGCAATTTTAAGCCTTAGGGCACAAGGCACAAGTTTACAACGAGGTTAGAGCTTGTTATGCTTTGGCGCATTTGGGAAAGTGTCGACATGGGCGCAGTGGCGCTAGTGTCGACATGGGAAAAGTTGCACCAAGTTTGAAAGGGCACAATTTTGAGAGGTGTTACATGACAAATTTTAGCACCAAAGGGTAAAGCATGGGGTGCGGATCTGTAGCATACAACATGTCATGTCGATGTTGTGGAAGTTGTGCCTGTGCCTCACAAAAAATCTGGTAAGTGTTCTTTGCTAGGGCACGAAAAAATTTTGTGTTACATGAGTACAAAGTGTGCCAAAGTGCAACTTTGGGAGGTGTAACATGGAAAAATAGTGCACCAAAGACTTTAACAGTTGATGATTTTGGCAATTTTCTTGATTTCCACTACTTCTCTTTTTTTTTGGATTCGTTAGATGGAAAGGAAGAGAAATGACAAGGCAACAAGTAGGGAGAGATGGTTTTTTGGTTTACTTCAGTGGTAGGGGCCTTCCAGATTTATAGATCTTGGAAGGAGAGGAAAAGAGGGTTTCACTGGGTCTGGAAATTATTAGGTTCTTGGATTTTAACCATTTAACACACACCCTAACAATTAACACAACGAAACAAAAACAACAAATAGGAGAGGAGCCACTTACCTGATTTATAAAATATGAAGAAAATGTGGGGTCCACAAGCTTGAAAATGACACATGAGGGCTGACAGGGATGGCTGACATGCGTAGAGAAAAACTTTTCTCAATTTTCAATCCATGAAAATGACATCTGGCAGGCTCATATTTATAGAAAAATTGGCATTTATGACCTCACCAACCTCCTTTGGCATGATTTCTCAGAGTGTCGACATGAGGAAAATTGCACTTATAAAATATGCTTAGCACAAATTTTATGAGGTTAACACAACAATCTCAGTGCCAAAGGTTTTAAAGGGGGTGAATTTTGGGATGTTGACATGAATGAAATGGCACCCAGTTCAAAAGGGTGTAGTTTTGTGAGTGTCGACACACAACTTTCTGCACCGAAAGGATAAGCTAAAAATGGCTAAGTCCTAAAACAACTTGATTTTTTGAAAGGGAGTTTTGGGCTATTTCAAACATTATCAAACTTCCCTAGGGGTCAAAACAGAATTTTTGTATATAGTTACCTAAATTGCCCTTGTCAATTTTGCAGGATAACAACTGGCTCTTTCTGGGGACTATCTTTGAGTGAAACTTAAGGGTAGAGAATCCCATATTTTTCATGTGCCTATCCATTGGGTTATAGAGAGTCAAAAACAAGGGTGACTAGGGGGAAAAAAAAGGAAAAGAAAGGGAACACACAACAAACACAATAAAAGCAAACACAAAATGAACAAGAAAACTATACAAAGAAGAGAGCAAGCTCTACTTCCTAAAGATCTTCAGGTGCTACCCACTATAGGGAAGTGGGAGTTTGGTTCCATCCAGATATGAGAGATAGAAACTATTCTCTCCATTGAGATGCTTGATTTTGTATGGCCCTCTCCAAAGAGAGTCAAACTTCCCATGCATACCTTTCGGTTCTCTTCATTTGTCCCATAGAAGAACAAGATCTCCCACTTGAAAATCTCTTTGCTTAGCTTTCTTATCAAACAACCTCTTAACTTGATTCTGATGTTCAGTGATCTTGTCAACCACTTTTACTCACTTTTCTTCAAGTTCCATCAGTACATAATCCTCTTTTCAAGAGAATTCTGAAAAGTTTCATCTTCAATTGCTCGAGCCAAGCACAGTAGGAAGTTCTACGTGGAGATAGGGATTTCAAGCATCGATCCCATACAACACCTAGAAAGGTGACATGCCGAGAGACCTCTTTGGAGTGATACGATCCACCCACAAAGCATCATACAATGATTTGTGCTAAGACCACTGGTTTTCATCAACCAGCTTCCTGTATGATAGTTACTAGGTTCTTGTTGCTAGATTCTGCCTACCATTTCCTTGAGGATAATAATCAGAGGCATGAGCCAAGGTTATTCCATATCCATAACAAAAACCAATAACTTCCCATGAAGAGAAGTTGGAAGCATTATCAGCAATGATTTTGTGTGGAATGCCAAATCTCACAATAATATTCTCTTTGATGAAGTTACAAACAACTTCAGAAGTGGCATGCTTGACAGGTATGGCCTCCACCCATTTCATGAAGTAATCCATTGTTGTTAGGACGTAACTATGTCCAGCACTCAATTGAGGATTGAGTGCTCCAATGAAATCAATTCCCCATTGTCTGAATGGTTCATCAATGATGACGGGCCTGAGGGGAAATGCAACCAACTTTGGTTTGCCAACGAACTGTTGGAAAAGTTCACATTTTTCTACCTAGGTGGTTGTCTGAAATAGCGTTGGCTAGTAGTACCTACCCGAATGATTTTATGTGTTGTCACTGATGAGGAGAAGTGACCACCATAGGCTGAGTCATGAAAAATCTCCAACAATTTTACCTGTTGTGGCTTGTCAACACATCATAGAAAAATGCCATCAATTCCATGTTTGTACAATCCATCATCCCATATGACATATCTTGCAGGCTCTAAGCTTCACCGTTTCACTTTTCCTTAGTGGTTAGGTGAGTTGGGCACTCACCATAGGTGAGAAAGAATGTGATGTCAGAATACCATTCATCATTGGTTGGCGATAAATAGAACCATGGGCAAAGAATCCACTTTCTCTAGTTCATTTTGTTCTCCATCAATGTGATCAACTTTCTCTTCAGGTACCTCTGAGTCTTTATTTTCAGCCATTAGCTGACACAGGCCCTTACCTCTTACCAACTTGGTTGGTTTGATGTCTAGATCATATTCTTGGACCTTTGCGATCCAATTCCCTCATAAGCTCCCTAACTCCTGTTGAGTCAGGATAGACTTAACAATGTCAGGAACCAACACTACTATGTATGAGAATTCAGAATATAGTAGCGGAAGTTCTTGACTACTTTTACCATGGAAAAGGCATGCTTTTCCAATTGTGACATCTTCAGTTCATGAGGCTTAAGAGGAGAGCTCATGAAAGCAATCGGGGATTCAATATCTTCGAGTTCTTTTGCATCAAGATAGTTGATACAGTATGCAGAGGCATAGTTGTACATGATGAAGTCTTTGCTGAAGTCAGGACACACTAGAACAGGAGCATGGGTGATGGAGGTTTTTACATCTTCAAATGATGTCTTGCCTTCCTCACTCCATCAGAATGTTTGGGACCCTTTCATCATATTAGATATATGACGAGTCTTCTCAACAAAATCAGAACAAAGCGTCTAAGAAAATTTACCTTTCCAAAGAAAGAGTGAACACCAGTCTTTGCTTGTAGGAAAAGTAAGGCTCTGAATAGCCTTGACCCTTTCAACATCTATCTTAGTTCCTTCTCTGCTGATGACATGTCCTAGCAGCTTTCCTTCGGTGACCCCAAAAACTGACTTCTTGGGATTTAGCGAAATCCATGCTCTCGGCATCTGATCAAGACTTGTTCCAAATGATCGCAGTGATCACTTCATCTTTTGGAGAACATGGTCAGGTCATCTAGGTAAACTATGATGACTTTTCCCATCATACCTTTAATGTAAAGTCCATTGCTTGTTTAAGGTGGCACCGCATTGATCAAACCGAATGACATTCTCACAGTATTAGTGAAGGTACCCCAAGGAGTGGTGAATGTTGTTTTGAACTGATCTTTAGTGTGACTTGAATTTGATTGTAACCTAAAAACCATCATCAAGCATAGACAACATTTTTGAACTGGTTACTACCTGTAGCACTTGATCCATTATCGGTAGTGGATAGTTATCTTTTAAGGATGACTGGTTCAAGTTGTGAAAGTCCACGCATATGCGTATCTCACCATTCTTCTTCCATACAGCACAATATTTGTAACCCAAGTACTGTGATGAATTGGAAAAATAATTCTTGCATCCAACATTTTTTGAATTTTAGCTTGGATGGTACCCAAGATTTTGGGGTTGTAGTGCCTTTGCTTTTGATGAAAAGGCTTGACATCATCCTTGAGGAATGTCATGCCAAATGTCCTTTGGCTTGAAAGACTTCAGATCAGCATAAGACCATGCTAACACATCCATGTACTTTTTCAGCAACTTAACAAATTTTCACTTTTCTTTGGGCATACAACACTTCCCAATATTCACGAAATGAGGATGTTCCGCAGTACCCAGTTGACGACGATTCGGGTTCGGAGAAGAAGAGGAAGGATCATCCTGTCACTTTTTCTTGACAAAAATAGTCATGATTATCAAATAATCATTCTAAGGAAACCAAACCTTTCGAATCTTATTTCCTTTGAGCTGTATCACCGTATCTTTTTCAGATTCATGTGTTTGACCGGTGAGAGACTCACGACACGTAGAAGTTGATCCATCAAAATGAAGTTCTTTGAAATTGTCATCTTTCTCCAAAAAGTGATAAGTTGGTTGTCATCATTGAACACTTGCCAGTGTTGTGAATTATCTAGCACACTTGGGTGAAAAACCACTTCAATGGTATATGTATCCATTTTTAACCCTGGGTGAGGGAGCATGAGAGAGGCTGAGATGGCCAATGAATCAGCCATGTCATTTTGAGCTCATGAACTACTTTTTGATTGAGAAAGCATCAAACTCTTCGATGTTATCCCATACTGCATTGCGGTAGTGTCTGAGCCGTCATTCTTTACTTGGTATATCCCTTTTACCTGATTGACAATTAGCTCAACATCACCTTGCACTCTTAGATTCTTGATTCCCTTCTCTTTTGCAGCTTGCATGCCAAGTAACAAGGATTCATACTCAGTAGTATTATTCATATTGAAGAACTACAACTTGAAAGAAAAAGGAAAATCTCCTCTTCAGAGATATTAGAATAGCCCCAACACCGCATCCACTTGTCACGTAACTGCCATCAAACTGCAATGTCCATACTTTGTTGAGATCCTCTTTTTGGATGAGAACATCCATTCTATCTAAGTCGGTGGATAGGAAGTAGTTCCCCATCCCTAATGATTCAAAAATAATTTGAGCCTTAGGGTCATCAGAGTTGGTGACTAGATATTTCTTTTGTGACTCTGGTTCCAATGTCTACATCACCCCTTTGACAGAATCCTAGCTTTGGACCAGTCCATATGAATTTCCCCACCAACTTCTTTACAAAATCTCCTCCCTAGCAATATCCCATATGCTGCTAGAATATCAGCTATGAGAATAGTCATTTTTACCCTTTTCTCAGAAATGCCGCGAATGCAAACTGCGCATCCTTGATCTGACCAATCAATGGTACCTATTTGGTTTCCATGGAGTAGCATCTACCAAAAGGTTTAGTAAGTGTGAGGCCCAAAGCATGGGTGACCTTTGCTAGCATAACATTGTCAGAAGCTCCAGAATCAATTATACAGTTACTTAGTTTATGACCATTGATCAGGAGAGATAGATAAAAAGGTTCAATTTTCCCGATGCGGAAGTCGAGGCAACATTTATGCGAGACACGTAGGAGGAATGGGAAGAATTCCTTTTGGGGAAAGGAGGAGGGATGGCAGCCTGCTTTGGATATACTTAGTTAATCTTATAAGTTGCTCTGGGTTGGACTGAAGGTACTCAACTTCAGACATCTAGATCTTGGTCTTTTTGGCATGATCAACTATATCGAATGCGACCAAGGGTTGTGCTAACGAAGGAATGAGTCCTTCATTTCACGTTTTTGTAGAGGAGGGTTACTGGTCTTTATGGGACTGGAGGAAGGCTGAATTGAGGAGAAATAGGAGGAAAATATTTCTTTACAAAAGGTTTAACAGAGGTTGAGTAGGAAGGGGATTACCTCTTTTAACGATCGTTGGAGGAGTTACTACAACCTTTTCCTTTTGTTTTTTAGCAGCAACCTCTACTTTTTTTCCTTGTGAGTGAGTGAAAACCACATATGATTGTCCACTTACATACCCTTGGGTA
Source organism: Taxus wallichiana var. yunnanensis (assembly GCA_018340775.1). Lineage (NCBI taxonomy): Eukaryota > Viridiplantae > Streptophyta > Pinopsida > Cupressales > Taxaceae > Taxus > Taxus wallichiana. Next base: position 302,650,874 of record CM031243.1, on the reverse strand, counting down.
CCCTCTTCTTCATCAGATTCCTCATCTTCAAATTCCATATACCCAATAGTAGAGTCACCAGTTGGTTCACCGAACATCTTGATCATCTTTACCTTGCGACGAAGGTTCTTCATAATTTGGATCATCTTCTTCGATTTCAACCAAAGCATTAACTAGAGGGGCTTCAATTGCTAACCTTGGAGAAGCAGTAGGAAAACATGGCCTTTGGGGGCATTGTTGGGAGTGAAGTTCCTCCATGGGATATCCCGGTATGGAGTAGTAGATGATGTTTGAGCCAATTGCTTCTTTAATGAGAGCAAGTCATTCGCCATCTTCTGGAATGTTGGATCTGATGAGGTAGCCTGAGAAGAAGTTGAAGCCTTTGATTTTGATGGCTCTCATCTTAACTCACCGGATATAAGAAGGTTGTCTTCTATCCAATGGCCATAGCTTGAGCAAGGGCCAAGGTGGGTATTTGTTCCTGTAAAAGTAAGAAACTTACTTTCAAACTCATGGCATTCAAGAAGAAACACTTTTGATTCTCTAATGTCGGCATCATGGCAAGTGGCACACATGGTTGATCAATGAATTGAATCGGGTGATAAAATCGCACATGGTTTCATTGGTCTCCTTCTTCATGTGAGTGATTTGTGATAATAATGTAAATGCATCTTCTGAAGGTTTGTATCTATCTTCAAATGCAATCCAATGTGGCCCAACTAGTGATGGATCCAGCTGGTAAATGCTGGAACCATTCTATGCAGGCCCTTGCAAGGTCTCTAGAAAGAGACGTACCGATACGTCCTCATGAGTCATGTCTAGAATGTTGCATGACATAATAAACATAGCTATATGCATGTCCGTGCTTTGATTTCTGCTCCCATCAAATCACGGGAAATTTTTGTGATTTCGTGAGGGAGGGGGTTGACTGGATGCGGCAGTGCTAGAGGACCCATGGCATTTCCCCATGGTATAGGTAGATTTTCTACCATTTGAAAAGTAGGAAAAAGAACATGAGCAGGGAGTGTGGTTCCACTTAGCAAAAGAGCACTACAAGTTGATGTCGAGGCACCCTGTGAAATTTGGCTCTTTCGTGGAGGCGAGGCACTTCTTGCTGATCGATCCACTGAGCTCAGTGATGTGAATCATGTTGGAGTGATACTAAAATTGTGCCTTCAAGTAGATCAAAAATTGGATCAACTTCCCCACAGCTCTCTTCTACTACGAGTAAATGGTTCACCCGCCAGTGTACCCATTCAGATCTACAACAATTAGGAGTAGATTTACAACAATCTTTTTGTTTATACTTGCTGATTTTCTGATTTTTCTGCAAAAATCAGCAGCATGTACTTTTTTCAATATTTAATTTTACCCTCTTAAATAACAACCGATTGTGGTTTTCTGACAAAGATTAATAAGGATAAAAGTGGGTCAATTTAGTAGGCTGATTTTCGATCTTTGACCTGAATTTTGCAAGGTTTTGAAAATAACATGAAATGTCAGAATCTCAGATCTACTGAAATATACAAGTTTTTGTAAAAACTCAGCAAACTAAAAGTTTCTATCTAGTCCAGATCTATGGATTTTCATAAGGAAATTTTCAGTTTTGATCACTTATGCAAAAATTTTGATTTTTAACAAAGGGTTAAAATTTGCAATCTAGTAGTGATTTTTATAGTTTTTTAGTTATTTCCTTAGTTTGATCCCCAACGAGAGTCACCAAAAACTATTGGTCCAAAAATCTGTTGGGTAGGTAGGTCATGGGGAAACAGGCCAACAGTGTGTAGGGCAAAGCCCCTCTTCGAGACAACGAAGCGAAACTGGTTTATTGCTAATCTATCAAGCAGGAATCTATGCAAATCTACACTATTCTAACTTTAGGGGGTTGGGATCTCATCCCAGTAGAGGTAGTTCCAACTATGAATAAAAAGGTAGGAGGGAAGGAATGAGGAGGGTAGATCTGAAGGAAGAAAAGAAATGAATTCCAAGATGGAAAGGTCAGAAGGTTTATGCTTTGAGCCGGTAGTAAACAGAGCCAAACTTACTTGCATAAACAATTAAAGCAATATTGATGAACATATGACAATAGTAGGAATGAATCTAACAGAATAAAAACATAGATCTAACTTAAGAAAGATCTGATGCAAATAACACACACATTAAGCACAAAGTCTGAATATGTGTATTAATATTTCTTCTGTTGCAAGAAAACACAAAGTCTTTCTCTCCTCACTTCTCTTTTCATACAAAAATGTTCACCTAGAAACACAAGTATTCTAGTATTTATAGAAGGAGAGGAGGAAAGAAGACAAAAAAAACCCACTACTTACAAAATATCTTACAAGATATTTACAAAAGATCTAGAAAATATCTAAAAAGTCAACAGTTGACTTGGGCAAGTTTTTGGATGGCAACATCCCATGGTGCAACATGGATGAGGTCATCATGTATGCCAACATGCTTTTTAAATATTTTACAAAAATGATCAACGCATTCTAAAGGAGAAACTACTCTTCATCATCCCTCTGCTCAAACTTGGTGTCTTGCTTTTGATCAGGAGAGTCGATGTGACACTGCGCTCGATATTCTACAAACTTGCTGATCATTGCTTGAAGTTGATCATGGTCGGGACCATTAAAATGGTCATGAATGACTTCATAGGTTTCTTTCTCATTCTTGAGCTTGTCAGGTAACTCAAAGAAATTTTTCACATGCATCGATTAAAAAGCCAATGAAATCATGGCAGCCAAGAGGTTATTGATTGACTCTCGGTCAAAAGTGACCTCTTGGTGCCAAACCTTGAGTGATGATAGCCTTGAAATGCTAGAATGTATCATCTACTTCCCTCAAGTTATACGATTCACTGAGCATCCTTGAGCCATTTTTGCAACTGTCTGCTCCATGTTGTATCATGCTTCCAGGGCTTCATCTTTGATTTTATCGATTCTCTCCAGGATATATTCCATCTGATCAACCTAGTAATCTAATGCATAGTGAGAGCCTTATTATGTGCACACGGGTGATTGATAATGCCGACATTCAATAGGTCATCAGCTGAGTAGTTAACCATTGCTTGGAACATTTCTTGCTGTAACCTGGCATTATCCAACTCTTTGGATAGGGAACTTACTACTGCTTGTAGCTCCTTATTTGCTTGAGTTATATCCTGATAGAGCAATGTAAACTTCCCAAGCACTTCCTCACCATCTCTAAGGATCCACTCAATCTAGGATGATATTGTTATGCCTTGTTCACCAATCTTAACATATTCATTTATTTTCTCCTAATTGGGAACTTGAATGGGTTCAACGGCAGTCACAGAGGAGCGTTGCCCATTTTCTGCAATGCTTGTAGGAGATGTTTGTTTTGTTCTTTGAGTATCCTTTTCTCCTCTTTTTCCTCTTGGAGCTTCTTACAGAGAGCATCCATAACAGACAAGGCTTCCCCTTGTAGGATTTCAGATGAGGTCCCCATTGTGACTTGAGTCACCATGAAGTCTGTGGGAGATAGATCTTCTTTTCTCTTGGTGGGATCCAAGAAAGCTATCTCCATGACTCTCTCCCCCGAAGTGCCTTTAGAAAAGTGAGTTATCACTTTCTGCTTCTTGGTTCCCTTCTTCGGAATAATGGAGAAATCCATGGCTGCAATGGGAACTTTCCTCTTATTCTACTCAGATGGTCAGAAATCCAACCAGGACTTATGGGAGTGGGAGCGGAGGAAGAAGAAGAAATGGGAGTGAGAGGGGGAGCAATTGTAGAGGCCTCAGGGAAGTGTGTTGAAACACTTGGTGGTGGCATTGATAGGGAGTCCAATGCACCGATGCTTATGGGGCCTAGAGTTACTAACGGAGAAGAGAAGGACATGGAAATGGAAGGGATCTTCATCAAGATTGAGGAAATATTGGGTGATAGATCCACGAGAGAGGAGAAGATGGAAGAGGTGGGAGATGGAAGGGAGGAAGGGAGAGGAGAAGACACATCCATAGGAATAGAAGCTTGAATGACAAGAGGAGGAGAAGAATGGAAGAAGGAATGCTGGGTACCTCTGCAGTACAGTCATAACATCATCCTGATAACATCCCGGGTGGATGTATCCGTTGGAATATCTATTGTTTCTTCATCACCTAGAGACACCAGGTCAACTACTTGCTTCTCAGAAGTAGGAGGAAGATCTTCAGGAGTAGTGGAAGAGGGAACACTAGGTACCTCTTGTCTACTTGGTTCTCCCACCTTGTCCTTTCCTTTTCCTTTCAGCACATGGACTAGCCTTGGAGGTGCACTACCTGAAGGAGAAGTTGTGAAGTCAACTCCAAGGTATGTAAGGCCATTCTTGATTGCACCAATGTTTGGTGCACTACAATGTGGGTTTAACCCTTTCTTGAATGGTCTTTGGCACTTTAGCTCTGTCGATCTTCTCAAATGGCCAGTTGTCCCCATCTGTGTCAATGTAAACTTGATCAATTTCTTGATCAGTCTCTTTGAATTTCTTTGGGATAATGGCAATGCCATAGTGGATGATCTCCTCCAGAGCCAGCCAGGAGTGATCCTTCCGCCTAATGTCTATCTCATGGGTTAGGTCTATCCAAATGTCCTCGATCTCGGGAACATGGATGGGATCAATTTTTTCCTTCGGAGGAAACTCCGACAGTCAAAGGTCAGCCTTGCTAGGGAAGTTGTGCTTTAAATTCAGCAGCTCTAGCTCAACGTACATCTCCCATGCTTTAGCATTTGTAGGGCAGGTGTATCAGCCAACTATAAGGGGGAATGGAGTTCCTCCTTTCTTTCTCTTCATACACTTTTCATGATAAGTGATTAACTTCCTTGACAATTCCAAGAGGACCAGCTTGCCCCGCAAACCTTGGTAGCTTCATTGGTTCTCCCTCAAAATTCATAGCTCTGAGGTATGTGAATGTGGGGAATTGTGTGAACAACGCTCCCCATTTCTTTGTAGCAGTAATCACACTTGGGTTAGTTTGATTGTGTCTCATGTTTGGTCTCAACAAATAGATTACCTCATAGAAGAAGGCATCATTTATTTTGGAGAACTGGGAGATGTTGGCTTCAGCCTTAGCTCTAGGTAGAACTCATATATCTTGACTTGGGGCCATACCCATTTTGAGTTAACCCTATGAAATCCCTTTCTGATGTAGCAACATATACAACGTAGGAATTCATGTAGAACTTCCCAGTTGTTAGAACTTGTTGAAGCTGTTGTGAGATGGTGTCACTTATGATTTCACCCCAGCAAGCATTGATCAGGTGCATTCTTGCTCATATTCTCTAGGTATCTCAGCATCCACTTGTGGAAATAATGGGCATCAGGGAGCCCAAATACTTTGTTCAAGAACGTGATTGTATCACTCAATTCTTCATTAAAATCACTACGGTGGATGGTTTGTGGCCATCTGGTCACCGACTTCTTGTTCTTTAGATAGAGTTCATTCATCATCTACATGCACTGATCTTCATTATCATCCCATGTCTTCCCGTAGTCTTTAATACTTATTTCCACATATTTCTGTGATGAGGAATGCCCAAGATCATCTCAAAGTGACGAGCTATGAGGTTTATGATTGTCTCGTGTTCTTTATTTTCGACACATCTAGTGTCTTTGTTATAACATCGGAAATCAACATGATGAACTCATTATTTATGGCACTCACCGGAAGCCCAGCTGCAAAGTGCAATCCACTACCTATTAACTTATTCATCCATGGGCCATTGTTCACCTTGGTGGTCCTTACCCAAAAATCATCCATGTCAACATGACCCAGCTCAGAGTCTCTGATGTCAAGGTCACACTTGGCATATGAGTCAAGAATTCTGACTCTCTGGTACTTGTACTTCATTTCTTGCTCTGACTGCTTAGCTTTAGCTTTAGCTTTAGTCAGTTTCTTGCTTGACGAAGACATATGTGAGTTCAAGAACGGATGTTGTTGTTCTGTAAGAAGTATCAAGAAGGTCCAACACATAGAAGAGCCATGTCAACCATCATGTTATTCATAATGAAAGTTTGAAGAATAACATAACACCTTAGAATGTGTGAGAAAATAGTTAGGTTTAGCTTGCAAAAGGGAGAACGAGAAATTTTAAGCCTTAGGGCACAAGGCGCAAGTTTACAGTAGGCTGCAGAGCTTGTTATGCTTTGGCGCATTTGGGAAAGTGTCGACATGGGCGCAGTGGCGCTAGGTGTCAACATGGGAAAAGTTGTGCCAAGTTTGAAAGGGCACAATTTTGAGAGGTGTTACATGACAAATTTTAGTGCCAAAGGGTAAAGCGTGGGGCGCGATCTCAGCATACAACATGTCATGTCGATGTTGTGGAAGTTGCGCCTATGCCTCACAAAAAAATTTTTAAGTGTTCTTTGGCTTGGGCAATGCGGAAAATTTTTGTGTTACATGAGTACAAAGTGTGCCAAAGCACAACTTTGGGAGGTGTAACATGGAAAACAAAGTGCCAAAAGACTTTAACATTTTAGTTGATGATTTTGAAAATTTTCTTGATTTCCACTACTTCTCTCTTTTTTTTTGGATTCATTAGATGGCAAGGAAGAGAAACAAAGGCAACAAGTAGGGGAGATATTTTTTTGGTTTACTTCAGTGGCAGGGGCCTTCCAGATTTGCAGATCTGGAAGGAGAGGAAAAGAGGGTTTCAGCTGGTCTAGAAATTATTAGGTTCTTGGATTTTAACCATTTAACACACACCCTAACAATTAACACAACAAAATAAAAAACAAATAGGAGAGGAGCCACTTACCCGGATTTATAAAATATGAAGAAAATGTGGGGGTCCATAAGCTCGAAAACGACACGTGAGGGCTGACAGGGATGGCTGACACGTGTAGAGAGAAAAACTTTTCACAATTTTCAATCCATGAAAATGACATCTGTCAGGCTCATATTTATAGAAAAATTGGCATTTATGACCTCACCAACCTCCTTTGGCATGATTTCTGGAGTGTCGACATGAGGAAAGTTGTGCTTATAAAAGATGCTTAGCGCAAGTTTTATGAGGTTAACACAACAATCTCAAATGCAAAAAGGTTTTAAAGGGGGCATCGAATTTTGGGATGTTGACATGAATGAAATGGCACCCAGTTCAAAAGGGTGCAGTTTTGTGAGTGTCGACACACAACTTTCTGCGCCGAAGGATAAGCTAAAAATGGCTAAGTCCTGAAACAACTTGATTTTTTGAAGGGAGTTTTGGGCTATTTCAAACGTTATCAAACTTCCGTTAGATTAGGATTAGATAGTTTTCCTACATTAGAGTAGCTTGTGGTAGGTAGTTTAGGAAGAAAAAGTTGGCTTTTTCGGAGGACCATCTCAAGCCCGTAAGACCCACAACTTGAGAGATGGTCCAATGTTATGTAGGTTACACCAGATGCCCCATTCAAAATCATCCCATTCGTAGGGTACTTTGATTCTCGCATCAACAATTGCTCTAGAGACACTACTAGATTTCATGTGGAGGCATGGCTTGTGAGCTTGACTAGATGCTTCAAGCTATGTCCTTGCTTGAGAAATACCAAGGAACATGTTTCTATTAATTTACTTAGGGATGGAGTTGGAGCATGATTGACATCTAAGGAGTAAAATTTCTTGGTTGATTGTAATTATTTGTCATGGGACATGTTTGATGAGGGATTCGTGGGCTAGGTATATATCTAGATACTTTTTGTAGCAATTTATTGGCAAGCTTCATGATCTAAGGCAATTGACAAGGTCTTAAATGGGATGTAGAGGTATCACCAGGTGCTAGAATTTTTTAAAATACCTATTTAGGAGTTTGCACTTGACATAGGTTCTGTTACACTAAAATTGGTCTTTGCATTTTTCCATCAAGGTATAATAATGTGATTTTAGGCATGTAATTCCTATCATCTTGTCACCTAGAGTATATTTTCATCTTAAGATGATTGATTATAGTGATGATAAAGGTTAGAGATGGTAGTTATAGGTATGGAGACACCCATATCCATCCACACTATATCCTCTATGAAGCTTAAGTGGATTATGTGGAAGGGATGTCGGGTTGTTTTTCATCATGGTGAGTGAAAATATGGAGGAGTCTCCAAGACCATTATTAGATGATCACCTTATTTTAGAAGATTTTGTGGATGTATTTCCTAAGGACTTATCAGTTTACCAAATTCATGATAGATATATTTTCATATTGAATTTCTTCCTAGAATCGATCCTATATCCCGAAAACCCTATTGGATGACTACTCATGAGATTTTTACAGGGGTTTATCTTGAGGAAGATGGACTATTTATACATAGAGGCATGAAATATTTTCCTAATGATGATGGTCTATGATATATCATTGTAGTAGAGGCCGATCATGTTTCTTACTCATCCCATAAAGGGGTTAAAAAGATGCAAACTACTTTGACACATATATATTATTGGATGAAATTGTGAAGAGATATCACACAATATGTAACTTGATATTTTTAATTTCAAAGAGTGAAGGATGAGCACAAGCATCCCATAGGCCTTGTCTACCCAAACGACATTCCAAAGGTGTGGAAGTGGGATGTTATATTTATGGATTTCATCATCATACTACCTACATATTCTTATCTACATGAAGTGATCATGGTCACACTTGATTACCTAACCAGCTCACCCATTTCTCTCAAGTGAATACCACCTAAAATTCCAGGGGCTATTACACGAATATATTTGGATGAGATATTGAGATTTCACTGAGTCCCTATAAATATCATATCTCACCATGACCCACTATAAACTTCTAATTTCTAGACAACTTTATAGGAGGCATTCGATGCATAGCTCAATTTCAATACAAAGTATCACCTTGAGACAAATGGACAGACCGACAGGTGGTGGACTAAAATTACGGGAAATTTTCCCTATATATGTAATGAACCGTAAGCCTAGATGGGAGAATTATTATTTTAATAAATCTGACTTATTCCAATTTGAGTAGCTAAAAATTTAGTCAATATTAGAATCCAAAATTTCTACTTTTGGATTCCAAAATTAAATATTGGAATTTAATTTAATCCAAAATCACAAATATTGGAATCCAAAATCTCATATATTGGAATCCAAAATCACATATCTTGGGATCCAAAATCACATATATTGGAATCCAAAATCGAAATATTGGAACAAGTTATACCTACTTCCGTAACCCAATGTAATATATTAAAGATTAAATTAATGAATCGGGAAAAATCTTTTCATGATTTAAGGAATCCAACATTAATATTAATAACAATAAACAGAACATGTGTTTCTATTTTATATGTGCTAGACTGCTAGGGATTATTTCTACTTTGGACTATGGTTCTTATCACCAAAAATGTCTTTTAGATTAAATAATGCATATTTGAATAGTTAAAAATCATTGTGGCCTAGCAAATGCTAGGTTAATCACATTGAAGAGATGTGAGAAACTTCCATGTTGATTTAGTATGATGTGATTGAACCTTAGCGTAATTAGATAATTATCAAAGATATTCTAAAGAAAGTAGAAGCGGGTAACAATCCAAACTAGGAGAATGTAATTAATTATAAAACAATTCTAGAAATATTTTCTTATTTAAATATAGATATAGAATTAACTTTAAAACCATTCGATATTTATTTTCATATTTAAATATGGATATGAAATTAATTAAAATTAACTGTAAAACCATCCTAGATATATTTTCGTATTTAAATATAGATATGAAATAAATAAAAATTTCTTTACTAAAGGTAGAATTATAGTAAAACATTTTAAGAATTTTTGGAATTTTATTATAACATTATTCCCGAATATGCACTCCCAAATTACCAATATAAATCATAGTAAACCTCCAAAAATAAGCTTCCTATAATTGATTTTTTGATTTAAAAACATTCTAAACATCTTCCATGTCCTTGAATGGTTACAAAAATACCACAACTCATCTAATAAGTAGTTGTCTTCTCGAATTAGACTCTATTTTAAATATTTTAGCAATTATATAGTTCCCTACATCATTGAACTTGTTTTTCTCTAAAGATTCATCTATAAGCATAGTATTTTTACAATGATACGATGCATTCAACCACACCCAATAAGCATATTGTTCTTTTCATGTACCTGTAATTGTATTTACATTTAGTTTTATCTTGGTTTGAACAACACACACTACTTGGTGTTGATAAATTCAAACCTCGGGATAGAGAGGACTCATGGGGATGCATTTTTTTGAAATAACATTGTCCCCGTCTCATTCCACTCAAACAAGTGTTTTGTGAAATCACCTCAACAAATCTCACAAACAAATTCCCATCATAAGTTTTGTTTGTGCTCCCGTAACATCTTTGTGCTTACCCTCTTCATTTACATATGCACTATGAATGACCTTAGAGAACCTAAATGTAACAAATATATGTGTTAATAAATAAATTACAATATAATATTGCATTTTGATTTTTTCTCGATATTCTCAGTATAATATGAAATCATGTCTAACAATGTTAGTTATTTCGAATTTCTCCATTTTGTTTACAGATTATTCCTTTATAATATATATTTCACCAAATACATATAATATCGCTAACATTCAAAATTTAAACCTCAAATAAATGTAGAAATTGTAAGAACATTAACTAATTAATGTTGCAGTTTCCTAAACATTAACTAATACGAAAATAAAATTTGTTAGGTTATGTTGAGGCATAACCTCTTTTGGTAGTGGTAAGAGGATACGACATTTGTGGATTTTTTTGGCATTTATGACATTCATAGATTGTGTTCATGTGATGGACAGGATCAATTAATGACTATTACTAATTAGGATAGATTTCAATTAGAAATATTGGAGACACATGTTGAATATTGGAATTAAGGTTCTCGACATCTCTATTTAAGCATTATCTATATCGGGCCTTTGGCAATCATTGTCACAATAACCATGTTCACTATGGGTGGCACCATAAAACACATTGAGCCTTCTTCCTGTGAAGAGGTCAAGGAATACCCGCTAGTATGTAATATTTTACATGATGGTGGTGTTACTTCATTTATGGAAAGATTTTCTGGTTACCACTCTATCCGTGACCAAAGCGCAGTCTTTGAAACCTGGAAGAAAGGAAGAGTCGAAGTGAGAAATACTAAATTTCTTATTTCGACAGTAATCCATCAGTAGCTGCAATAAGGATCCCCAATGAGGGAGACATTTATTTTAAACACTTGCTTTCTTACTGTGTCCTAGTGAAAATTTGAGAATGTATCACTCAAGATATGAACGGGACTTGCTTTCATAACCATGGGATAGGTTTGTTGAGCAATCAAGAGGTACTTCATGGTGGAGTGATTCTAAAAATTGAGCTATGGACCTCATAATTTTCTTCTTGTGCATCTTCAACATGATCAAAAGGTAAACTTTATGGATTTTCTATTTCAATCACTTGAGAATTCCCTTAAACTCGGATAGAGAAGAGAAAGGTCCCTTCTTCCACTAAGGCCTATTTTAGTTTCTCTTTAAAAATGGAAGCTTCCTAAAATAAATCTTGTGCTTCCTCCAATCCATGTAAGCAGCTTCATGTCCCCCTCCACTTCCTAAACCATCTCCCTCTTTATGTTGCAATCACCACCACCATTATCTCCCTTCCTAATCATATTTGGATAACATGATCATTATCTAGATCGGTCTAGTGGTCTCCCCCATTCTTTCATTCTTGTCTCTTTGTCATATTCTCTGGATCTTAACCCCTCAAAGTGCACTCTCCTAAGTTCTCTAAACTGATTTAGGACCTAACATCTACTTCCTCTCCACTTCTTGTCAATTCTTCTCTGGCTTCTCCTCTTGTCTCCCTAGACATTGTAATGGATACAACCAACTCAACTCACTTGATCATGAAAGCATGTGTGGCTTCTACCCATCTATTTTGCATGGAAGTTAGCATAGACTCATAAATTCTTTATGTGTCAAAGAAAATGGATTCCCCCGCAAATTCGAACACCAAAAGCATTTAGATAAGATTTTGCATTATCTCGCATAAGCTCATTTAAGATTATATTACACTCAATATATAATATCAATGAATGGAAAATTCACGTGGACATGATGTGGATGAAAATCATTGAAGAATTCCTAGAACACATTAAGTTAGTGGATGTGATGGTTGAAGGAATCCCTACTACGATGTTAAGGATAAAGTAACTCCTATCTCTAATATCCATAAAATGTAATTTGGATTATTCCGGTTTGGGAATTTTTGGTTTTTTATTTTTTGCTGCATACAGGATTGTTCTCTTCTTATTTCATTGTAATATCTGGAAGTATTAGGGTCATTTGGAAAAACCCAATTTTACTCTAAATCCAAATAGTTTTATGTTTTGGCATATCATAGTTGTGGGTAAGCTCATCATATCTTAATGTGTTTTCTTACATACTTAAGATCACTATGCTCCAAATATTATGTCTTGATATAGCCTAATGGCTTCTCATATCACAATATCCTACTTTATTTTGATAAAACTTGGCGACCACTAAGCTATAAAAATATATGGTGTGGCATAACGTATTGTTTCCTAATATAAAAATATAATTCCCTTACTAGTCAGGTGCTAGAAAAAAATAATCTCAGAATATTATATTGTGGGATTAGCACCAGAAAATGTATAAATATCTTCCTCTATTTTTTTAGATGATGTAAAATATCTTAATTATGAATTATTAAACCCTAGTGATGAAATCTCCAAATAACATGTTGTGTAATAATCTAGCGGTTACATAGCTCAAAATATCTTTCTTTTGTTTGTTAAATGCTATTGTCTTTTGAGCTCAAAATAATATATTGTTTAAGTACCTAGAACCATTAAGCTCAAACTATGTTGATTAAAATTTGCTAAATCCCAATGACCATTAAGATCCTAATATTAAGTTTTGGCATAACCTACCAAAGAACTAAGATAATAATATATTATTTCTTTTGTTTAAAGATAGTGAGCACCAAGATCCATTTATTATGTTGTGTCACAAGCAAGCGGATGCTAAGCTAAAAATATCATTCAAGAACTCGTTAAAATCAAAACCAATAAGCTTGAAATAATATATTATATAAGTACCTAGACTCTACTTAGTTCAAAATATGTTAATTTAATTTGTTTAATCCTATCAATCGTAAGCTCCATATATTATGTCCTTTTTAAATTAGTGTCACTTAAGTTCAAAATATCTTCCTATAAATTTTTAACTTCTATAAAATATCAGAACTATGACTTATTGATCCCTTGCAAATACAATCTCCAAATAATATGTTGTGGGAATAGCTAGCGCATGTTAAGCTCAAAATATATTAAACCACAGATAGTTTCCAAATATTATGTGGTGGTATAACCTATCAAGCGCTAAGCTCAAAATATCTTAATTCAAAATCTTAAATTCATACAAAAATTCAACTAATTTATACTGGTCTTGATTGCTATAAATATCTCCAAAGTTAATTCTATTGATTAACTTAAAGGTCACTAAGCTCAAAAAATGTAATTTAATTTGTTAAAACCTAGTGAATTCTAAGTTTACAATATAATTTGTTAGGTTATTTTGAAGCATAACCTAGAGGACATTGAACTCAAAATGTCTTTCTTTTGTTTTTTAAATACTAGTGATGTTTGTGCTTGAAATATTATATTATTAAGTACCTAGAGGTTGTTGAACTCAATCTATGTTGATTCAAATTTTCTAAATCCTAGTGACCTTTAAGATCTGAATATTATGTTTTGGCGTAACCTACCGACCACTAATCTTATAATTTATTATTTTATTTTCTTGAAACCTAGAGACTCGTTAAGATCCAAATATTACATTTTAGCATAACCTAGTGGCTGCTAAGTTCGTAATATCTTAATTTGATTTATTTAATCCTAACCACCAAAAAGATACAAATACTATGTGGTGGCATAACCTAGTGGATGCTAGGCGTGAAATATATTAATTAAAAATCTTAAAATCAAATGATAAAGTCAACTAATTTATACAGATATTGATTTATATACGCTTCTCCAAAGTTAATGTGATTGATTAACTTAGAGGTTGATAAGATCAAAATAGCTTACTTTAATTTTTCAAAGCATATCAACTTAATTAGATTTTAATAAAAAATGTTACATTATTCTGAGGCATAATATTTTTGGCAGCAACAAGAGGATATGGCACGTGTAAATTTAATGGGTATTTATGACATCGATAGATTGAATTCATGTGATAGAAGAGATAAATTAATGGTTATATGCACATGAGATGTAATATGGTGTCGGAATTTAAGATTTTTAATGGGAAGCATGATATTTTTATTAGGAAATCCAATTGATGATCTTCGGTACCCTCACACTTGCCTCATTTTGTATATTGCGTAGTGGTGGCTTTATATCTCTGGGCTAGTTTAACATTTCACTACACCTTTCCTATTTTCATTTTTGGTTGTATTTCATAAATCTCTCGAAATGGTTATAGTGGTGCTAGTGGTTTCTGGGAAGCATGGAGTGTGGTCCTTACAGAAGATGTGGAGAGGTATGATAGACAAGGAGGTGGGGAATCATTTACTTCTTGGATGGACGAGACAATCTCGAATGTAACCATGTGGAATTGGCTTGAGAATGTCTTGTCGATTACAGAGCATTTCAAAGAATAACAATAGAATGGTGATATTTGTGAGAGCATGCATAAGATGATTCTTGACCCGAACTAGTATAAAGGATGGAGGAACATTTATGACATGGCGCAAGGGTTGAGTGCAGAAAACATCCTGTCCAACTCATCAGGATAGTTTATCTTGCATAAGGAGCATGACAAGTTGGAAGAGCATCGATTCTTCCTTTAGTATGATGTTCATACCTTGACACACACAGGGGATGTAGGTGATTATGTGTGTTGTGGAGGTGGTTGTGGTAAATTTGGGTATAGAACTCTCTGTTAGCGCTAAAGTGAAAATGCTAGAATGCTATGCCAATTCGTCCTCCTCCTCTGGTCATAGTAAAGGGGACTCGAGATTTTGAGATCATTAGAAAATTGAAGATGAGAGGCGAAAGGCCTAATCTTTCTTGGATGCATTTTTCTTTAGTTTTTGATTAAGGGCCGAAATGGTTGTCTGTATAGTGAAGTGTATAGATATAGGAAGTATTTTTGGGTGAAGTAAAGTTGATTACAACTCTTCCCCATTCATTTTGGCATATATTTAGTATGATAAGTTTCTTGTAATCATCATGGGAGTCCACTGTTGGAAGACTTATCATGGACTGGTTCCTCATGTACTATTTTTTAAATACTTATCATTGAAATATCTCAATTGAAAATCTTAAAATCATAGAATTAATTTAACTAATTTATATATCTTCTTTGTGATACATATCATGTTTGTGATACATAACCTAGCGAAACTAAACTCAAGCTAGTGGATGCTAAGTTCAAAATATCATTCAATAACTTGATATACTAGTCAAAACTAAACTCAATATGTCTTTCTTTACTTAGTTAAATAGTAGTTACTTTTCATCTCTAAATATAATTTTGTCTATATAAATACCTAATGTGAGTTAAATAGTTGTTACTTTTCATCTCTAAATATAATTTTGTCTATATAAATACCTAATGTGACCGTTAAGCCCAAACTATGTTGATATAATTTAAATAATATATTTTTTAAATACCTAGCAGATTGTTAAGCTCAAACTATGATGATTTAATTTATGGAATCACAGTGACCACTAACATCCTAATATCATGTTTTGGCATAACCCACCGGCTGCTAAATATTGTAAAATATCATAATTGAAGTTATTAAACCATAGCGAATTGAATACCCAAATAATATTTTGTGGCATAACCTAGCCACCGTTAAGCTCATAATACCCTAATTTAGTATATTAAATTGAAACCACCACTAGACTCCATTGATTATTTGGTAGCATAACCTATCAAGAACTATGCTATAAATATCTTAATTTAAAATCTTAAAATGATTTGATATATTTAACTTATTTATACATATCTTGTTTGTATCTTCGAACATTACACTATCATTAGTTTATTTTTTGTTGAAACAAAACCTAACGGAAACTAAACTCAATATGTCTTTCTTTAGTTTTTAAATGCTAGCAACTCTTTCTGTCAAAATAATATATTTTTAAATACCTAGCAGCGCTAAGCTCAAACTATGTTGATTTAATTTTTTAAATCCTAGTATTCACTAAGATCATATTATTATGTTTTGGTGTAACCTACCGGACACTAAGCTTATAATATCTTACTTTCTTTTACTGAAACCTAGAGACTACTAAGATCCAAATATTATGTTGTGTCATAAGCTAGTGGACGCTAAGCTCAAAATATCATTCAATAACTTGATAAATTATAGTGCCCACTAAGCTGGAAATATTATATTGTGGAAGTACCTAGCACCCGCTTAGCTCAAAATATTTTAATTTAATTTGTATAATCCAACCGATCGTAAGGTCTTAATATTATGTCTTTGGTTTACCTAGTGGATGAGAGACCATGAAGATTTACAACAATTTTTTAGATACGACGCGATATACTCGATGAATCCTAGCAGCTATTAAGATATTCTTAAAATTAAATATATTATTTTTGCAATGAATTTGTGTTGTGTATTTAGTAATTAATCTTTTCCTATTTAACACGATACAAATAATATAGCGATCGCTTGACCCAAAAAGTGTGTTTCCTATAACAAAATCCACTTATCCGTGAATCGCCAAGGTAAACGAAGATTTCCTTTAATAAAATCCACTTATTTAGAGAAACCATTTATTTGGTGTTAGCAATCACTCTTATTATTTGTCTCCTTTTATATATACAAAGCTTAAGAATTTAGATATATAAGTAGATTGTGTTGTATTTAAAAACTTGATGTATAACTTCTAGGTCACTATTCCAAGTTTATTTTCTTGTCATAAATCTTAAAATATTCTACCAAAAGCTCATAAGAAATAGAGAAATCTATACGTGTAATTGTGTAACACATGAAATATATGATTCTTAATGTATATTTATTTATCCATTATATAAATTCTAGATTTATTTGTTATCGCTTAAATCTTTTCATTATGATTTCTCCTATATGAATACACTATACATGAAAAAACTTGCACTAGGGCCCGCTAGGTAGTAATTTTTATTCATAGAAAACATTCATTTACTTTTGGGGGACTCACGGAGAAAGTTTTTATATAATTTCCTTTAAGAATAGCTTAGCGGCGTTAGGCTACAATGAGTAGATCATGTCGTCCCTAAAATCTGGTTATATAAGTTCTTGGTCACTAGTCCAAGTTTATATGTGTACCCATATATCACATAAAATACACTATTATACATTTATATTTATGTATCCATTATATAAATTTCAGATTTATTTATTACCATTTATATAAACTCTTGTATGAATACACTCTACATAAAAAATGTTGCCTACTCTAGCGAACCGCTAGGCTATAATTCTTATTTGGAGGTGCTCTTCATTTACCTTGGCGGACTCATGGATAAGTGGATTTTTATAGGAAACACACTTTTTTTGGGTCAAGCAATCGCTTTGTTATTTGTCTCATGTTAAATATGAAAATATTAACAATTAAATACATAACACAACTTCATTGTAAAAATAATATAGTTACTTTTAAGAATATCTTAGCGGTTGCTAGGCTTCATCGAGTATATCATGTTGTATCTAAAACCTTGTTGTAAATATTCACGGTCTTTCATCCACTAAGTAAACCAAAGACATAATATTAATACATTACAATCATTTGGATTATAAAAATTAAATTAAAATAGTTTGAGCTAATTGGGTGCTAGGTACTTCCAAAATATAATATTTCCATCTTAGTGGGCACTAAAACTTATCAAGTTACCAAATGATATTTCGAGCTTAGTGTCCACTTGTTTATGTCACAACATAATATTTGTATCTTAGCAGTCTCTATGTTTCAAGAAAAAGAAGTAAGATATTATAAGCTTAGCATGTGGTAGGTTATGCCAAATCATAATAATACGATCTTAGTGAATATTGGGATTTAAGAAATTAAATTAACTTAGTTTAATCTTAGCGCCCACTAGGTATTTATACAATATATAATTTCGACATAAAGGGTCACTAGCATTTAATAAACTAAAGAAAGACATATTTATTTTAGTCTCCCGTAGGTTTTGTCTCAACAAATGATAGTGTAATATTCAAAGATGCAAACAAGATATGTATAAATTATTTGAATATATCATATCATTTTAGGATATTTAAGTAATATATTTCAAACATACCATCCTCTAGGTTATACTACCGCATAATAATTGGAGCCTAGTGGTGGTTAGGATTTAATAACCAAAATTAAGGTATTATAAACTTAGCGGCCATTAGTTTATGCCAAAATATATTATTTGGGTATTTAATTGACTATGGTTTAATAACTTCAATTACGATATTTTATAATATTTAGTGGCTGGTGGGTTATGCCAAAACATAATATTTGGATGTTAGTGGTCACTTTGTAATTTCACAAATTAAATCGACATAGTTTGATCTTTGAGGCTGCTAGGTATTTAAACAATATATTATTTAAATTATATCAACATAGTTTGGGCTTAACAATTGGATTAGGTATTTAAAAATATAATATTTTGAGATGAAAAGTAGCTACTTTTTAACTAGTAAAGAAAGACATATTGAGTTTAGTTTTGACTAGTATATCAAGTTACTAAATGATATTTTGAACTTAGCGTTTGCTAGCTTGAGTTTATTTTTCGTTAGGTTATGTATCACAAATATGATATGTATCAAAAATAAGATATATATAAATTAGTTGAATTCATTCTATGATTTTAAGATTTTAAACTAAGATATTTCGATGATAAGCCTTCAAAAGATAATACATGAGGAACCAGTCTTCGAGAAGTGCACTCTCATGATGATTACAAGAAAATAATCACACTAAATATATGTAAAAATGAATGGGAACATCTATAATAATCTTTAATTCACCCAAAAATACTTCCTATATCTATACACTTCACTATACAGATAGCCATTTCAGCCCTTAATAAAAATTAAGGACAAATGCATCCAAGGAATATAAGGCCTTTCTTCCTCTCTTCTTCACCTCGCCGATGATCTCAACATCTAATTCCCCTTTACTTTGATCGAGGAGGAAAAATTGACATATCATTTTGAAAATTTTCACTTTAGTGTCAGCATGGAGTTATATACCCCGATTTCCCACAACCACCTCCGATCACGCATTATCACCTTCATCCGCCACGTCAAGGCATGGAAATGATACTAAATCTCGACAATAAGCTCTTCCAAATTCTCACATTCCTTATACAAGATAAACTACCCTAATGCATTTGAAAGTATGTTTTTTTCACTCAACCCTTACGCCATGTCAAAACAAATCCTCTGGCCTTCCAAATTTTTTAGATCAAGCATCCGTTTACGCATACTCTCAAAAATATCACCACCCTCTTCTTCTTTCAAATACTCTCGATTGACTGACCTTCTCAAACTAGTTCCACATAGTTGTGTTTCTAATTTTCCTCCCATCCATGAAGTAAATGATTTCCCAAAGATCCTTTCCTATCACAACTCTCTTCCTCTTACTTTGCTAGGACCACAATCCATACTACACAAGAAACTACCAACACCACTTTTACCGTCACAGAGAGTTACAAAGCACAATGACCAAAAATTAAAATACAAAGAGGTAGTGAAATGTCCAGCCAACCCAAAGATATAAATCCAACACTACGCATAAAATTAAAGGAGGTAAGTGTGAGGGTACCAAAGATCATTGATTAGATTTCCTAATAAAAAAATATCATGCTTCCCATTAAAAATCTTAAATTCCCAATGCCATCTTACATCTCATGTGCGTATAACCTTAATCAATCTTGTCTATCTCATGAATGCAATCTATCAATGTCATAAATTCCCAATAAAGACGCAGATGCCATATCCTCTTGTCACCGCCAAAAATCTTACACCTCAGAATAATCTAACAATATTTATCAAAATATTATAATTTACTACATTTTGGCAAATTAAAGTAAGTTTTTTCGAGCTTATCGACCTATAAGTTTATCAACCACGTTAACTTTGTAAAACTATAAAAAAATTAAGATTTTAAGATTTAAACTAAGATATTTCGATCCTAGCCCCCGCTAGATTATGCCACCACACAATATTTGTATCCTATCGGTGGTTAGGATTTAATAAATCAAATTAATATATTTTGAACTTAGCGGCCACTAGGTTATGCCACAATATAATATTTGGATCTTACTAGTCTCTAGGTTTCAACAAAATAAAGTAAGAAATTATAAGATTAACGGTTGGTAGGTTACACCAAAACATAATATTTGGATCTTAATGGTCACTGGGATTTAGCAAATTTGAATCAACATAGATCGAGCTTAGTGGCCGCTAGGTACTTAATAATATAATATTTCGAGCTAAAAATTCACTAGTATTTAACAAACAAAAGAAAGACATTTTGAGTCCAATGTCCTCTAGGTTATGCTTAAACATAACCTAACAAATTATATTGTAAACTTAGAAGTCGCTAGGTTTTAACAAATTAAATTACGTTGTTTTGAGCTTAGCGACCTCTAAGTTAATCAAGGACATTAACTTTGGAGATCTTTATAGAAATCAAGACTAGTATAAATTAGTTGAATTTTTGTATGAATTTAAGATTTGGAATTAATATATTTTGAGCTTAGCACCGCTAGGTTATGCCACCACATAATATTTGGAGACTACCGATGGTTTAATATATTTTGAGCTTAGCATCTGCTAGCTTATGCCATAACATATTATTTGGAGATTATATTCGCAAGGGTTCAATAATTCATAGTTATGATATTTTACAACAGTTAAAAAATTATAAGAAGATATTTTGAACTTAGTTGACACTAGTTTAAACAACAACATAATATATGGATCTTGCGGTCGATAGGATTAAAAAATTAAATTAACATATTTTGATCTAAGCGAAGTCTAGGTACTACCATAATATATTATTTTGAGCTTAGAGGTTTCTATGATTTAACAAGTTAGTGAATGATATTTTTATCTTAGCATTCATAACTTGTGACACAACATAATATCGGGAGTTTGGCGCTCACTAGGTTTAAACAAAAGACATAAAATATTATTAGCTTAGTTGTCAGTGGGTTACGCCAAAACATAATATTAGGATCTTAATGGTCACTAGGATTTACAAATTTGAATCAACATAGTTTGAGCTTAGAGGCCACTAGGTATTTAAAAATATATTATTTCAAGATCAAAAGAAAGTATTATATGATAAAAAAAGATATATATTTTGAGCTATGTGGCCACTAGGTTATTCAACATGTTATTTGGAGATTTCATTACTAGGGTTTAATAATTCATAATTAAGATATTTTACAACATCTAACAAATTAGAGGAAGATATTTATAAATTTTCTAGTGCTAATCCCACAATATAATATTTTGAGCTTAGTTTTCGCTAGCACCTAACTAGTAAGAGAATTATATTTTTATATTAGGAAACGGTATGTTATGCCACACCATATATTTTTGGAGCTTAGTGGTTTCCGGTTTTATCAAAATAAAGTAGGATATTGTGATTTGAGAAGCCGTTAGGTTATACCAAGACATAATATTTAGAGCATAGTGATCTTAAGGATGTAAGGAAACACATTACAATATTTGGAGCTTAGTTATGGATACGATGTGCCAAAACTTAAGAATATTTGGAATTAGAGTAAATGTGATTTTTTCCAAATTACCCACATATTTATGCAAAAAATCCCTCATGGACAAATTTTAAAATGAAACAAGAAGAGAACAATCCCGTATGCAGTAAAAAAACAAAAATTCCCTAACTGGAAAAATCCAAATTACATTTTATGGATATTCATGAGTAGTTGTTTCATCCTTAGCATCAACAAAAATAGGGGCTTCCTTCAACCATCACATCCACTAACTTAATGTGTTACTCGAATTCTTCGTTGATTTTCATCCAGTCATGTTCATGTGAGTTTTCCATTCCTTGATAGAAAATGTTGAGTGTAACATAATATGCAATGGCCTCGTGTGGGTCACACAAGATATTCTCTAAATTATCATGGTGTTACAAATCAACAATGGGGAGACCATTTTTCCGACAGGTAGTATTAACAGGGTAAACTAAGGAGAGATCCCATAACACATCAGGAATTTCCTATTCCATGGTAAATTCTGTATGACAAAAGGAGGGGGCATCTTCACATGCTTCTATGATCAGTGAGTTGAGTCACTTGAAGCCATTAAAATGTCTAGGTATATGAGAGGAGAAGCCGAGAATCATCGAAAAAGGTGGAGAGGCATTATATGTCAAGTCTGAAATTTGTTCGAGATACCTTATGAGAGTGTTTTGAGGGGTTCGAAGGGTTAAGATCTTCCAGATAAGACGAGGGAGAGATACGAGTGAAAAAACATGTAAAGACCACCAGACCACTCTAGCTAATGATCATGATATCTGAATCGAAGTTGGAAGGGAGATGAAGGCAACAAAGATGATGATGGAAAGAGGGAGATGATTACGGAAGTGGATGGGGGACATGACACTATTTTCCTAGATTATATGGGAACCATGAGATTTATTTTTGGGAAACTACCATTTTAAATACCAAATAAAAAAGTACTTTATGGAGGAAGGTACATTCCTCTTCTCTATCTAGTTTAAGGAACTTCTCAAGCGATTGAAATAGAAAAGCCACAAATTTTAACTTCCGATCATGTCGAATATTTACAAGAATAAAAATGTGAGGTCCATATCTCAATTGGTAGCATCGCTCTAGTGTGAATTACCTCCTCAATTTCTTCGATAACCCTATACCAAGGTTGTTGAAGCGATTCTCCTTTATATCCCGATTGATACATTCTCATATTTTCACTAGGAGACAGGAACTCATCCATCCCCTCCTAAAGTGAGAGTTTAAAATAAAATTTTCCCTCCACAAGGATCCCCTCCATAGCCATAATGGACTCTGTCAAAATAAGAAATTTATTCTTTCCCACTTTAAATTTTCCTTTCTTCCTGATTTCCAACACACTAGTGGTCACTCGAACAGAGTGACCAGACAGTCTTTCCATAAACGAAGTAACACCACCATAATGTAAAATGTTCCATACTATCGACTCATCCTAGACCTCTTCAGAGGAAGAAGGCTCAATTTATTTGATGGTGCCACACATATTGAATAGGGATATTGTGACAGTTATTGTCAAAGGCCCAATATAGACGATGCTTAAATAGAGATGTTGAGTACTTTCATTCCAATCTTCAACATGTGTCTCCAAGATTTCTAATTGAAATATATCCTAGTTGGTAATATTCATTAAATTTATCACATCCATCACACGAACATAATCTATGAATGTCATAAATTATGAAATAATCTACAAATTTTGTATCCTCTTGCTTAGCCAAAATCGGTTACGCCTCAACATAACTTAAAAAAATTATTTTAATCTTAGCTAATGTTTAGACAACCGCAACATTAATTATTTAATATTATTGTAATTAATGAATTTAGTGGAGGTTAAAGGTTTTAATGTTAGCAATATTAGATTTATTTAGTTAAATATATATTATAAAGGAAAAATCTGCAAATAAAATGGAGCAAGGTTAAATAACTAAAATTACTAGACATGATTTCATATTATATAGAATATCAGACAACAAATTAGAAAGTAATATCTTATTAAAATTTCTTTATTGACACATCTATTTGTTACTTTTAGGATCTCGAAGGTCGTTCATAGTGCACATGGAAATGAAGAGGGTAAGCACAGAGATGTTACAGGGAGCACAAACAACACTTATGATGGGCATTTGTTTGTGAGATTTGGTGAGGTGATTTCACAAAACACTGTTTGACTGGAATGAAATGGGGACAATGTTGTTTCAAAAAAATCATCCCCACAAGTCCTCTCTATCCCAAAGTCTGAATTTCTCAATAGAGAGTAGCGTGTGTAGTTCAGACCAAGATAAACTTAAATGTAGATACAATTACGTAACATGACAAGAATAATATGCTTATTGGGTTTGTGTTCTCTTACAGGTACAATTACAGGTACATGAAGAGAATAATATAATTTTTCATGTTAACATGGAAAATCATAAATGTATGCCCAGTATTAATCTTGTGATGATCTTCCACATGTTTGGAAAATCATAAAGATAGGCCTAGTATTAATCTCTAAACTATCCTCGTGGATGTTAAAGATTCTTCTTATATTGAACCCTTACGTGACTTCAGACTGGTGTGGGTATATATATTAACTTGAATCAAGATTTTTTTGTTCTAGGTATAGTCAAAAGTTGGTTGTTTATATTATTTCGAGCTTAGTTGTCGCTTTCATTTAACAATTTATTGAATGATATTTTAAACTTAGTGTGTGCTAGCTTAGCGGCTGAATGTATTTGAAGAATATAATATTCCGAGCTAAAGATTCATTATCATTTAACAATCTAAAGAAATACGTATTGAAATTAGCTTCCACTAGTATCTCAAGTGTTAATCTTGTTATGAAATTTCACCTAGTTGGAGGATTAAACTAATGTAACAAAAAAAGGTATAGTAGTTTGGAATTTAAGTGAAATTTGTAACATGTTTTTTAAATTTGTTACTACTTGGACAAAAGTATGACTAGCCTCTCGGATATTACAATTTCTTCTTATTAGAAGGATTGACATATTTTCTAAGTACTAGAAAATTCCTTTTATGTTATACTTATAATATTTTGTTGTTTGAATGAAAAATATTGAACATGTTTCTAAAATAGTTTGATGTCTTTTAAATGTCCTAGATCAATTGTTTTCACAAAAATTCTTTTCTTACATGCATTTATGGAGATCAATGACTAAAATTCTTAAGTATAACACCGACATATCAGTTATTGGACCAAACATATTCATTTTCAAAACATATGTTGTCTTGCAAATGATTTTGGAGGAAAAATTGGACTAAATATTTACTCCCCAAGGTCAACAAGTTGAAGTCTGCCTTCTTTAACTGGAATTGAATTGTAAATATTGGAGGATGAAAATTGTATTTATTTGAAATATTTTCTAATTAATACAAAATATTTTTTATGGTGTGCTTAGAATATGTTGTTGTTTGAATGAAAAATATTGAACATATTTTCAAAATAGTTTGATGTCTATTAAACGTCCTAGATGAATTGTTTTTACAAAAATGTTTTCCTACATGTGTTGATGGAGATAAATGACTACAATGCTTATATATAATACCCGACATATCGTTATTATACCAAACATATTGATTTGTTACAACATATGTTGTCTTACAAAGGATTTCTAGAGGAAACTTTGGATTAAGGATTTTCTTCCCAAGATCAACAAGTTTTTCTAGCTAGCTATTCAAAACAAAATTTTAACCCTTGATAATGTGAGAAAGGACAAAATTAATAATTGCACCTTAATCAATATACTAAACATACTAAAGAAAATTTTCTGAAATATTTTTATAAATGTAATTATTCATACCCCTAGAAAGGGTAATAAATGTGTGGATCATCTTGCCAATTTGGGGGATAAAGGTAGTAATTTTAAAGTGTGTGAGAGAGGAGATTATATTACCAATGATATTAATCTCATAAATAACTTTTAAGTACTGATGTGTTAGTGGATTTTTTCCCTCTTGGTATGTCATCATTGATCTTTTGGTTAACAGGAACCTTCGCACATGCGGGATATATGGTGGGATTTGTATTAATTTTACTCTTACGATTCATTTTGGCCATTATTTCTTCCATTTTCAATCTCACTCAACTAAAACCATGGAATGTGTTCCTTTGAGAACCAAGCCCATGAGCTATGGTTCCCTGAAGGATAACCCCTCCTTGTGGTGCATTCTTAAAATTGAAGGGTTTAGGAATTTCATATCAAATATCATGGGTCTTATCCTTATCTTGCGTTGGAGTTTTGTTGGGCATGGAACAATGATAGCATGGTGATCCTTAGCATGGAAATTTAGGTTTTTTAGGATTAAATAGTGCATGTGACTAGAATGGAAATGGGGGCTTAAATATATTTATAGAACACACCAGACGCAAGCACAAAATTGAGACTTGCTTCTTCAAAAGAAATGGTTTACCCGTTGATAAACGATATAACTAGTATCTGCATTGTTGATATTTCCAATATGGTCTTCTTCCACCTTATGAGGTAAATTGCTCTTGAATCTAATTATAGAAAGATATTTACCCACCATCTTACTATGCTTAATATGTTTAGACATAAGATTTCTATGAGCCTTCCCTTTTTCTTATTTATGTCGCTCTCTCCGTCAATGAATGATTTTCAATAGGGAAATATTGATACCTGAAACACCATAGTCTAATTCTTTTTCTTTTTAAGAATGGTAAATTGGTGGTGGTAAAGGAATTAGAGCCCAAATCTGGGGATTTAGATGAAAATTGTACTCTTGTTGACCGTATAAACAAACTGAGGAGAAAAAGAGTATTGCATCTCATAGGAAGGGAAATATTTGTTTTGGAGCTGCAGGTTCTCCAAATAATAATTATATCCTAGCGATCGCTAGTGTAGGAAACATTTATCATATATATTGTATTCATATAGGATTTTATATAAATGGTGAAAAATAAATTTTGAATTTATATAATGGATACATAAATATACGTGTAGAATCGTGTATTTTATGTGATATACATGTATACATATAGACTTGAACTAGTGACCAAGAAGTTATATAACCATATTTTAAGGATGATGCAATCTACTCATTATACCCTAGCAGCCGCTAAGCTATTCTTAAAGGTAAATATATTTTAAAAAAACATGTTTTGTGAGGCTGCCAAAGGTAAATGAATGTTTTCTCTGAATAATAATTATTTCCTAGCGGGAGTGTATGCAAGTTTTTTCATGTAGAGTGTATTCATACAGGATAAATCATATTGAAAAGTTGTAAGTGATAACAAATAAATCTGGAGTTTATATAATGGATACATAAATATATGTTTAGAATCGTGTATTTGATGTGTTACACAAGTATACATATATATTTATCTATTTTTATGATCTTTTGGTAGAATATTTTTAGATTTATGACAAGAATAGATACTTATACTAGTGACCTAGAAGTTATAGAACAAGTTTTTAAATACAATGTGATCTACTCATTGCACCCTAGCAATGGTGTTAAGCTATTCCTAAAGGTAAATATATCATGTTCATAATGAAGCTATGTTATAAATCTAAATTCTTAATATTTGCATATATAACAGGAGACAAACAACAAAAGTGATTGCTAACACCAAATAAATGGTTTCTCTAAATAAGAATTATAGCCTAGCGGGCGCTAGTGTACGTAATTTTTTTCATGTAGAGTGTATTCATATAAGAGAAATCATATTGAAAAGATATAAAAGATAACAAATAAATATGGTGTTTATATAATGGATACATAAATATACGTGTAAAATCATATATTTAATGTGTTATACATGTATACGTATAGATTTCTCTACTTCTTATGATATTTTGGTAGAATTATTTTACATTTATGAAAATTATAGAAACTCGGAATTACGACTAAGAAGTTATAAAACAAGTTTTTACATAAGACGATATGTACTCGTTGCATCCAAGCGAATGCTAATCTATTCTTAAAGGTAAATATATCATGTTTATAATGAGGTTGTTTTATAAATCTAAATTGTTAATCTTTTTATTATAAAAAAACAAAGAATGAATTATAGCTGTAGCGGTGCTATGGTAGAAAAAATTTCCCATGGTAGAGTATATTCATATAAGAGAAATCATATTGAAAAGATATAAATGATAACAAATAAATCCGGAATAGTGTATGTAATTCGAAATGAAATTCAGGTTTAGTAAATAGGTTGTCGCAACAAAGAATTATATCATGGTTGCCTCAAATCTATCTAAATTTTAGGCATAGATTATTGAGTGCAAAAGGAAGAATATATTCATTCTTAAATACGCATGATTAAAATTATATTTAATAATATTAACGCATATAAAATTTGTTTAACTTCTAATGTACGAACACAAAATTGTTGAATACATTACGTTTAGTTAATTCTACGTATAAAAACGTATATAATTGGAAATAATTATCATACAATTGAATTCTTAATATGGTTTTATAGTTTTTATGTAATATTTTAACGTCATATATTTTCCTAAAATTTCTAAGAAAAAATGATGTAAAAATGTAATATGAATTAATTAGCGACGTTTATTTTCTCCCAACCAAGATAAAAATTTAAAAAAGGTGATTGTGGTAGAAGATGTCATTATGCTTAAAAACAATCACATAAACAAGAAAAAAAAATTCAAAACAAAAATACCCAAAGAAAGACATATAATGGCGGAAATGGGAAAGTGTTAAATAGAGATAAATACTAGAGTATAAAAGGGATAAAAATTTCTTTCGTTAACACACAAAAAAATTATTTTCATGAAGAACAAGGCTATTTGGAATGGAGATCAAAAGTAACTTGAAAGCAATGCTTGACTGTGGAGCATGATTCAGTAGGAGAAAGCATGGCATTGCATATCACAATTGGACTACATAAAAACACAAGAACTAGTTGATCAGTAGAGAAACTATTAGAGTGCACGATAAAAAAGGGACACCTTTACTATAAATACCTAATTTAGTAATATTTGGGATTATTTCATGCTTTATGTTGTGAGTGAAACCTCCATCTGCTACCTCAATCAAACAATTTGTGTGATTCTATTCGTAATCTCTATTACTTGCCTCCTTCGTGTGTGTCACTTACGTGCATATTTTTTTTCCTTCTCTACAAACAAGATTATAATCGTATGCAAAAAAACAGCCGGGATTTGAACACTCAAACCTACAATCTACGTCATGTGCATGTTTTTATTTTGGAGACATGCTTTTCTACGTGACCAAAAAAATAGAAACCCTATTCAACATTTCTTCGAGGTATTTAATAATTTTTTTAGCACATTCCATGAAAATAAATTTCAAAAATATAAAAAGAGTGGGATACGAAAAATTTGAAATTTTCACTTTCCCCCTCTTAAAACAAACAGTAAGGCTATCGAAATTTCAAATATCCAAAATGCGGGAATTCGAATTTCCCTATTTTTCTTTTCAATTGTTTAAAAATTAAAAATAAACATGAATTAAAATAAATGAAATTTTCATTATGTATAACCTATAATAATATAAACATAATAATAAATATATTACATAACATATATTAAAATAAGCATAGTAAAAATATATATTATAAGAAAACAAAAGAAATAAATCCTAAACATAACTTTAAAGTTTATTAGAATATTATACAAACATTTACAATCGATTATTTATAAAAATTGAGTTCTACATTGTTAGATATAGTGTGCACTAATTTAAATTAATTTTTTAATTAAAATGTGCCATGTGGCAAGTTAGAACAAGCTATTTGGGATACATAATAAGGCCAATGATCCAAGACTGTATAGATAGTGTTAATGTATGCCTATTTTCAAAATAAGAAATATTTGAGCCTAGGGTCTTATATGTCATTTTTTTCTATAAGTAAAGGATCTTAGCATGCATCAACCATTTTCTTTGTTAGTAAGTGATGTGAAATATTTGTTGCAAACCATGTATCTTATGGCAACTACATACTAAGCCTAGAAATCCACATCTTTATAGATAGTGTTTAGAATGAGAAGAATACAGTAGGACCCTAATGACCGCTAAGTTATACTATGATTTGTTATTTTATGGATAATTTGAGCCATAAAATAATAAACTTCTAAGCATAGGTTCGATATGTCATTTCTCAATAAATAAAGGAGATTAGCGAGTGCTAAGTATTTTGTTTGATACGAATCCATGTGAAGTATTATTTGAAAACCATGTATCTCATGGGAAATACATACTAAGGCTATGGATCCAAAACTATAAATATAGTGTTTATAATGAGAAGAGGTAAAGGTACAAGCCTAGTGGTAACTAAGCTATATCATGATCTATTATTTTATGGTTATTTTCAAAATAAGAAAATTTTAAGCCTAGGGTCTGATATGCCATTTTTGTCAATAAGTAAAGGATCTTAGCAGTTGCTAAGCATTTTCTTTAATAGTAAACAATATAAAATATGAGTTGTAAACCATGTATCTTATGGGAACTACATATTAAGGATAGCGATCCAAAACTGTAAAGATAGTGTTTATAATGAGAAGAGGTAAAGGTAAGAGCCTAGTGGCAATTTATCTATACCATGATTTGTTATTTTATGGCTATTTTCAAAAATAAGAAACTTTTGAGTCTATGGGAAACACATAATACATCTCGATCCATTTCAAGGGTATGTAATGTAGGACTTTCACTCTACCATGCATAGCCTAGAAAATATGGTACACTTAAAATAAATGGATAACACTATCATTCAAAAAGCATGCACATAGTGTTGAAATAAGAAATAGTTGATCCTAGTGGTCATTAATTCATTCCATTCAATACATACAAAATCTTAGTAGTCACTAATAATTTTCTCTCATATGAACAGATGTGAATTATATGTTACAAACAATACGTCTTGTGAGTACTACATAAGTCATGATCCTTCTTGAGGGTTTATAGTGCAGCACTTGGATCCACCAGGGATGGAAAAAATAATATGTTACAATTAGAATAAATGAAAACAAAGTAGCAACTTAAAACAATACATAAAGTATTTATAATTTCTGGCAGTAATAGTGGGAGCCTAGTCACCACTAAACTAGAGCATGATCTTTTATTTTATCACTATTTTTTAATTCTAAAAATTTTGATCCTAGTGTCCACTATATTGTTACTTGCGATAAGGAAAACTTTATTATCATTCGCTAAGAATTTTCTCCCATAATA
This sequence comes from Taxus wallichiana var. yunnanensis, assembly GCA_018340775.1. Taxonomy (NCBI): domain Eukaryota; kingdom Viridiplantae; phylum Streptophyta; class Pinopsida; order Cupressales; family Taxaceae; genus Taxus; species Taxus wallichiana. The sequence goes on along the minus strand of CM031243.1, from coordinate 302,619,953 downwards.
TCTGATGTGAATTATGAGTTTCAAAGAATATACCTTATGGGAACTACGTAAGTTTGGATCCCTCTATATTTTATGCGGTGCGACTATTGTCTCATCTAGGTACATTCCAGCCAACATGATACAATTATAATCAATGGAAAACACTAGCAATCCAAAGTTGTATAGATAGTGTTTACAATGATAATGGTAGGAGCCAACAGTTTCTCACCTAGGTCACAATTTATTATTTTATTACAATTTTCAAAATAAGAAACTATTGAAACTAGCCTTGGTTACAATCGTTACTTTCGATAAGTAATGAAACTAAGTGTTAGGTAATGAATTTTTCCCATACAAAACATTGTGAATAATATGTTTTAAAAAATATAATTTATGGACAATACATAGGGCTTGATCCCTATCGAGGATTTGTAGAGTAAAACTTGTTTCTCGCCATGGTTAGTCTATCAAATATGATACAATTATAATCAATGAAAATAACTAGCAAGAAAAAGTTTACATACATTGATTACAGTCACAAGATGAAATGATATGACCCTAGCTTCCACTAATCTAGGTCGTGATTTGTTATTTTTTCACTATTTTAAAAAATTTAGTTCTTTTTACCCTCAATTGATGCAACGTATCAAAAAGTAAATGTTTTTACCCTAATAAGACTAGCACTCTAAATGCGTTAACATAAGTTCAAATAATTTGGAGTAAATTACTTCAATTAGTATTATATATATAACTTATCGTTAGAGTAAGAGAGAATAGACCCTTGTTTTTGTGGTACTCATTAAACATTGTTAATAATCAAATATTTTCTCAAATAGGTATAACCCACCATGACCTTATAGAGAGCATTGTTTCCACGAAAATGGCTATTGTGACAATGGCCATACTTATGTTTAGGAAAAGTGTAATCATTCCCGTTTGTTTTTGATAGCTTGTTATGGAATTTCCCACCAAACATTATGCTAAAATATCCTACTTAGTCTAGTTAAATACATTTAAACATAATGAATAATGTATGTCCGATATACATATATTTCACATTGTCTTATATAACAAAAATGATGAGTTATCCCTAACTCTCTGTTAATGTGACTTGATGCTCAAATACTTTGTCCTCAAAATACAAAACATTAGATCTTCTAACTGCTATCATTTAAACATCTTCTTAGTCTTGTTACAAGGATTTAATCCTTACTACTATATTATGACCGATATACACATAAATCACATTGACTTCTAAAACATAAAATCCCAAGCTACCGTAAACGTATGTCCGATACATAATATGTCCTATCAAAGCCTAGCATTAGCTAGCCATAAAGTTAATTACTCTCTTATGATACATAGTAAGGAACTCTACATGTTGGTGTCTTCTAGGGTGGTATTTAAATTCCTTGTTAGAAAATGTGAGAAAACACATTAAAGTTCGAAATGACCTAATTATTAATGCATTTTACTCCAATTATAGGTAAAATGTCTTCTATTGTTTGTGCTCCATTCGAACAATTCCATACACCACAAGTTGTATTTTTGGTAGGAAAGAGACGAGGAATGGTTTATGGAAATCCATTCCCTCGAAAATTACCACATCGACTGTGGTTGTTTTTGTTATAGATGGTAAGCACAAGAAAGTTGGTATTGTTCTATTCTCGAAGTTATTGATTTGGGGACACTGTGTGTCAAAGGAACACTTTTAATTTGAAAATTATAAGTGTCTTATTCTAAATACGGAAGTGGATGTTTTTATTATGAAGAAAAAATAAATACATGCTTTCATAAACAATGGGCCATATTCTTATTCAAAATATGGTTGGAATTTGGGGATTTTAATAGATTATAACAAAATTGGTTATTCAAATGCACAAGACATTCACAATGGTATATTTACAGTATTTAGAAAATTGTATAGAAATTAAAATACATCTTTTTTTTTCATTTCTTAAATAGAAAAGGTTTTTTTCACCTCCAAAACATGCCAAGTTGTTTACTATGCTTGAGGCGAACATATTTGAAAAAGTTGAGATTGACCAATCTAAATAAAAATTTCATGGGTTGAAAATGAACACCGAATAAATTGGAGTCCGATGAGGATGGTGTAATAGTAGAGACATTGATTCTTATTGCTGGAGAATAAAAGGAGACAACAAAATTAGAGAAAAAGTTCTACATTATTTGAGAAATAAGCATCTAGATAATATTGTATTGACTACCCGTAGTGAATCCAACATAATTGAAAAACTTTAATTACATGAACCACACTATCACCATTGCATATATTTTTGGGTGAAGAGATAAATGGAAAAAGAAAATTTGATTCCCATATAGACGAAAAAATGGCAAAACGGAAAAAATATCATGAGGTGGAAAAAGTTCTTCCCATCGAGGCTAAAAAAATATTATAAATCTATGTGATGTCACTAGAAGAAAATATACCAGCAAGGATGGAAGACACAGGTCACTTTTTTTGTAAAAGTGCATATCCATTCCATCTTCCATAAACTTTATTAGTAATTCCTTTGACTAATCCTTTCAATGCTAAAGGTTTGATCACCGATTTTTTAATTTGGCCGGTGATATGTCTTCGATGTAATAATGGATATTCTAAAAATTATCCAAACCAAGGTGTGTTGGATTATATTATTATTGTTATAATATCAATTGGTTATTCAAAATTGTTAAGAGATGTAATAAAAAGATACATTGAAAAGGTTAAAATTAGTGGAGTATCAATTGGATGGATCCTACGAATCTACGATAGTAAAGGGATACTCAAAATAGTATGAATTATGTACACAATATCCATTGTTTACAGCTATCACAATAATGATGATTATAAAGAATAGGTCACTAGGGATTGGATGGAGAAACTGCCACAAAAATTTGTAACTACAAGCGAAATTGGCCTATAAGGAAACATCCATCCTTTTCCTTGTGAAAGATCATATGAGTTCTGGGTTGAGATGTTCACTCAATGTTGTTCAAAAATTATCTAGTACTAGTGCTTTACGGTGGTAGTTTTGCACTCCATGCATTAGTGGATTCCAAACTATCTGTTATTTTTATTGTTGAGACACATAGTCAAGAAATGTTTCTGAAACATTACTATTCTCATATGAAGAAATTTTCGTCATGAAGACAACTTCAATAATTTATTTTGTTTAATGGATTTTAACCTATATATGCTACTTATACATTTATTGTTTATGTAGACAACCACAAAGCTATAAAATATGATGTACAACCCTTTCACCTTGATGCTACACAACCAGTTCAACATGGTGATTTACCTTCAATCATTTTATAAATATGTTTAATGAGCTCTATTTTCAATTGCCATGGTTATAATTTTTATAAAAACATATGTTTTGTTATAGGTTAGATGACGGATGTGGAGTACATTGGCACAATGATACACGAATACGCCATCGATATAGGTACGTTAATCATGTGAATTTCTAAACAAAATCACTAATAAGCCCCAAAATTTATAGGACAATAAATGATTATGTAGACAACCTACAACCGAAGAACATAACCATGGAGGGTGCGGAGGTATCCAAAATGAATACACAATCACAACCTAGTATTTTATCGACAGAAACATCACTTGGCCTCGGGATCACGGTAGCCTATTCAGTGGTCTTATTAAATTCATGAACAGATTCATTAGGATTATTTTTAATATTTTCAAATTCTGATAAAAGAAACTTAGGGTTTGTTTTATCTCCATACTGCAATCTAAAAGCATTCTTCATTTTTGTCCATGAATCAATGGATTTGTCTAGAAAATATTTATACCAGTCCGTGCATCCTCCTATAGAGTATGAATAAACAAATTTATGGACACATCCTCAAATTCAATCTCAAATTCTTCCATCATATTGACAAAAATCTTTAAGTGTTGATCACCAATAATAGCATTATTTCCTTGAAATTTAGGTAGTCTATTTCTAACATCTTGATGCACAACATTTGGATATCTAACCATACCTCGACATCTATAAGACCAAAAGTGTTCATAACAAATGGAGGTCTCGGTGGGGGCTAGGCCATATTATTATTGGGAGATGATATTACAGGAGAAAGAGAATGATGGGGAGTGAGGGGTCCATGGGCCACAGAATGCAATTATTAGAATGAATATTCTAAAAAAACTATATTTCTTGGAAGATCCTATCAGCTTTGGAGAACACAGGGGACAAAATGAGACGTAAATTTTTCAAATACAAAAGAAGGCCCCTCTCCAGATGGAGAATTCAGATCTATAAAAAGACTACCTGATCTAGAAGCACTTGAGGAAGTATGAAAATCTTCAATGATAGGTTGATCAGTTTCCACAATTAATAACTCCTTTCTTGATTTCTGATCTCCAACAACTTTCCATATTCTTCTTCCTTCAAAATTTGTCTTTCCCAATTCTGGAAATAACCTTCTAGTAGGGTCTTCAACGAAGATAGATCTTCTTCCTTCCACTTTGCAGAGATTAGTGATAAATTTCAATTGACAGAGGTTAAGACACGGCATTTATCAAAATTCGATTCAACACGGAGTCATCACGAAGTATTTTCACCTTAGTTGTACAAATTCACTAAAATTGGTCTCGAAAATGTATGTCAACACTAAATTCATGAAAATCTTCACAGCTCTGACCTTCCTTTACCTTTATTTAACATTGGTGATGTACACTTAGTGTAAAAACCAATAGAAACTTGAAATATTGCACGCAGAACTTGTAACTTTACTCGATTCTTACAAAGCGGGACAAAGGATGACGTTTCAACAACATATTTACACTTAGATCATGTAAGAAACATTACTGGGCCAAATATAAGAATGCCTTTGAAGATCCCCGATAACGGCGCCAATCTGGTGTTGGTATCCAAATTGATTCTCCCTTAGAAACTAAGTAGCATCACAGATTTAGCAAGACACTGAGAGACAAACAGATCATATTATGAGTCATTTTGTAGCTAGGGAGGATTCGTCTAAATCTTTTTCACTCGGGCATTGGAGAAATGGATAGCACCTTCATTAAGGATTTGATCTATCCTCACTACTTTAGGTTGTGCTTGTCAACTAGGGTAAGAGGACCCATTTTTAACCTTTGTTTGTGAAGGAGAATGAATATATCCTTATTTGCATAAACTTGAAAGGAAACCTTGAGAAAATATGACCAATACACCACAATTTAACTATCACGAGTTGTCACTTCTAAAGAATAATGATGTTTTCTAAATAGGGTTAAGGTTACTAAAGACATTATGGAATCTTGATTACTTCTACATATTTTGGCGGTAGAATTTATTCATTTGTGGACATATAGGCAAAACAGGGGTAGTTCGTAGGATTCATTTTTTTAATAAATTTTTGTGGGAGATTAAGCAGAAAAACTTAATTTTTCTAGATCTTTGAGAACCTTCACAACAATTGGAAAACTAAATGACAAAATGCTTTAGAATAGCTAAAATATTCCTTTAACTCGAAGGTTTGCATCAATGGAGGCCTAGATTTTCATGGTTTCACACAATCTCCAAGAATTGAACACAAAGGCACAAGATAAAGACTCGATTAAACATTAAACACCCCTAGTTCCTCACACCTAAGATACACTCAAAGGATTACAGATAATCTTTATCAACAAAATGATAGTAAAGTGATTTTAAATTGTTTATCTCATTATAGGATGAAGGCTCTTCTCGTAATGAAATTTCAAATGCCACTAAACTATCATAGGGACGAGATCCTATGTGATTCGGAGGGATTTTAACACAAGATTGCAATAGGAATAAGAAAAACTACTTGCAGACATTTTGAAATAAAGTAGACACAAATTTTCCCAAGATTAACACAGATTAATTCGAAGTTGATTAGATTCATCAACAGGAAAGTTTCTTTGAATAGTCTCAGAGCTTTTCAATGGTTGTACACTTGCAACCAACTTGACATGATCAAATCTAAAACATAAGAAATTAATAGGTTTCTCATATGGTCTCTTAGGAAGATGGGCTTTCTCAAATTTTCTCATAAGAATTCAACCCCCGACCATTTACATGACTAAAGCATGCTTTTTATAACACTCATTTACATTAAAGCTTTCCCCTAAGAAAATAATATTCAAGGAACCTTTGTTTGTTACATATTCAGTCATGATTTTCAGAAAATGACATTTAACAGTTTGTAACAAAAAGTTGCCAGTTGTTCAAAAAGGTGAATCATTGCAAATATTTCCATTATTGTTTTAATTGGGGCTCCCATTCATCTCCTCTGCAACACATTTTTCATCCTTTGCACCTGCAACCTCCATCATTTCATCATTTTCACATTCTTTCCTTTGTAACTTTGCTCTGCATCCAGCTTCTCTAGTAATTCACATTTTTACAAAAGTAATTCAAACTTCAAAATATCAACCTTTACATTCCTTGGACTCACAAATTAAGCTCTAAATCCATTCAATTTCACTTTGTAAACAAAAACCACAAGGAATTTCATCAAAAAATGATTAAAAACAATGTGTATTCACATCTCTAGGAGTCTTGGAGCAAAATGGCAGTAAAATCAGATGCAATGCACATCAACCATTGATTCTTCCCTTTCTCAACTTTATATTAGAGTCATCCATGTGTTTCCTTAACACAAGTGCAAAGGTAAAGTACAGAGGAAAATTTCTAAACAAGCGCGGGCCTTCCACGTGCCCTAGGCCCAAGAAAATTGCCTTTTGGCCTTTGAAAAATATCATTATTAAAGGAGATAGTGGAATCCTCCACATGTCTCAATGGCACACTTTTGATATGGTGCCCAAAAGCAGAGACCCTAAACAAGCATGGAATCACCACATGTCTCGACCCGGTAATGTTGTTTAAAGAATTTAAGGACCAACGGAAGGTGCCATGTGCCTAGGGTGTGAGAAATTTTTCTCAACCGTTGAAAAGTCCAAGCAAGGGTAGAGTGAGTGGAAAATTCTACTTGTCTCCATGACACTCTTTCAAAAATAATATTTAGGGGCAAGTCCCCAAATAGGCATGGGACCTCCACGTGTCTCTTTGGCACACTTCTGATATGGTGCCCAAACTTTGAGACCCTAAACAAGCATGGACTCACCATGTATCTCAGTCTGAAAAATTTGTTGAAAGAGTTCAATGACCAGCAAAAGGCGCCACATGCCTAGGGTCCGAGAAATTTTCATTGGTCATTCAAAAGTCTAAGTATAGGCAGGATCTAGCAAAAACCTCCAAGTGTCCCTTCGGTGCTTCTTTAAAAGTAAAGTATAGGGGTAGGTCCCCAAACAAGCACGGGCCCTCCACATGTCCCAAGCCTTAGAAAGTTTCTTTAAAATTTTAAGTATAGAGAGGAGTCAAGGGAAGCCTCCACGTTTCTCCCAGCGTAACTACTAAGGTAGGACTCGGTGGCGAGATCCTCAAATGAGCATCACCCTCCACGTGTCCATGTTCCAAAAATCTACACTCGCCGCATGAATAAAAATGTCTAATTCAGGTAGGGTCGTGAAACCTCCACGTGTCTCCTTGGCGCAACTCCAAAGGTCAAACCAAGAGGTGAATTTTTAGATGAGTGCAGGCCCTCCATGTGGACAAAACTTGAGTTAAAGCAGGCCTTAGAGTTTCAAAATGCCCGCTTGAGCCACATCTAATCGTAGAAAGGACAATGTTTCCACATATGTTGGGACAAAAATTGATAGGGAAAATAAAACATGACTGTGGAAAAATAGAAGGAAGGGGAAAACCCCAAATTTACACCCAAGTTACAAATTCTTTCACATGGACAGAGGAATGGAAAACAAAATCTGGACTTAAAGTGATCCTCAACCAAAGGAAAGGACTGATCATGGTAACCAAATGAAGGATAGATATTTCACGCATCAATATGGGGAGATAGAAAATACGACAGAGCCCACAGATTGAAGAATTTCAAGGAAAATGGGGCGAGATCAAATTGAGCACCAACATCATCTTTAATTCGGGATGGTCACTCCCCCAATGAGTGCCACAAGAATAAACAATGAGACTAAGTGCCAAAAATAAACCATTGGGAAACAAATTCAAAGAACAAGCTTGTAGAGCATAACAACAATAACCAATTCCCCAAGGACGAACCGAGAAACCAACAAAATATGGTCACCAGGGACCAGGACAAACCAAAATAGGAAAACACGAAAGTAGAACAAAAATAGAAGTTTATACACTATACAATGGTGTATACCTCAATTCTAAGAAATCAATCAAGGAAATGTTTCAAATGCCTTCCATTAACAGAAATTCAAGCAATTCCCCATCTAGGTCTTTTAAGAAGAAGGTATGTTCACCAATTCAAATGTCAATTGAATAAGGGCCCATCCACAATGCATCAAACTTTCCATGTTTTCCCTTATCCTCATGTCTGCTATCCCACAATAGCACAAGATCTCCCACACTAAAAGCTCTTAGAGTCACCTTCTTATCAAACAACTTCTTCAATTTTTCTTTGAATTTTACATGCCTCTAATGGGATGCCCTTCTTTCTTCATCTAACTCAATAATCTAATTGATGTGAGCATCATAGGGACTAACCTCTTGATCTTCCATTTGTTGAAGAAATTTAAATGAAGACAATTACATATGCAGGGGAAGCAGAGCTTGAGTTCCATACACCAACTCAAATGGGATTTTTCCAGTAGCTCATTTAACTATTATTTGATCATCCCAAATAGCAAACTTCAACTGCTCACCCCACTTCCTTTTATTCAAATCCAAAGTTCTTATAATTATCTTCAACATATTTTTATTGTTGGACTCTGCTTGTCCATTTCCTTGGGGATTATAATTAGAAGCATATGTCAAATTGATCCCATATTCAGGATACATAGCCACCAAAGGTTTATCCCAGAAGCTCATGGCATTATCAAGAATCGTTTTGGCAGGTACTCCAAATCTGTAAATGATATGATTTAGAATGAAATCCATGACAATTTGGTGAGTTGCTTTCTTAGTGGGGATTTCCTCCACCCACTTGGTGAAGTAATCAGTGGCTACTAAAATCCACTTATGGCTAGCACTTGAAGGATCTGAAATCTCACCAATGAATTCCATTCCCCATTGTCTAAATGGGGCTTCAATTGATACAAGCTACAAAGGAAGGGAGCAGAAGCTTTCGAGTCTTCTTCCGTAAAAGTGTTGTAAACTTTCATATTTTCTTACCAATAGAGTTTTATATTTGAAAAGATTTGGCCACCAATAACAAGCCCTTAAGATTTTATGATTTATGACTCTTCTAGAAAAATGCCCCCACAAAATCCTCCATGGAGATCAGTAATTATTTTAGGGGCTTCATCTTCACTAATGTATCTTAAGAGAACTCCCTGGGTTCTTCCAAGCTAACTAAAAATCAGTAATGACATATTTTTGGGAAGCTAACTTAAGTGCTCTTTTATAATTCTTGCTCAAATTTTCAGGGCATTGTAGATGTTTGAGATAAAAAATGATGTCCTTGTATCATTCAGAATTTCTTAGTTTTTCAAGGACATTCAAAGCATTTCTTCTTCAACTTAATTTACCTCAATTTTCTATGGATTTCTCTTTGCCATAAGTTTTACCAAGCCCAAACCTCGACCAATTTTTTGTTTCGATATCCATATCATACTCTTGCAATTTTTTACCCATCGGCATATTTTTCTTAAAATCTCAATTTCGATAGGATATCTTTCACCATGGTGTGGGGAACATAAGAAATGACTTTGGAACTTGGAATATATGGCCCGAAGACCTTTTTTCTTTTACCAAAGCAAATGTCTACTTCTCCATGATAGTATACTTTAGCTCAACTCCTTGTAATTCCTTACTAAAAAAGGAAATTGGTATTTCAACTCCCTCATCATCCTTCTACAACAACACATATGCAATAGTACTTTTTGAAGCAAAAGAAAACATTTAGAAAGCCTTCTTATAATCTAGAGCTGCTAAAACAGGGGCATTATTTAATGCTTCTTTGATCCCAAAAAATATTGAATAGCTACTTCTTCCCATTTGATACTTTGGTCTTTCTTCAGCATGCTAGTGATTAGGATAGTTAGTTCAGAAAAGTTGGAGATAAATATCCTAATAAAATTAATCTACCCAAAAAGGATTGAATTCCCTTCTTGGTTCTTGGAATAGGGAATTTTTGATGGCTTCTACCCTTTGAGGATCAATCATGACCCCTTCCTTTGACACAATGTGTCCAAGCAGCTTTTCTTTCTAAACTCCAAAATGGCACTTCTTGGGATTTAGTGAAATACCATACTCCCTGCATCTTAACATCATTTTTTCTAAGTGTTACAAGTGCTCACTCCTTTTTATAGAGAAAACAATCACATCATCTTGATATAAAGCAATGAAATCATTAATATAGCCAGAGCAAACCACATCCATTGCTCTTTGGAAAGTGGCTCCAACATTCATTCAACAAAAGGCATTCGACATATAAATATGTTCCCAAAGGAGTGGTAAAGGCAATCTTGATTTGCTTTGATTCCTTCACAACTACTGGTTATATCCAGAAAAACCATCCAAGGTGGATAAAAATTTGAACTAGTAACCAATTGTAACATATTATCCATATTTGCGAGAGGGTAGTTATCCATCATTAATTCTCTATTCAAGTTTCTAAATTCCACACACATCCTTATATATATTTTCCTCTTTCTCGATAGTTACCAAGTTTGTAACCCATGATGAGTACCTCATGGGTTGTATGATCCCCCATCCCTTAACTTTTTCAATTCTTCTTGCATCTTTAGGTAAAGGAGTGGATTGATCGGCCTCTATTTCTTCCTAAACAACTTGGCGTAAGCTTCCAAGGAATTTCATGATGGAAAAGATCCTCTCTGTATGCTTTCGATTCGAGATAAGACCATGCTAAGCAGTCTTGGTATTTCTTCAAAAATTATACATACGATTGCTTTTCTTCCTTGCTCAAATTGCTACCTAGCCAGATCTTACGTGGTTTATCCTTCATGCCCAGGTCATGCTCTTCAACATCCCTCGAGGCTAACATGTGTCTGTTGACAATGCAATCAGCATTATCAAAGTTTGATTCAAGTGCTACCAAACCTCTAGGAATAGTATTATTCTTCAACTAAATGATGTCTTTGCCAAATAAAGTCTCCTTTCCATCAGCCGCACAAACCATTGGCTCCCAATCTATACATTGATCAGAAAATTATCCTTGGTTCTACAAAACCTTTGCACCTAGGCATCATCTTCGAACACTTGCTAGTTTTTAACATTTTCAGGAACAAATGGCCTAGTTAATATGTAACATTCCCATTTTAAGAATTTAGAAACAAGGGAATTTTTGTTACACAATGTTCTCTGTTCTAAATAAAACATAATTTAGAACACACATTCCATGTCAATCAATCTCATAACAAATAACCATATGCAATTGTAAATGACTTGGTAAACTATCGATCTCTCATTTCATGACTCGGTTTCTAACCGATCTCTCATGTTTTTCTTTAAGTATTGAATACTTTAAGTATACTACGTATACTTGGTTTTCTTACCCTATTCTAGGTACTGAGTGATCTGTTTAAAGAACCTATCTAAATATTTGTTACCAATATTCATCTGAAATCACATTCCTTAAACTAGGTGACATAGGACAATGCAACCAACAACTTGCGATACTTTGGCTAAAGATTTCCAACATACTATTCATGTTACTATTCCTAGACGACATATTCATCAAATGGAAAATGTCCTTCACCTCGCTCTTATGTTATCTAGAATGGACTTTACTAACTTCTGTCAGTCTAATTGTTCTAGGTTTGACCCCAACCCAGGTTAGCGACATAATTTGGTATAGGGAACTGCTCATGATGACTTAGGTTATATGAGCATGCTCAACTGTCCTAAGTTGATCAAATGTGCCTAGTTACCCTAAGTCATAGAGAGCTACTTCCTATTCCAATTCATATTGCTAACTTGACCTAGAGAGAAACTAAGTTCAAGTCTAGATGTGTGTAGATCTAGATGAACTAATGTGGAAGGGTGTTGCAACATGTCAACTACAACATTATATCCTCGTGAAGACCCTAGTCTTCACGAAGGTACATTTTTGTAGCTAGCATGTGCCAACATCTAACTCGAATCTTTCATCACGATGTACATACCTATAGGATTTCGTTAACACATAATTAATTTTTGGATTAAGATTCATAATACAAAGAACCATGCAAAACCCTAAATCCAACAATCCTTAAGTTCTTCATCCAGATTGATTTAATTAAAATTAAATAACTTCATTAAATCATGATTTCTTTTATGTTCATTAACCTTGGCTTGACAAGAAAATAATTAAGAACAAAACAACATACATCATAAGGTTAATTTAATATAATTCAATTGTTCAAAGAAGGTGTATTAACACAATAGGTTCAATTAAAGTAGACTTCATAAGGATTACAAGTATAAATGATTAATGATCATAAACACCATTCATTTTCTTTACATTCTTTTGAGAGAAGAAGAATCTTCCTCTTTATGGTTAAGTGTTTAGGTTTTATCATACCCTTTTATCTTTCACACCTTTTATAATTTAATTGTATGTTCATTTTACATCCCATTACTATATTATATTTGTTTAGATAAAGAACGTCATCTTATGCAACTTAGCAAGTTGCATCCTAGTAAGGGAGATTGAACTATTTCCCTTCATCCAACTTATTAAATGACAACAGAAATAAGGATACAAACAGATATAAAAAATATCAACAAGATATTATTCCAATTTCCTTCATAAAATGTACAAGAGAAATTACACAGCAATTTGTAGTAAATCTCCAACTTTTTAATTCATCATGATAGAAATACACAATTTACAAGACTATGCATTTCATACCTACATCGCATGTTGAACAACATCAAGATCATTAAAGAATGGAACTTTATTTTTCATTACAACTCGAGAATGAATCGAAGTACTCTATAAAAGAGCCAGACTTTAAATCAACCAATACATCATAAAATTCATTTCATTCCTTTATCACTTACGAAGTCCATCTGCAAAAATTGCTAACATGGGTCAATTCATTGAATTAGCCATGATAGGAACTAAGCATTAAAATGAAGTGGCTTAAACTAATTGTTTCATTAAAACAACTATGCTTTTATAAAATAGTAGGTGTAATTATACAACTAAATCCTAAGTAATAACAACCATAAAAGAAGCACAAATAATCAATCTGAATTCACTTTTTAGGAAAAGATCATAATATAATCAACAAACTACTACATTATATCATATAAGTATTACCCAAAACAATTACTTATTCATATCAAATAACAGTTCCTATCAATTAATTATTTCATAATTATTTCTGAATTTGAAATACATAATTAACTTCACTATATAAACAAAAAGAGTTACTTTCACAAGCAAATACCTTCTTGTTCATCTTTACAAAGTTTCAAGAAAACATGTACAAATCAAAGTTCATTCCAAGATTATCATAATGTTTTAGGATGAATCATTGAAAACTTAAATAAATAAGAGATTCACAATTTAGATGAGGCAAAACGTAATTCTAAGACAAATATATAGCCTAGGTTCTTAGATTAGGCCTCTTATTAACATTAGAAAAGTATTTACCAATAACAATGTTTCACTTCAATTAACTAAAACAATTATTAATTTCCTTAAATATAATTTAAGCGGAGAAGTAAGTAGTAACAATTACTACTCAATTACTTTAATAAAAGTAATGCAATTGATTCAATTAAACCTATAATAGGGTTTATATAAAGAAAGGAAGATCGAATTGAAGAGTAAATAGTTTACAACTTCCTTATCATTCGGTTAAACCAATTCCCATATGCATCTTCAGAAAATAAGAATCCACATCCTACCCTACAGTTTCCAAAAAGAACAATGGAGAGCTTATCTCTGAGATTGGAAGAGGAAAGAGTTGTGCATTAGAAAGGATTTATAATGTTCATTAAAAGAAATAAGGTAGTAATGAATCAATACAATGCACTTCACATTGCTCACTATTCTTTCAAGAGATAGAATTAGGTACAGAAGATACATAACCGATTACATACATAATTGTATCATTCAAATAAACCTACTAGGAGATTCACCTTAAAGAAACAACTGTTAACATGATACTTAATTCATTCCAAGAAGGATGCGTGAAACAAGCATAGGTTAAACAGTTATCAACTCACTACCACCTTAATGAATTATTCTACATCATTGAAGATTCCATTCAGTGATCCAAAAAACATTCAGAGAAGGAAGAAATCATCCTTTGAGTGTATAGAAAAGAGTCCATCCGAAAACAATTTCAAATGATGCATCGAAAGGATAACATGACTCAGCCATTAAGAAGAGGTTAGCCAAAGCAGAGGTTAAGATTTCCTTTCTAAAGGACGGGTCAACTGAACACCCCCATGAAATCAACAAAACATTTGATTCCTCCCAATCAAATAGAGATCAATAAATCTTACAAATAGGAACAATCTGGTTTGTTCCACATACTAAAATAACAATCCAAGAGTTGATTATACATTCAACAAATCCCATGAAGTTACAATAGTCATATCTTAACATGTTACATTAACAAGTTACCAAGAAGTTTCTCATCTCTGGCGAGTAGGTTTACATCACCACATCCAAGTCCTAAAATGTTAAGGACAGAAAAAAAATTCAACTTAAGAAAGTCAAACAGAGCTAAGAAGTTAATCACAATATTGACTTGGAGAGGGATAACTACCAATGTATTTTAAAACAAACATAACTTCAACAAAATACAACCAACTCATCTTCCAAATTCCAATTAATCCATTAATCATTTTACAGAGTTTTGGGAAAGATAATTCCAGTACAAAACAACCAAAGTTTAATTCAAACTTTCATTCTCATCTCCTCCCGAGCTCAAACCGTATCAGTAAATCCAAATACCATAACTTACTCAGCTCCCATCGCATTTAAGGTTCAAAGCAGTGGAGATTTAAATAGTATAGAATAAGAGAAAGTTATTCATTCATGGTTTTTATACAAGTTTGAGTACGAATACAGACAATTTCATAAATCCTCATTCACCCATTAACCCCTTTTTTACACGAGTTCGAGTCCATTCCATAAATCAAAGTATACAAATACAGTCCTGAAAAGGATTATTTTACTTCTACAAACAAGATACGACATAGAAGGGTATTCTTCTACCTTCCAAAACATTCAAAGGCATTCAGTTTGAACAATGCAGGTTTACCCAATACGGTTGAAAACAAGATATCCATTCCTTGCTTTCATACAAGTTTGAGTTCATGCAAAGATTTGAAATATATACCCATACAGACCAAAAAGGAGTAATACAACTTTAATAACTCAAAGATGCATCAGAGAAGAGTATTCATTTACCTTCTAATTTCATTTAGAGACTTCCAATTCAAAGCTCAAGGAAAAAACAACTTACTTAAACCTTTTTTAGAAAACAAAGTAGAATACAGATTCAATCAAAAATACTCAAGTCTCAAACAACCCTAAGTGTATTTTGCCATTGAATCATTCAGATAAAGTATCCAATGATAATATTATAATGTAAAGGTTCCATAAACCAAGAAAACAGAGATTCTTCAATAAGAAAACAAGTACCCATAACAAAACAAAAAGCCATTTATCTCATGAGAGCAGAGTTCCTTTAATGGAACATTTTGAGAAAAGAAAGAAATATTAATGGATAGAGCCTATCATGCCTGATAGTGCTTCTCACGATTCGAAGAAGACTTCCAGCCGAGCCTCCAAAACTTCTTCTTCTCCAAGCAAGATCAACAACCAAAAAATTCTTTCTCAAATGTCTCATATACTTCCCTTGAATCAAAAATAGACCAAGGGAATCAAAAATAGCCACAAATTGAAAATAGAACTGCTAGTTCGAAGAACCAGATAGCTCCATGCAAAGAAAAAATTAGAAAGCATGAGATACCAAAAACCTCCAACAAATCCACATACATGGTTTTATGCGCACCCAAAATTGCATGTGCTACATTTTCAGGAAAACGGTTACAAAAGTCCCCAGTGATGATTCAAAATCCTTTCGAGAAGGTGTTCAAGCTCCAAATCCCACTTGTAGTATATATTTGTAGCCTAAATAGCCTTACATAGCTTCTCCTTGCATTTTTCTAGTTTTCCCCTTCATTTTGTGCTTGCTTTGGCCTTAAGTGTCAAAACCGCCGCCCTGCCTAGGTGGCGGTTTGCAAACCACCATCCAGGCAGGCGGTGGTCTGATTGATTTTTCTAGAATCTTCACGTGATAAATTGCATGTGATGATTCACTTAATTTTATCTTTTGAACGCATCTGTGAGTTGAATTTGCTAAAAATAGCTTCGTTTGCTTGGTTCTCCTAGTTCCTTCTATTTTTAAATAGATTTAATGAGTGGAACTGCCTCTTCAATTCCTTGTGCATGAAGTAACCTTCTAGCCTCCATTCCTATATATTCCATGCTTGTATTCAAGCAAAAGGCCTAAGAATTTTGTGTATCTTACATTGTTGTGCTATGCAATAATCTTGCTAGGAATTACATAGCCAAGTTTAGATCTCTTGTGCTATATTTCTTCTACCTACATTACGCCTAGATTACTTCCAAGTTGCCATTGCTCAAGCACCATCCTCTTCTTGTTGTTATTTGCATTCTCATTCTTGGACTTGTTGTCACCAAATCACTGCACCCTCCGAATGGCCAGGATGTGAATAGGACGTTCGGTGTGATTGGGACACATGGGATCACCTCTCAAGCTGTGGGACTTGGGCTCGAGGTGAACCTCCGGAGAAGGCCGGCTTCCTCTTCCTAAACTAAGTGCGGTACTACTCCTAGTGTAACAAAAACGATTATCTAGTCCTATGCTAACATTTTCATGGGGTTTTAGGGAAAGAGAGTTACAGAAATGAAACTATACTAGGGATGGTGATGCACCGAATAAAGGGTGTCTTCAGATTCAGGAAGGGTTAATTTGAAGAGGGTGTGTGCACCACAGTCAACTTCACCTCTTTGCCGCAACTTAGAGAGGGTACATGATACCACGAGGCTGTGCTAAGGGACACGCGTTCCTTTTGTTAAACTTTATCAGACCGAGAAATATACCAGTTTCCCAGTGAAGAAGGATGAACTCAAGAAGGGTGAACAGACACCACAACTCAACTGCATGCAATACTTCACCACTCGATAAGCACAAAACTCCAAGAACCTGCAATAGAAACTTAAACTTGCACAGTGTACCTGCAAGTATGAGAAAGGCACAAAGAAGCATAGAAGGATGAAAGGACCGAGATTAGTCACAAAACACACACTTTTATTGCTTCAATAACATGCACAATGCATCATACATTCAGAAGAGGCAATAGTTTCCATTACAGTCTTGAAGAGGAGGCTTGAAAGTTCCCTCAACACACAAGAACAACTTGCAGAAGAGAGAGGACCCTTGAAAAGTATACACTCTTGCCTGAGATATCTAACTGTCCAACTTGTCTGAACTGTTGGAACCCTTTGAAATGAGCTTCCAACTTACATTTATAGAAGAATATGTGAGAAAGAAGAGGAAATGGTCATAATTACATTCCTAAAATGAAGGCCCATGATGTATTTATTACAGTTAGTTGAACTACCTGAGAAGGTTCCATCATGGGTCATTAATTGCCTGATGACCAAGTCTTCTCAATTAATTAAAAGAATATTTAAATAAAATATTTAAATAATAATAATAAATATTATTATTAAAATATTTAAATAAAAATATTAATTTAATTAACATAATGTTGGGACCCCCCCGTTGACCCGTTTGACTTGAAGAGGAGGGGGGTCCATGTGGATAGAGTCTGCACAAATCTCAACTCGGTGAGTTTCGAATCCTCTAACTCGGTGTTGCACTCGATTTTTGACCCCGCACTAACTCTTTCCTTGCTTTGGTAATCGCGCTCTTTTGCATTGAGTCCTTCGAATGGTGAGCTATCAAACTCAATTCTTATCATTTTCCTCTGTTAACTCGAAGCCATTTATGCATTCCACGTTCAAACTTCATGAAACATCACCACGAGCTCCCCGCGAAGTCACCGAACTCTTCATCCAGCAACGATCTTACCTTTCCTGGGCTCAAACTCACTTGAATACTGAGCTTAACCCAACATTTCTGAAAAGAATGGTTTTACCACAATGCTCACGGTTCTTCCTTATCATATAACACTTGTAGTAAGAATGTTTTGACTCTGCCATAATAAGCACAATTTGTACCCTCCAAACGATGAGAAAATACCATTATCAATAAAGACCTAGTGCTGCCATAATGATGACCCAGGCTCATGCCTGTAACATGTCACTAGACACCCTAAGACTGATTTTTTGGCCAAAGAGCCCTTCGGTATTCGGGTAGTGCACTCGGCAATCTCAGCTCCAATCAACAATTATGCCACTATTGGGATCTTAGTATGGCATAGGTAGCTGTGAGCTACACAATATACTCATTTTTCCAAAACTAAAAAGATCCTTCATGTTACAATTTGCAACACATAACAGAAGCCCTTCAAAAAATACATTGAACAACTGGGGCAGCCAAGAGGACCTTGGAAAAATGTACAGGTAACAACCATATGAATTCTCCCTTAGTCGTGGATCAAAGCTGATAGAAATGAGCTAGATAAAAACAGCTTGAAACTACAGTATAATCGTCCATCAAAACGAGCTTCTCTGAACCTGGTAAAAGAATACTGTTATTGTCTGATTGGACGTATATAATGGAAGGGTATAAATATTGCCTACTGCCCACAGAGTTTCTCAAAGGGACCATTTACGAGTGACAGAGATGTGGCATACAAAACGGACGACCAGGTATTTCAGAGTTGACCTTCGCATTCGTTTCTAGGAGAAAACATGCTGAGCAATATGAATCGTTTCACTCTGCACGTAATAAACCAACATCTCCTGATTCAAGGAAATTTTTATGAAGCCTCGAACAGCGTGACTCCAATCCATCGTATACGGCAGTGAATATTTGTTTCCTGCAGCTGCCATAGGTCCGAGTTCAGAATAAGGATAAGCCACAGAACTGTTTGCTGGAAGCGTTCAAAAGGCTTCTACTGTACTGCAAAATGCCTGCTGCCTGTAGAGTTTCTCAAAGAGACCATTTACAAGTAACAGAGATGTGGCAAAACGGCCGACCGGGTATTTTCAGAGCTGAACTTCACATTTAATTCGTTTCTAGGAAAAGAAATGCTGAGCAATACGAATCGTTTCATTCTGCACCGTAATAAACCTTCATCTCCTGACCCGGGCAAATTTTATGAAGCCTTGAACAGCGTGACTCCAATCCATCGTACACGGCAGTGAATATTTGTTTTCTGCAACTGTGCGTGGGAGCTTGTCTTGCGACCACTGAATGCTCAGTGTGGTAGGCAGAACGTGTAGAGCCTCCTTCGCCCATCTCTGTTTACAAAACGGCCGACCAGACAACCACGTCAATCCTATTAAACACCTCCACTGCCTCATTCCCACGTTCTCCGACTCACCCTCCGTGTGACTCGCACAAAGACTCGGACCACTCCAAGCTGCGCGGAATTTTCATTCTCTTGCCATGCGGAAGTCTCATGACGGATTGCCATCGTCAAATCTCCACGCCTGGCAGTGTTTGCCCGAATCTCCCCTTCACGGAAGTTTGGTCATGGTTTGCCACGGTTATATTTCCACGCCTGGCAGTTTGACCGGATTTCTCCCATTTTTTGGCTGTAGACTCAAACTTCTCCCACGCCCGGGATTTCTTCTTTGGCTTGACATCACGTCATTTCCCCTTGGCATTGCTTGCCTTATTTCCCACGTCCAACGGCTTGGCCAAATTAATTCACGGGCCCCGGCCTCAACTTCGCCACGCAGATTTGGCAATCCGACCCAATTTCTCCACTATTCCCACCAGCGCGCGGGATCTTCATGAATCTTCTCCTGCCGAGTTTTCCTTCAACAGATTTGAGGATAACATTAAACTCTCAGTGCAAACATTTCAGCTGTAGCTTGTAAGGTGTGATCATCCCGATAGAATCCTTTGTGCCCACCCAACTTAGTGACTCGCTGAAGATGCTCATATAATTGCAAAGCAAATTATGCTCCATGAATATTCTGATATGAAACAGTTCCACCTCTATGAGATCCGTTTCCATGAGTTGCATTGTAAAATAAATTTAATCAAGTCTCCCGGTAACATTCTTACTGTCACTTAATTGATTTTCATAAAAATATCTTGAAGGAAAATCCTGAATTTGAGGATGCATACGATGCTGATCAGATAACAACATTGGACAACTTACTTGCTCAAACGGGCTTCTACTATACTGCAACATCCCTGTGCATCGAATGCTCGGCCGCTTTGAGCGTAGAACTGAAATTATCCTAGGAAAGTGCCGTGAGGAAGTAATTGGTTATACGCAGCAGCTACAGGGTAGAGAAGTAAAACTTATCTCAGAAAATGAGTGGCCTCCAGAGAGAGTTGATTGCGACAGCTGCCGCAGGGTGATCCCAAGGAACCGTTGGTGTTGATCCTGATGTTCTGGTTGCATGCGACCATAGTCGTGATCAGTTGTTGTAAAATCTTGCCGCTGTAGTAGAAGAATGAGATAAGGTTTTAATTGAGTTGTCTCGCCTTTTCATTTTGGAAATTCTCTTCCATGGAAGAAGCTCGACCAAATCTTGAGGCAGCTATTGTCTCTGTCGAGTCATTAAAACTGAATTCATATTCCAACAAGGAAGCATCAATCTCTCCATGTTGAATTAAACCGAGTCGAGCTCGTCATTTCTCTGCCTCAATGAGCCAACCATCGAAACATTATCCACTCCTATCGAGACTCTTTTATGACAAGCCAAAGTTGGACAACCGAACTTACATTTCCTACTCATGAACTCGTCTAAGGCTTGTGATCTGAGTTATGACCGAGTTAGGACAAGGCACGAACTCCTTTGATGACTCGTCTCTTTATTCCCGATTTGACACTGTTTTAGCTCGAACGAGCGAGATAAGCTTGTCGAACTCCTCGATAGCTCGCATTCTTGGAAAAAATGAGCGATCTCACCTGATGACCAAAAGTGGGTCCCTGGGACCAATGTCGTGATTTGATTGTAATAAGGCCCTGTTTTCCAATTTTTCCATGTGCGTAAAATTGGATAACGGACTCACATGAACGCTCGAAATAAAGGAAAGAACTAAGGGGATAGATACTCATACTTCCGGATTTTCCAAAGCTCTTGCTCTTCCAGGTTGGAGTTGTGTATTTGTTTGCTTTGTTTTGTCAAACTGCATATCAAATAGAGTAGAGAAACAATTCATTTCAATTAATCAGATAGTTACAAGTAGACCAAGTCAATAGGAAGTTTTCTCTTCAATATTGCCAGGGAAATAGTGGGTGAATGATATCTCTATTAGAGTCATGATTTATTCTTCACTTTTGAGGTAGAGTTGGAGAGATTTTATTTGAATTAGAGTAGATCTTAGATTTAGATTCAAACATCTGCATAGATAGCTAGCTACATCTGGCCATCTATTTTTTTCTTTAAATTGTTTTTTAGATTAGATGCATTGTCTGAAAAGTTAGAAAAGCACAAAAATATTTATTTCCATAGATTATCTTGTTTATTGTTTTGTTCTTATATATTGAGAAAACACCAAAAATATAGTTTAGATTTCATTTGATAGATATTTTATTCACCGAAAATGAATCAAATTCACTTTGTATGACCATCAACGGTCCACAATAGGAAAATACCTATGGTTGTGATCCTCTGGTCCCACAACCCAATGGGCTAGAGTTAGTAACTGACATTGACACAAGTTTGCACTTAACAATCTTACGCACACCCACCACATACACAGAGAAAATAAGACAGTTAGAGACTTTAAACATAGTTGCTAACAAGGCCTATGAATTTTGGACTACTCTTGGGAATAGGATTTGACTACATGTATGACCATTCTAGGGCCTCAACCTCAATGAGTCTTTGGTTGTGACCCACAAGTCCCGCAACCCAACGGACCTACTAGTCAGTTAGATATCGACACTAGCCTATGCATGCAGGTATTCATATCCTCACCACTTCCACCTAATATCATCACATAGCTTTCATTGTTAAACATAGTACCGATCAGGCTAAGAATTTCTGGATGAGACCAAAGAATCACCCTTAGTTCCTGCAACTCCACTACATCTCTTGTCTCAATTTCCATGACCTTGTCTAGAAACCCATACAAGGCACCTGCAGGCTACTTTCCACATATTCCACAACCCACTAATAGAATCTCGGCTGAGCTAGACATCGATTGGAGTCTCGAGTAGCTATTATATCAGACCCCACCATTACACCCCTTCAGGTTAGGAGAGCATTCTTTTCCTTAGATTCGTAGATTCCATTATTGCATGTCGAAGACATAAGGTTTCCCAATTAGCTTGGTCATCGTCATCACTTTCACTCCCATTTCAAATTCCACACTGGTTGTCTCGGCATGACCTCGGGAGGTCAGGTGCGTAGAAGGTCACGTGTTGATTTTCTGTCGTACAAATTGGTGAACCCAACATGAAGAGATAGTCTCTAAACGTTTTTGCTTTTGTTCATCCTTTATTCTGTAGATATTCTTATACCCCCGAATATGTCGAGATATGATGAGTACGGTCGACCCATCCTAGGTTTCAACTTGTACCAACACCATTCAAACATACCACAGCAGTCACCTTCGCTTTCAAAATGGGCAGACAACCATTCATCTACTCAAAATCCTCTACTTCAAGGAACTAATGTCGGTTTTTCTATGCACATCGAAGAACTGGATTAGATCACTCAGACTTACCCCCTTGAACAATCAAGTTCAAATAACATGACATTTACTGGAGAAACTAGTTCATCTCCTTGGGTATTGTTTCGACAACCCATCACCATGTAATCCAATCCACTCCCCCATCTTGATGAGGAGTATCTAGCATGATATGCTAGGAGTGAGCAGCAATTTCAAAAAATGAACCAATATTTTGATAGGTTACAAGGGCAAGGTAGTGTCCCGCTTCAAAATAATAATGCTACCCTGCCACCAACTAACAATACAACCAATAAGGGGTAACAACATTGTAAAAATTCATAGTGGGACACCATATTCCTCAACAACCTCCAAGGATTCAACCAAAGGAGTCTAAGAAGGGCATCGCCATGTCAATGGGTGATGTCATTTCATCTTTGGTTGATAAGGTCAAGGAGTTAGAGCTTTCCCAGAATACACAGAATTCATACAGGGCAAGCGTGGACTCCTTCTTACCCATAGAACCATGGGCAAATACTGACTGCCCAAAACCCACTAGTCTACATGAATATTCTAAACCATGTGGACTTGTTAACTAGGATGGGTACCTTGGGTATGCCTCCTCAAGCCACATATGGTCATCTACAACAGGCGTCAGCCAGAAGTGTGTTCTCAAATGCTATACCAGCCAGAAATGTGACATTCCCTAGCTTCACACCTTCAGCTCCATATCAAAGTAACCAACCCCCTTATATGCACATGTATTCTAAATCTCCACAAGGGGACATGTACTCCTACCCAAGTCCATATGGACAATCGCAGGGATGTCATATGCCCCGCAAAATATTTATGTTGTCCCATTTCAGTAGCCAATGTAGCCCCCACCTCCCCAACAAGGGTCTTCAATGGTGGAAACATATGCAATGGGGACTTATTCTGAATATCTCAAAGAACCCCTAGATTTCTCCATTCGGGCAGTCATGCTCCCGAGACCCTTTCCTAATCTCCCAAAGTTCAAGGGGGAGGGTGATCCAAATTCTCACATCAAATCTTATGCAACGGCCATTCGAGAGCTGCTCCCATGGGATGTAGTTGTTGCAAATATTTTCCCTAAGAAACTTGAAGGTATTGCTCTCGACTAGTATCATAGGATACTGAAGGCTTCAATACAGTCATTCAAGAAATTAGTGTTTGAGTTTATCAAATCCTTTGATATGAACAAGCTTTTACGAACAAGAATTAGAGAATTTATTCATATCAAACAAGAACATAATGAGTCTATAGCTCACTTCATTTAGAGGTGGTGACATGTTCTCTACTCTTCCGCAAGTGCTCCAAACATGGACCAAACAAAACTTTGTGATTTGTTCCTCCACTCCCTCAATAGAGAGACAAAGGAAGAGGTTCAAAATTTCCCACTAAGGAGCTATGAAGAGGTGCTAGAGGGTGCTCTTCGGATCAACCAAGCGGCCATCGACAGTGGTCATAAGACCTACGAGCAAATGGGAAGTTAGTTACCCCTTCTCAAAACACTCCCGGCTACTCCAACAATACAAATAACAATCAAGGACCAAAGATCCTTAACAAGAATCATGGAGTCATGACCGACGGTGTAACTGACCAGCCCAAAAAGCCTAATGTTGTTAGTCCCACCGGTATAGGTACAACGAATAACAACAACAATGGGAATAACAATGGCAGCAATCAAAGGAGCAACAATTTCTCACCCTCAGTAAATGTTGTGGATTTTAATCATCCCCAACAATAGCAACAACCTCAGCCACAAAGAAAAATGCCGACCCCAAGCCCTAGTCAATACCCCAACCAATTCCAGAACTAGGGGCAAGGGTTCCAAAGTGTTAACTATAACAGTCAACAACCAAACAATAACTATGGTTTTGGACCACAACAAGGAACCAACCAAAGGCCTCGGGATTATGATCCTGACTTGTACTTTGTGGTTTCCATAGGGTCCGTGGGCATGACGCAAGAACTTGCCATGATTGTAATAAGTTTTTGCAATGTTTTCTAGAAGACCAAAGACAATTGTTTGTTGACATGTTTTTGGCCAATCCAATTGTGCCTAATCAAAACACCTATATGGGACCAGTGTCTCCATAGAACATGCCATTGGGAATCTTCAATGATCCTCTCCCCATGTGTCCTGAAGGATGGAAGACTAGATCCTAATGGTTCGAATAAAGGCATTGTAATAGGGACTCATGATCATGAAGCCTCAACTTCATCAAACCCATAGGTGGCACCTCCTTTGGATGGTCACCAACAAATGAAGATCATAGGTTTGGTTGAGTTGGACGCTGAACTCCAGATTAACGCTGCAACAAGAGCTAGAGACTATTCATCACAGTCGATCCTGATTTACCTAGTTGTCTCGAATAATGCTCATGACACGCTAAGCAAGCCAGTAGGGGCTTATGACTTGATCAGTGATCTAACCAAGACCTTTTCACACATTTCCTTCTTAGATCTACTGAAGAATTCTCCCGCTCATCAAGCTGCTCTCTTGAAGCACTTGGTCTCGGCCATTTGTCTAACATTACCCCACTAACAGAGGCGTAGATAAACCATATAGACTTTGATGTTTTCCCTCTGGACAGCCCTGAAAGGGATATTGTGTTTGTATTTGACATAAGCAAAATGCCTACAGATGCCAAAATATCTTGTAGAGGTAATCCAACCCTATTTTTACAAGTCTAGATCTATAGCAACTATGTGAAGCATGCAATGATTGACGATGGGGCAGCAGTTAACATCATCCCCTTCTCTTTTCTTCAAAAGTTAGGATATGGGGAGACTAATTTCTCCTCGACGTGAAAAACATTAAGAGGTTATGATAGTCTTAAGGTGACCTCAATCGGGACCATAGTATTATTGGTCACTCTTGTACCCAATACAGTGCTTCTTGAGTTTTATATTATATATCGAGAAACCAACTATAATATGATTCTTGGTCACCCTTGGATACACCACATGAAAGCAATCCCATTTCCTAAATTTAGGAAAGTATTTTTCACTCGGGGTGATCCAAAGCCCTTTGACATACAACTTGAAGAAAGGCTAGGGGTCCACTCTGAATTCGAGCTTCCCACCAACCAGCTAAACAAACCGGTAAGCATGTCACCAGAAGAAAAGCTGGTCCTCGCAATGCAGAATTAAAGGTTACAAGTTTGATCAGGGGTATTCTGACCTTCAGGATGAAAGTGTTGTTGTAGAGATAGTTTTGCTAGGAACTACAACAAAGATTGTTGAACTGTTAGAAAAGGATTTGCCTATCCTTCTTCCCTTCAATTCCATGGGTATGGGACGTGCTTTGGGACTTGGTTCCCTTCCAGCAGATGAGGTTTGCATGGTAGATGTAACTAAAATAAAAGAATAAATTACAAGGGATGACTCAACATCTATCTTTCCGAGTGATTGTTGGACTCTCCACTTTGATGGGGCCAAGTTTTCTTTGCTTCGGGGTAGGTGCAATCCTTACCTCACCTAAAGGAAGGGTTTTACCTTTTTCTTTCAAATTGAATTTTGAATGCACAAACAATGGGGCTGAGTATGAATCTCTTCTATTAGGTCTCATTATAGCCAAGAGAATGGGAATCCTCAATATTAGGGTGTTGGGTGATTCACAGCTAGTCGCAAATCAGGTATCTGAGGTATACGAGACTAGGGTTGAACACTTATAGCTCTATAAAACTGTCATGTTGGACCTAACTAAGGGATTTGATTTCATATCAATCAAGGTAGTTCCACATGAATAGAACCTTCTGGCAGACTCTATAGCGACTTTCACCTCATGCTTCACCCCAAGTAATGATTTAGAGGACACCAACTTCACGGTTTCACTCTGCATTGAATCCTTGATTTGCAAAGCGCCAGTGGTGTCAATGTTGACATACATGGAAGCTAAGGGCTAGTTTGACTCTTCGGACCCTGTTGATGGGGATGAGTCAATCTTAACTTATTTAAACGCTTTGGTGGAATTACATCTTACTTGTTAAGAGGTGGAATTTTCCTTAATTCCACGTTCCTCCTCTTATTTTGGGAATCTAATGATTGAGTCATCTCCAGGAAGAGATCTTGAAATTTATGAGGTAGAAGA
Organism: Taxus wallichiana var. yunnanensis; assembly: GCA_018340775.1. Lineage (NCBI taxonomy): Eukaryota > Viridiplantae > Streptophyta > Pinopsida > Cupressales > Taxaceae > Taxus > Taxus wallichiana. The sequence goes on along the minus strand of CM031243.1, from coordinate 302,593,053 downwards.
GGAAGGGGACTTGGAGTTTTTGCCAGCCCTCCTAATTTTGAGGAGGGTAATGCCTCCTTAATTGAGGGAACGATTGATATAAACATTGAAATGGAGGAGGAACCAAAAATCTTAAAACTAGGGTCCTCTTTAACTCCAGAGGAAGTAGAAATTCATACCCAAGTCCTTAAGGAACATCGAAGGCCTTCGCATTTAGTTATAAGGAAATGACAGGAATCACACCACACATCACAGTTCACAATCTTGTTACTAAGCTGGACACCAAACCAATTAAGCGAAATTAAGACCTATGAAGCCAAAGGTAGCCCTTATGGTAAAAGAAGAAGTAACAAAGCTTCTCCAAGTAGGATTTATCAAGCTAGTTGATTATTCACAATGGGTATCTAACATTGTCCCCATTCTCAAAAAAAAATGGAAAGATCTGTATTTGCATAGACTTCCAAGACATCAACAAGGCTTGTCCCAAGGATGATTTCCTGCTACCATCCATTGATGTTATTATCGATGCAACAAATGGATTTGAGTTGTTGTCCCTCATGGATGGGTTTTCGGGATATAATCAAATCAAAATATCCACCGAGGATCAAGCTAAAACTATGTTTATAACTCCTTGGGGAACTTATTGTTATGTTGTCATGCCATTTGGTCTTAAGAATGTTGGTGCTACGTACCAACGAGCAATGACCTACATATTCCATGATATTATTCATAAGATTGTGGAATCCTACGTGGATGACCTACTGGCTAAGGCCAAGAAGCATTGTGATCACCCAGAGGTGCTTCGTATCATTCTCTTGTGCTTGATTGAGTATGGAGTCACATTAAATCTAGAGAAATGTGTATTTGGTGTAACAGTGGAAAGCTCTTGGGCTACATTATATCTTCATGAGGAATTGATGTTGACTGGCCAAGATCCGGGCTATGTTAGAAATGGTTCCACCATCGATGAGTCAGTATTAGATCTTTCCTTGGGAAACTTGGTGCAATCCGAAGGTTCATCCCTAACTTGACCTTTTCCGTTCATCCAATCAACAATTTTTTAAAGAAATATTATAGCCTGGATTGGACAGAGGAATGTGATGAGGCCTTCAAGGTAGTTAAGTGATTTTTGTTATCCCCTCCCACACTAATGCCACCAAGGTCAGATCACCCTTTGATCTTATATTCACGGGCTATAGACATTTCACTGGCCTGTATGTTGGCACAAGAGGACGATGAAAAATGAGAACGGGCTGTTTATTTTATCAGTCAGACATTACTCAATTATGAGACATGCTACATGCAGGTAGAAAAGGAATGCCTTGCCATAGTTTTCGCAACCAAGCGCTTAAGACATTACATGCTTAATCAAGAGACAAGGGTCATCGTCAAGTCAGACCACTTATGAACATTCCTCATGCAAGGATCCTTGTCTAAAAAGGTTGGGCGCTTCATTACATTAATGGGTGAGTTTGAGCTAACGTTTGTAAATCAAAAATCAGTTAAGGGTCAAATCATCGCAGATTGGTTGGCTGATAATCCATTAGATGGGGGTGATTTGGTAGATTTGGACTTTCCCGATGAGTGTGTATACTTTGTTGAAACCGGCCCCCTATCTTTGTATGTCCTTGGTACACTGACATCATCAATTTCATCATGGACCACACGTACCCAGAAGGGGCAACGTCACAACAAAGAAGGTGGTTATGCATAATTTCCGCCAAGTACGTCATCCTGGAACATGTGCTTTATCACAGAGCCTTTGACGGAATGCTATTGAGATGTGTTGATTCTGAAGAGTCTGAAAAGATTCTTTATGAGTCACATAGTGGGGTATGTGGTGGTCACTTTGGCGGCCATGCTACTATTGTTGCAAATCAGTAGCACCCCTAGATGTAAATCAGGTTTCTAAATTGATGTTTTAGGCATCCAGTGTGATTGCACAACATTGAAACCTCTCTCCAAGTGTGGGACTTGTAAAAATGAGAGAGGAATCTCCAGATTAGAGGTTGGTTCTTCAAACTCCTCTGATTAGATATATTATTTGCACAACTACAGAGGTTCAGATCCTAATTTTATCCTAGATTGCAAGGAGACAGGGATAAGAGATGCAAAAATTGAAACTAAACTAATAAGGGTGATACACCAAAGGAGTGGTGAACATTTTTGCTCATGCAAATAGACACAAATCAGAAATTGCAACATAAAACATCATGCACAGGTTGATAAGCTGTAATCAAAGGTTTGAAATGAAACAAACAACACATACAAAGGACTGAAAGCATTCACAGAGCCTATATTGTGATTTTCAACATCAAAATCCTTGCATTCCAACACCAAAGAGGCGAAAACTATTATAATCCCGAAAAGGTCCGATCCTTGCAAAAATCACTTGCTTTGAAGGTGAAAAAAAAACTTGCTATGAAAAAAGTGTTCCCCCTTTGAAAAATGAGCCAAATCGCTTTTACAAAGATACATGGGTTGAGCCTGGAGAGAGAAAACATGAAAAAATGTGGGAGCCATTCCTTATTGACCAAAATGCATTAAAAACAGCATGGAGGTCCTTACAAACCCATGCCCTAACATTTTTGACCATGCTGGAGAAGAATGCAACCCATTTTGCATTAAAATTGGTTGTTGAAACGTCAGTTCTGTCCATGGGTGCGTACTAGAAGCATTTTTTATTTTCTCCCTCTAAACTGATCCAAAATTCAAAATTGACCATAGAATCTTGTAGAGAATTTCACCAGCTTTCCATTGATATAAAGAACATGAAAAACTGATCTCTAGATCGAAAGATATGGTGATTTGAAGTTTTAGGGCAAAACAGGGCCAAATTGGGTCGCTTTGATATTTTTGACCTAGACACGTGGCGAGTTCTGATTGGCTGCGGACCTTGCAAGGGAAAATTTCCCACAAAAACTCTACTGAGCCATAACTTGAAAAATACGTGGAGTTAGGAGGAAAACTTTACCTTTCTGGAAAGCTGAGAAAGAGCTCTATCCAATGGTGTCATTTCTAAAAGGTTTTGAGTGCCTAAAAGTAAAAATTTATGACTGAAGCAAAATAGAAGGAAAGAATGAAAGGGAGTTAGCCACAAAATGAGTAGGGGCACATTTGGATAACAATTTTGGTGACTCGGAGGGTCATCTCGCCTCTTTGGATGAATGATCGGTATCTCAAGCAATCCATTGGGCATGGAGTCATGAGTAGTAGCTTTGAAAACTAATCGAACTTTGAAAACTTCCCTCTCGAACCGCTTGAATCCCACTTTGGACATGGAGTTGTTCCCACCAAAATGCCATCAAAACGAATTGTGCAAGAGCGAAACCAACAAAGCACCAAAACTATGTACAAACTGAAAATCATACATGCTCTAAATGGAACATGCAGAGTGTCCATAAGAACTTCTTCTACGAAAGAAAACCTACCTACTCTACTCTAACTGGAAGCAAAGGTGAGCTAAACGAACCTGCAAATTGTCAAAAAATAGCTTCCTTTCTTCAAAATTGGCAGCCATGCAAATGATTTGGAGCTGAGTATGGCTGATTAGATGAGTGGAAAATCAACAAGAAGCTAGTCTTCTACCCAAATTAGCAAGGTGTCAACTAAAAAAAATCCAATACCTCTTTTAGTTGCTCGCATTTGGATTTGAGAGGTATGACAGCTGATCCTTGGAACTTTGCAGCTCATCCTCATGCTTAGAAGCAAGCATGACTAGTTGTGGCTTCTCCTTTGGCTCCAATGAAGCTAAATACCTAATTGGGCAAGGTCCGATCCGTTGAGTATGCCCATAATTCTGATTTTCAACTCCAAGAATGGAGTTCTATCAGAGACCTTGAATGGATGGTGTGCAAGCAATGGTAGAACCCTTCGCCTTTTCTCTTCCTCTAATGAAGGACATGAAAGATTAAAATCTTCCAATCTTGGTTCCAAAGAGCTTTTATAAGATGCGGGTTGCTGCTGCAAATGAATACTCTCCTCCATGACAAGCAGCTCTTGTGTTTGGAAGATGGATGATGAAAGAGAGAATGGTGGAAACTCAACCGGTTCTACTTCATCAAAATAGTCCTCCAAATCGACAGTAAAAAGCCGCCTCATTGTTGTCCTGCTGCAAATTTTCAACCTCTCCCATGGCGTTCTCTTGATCTGCAACTTGATCACCATGGTTTCTTTCATCCTCCAAGCATTGAGTTTGAGGGATCAAACTCTTCTTCAATACTAGAACTTTAGAGAGATGAAGTAGAGAGAAGAACTGAAGGTTCTTCTATAACCTGCTTTGTTCTCAAAGCCTTTAGATCTACACTTTTCTCCCCCACAGCTGGAATGTGCTCCTCTTCTTTTGGATTTGGAGCAGCTTCTCCTTCCTCTTACTGTCCCTCATGACTGATTTTTGCAATTTGAATTGGATCAGCATTTCCTTCTAATAGGGTGCCAACATGGACACTATATTCTGAACAAATTGATTGCTGATTTGAAACTCCTTTTTGCTCTTCTTCTGCTGCAACAAAATCAGTCTTGACCACCATTTGTTCTTTAACTCCAACCTCTTCTGAAGGTTTCATCAGCAAAGGGATCTTCTTCATCCCAAATTTAAGAGCCCAACTATTCAAAATTTGAATTTATTCATCCTTGTTTGGCTTCTCTTTTTGTTGTCCTTCATGACTGATTTTTGCATTTTTTGTGGTGGTGGAGGAGGTAAAACCTCTTGTTTCTTTAGAGGAGATGGTGTTTCATTTAGCTCTTGTGGAGGGGATGACTGTTTGGAAGGGAAAAGGATGAAGAATTGAGATGAGGTGGACGACTAGGGGGTGGAGAAATGGATTTAACACTTGGGACAACAGATGGAGAGTTTAAAACTTGACACTGCTAAGATAAAATAGATTAGGAAAGAGGAAAAGAAAAGGCATGAGATGGTGTGCTTACCCGTTGAAAAGGTTGTTGAATACTCCTCTCATACACCTCTATTCCTTCAGTCCACTTTGCAAGCAATGGCAACATTGCAATCATGAAGTCAAGCTTCTCTTGAGGGATGTAATGCCTTGGAAAAGGTCCCACCCATGGACAAGGTGCTCCACAACCGATTCCAAATGCTTTCATTTATGCTTGAGCCTGGATTGCACCATGTTTACCTCCATATTTTGGATTTTCTCCAATAGACCAGCATCTTGCATCTGATTGTCTTCATTGTATACACACCCTTGCTCTTGGAAAGCTCCATAGCCAAACTGATTTTGGCATTGCTGCTCATATGGGTATCTATGCTGATTTTGAATTTGTTCAAAATGCTGATTTGGAGGATTTAAAAAACATGTTGGAGGTGGGAAACATTGTTTCTGTTGTAAATGTGAGTTCCATGATGGAAATGAAGTCATGATTGCACAACTTCATGGAATGGAAAAGAATGAAAGAGATGGAAAGAATAATGGATGGAAATGGATGAAAAATAGGTCTGCAACTTCAGAAATCGGTTGCTGATCAGATGGAGTCACCAGATGTGTTTGCAAGTGCCTCCAAAGGCTGAAATCTTCAAAGAAACACACCAACCTACAAAATATGAAGTGGAAGACCTCTAAGGTCCCACCGGGCGTGCCAAAACTATTGTTGCAAATCAGCAGCACCCCTGGATGTAAATCAAGTTTCTAAATTGATGTTTTAGGCATCCAGTGTGATTGCACAACATTGAAACCTCTCTCCAAGTGTGGGACTTGTAAAAATGAGAGAGGAATCTCCAAATTAGAGGCTAGTTCCTCAAACTCCTCTGATTAGATCTATTATTTGCACAACTGCAGAGGTTCAGATCCTAATTTTATCCTAGATTGCAAGGAGACAGGGATAAGAGATGCAAAAATTGAAACTAAACTAATAAGGGTGATACACCAAAGGAGTGGTGAACATTTTTACTCATGCAAATAGACACAAATCAGAAATTGCAACATAAAACATCATGCACAGGTTGATAAGCTATAATCAAAGGTTTGAAATGAAACAAACAACACATACAAAGGACTGAAAGCATTCACAGAGCCTGTATTGTGATTTTCAACATCAAAATCCTTGCATTCCAACACCAAAGAGGTAGAAAACTGTTACAATCCCTAAAAAGGTCTGATCCTTGCAAAAAATCACTTGCTGAAGGTGAAAACAGAAGCTTGTTGTGCAAAAAAGTGTTCCCCCTTTGAAAAATGAGCCAAATCTGGCTTTTACAGTGCATGGGTCGAGCCTAGGAGAGAGAAAATGTGAAAAACATGGGAGCCATTCCCCATTGACCAAAATGCATTAAAAACAGCATGGAGGTCCTTACAAACCCATGCCCTGACATTTTTGACCATGCTGGAGAAGAATGCGACCCATTTTGCATTAAAATTGGTTGTTGAAACGTCAGTTTTGTCCATGGGCGCGTACCAGAAGATTTTTTTGATTTTATCCTCTAAACTGAACCAAAATTCAAAATTGAACATGGAATCTTGTAGATAATTTTATCAGCTGTCCATTGATATAAAGAACGCAAAAAAGCGAGCTATGGATCGAAAGATATGGTGATTTGAAGTTTTAGGGAAAAACAGGGGCCAAATCGGGTCGCTTTGATATTTTGACTGGACACGTGGCGAGTTCGATTGGTCAGACCTTGCAAGGGAAAATTTCCCACAAAAACTCCACCGAGCCATAACTTGAAAAATACGTGGAGTTAGGAGTTAAACCTTACCTTTCTAGAAAGCTGAGAAAGAGATCTATCCAATGGTGTCATTTCCGGAAGGTTTTGAGTGCCTAAAAGTAAAAATTTATGACTGAGGCACAATAGAAGGAAAGAATGAAAGGGAGTTAGCCACAAAATGAGCGGGGGGGCACATTTGGATAACAACTACTACTCAAAAGAAACATCGGATGCACTATTTCTGGCCCACCCTTAAACATGATGCGGTAGATTTTGTGTGTAGATGCCACAAGTGTCAAGAGTTTTCCCATGAAATCCACATACCGGCACAAGCTTTACAACCGATCGCAACTCCATGGCCCTTCTCCATGTGGGGCCTAGATCTGATAGGGAAATTCTCTCCCTCATCAATAGATGGCCATAATTTCATAATTACAACCATAGATTACTTTACCAAGTGGGTAGAGGCCATGCCCCTTACCACTGTCCCTGGCTCTGTAATCGCCAAGTTCATCTTAAACCAGATCATTTACAGGTATGGGGTGTCATAGGTCATTATTTCTGATAATGGCACATCTTTCAAAAATAACAAGGTGTGTGAGTTGTGTGCAAAGTTCAAAATAATTCATCACACAACTTCTCTCTATTACCCTTAGGCTAATGGACAAGTTGAGGCTACCAATAAGACTTTAAATTCCATTCTTCTAAAAATGTTAAGGAGAATAAAAAGATTGGCATCTAAAGATTTTTCCGGCCTTGTGGGCCTACTGAACGTCGAGTTAGAACACCAATGGGAGAAACTCCCTTTTCTTTAGTGTTTGGTGCTGAGGTAGTTCTACCACTGGAGGTCAAACTACCCAACCTCCGCATTTCATTACATGGGATCCTAGGAGAAGAGGGTTATCGAGAAGCTCGTCTCTCCCAATTAGAAAGCCTCAATGAAGTTAGATTGAATGTTGAGAAATGACACAATGTATACGCTGACCGCATGGCTTGGCAATACAATAAAAAGGTATATGAACGTGAGATCTATGAAGGAGATTTGGTGTTAAGGCTCGATAGCCGAATTGACAAGAAGACCAGTGAGGGAAGAAATTTCAGACCTAGGTGGATAGGTCCATATCGAGTGGTGGAAGATTATAAAAATGGCACATTTTGTTTGTGTACTCTAGAAGGTGAGGAGTTTAGTGAATCCGTGAACTCCCTTCACCTAAAGAGATACTATGCATGATCCATCAACATTCTCATATGTACATTATTGCATCTGCATTGCATTTTCATTTGTCCATTCATTTTGTAAATTTGTGATCAAGGGACTTATTCTTATAGAAATTCCTAAAAACTTCTAAAAACATTGACAAAACATTCAAATCATATCTCTTCAAATTTTCATGGTGTCATCAAATGTTTCTGAATCATTTATCAATCCAAACAAGACAAGACAAATTTTTGATAGTAACCATACAAAGGCCTGCATACTTGGTTCTACTTTTGGTCTCTTCTTAGGATAGGTATCTTTTGTTCATGGTTTGTTCTAGAAGATTCATAGTGTCACATCTATCCCACATACATCTCCTTGGAAATAAGAACATTCTAAATATTTTTTCCCAAATAAGTAAGTCAAATGCAAATCAACAGAAAATTTTATTTTACACATTTCTTTGCCATACCAACCTTCGGTGTTGAGCTTGCGTCTCTTACTAGTGACGTAGGGTTGGGAAAGGAAGGAAATGCCCTTACTCGCCTATGCTTTGTCCATGGTTATGAGCCCGTGCTTCCTATTAGTAGCATGGGGAAAGGTGTAGCGGGTCTCTTTAACAAACTTGAAAGTCATAAACAAGTAAATCAATTATTGTGAAATCTTAAGTCAAAACAAAGTGAATTAGATGTTCAAAATTCCAAGAAGAATTCAAAACCTTAAAACCAGATTTTGTCAACCAAGTTTCCATTTATGGATCCAAGTCTCGATAAACTGTAGAGAAATTCACATTCTAAACTATGAGGTAGCATTAGTGGGGTAAGGTTGTAGCATCCCAATTTGGCTCTGTCAAACCTTTGTCTTCATCTCACCATTACCATTCAACAAATTTCATGGCTTGTGCCCTTTCTAACTCTCGTTGTTGAGCCCTCACATCTTACTAGTTATGTGGGGTTAGGAGTGGGGCAAGCATATCTATTCATCATATCATTATGTCATCATGTTTTGTCAAGACAAATACGAAGTACCGAAGATTGCAAAAGAAACTAAGTTTAAGATCACATTGTGTTTACATCATCATATATCATCATCATAAAATACAAAAAGAAATCATTCTGTTGTCATTGCATATCCACTACATACATTTTGAAAAGCATAGAAAATCAGAAATTCTAAACATCTAAGAGTACACACGTGAATCAAATCATCAATGTAAGATAACTCTATGCAAGGAATAACCAAGCCAAAAAGAGATATATGTACATATCATGGTGTGTCATAGTTTTGTACAATTCCATCACACACTAGGTGCAGTCAAAACACTCGCAATAAGCATGAAATACCAAAAACATCATATATGCCTCACAAAATGGAGACTAAGAAATAAAGGCACTCTGCCTATCCACCTCTTTGAGGCCCCTTATGATCACTCTAGTTACGAATTTATTAGGATTTATTCTCAAAAGCATTCAAAAAGCAAACGAAAAGCCTAATGCAAATCCATTCCAATTCAACCATTCTTAAAAATGAAAAAATGGTCAACGTGGGCTCAGAGCTCAAAAATCACCAAGTCAGTATGCACAAATGAATTTGAAAATGAGTTTGTTTATATATATATATATATATATATATATATATATATATGTTGTTATAACTTCGTTTTGAGTGTATGTGTTCACAGGGATGGAGCGTTGGTGCAGGTATATTTCTATATCCCCGCACAGATGGTAAGTCCTCTTGTCGTTTTAATTTAGTGTTTATTTTTCAATATTTTATCTATTTGCACTTGAGTCTTCTTTTTCTCTTGCAGGTAGCGGGAGTTTGGATGGTGAGATTTTGACACATGGGTGTGTCAAGTATAGCTTCTAACTCCCCATTTTGGGAATGCCATACTCGGACTCTACATTTTACACCTTTTCATGACTAAGACATTTCTCTGAGGGGCAATATGTATGCACCCAAAATTGCACATAATACTTTTTTGGGAAAACAGTTACAAAAGTCCCAGTGATGATTCAAAATCCTTTTGAGAAGGTGTTCGAGCTCCAAAGCCCACTTACAGTATATATTTGTAGCCTAAATAGCCTTACATAGCTTCTCCTTGCATTTTCCAGTTTTCCCCTTCATTATGTGCTTGCTTTGGCCTTAAGTGTCAAAACCACCACCTGCGCACAAGGCGACGGTCCTGATCGATTTTTCCAGAATCTTCATGCGAGAAATTGCATGCGATGATTCACTTAAGTTTATCTTTTGAACATGTCCATGAGTTGAATTTTCTAAAAATAACTTCGTTTTCTTGGTTCTCCTAGTTCCTTCTATTTTTAAATAGATTTAATGAGTGGAACTGCCTCTTCAATTCCTTGTGCATGAAGTAACCTTCTAGCCTCCATTCCTATATATTCCATGCTTGTATTCAAGAAAAGGCCTGAGAATTTTGTGTATCTTGCATTGTTGTGCTGCAATAATCTTGCTAGGAATTGCATAGCCAAGTTCAGATCTCTTGTGTTATCTTTCTTCTACCTAAATTACGCCTAGATTGCTTCCAAGATGCCATCACTCAAGCGTCATCCTCTTGTTGTTGTTATTTGCATTCCCATCCTTGGACTCACATGAACGCTCAGAGAAAGAAAGGAAAGAACTAAGGCGACAGATACTCATACTTCTGGATTTTCCAAAGATCTTGCTCTTCTAGGTTGGAGTTGTGTATTTTTTTTCTTTGTTTTATCAAATTGCATATCAAATAGAGTAGAGAAACAATTAATTTCAATTAATTAGATAGTTACAAGTAGCCAAGTCAATAGGAATTTTTCTCTTCAATATTACCAAGGAAATAGTGGGTGAATGATAGCTCAGTTAGAGTCATGATTTATTCTTCACTTTTGAGGTAGAGTTGGAGAGATTTTATTTGAATTAGAGTAGATTTTATATTTATATTCACACATCTAGCACAAATAGCTAGCTACATCCGGCCAGCTATTTGTTTTCTTTAAATTGTTTGTTAGATTAGATGCATTGTCTAAAAATTTAGAAAAACACAAAAATATTTATTTCCATAGATTAGCTTGTTTATTGTTTTGTTCTTATATATTGAGAAAACACCAAAAATATAGTTTAGATTTCATTTGATAGATAGTTTATTCACCGAAAACAAATCAAATTCATTTTGTATGACCATCAATGGTCCACAACAAGAAAATACCTATGGTTGTGATCCTCTAGTCCCACAAATCAATGGGCCAGAGTTAGTAACTGACATTGATACAAGTCTGCGCTTAACAATCTTACGCACACCTGCCACATACATAGATAAAATAAGACAACTAGAGACTTTAAACATAGCTGCTAACAAGGCCTACAAATTTTGGACTGCTCCTAGAAATAGGATTTTACTACATGTATGACCATTCCAGGGCCTCAGCCTCAACAAGTCTTTGGTTGTGACCCACAGGTCCCGCAACCCAATGGACCTACTAGTCAGTTAGATATCAACACTAGCCTACGCATGCAAGTATTCATATCCTCACCGCTTCCACTTGATATCATCACACAACTTTCATTGTTAAACATAACAACTGATCAGGCTAAGAATTTATGGATGAGACCAGAGAATCACCCTTAGTTCCTGCAGCTCCGCTACATCTCTTGTCTCAATTTCCATGACCTTGTCTGGAAACCCATACGAGGCACCTACAGGCTACTTTCCATGTATTCCACAACCCACCAATAGAATCTCAGCTGAGCTAGACATTGATTGGAGTCTCTCGAGTAGCTATCATATCAGACCCCACCATTACACCCCTTTAGGTTAGGAGAGCATTCTTTGCCTTAGATTCGTAGATTCCGTTATTGCATGTCGAAGACATAAGGTTTCCCAATTATCTTGGTCATCGCCATCACTTTCACTCCCATTTCAAATTCCACACTAGCTGTCTCGGCATGACCTCGGGAGGTCGGGTGTGTAGAAGGTCATGTGTTGATTTTCTATCGTACGCTTTCCAAGGAGGTTTTCTCACCCAAAATGAGGTTCATAAATGCCATTAATTTCTAAACTCACACTTATCTCTGCATGCCACCGCCTTCCAAAATTGGTGAATCCTAATTCAATTTCTACATGCATTACTAAATTTTAGTGATGACTCCACGTAGACTTCCACTAAATTTACATGCCTCTACCTAAACTGGAAGTACGTCGCTATTTATTTCAAAAATCAAATCAAATTAATAACTTAGGAACTGTCACCAAGCTTCCAACTTGCCATATGACCCTTAGGTCCCCTTTCAATACTTCATTAGTTTAGGATAGATACCATTAGCTTAGGATATGACCATAGGATAGTTTATAAGTATTTACCATAGGTTTACAAACATTACAATAGGTAAATTTCCATCCTAGGATAGGTCATACTTCACAACAATTTAGTATTAGGTATTAGGTTAGAAATAGACCTAGCATCACCTTAGGTTATTCCCTCACCCAACTTAGAACATGTGTAGTCATTTTTATCGATATCACAAAACGAAGGAACCCCATGCACACCACCTATCACCCAAAGTGAAAGCCGAGCACTCACCCGAGGCACACATGGGTACCGAGTCTCTCTTTTTGTGAGTTTAATGGGAAACATCATCTATGATTAGCTCAATATTTTTTATGAGGGGGGGTTGAAACATACAAGAAACATAGGGCTCGGGCGGCCTCTAGATCCTCGCAGTCACTTGCATCGAGTGTTTTAATAGAATCCAAAACATGCATTAAGACATAAATAATTATACAAGCATTCATTCATAGCATAAAAGGAAGGAGAACTTATAAGAGAGAAATATGCATTAGAACTGTATATATTATATCGGTAACCTCATTACATTCATTAATTCATTACAGTGTCGCGAGAGAATAGATCGTAGTCATGCATATCACTGGACTTATGTAATTAAACTATCAAAAGAAAAATTAAAACTCCATGCCTAAGACACACTCTTCTAAATCAATTATCTACTAACAGAGTCTTCTCAACAGTTCAAGAGCTCCACCCATACTATATCTCAAACTCGCCATGTATATCAAACCCTAGTTTCCTTTTTTACTCCACAGGTGCTTGTATTTATAATTCTCCTATACTACCAACTCACCTTCCAGCACCCTCAGATCTTGTGCCAAGTTTTGAATGTGGTCCATGCGAGCATGCTTCTCCAGGCCTGAGATTTCCACTTTATCTCATGATGTTCTTCTAGAAGATTCCATCCAAGGCATGCTCTTTCCTGGGCCAGCCTATCGCCAGGATGACACCTTATCCATGTGTAACCAATCATGTTTTTCACATTTTCTGCCTTGGGCGCTCAAATTGACTAACTCTCGAGCCTCCTTTTATGTGTTACACGTGTTATGTGCTTCCTTAAACCTTTCTCTCACACACTTTTTCCTTGCACACCTTTTCATAACTGGGACCCTACGCACCTATGTGCCTTCATACTTGGTTAATATTACAGGGGTCCAACATCACCCCACACTATGCCTATTCTCTGTCCTCGGAAACACCTTACTTAACCAAGATGCATGTTGTCAAGGGAATCAATGAATAGTCTTACACTTTACAAAGAATAAGGAATGAAAGAATTAGGGAAAGAATGAAGAATGGGGGGGCATCAACTCAGCAAGCTAGGGAAATCTTTCCATAAATCAGCCTCTAGCTTATTCCACTCTTCGACCTCGCTCTGTGCCTTCTGGCAGAGGTCACCCACCAGGGTGCTTACTTCATCAAAACTCAGGAAAATTCCCTGGGTGCCCAAAGTGTCCATGATTTGTTCCATCTCTTTGCCCAGATCCTCAAGTTTATACATCCTCCTAGTAATCGAGGGTATAGCTCCTTTAGCTAGGCCTTGATTGAGCTCCTTAAATCCTCAATTGCCTCTGATTACTTCTCTAATTTGGCCATAGCCTTTTCCTTCTCCACTTTGTTCCCCTTGTTCTTTTCTTGGAACTCTTTTAACTCTGCTTCGAGTGTGGTGACCAAGGAGCTCGTCACCTTATCCCTGTCTACGCATGTATCATATGCAGCTTCCATAGATTGGGAAGTGACCTTAACCTCCACTAGTACTTGGCTATACTCAGAAACGAGCGCTGCCACTTGTAATTTTTCCTCCTCTTTCAAGCACGCGGCCACTTCTTCTGCAAATTCCAGGGCCAAAGATCATCTCTCCATAGTGAGGATGCATGTTAGATCTTCTATACACTCCAGGAGGGATGAGTACTTCTATGCGGGTGGCGCTAAGTCTGGGTGCTTCAAAAGGATGGCACCTTTGATAGACTCCATTTTCTTGTACACTTCCTGCACCTTTATCTTCTCTTCCTTCAACTCACACCTTAACTATGCACTGATCAGTTCTTCCTGTTTCAAGCTCTTGGCCTTTTCCGCTAGTTCTTCTTCCTTCTTCCCTAACTTTCCCTCCAACACTCTAATCCTATCATTACACACAAATAATCTAGCCTTGGTCTTGACCGTGACCTTGTTCAGTGCATTGTAGACTTGCTCGTCTGAGAGCTCCTAAGCATTCACTAAGGGATTGACCCCCTTAGATTCTGGCAATGTGATGAGCACTCCTTGGTAGACTTTGAAGTCTGGCTCATCAATGTGGGACTCAAATGCCCAAGAGAGCATCTTCTTGGTTCTGGGTATGTGCCATCCTTTTCAAAATACCCCATGGCTAGGATCCTTTCCGTGGGTATAGTGCTTTGGAATCGTGCACATAACACCTTCTTTGTGTCATCAACATAGCCCATTACTTGTCTTTGTTCTACATCAAGAGTTCTTCTACCTGAGCATGCACCTTTGGGGAAGCTTACTGTCAGAGTGGGGCCTCCCAAGCTATCATGCTCTTTTTTATGTTCTCCTCCTTCCCTTCCTTTAGTACTATGTCTGCATTGTGCTCCAACTCTTGGTCTACCAGAACTTTGAGCATTCTCTGTGCTTCTCATTCCACCACCTTGGTGATCTACTCCTTTGTAAAACTTATGGATCACTTCTTCCCCGGAACCTCCTCATCCTCCATGTCTTCGGTGTTTTCCTCATCCTGTGCACCCTTGCACCATGTGAATATGAACTCCTACTTCTCACCTCCACTCTCCTCTTTTGAGTCGTAGATGCTAAACACATGTGGCTCCTAGTCTTTCTCTGCCTCTTCTTCCTTGCCATCATCTTCCTCACTCTCATCATCTCTTTCCCCCAAATATTTTTCTAAGTTGTTGGTCACCTCCAAGTCAGCTTCCTTATCCACCCTCTAATTTTTCCTGAGAGGTGGCTCCTGATCAAAGGATTCGGCCTTATCTTCTTCCTTAGGTAACCCTTCCATGGTGATGGGTTGCCTAAGCGCCTCTACCTCAGGTGTTTTTTCCTTCAATGGAGACTTCTTTCTCCGTATGCAAGTGTTTGGCTTACCACTCACGGATGACATGCTCACTATCTCGAGCAATCAGCACACTTGGTTTTTTTCCACTTTTACCCTTCTTCTTGGGTGCGGGCTTCTTTCTCTCCATGGGATCCTTGGGTATGGAGACTTCATTCTCTAGATACACGCCCTTCTCAAAATTCAGCCTTATACGGAGGTACATGCATGTTGTGGCACCTCCAGCGATGGGTAGTGTTATCGGCCTAGTCATCTGGATCTCGTGAAACATGTACTTTTCCACGTACATGTGCTTATTGCCAGGGTAATTCAGCTTCTTTCTCATCTCCCTATGTTCTTGGTCTAAACTACCCAGCTCCAACCTTAGCTTCTTTGACTCCTTAAATTTGTTCACTCCCTACTTGGAAGTATTGAGCAATGAATACGAAGGGAGCTTGCACCAAGGGCTCCATGACTTGTCTATTAGCTTGAATCTACCCAGGAAGAAGTGTTGATAAACCAAAATTTGGCTTCCCCCTCGGTGGCTACTAGGATTTGTTTAGGGATTCTCCACTCTACCCCGAACATATTTCTCAGGTGCATGTACCATTTCTCCAGCTGCGCCTTGTGGGGTGTTGTCATTGTATCGCAGAATATTTCTCGAACCTCTTCATGGGTGAAGGATCCTCGGTAGGGTACTCCCATACAAATTTGTCTAGTGCATCAGGCACCCCAATCTCCATGAATACAATGGTGAGTAAGACATTTCTGAAGAGGATCATGTCCCCTTCATGCAACTGACAATTTCCTCCGCGATGTAGGCAGACAAGTTGTATATAGTGCCTTCTGTAATTTTTCTACAAACATGCAGCCAAGGCTTATTGACCTGGGTCCACCTCTCCTAGCCATTCATCTTAGTCACCAGATGCGTGGCCATTCTCATCATGGGGTCCTTGATGTCTAAAATTTTATAATATCATGACCCCTTCTTGCAGGCATACTCGGTGACTATCTCTTGAATAGCCTCCTTGTCACCAAGGTCATCTTCTAAGCTATCTCCCTCACATATGAGGCCTGTAAATTATGAGATAAGCTGGGGAGTAATGTGCATCTTACACCCTACAAAGTGGAAATAATCTTTTTGTACCCATGACATCAACCATTAGTACAAGCACTCCGGCTTTCCAAAATAAGGAAACTCATAGAGTTGCATAAGCCCTGCCTTCTCCATTATGATCTTAACATCATCATTGTATATGGAAAACCTTCGGTGTGTTTTTTTGGTAGGTGCACTAATTCCAATGCCATTTCCTTTTCTATTGTGTTTGTGTGGTGATTATAGTCACTAATAGGTACACTTCTTAGGTGGGATTCCCATTCCTTCCCCATCATCACCCTATTCGGGTATTACATCTCTGTATACCATTCCTCGTTTGTGTTTACCTTGGGTTCTTTTTGTTTGGCATTGGCCTTTCCCTTTCCTTTCATAGGTGCTATGATCGAGGTCTTTTTATTACTTTAATTTCTCCTTGTTACTCTGTCTTACCTCTTCCAATCCTCTGATCTCAAATCCGTGATATAACTCTTCTGAACCCGTGCCCTAGTTTTCCGAACCCTAACTAGGATAAAATATTCACAAGACAGTGCCTCTTCAACTCCTTCCACACCTGTGTAACCCCTTCCTTCTGGTTCGCAAACTCAAACTATTTGCTCACTTCAATCTCACAAATCTTCCTTCACTCGATCGAATTTGAAAACCCTAGTTTATAGAACTCACTTATATCTCCAAATCCTCTATTTCAAAAATTAAAAATGAGAGTGCCCCAACCATTTACTTATAGTTTTTCTCTTTTCTAAACATTAAATGCTACTTCACCTACCACTATACTTTTTTCATTTAATGCGGCTTTTTCAAAAAAATCCCATCTTCAGCTCCTTTACTTACACGCCCATCCTGCGCGAAGACTCTTCCAACCTTCTGGCAGTAACCAATCTAACCTGACAGGAGACTCTTGCACGTAACCCACACCGAAGGCACTTCTTATGTCTTGATTATTGCTCTCTCCTACCTCATGTTGCTTTAAATGCACTTTTTCCTCCTTAGTGCATGGGATCTACAAGTAGCTTTACCTGAAAACTAATCTGTTCTTCCATATTTCTTTATATGCCTCTTTCAATTGGGCCATTCAACAAGGATTTTCAACATAACTTCCTTAGTATTTTAATCACGTGCTCCTTTAAATTTCTCCATCCCACACTTGAAATGATACATAGTGCTCTGCGCACTCATAAATTCTCCAAAATAAAAAAATAAGGTTACCGGTGCCCAAGGCACAAAACAAAAAAACAACGTGAAAGGGAAACACAAGAAAATCATAAAGGAAACTTCTAAACTAACTAGCAAAACTACCTTATTTACAAACACCAAGAAGGCTTATTTATATTAAGGCTTCACTACTCCCATTGAAGTGTCCAGAAACTTTTTCCCATCCAAGGCTTGTAATCGGCATGCGATCGAATCAAGGATGTACAAGATTTTGTAAGGATCTAGCCAATGGACTTTCAACTTCCTGGATGGCGCAGAACTTGGAATCATATAGTAACATCATCTTCCCAACCTCAAACTTATTGTTTCTAATGTGGCGATCATGCCAAGCCTTTTGCTTTGCCTTTTCATTGTTTGGCTCCATCGAGCAAGTGATCATCTTTCATCCATTTTTATTAACTCATTAATTCTTATTCCAAAGCACTTGTTCATCGGCTAACCCTCATGCGTGTGTTATTCGTAAAGAAGGAAACATAAATTCAACTAGTAAAATAACTTCCATGCCAAACACCAATTGAAAAGGTGTGGCTTTGTTCAGTATTTTATATGTTGTCCTGTAAGCCCATAATACTACCGATACTTTATCATCCCAATCTTGTCTTCTCGACATCACAAATTTTGGTCAAGGTATGACTTAGTATCTTGTTGAATGCTTCCATAGTTCCATTTTCTTATGGGTGATAGGGCGTAGTCTTGTGATGAGCCACCATGAACTCTGATAATAGGATCCTCACAGTCTCATTCAAGAAATGTGTACCCCTATCACTGGTTAAACTCAATGGGCATCCATACCTCGTGATAATGTTTTCCCATAAGAACCTTGCCATTGTTATTGTCGTGCAGTATTTAGTTGGGGATGCCTCTGCCCACCTTGTCAGGTAATTTGTGTAAGTGATGACATAACGTGACCCAGTCCTAGGCACTTTTGGTGTAATAGGTCCTACAAAGTCTATCTCCCACTTTTCAAAAGGCTCCGCACTAGGAATAGGGCGCAAAGGCATCTCATCTCTCCTTCCCAGTTTGCCAATGCGCTGACAATGGTCACAAGATTTACAATAGTCTCTACAATATTTGTACAAGGTTTCCCACCACAAACCTACCATTAATATCTTACATGCAGTGGCATCACCTGCATAATGCCCACCCGTACTTCCTCTATGTTCCTCCTCCATGATGGCCAGTGCTCATGCTCTAAGACACATCTACGTAAAATTTCATCATGTCCCAACTTGTATAAGTCTCCACTGATTAACATGTAGGGTGTGGCGCATATGGCCAACTGCTTCTTTTCCAATGTCTTCATTCCTTCGTGCCACACCTTCCTTTAAAAATATTGCAATCTCTTCCAAATCCGAGGGCAGCACCACAACCTAAATAGTTGCACATTTGGCATTGTTTCCTCAATACTCTGCTCATCCTCCCCTGAATCAATTCTTGATAGATGATCGGCCCATAGTTGATTTTTCCGGCTTCACTACAATGGTGAATTCAAACTCTTGAAACAACAACACCCATCGACATATGCGTCCTTGTAGAATAGGCTTGTTCACTAAATACTTTAATGTCATGTGGTCGGTGTAAAACACAAAGGGTGTTGCCAATAAATACTATCTAAACTTGAAGACCGCGTAGATCATTGGAAATGCCTCACACTCAATTTTGGTGTAATTCTCGCTCTTGCTTGTGTCGATTTCTACTTGTAAAACACAAAGGATGATCAACAATTCCTTCACCTGAGTGTGCAAGCACTGCTCCAATGGCGGTCCTTGAGGCATCTACATGGACATGGAAGGGCTTGTCCCAAGAGGGAAAATGTAAAATAGGCATGGTAATAAGCCTATCTTTTAATGTATCAAATGCCCTCTGCTGCACCTCTCCCCAATGGAAGGCACTTTTATGTCTAAGCAGCTCCTCTAAAGGTGCAAAGTGATCTTGGCATATCCCCTAATGAATTTTCTCTAATAGCCCATATGCCCATGGAATCCACACATTTCACTCTAGCTAGTAGGCTCCCTTAACCCTACAATAACTACAACCTTAGCGAGGATCTACCAGCAATCCCTCCTTACATATGATATGCCCCAATAAAGTCCCAAAGGGTGTAGCAAACACACATTTCTTAATGTTGAGGGATATCCTCAACTACCTACACCTCTCAAACATTAACCTCAAATTGTCACAATGGTCTTTAACTAGACCATATACTATCCAATCATCCAAATAGACTTGAAGAAACTTATGGATGAAGTCCTAGAATTCTTGCACCACTATGCACGAAAAGATAGCAGGCACATTCTTCAACCCAAAGGGCATGACCGTATATGCAAAACTTCCCCACTCGGTGGCGAAAGTTGTCTTCTCTGGTCTTCCTTTACAATCCGGAATTAGTGGTACACTTAAAATCCATCTCAAAGGTATAGATTTTGCACCCAATGAATCGTTCCAAAATTTATTCAGTGAAGGGGGTCAGAAATGGATCAATGACACAAACCGCATTCAATTCACTAAAATCCACACAAATTCTAATCACTTGCCCATCTTTCTTGATGTTGATTACCATCAGGCTTATCCACTCTGATTCTTCCACTACCTCAATGATCCTAGAAGCTATCATTTTTTCTATCTCCTCCTTGACCTTCATGCGCAAGCTGGGATTCATCTGGTAGGGCCTCTTTCTAACCGGCGCGCACCATCCTTCAATTTTATCCTCATATCTCCTAAGGAGTGGTGAACGCCTTTGAGCTCATGGTACCCACGTGGGAATAAATCCTTAAATTTTCACATGAGATCAATGATCTTTGATACTTCCTTCTCTATCCAGTAATCCCCAATAATAGCTTCCTTAGGTTTTTCTCTTTAACCGATGTTAACTTTCTTCATTTTTAAAGGCTCATGGTAGGCGCACACACAAGAATCTACACTATCCACTACCTCGCGTGTCCCCATAGAATGGATAACATCCAAGCTTTCCAATTCCTCTCCATCAATCATGTACACCAAATTTCCCCTCTCTTTTTCCAAACACGCGTGCTCAAGCTGTAACTCTTCTACTTCCTCTTCTTCAAAACGCGTGCATCCAATCCTGGTTCAACTAGTAATTCCAAAGAGCCTATCTTTTATCCTGGCACTATCCCCCATGGTAAGGCACTTGATACCCTGCAAGGCCTTATCAACCAATGGCTTGGTACTCTGATATTCAAAGGTTTGAATAAGGTCATCCGCGAGCTTTTACCAATTCCTCGTCTAGCGGCGTGTCTCTAAATGAATGTACCATGGGCGTGCATAACCCTGCATTGTAGAATACAACCCGTGCACCCGGAGGGATGGTGGAAAATCTTCCATGACTTCTCTCCGCACTCCATTCACACTCCTGGATATGGAAAGAGGTGGGCTCCTTCCCATGGTACTCCTTAATGATGGTGGGTACATTACTCCTAGAAAACCTAACAAAGAGAGCAATTCTTACCTTGTGCCATTCTAAAAGGCTCTCCTGATGTGTTTCGCCACCGATCTATTGTTCCAAGCAAGACATAACTTAACATCCCCCTTCATTCCTTTCCATCCTTCTACTGAGCTTCCACCTCCTGCAAAATATCTTAGGGAAGGCTCCTCCCGAATACTTGGGCAGCTATTTTCCTCCAAGGTGCCTAACCATGCATGCCTTAGTCACCTTGGTCACCAACCCTCTCAACTGCCATCCCATTAATTCATAAGTTCCATGCACCCAATTATCACATGCTAGACTGGTGGTATCACTCACTGACCGAGCATCTTCAAACTGGATAACCCTGTTAGTAGGGTGTATCGTCTCAGGGTCTCTGATTGAGTGCACATAAATCTTGTCCAAAAATTCCTCTCCTAATGGATCAATATATGGTTTCGACTCCCCATCAGCCAAGGGTATAATGACCCATTCATCCTTGTTCTCGAAGCTGATGTACCCTTTGTTGAACCGAAGGTCCGCATTTTCTTGTAGAATACCAAGGGCACCCAAGTAGTGCTAGGAAATTGTCCGCCTCGGCGAGCGCTAAGACTTTGAAGTCCCCAGTAAACTTGGCTCCCTGGATAGTAATAGCTGCATCCTTCAAGACACCGATGGGCATTGCCTTAGTCTTGTTTTCCATATATATCACATTCAAAGATGGCATGTGATGTAGGTCTTCCCATCGATGCCATACATCCAAAGTCGAACATTAACCTCGTACTGTGTCAATGAGGATATTGAGGAGCCATCCATCTATAATCGCATTCAATTTAATCTCCTTGTCATAGGCGAGGATGTGAGGGGGAAGGTTCGCATGAAATATTTGTCTCTCACACTCTTCTTCGATGTGTGGTACCTTCTTTCTCAACCAAGATCCTAGAAAGGGAATGGTATTCTCCTGCCTTAGCATTTTACACACCTCCTTCACCTCATCTAGGTCATCCTTTTGTACCTTGACCCTCCTTCCTTATTCCTCCCTCCTGGATTGCTCCTTTAGACATTGGATCTCCCCTTATAAGCTCTAAATAACATCCATGGTGTCCTGATATATCTCCTTGTGATGCACGGGGTCTGGATACTTTCCATGAATGACCTCCTCCCTTGAAACCAGGGTCTTCTGTCTTGGTACCTCTCTTGCATGTGCAGCTTCTACCCTTGTTGTTACCAAGATCGGATCCAAAACTTCATCTCGTGTTACCCAGGGCATCCACTGTATGTCTAGCTTTTTAATACTAACCATTGCAGCACCCTTTTCCTTCCAGTGCTGATGATTCATATGCTCAAATAACTCCAAG
Source organism: Taxus wallichiana var. yunnanensis (assembly GCA_018340775.1). Taxonomy (NCBI): domain Eukaryota; kingdom Viridiplantae; phylum Streptophyta; class Pinopsida; order Cupressales; family Taxaceae; genus Taxus; species Taxus wallichiana. Next base: position 302,570,736 of record CM031243.1, on the reverse strand, counting down.
AACTCCTCATACTTATGCTTCTTTCCACACTATGAGCACTGCAATAGGTCTAGGCACTCATGTTTGTAATGTTCTATAGATCCACATTTGAAACATGTTCCATGCGGGAACTCACTCCTTCCTCCATGGTTACCTCAACCACGGAATCCTTCTCAAAAACCTCTTCTATGCACGCTTCCTTCTGAGTGCTCCTTATAACGGCAATTATTATCATTGGAACCATTGGCAATGCTGGTTTGGCACACCCCATGATCAATGGCCTCATGGATCTGATCGATGAGCCTACAGTCCTCAATATCATGGGTTGTAGAAGTGCAAATTTTGTAATAACAAGGCACATTCTTCCCGATCACATGCTTTGCAAAGAAAGGACATCTACTTACATCATGGTCCCCATGACAAATTTCACAATATACTATCATAGTGCGTACCATCCTCTAGGGAAATTATCCTTAACGTGCCCCTCTATCTCACAATCTGTGCACCACAAACCATTGCAAGTCTCATGGGCTGAGTTCACAGATAATTTTTCCAATTGCTTTACCATAGCAAGCGATGTCGATCTTCCAAGAATGAGCTAATGCTAATATCTCCAATGCTTTGTGCGGGTCTATAAAATTTTTATGAGACAAGGCCCTTCTAAAAGGGGTGATCAATCCTCCAACAAACCACTTTGTGCATGCTTTGAGAAGGATGAATATCATATGATAATTTAGACAAGAGAGTTTTAAAACATGCATCATACTCCCGCACACTCTCTGTCATTCCTTGTTGAATCTCCTTCAAAGTGTTGATGCTCTTCTACTCAAACTCAGAATGTGGAACTCTACCAAGAATGCATTCTTTAAGGTAGTATAGTCCACCACCGTTTGATGAGGGTTCATACTTCCTATACCAGCTATGTGTGCACCCTTACAACGTGGTTACAAACTGACTAGCCTTACATTCTAGGATTGTGAAACCTTTCGTGCGCCATAGAATTTCACACAAGTGAACATGTTCCGTGGCATCCCTAATGCCCCTATAATCTAGAAAATGTAGAGACATTTCAAAGAATACCTGAGGTGGTGGCTATGGTCCCTGCCCTCCCGAGCTCGAGCCTTGGTTCCCTCCGGTGTTTCTCTCGCCACCGATCCATCGGTCCACTAGGTCTTGTGCCTCCGAGCCACCAAAACCACTAGGTCCAATAAGGCCTGTAGGAGTTGTACCAAGCGCCCCCATGGTCCCACTAAACTATGCGCCGATGGTCTGTGATGGCACTCCACTACCACTACTTTGTGTCCCGCGCCACTCCCTGATGTGAGACCGAAAGCTTGTACACTTGCTCCTTGTCCAAAGACTCCTCCAAATACTAGAATATGTGTAGCCATAGAAGAAGGAACTATAAAATTGTACCTTCTAGGCATAGATCTATCTCTTCCACTGATATTAAATGGGTCAATAAAACTTCTTCCTAGTTCGGGAAACCAAGCACTATGGCTCGATCCTTTGGGTGGGTTCAAATGTGTGCCAACGAATATCCTTTTTCTCGTGTGACGAACTCTCACCGGAAGTTGAACGGGTATCCCTCATGCACTTTCCAAGATGGGGTAAAGCACAGACTTCTCTAGTTCCATGTCTTCTGCATGAACCTCAACTCCTTCCCGTAACGTCTGTCTCCATAGATCCATCACACTAGCAGCCTTGCATCGTCTAGCAATCTCCCTTTCATGCGCTTCACTATACTTGAGCTATCTTTCTTCCCTCTCCTTCTCTATCATGATATCTGCCATCTTCCTCCACCCAAGTTCCCTTACCTAGCGTTCAGAATGGTTTATCCAGCCATTGGAAAAGCCTCTAAACTCATGGTAACCATCAATATCTTTATAGCTAGAGGAATAGCACATAGAAACATTCCTTTAGGTTCTCACAGAAATTCAAACTCAAAGAACCTCCTGGACAAGAATACATGGAAATGGTGTACTTTATAGTGTAACTAGTCAGTACTCCTCTCCACCAATGATCTACCACACGGGTCCACGTCAGATCTACATCCTATAACCTTTGGTAGTCTTCTTTGGTCTACACATGCGATCCATAACACCAACTTAATCTAGCAGCATAGGCTAAAATCCATTCATATAGTTCTACTTTGGGAAGAAGTAGAAGAAGGTCTCATACAAATCATGGTAGAGGTTCTCTTCTACCCATCTACATGCATTAAACTCGGGTCTAGTGTTGAATCTCTCGAGAAAATTCATCCTTCGTGCTCTTACACCACGATTCAACATTTTCCAATGTTAACCACTCTATCATTGCTCACTACACGAGATCATGATGTACGCTAAATCCCACTATAACTTGGAAAATAGGTCCTGGAATGGAACCAATATGTAGTCCTTTTTATCCATATCACAAAAGGAAGGAACCCCATATGCGCCGGCCTATCACCCAAATAAAGCCGAGCGCTCACTCGAGGCACGCGCCGGTACTGAGTCTCTCTTTTATGTGAATTTAATGAAAAACATCATCTATGATTAGTGTGAGAGTTTTTATGAGGGGGGATTGAAACATACAAGAACCATAGGGCTCAGAACAACCTCTAGATCCTTACAGTCACTTAAAACTAAGTGTTTTAATAGAATCCAAAACATGCATTAAGACAGAAAGAATTATACAAGCATTCATTCATAGCATGAAAGGAAGGAGAAATTATAAGAGAGAAATATGCATTAGAACTATATATATTATATTGGTAACCTTGTTACATTCATTGATTCATTATAGAGTGTCGCAGAGAGAAGACCACAGTCATGCATATCACTGGACTTATGTAACTAAAATATCAAAAGAAAAATTACAACTCCATGACAAAGACATTCTCTCTTGAATCAATTATCTACTAACAGAGTCTTCATAGTAGTTCTGCAGAGCTCTGCCCATACTATATCTCAAACTCGCCATGTATATCAAACTCCTAGTCTCTCTCTTTTACTCTGCAGGTGCTTGTATTTATAATTCTCCTACACTGCCAACTCACCTTCCAATGACCCTCAGATCTGGTGCCAAGTGTCGAATGTGGTCCATGTGAGCATGCTTCTCTAGGCCTAAGCTTTCCACTTTATCTCATGATGTTCTTCTAGAAGATTCCATCCAAGGCATGCTCTTTCCTAGGCCAGCCTATCGTCAAGCTGGCACCTTATCCATGCGCAACCGATCATGCTTTTCACGTGTTCTTCCCTGGGTGCTCAAATTGACTAAGTCTCGAGCCTCCTTTCATGCATTGTGTATGTTTTTGATTCCTTAAACCTTTCTCTCGCATGCTTTTGCCTTGCACATCATTTCATAACTAGGACCCTGCACACCTATGTGCCTTCATACTTGGTTAATATTATAGGGTCCAACAACATACAACTTAGGATAGGATGTTATCCCAAATAAAGTAGACATAGATAGAAAATAGGTACATTTACCTTATTTTAGAATCCTGCTAGGATAGATCACATAGGTCTAGGACTTAGATTTTTCCTCAATAGTGTTGAAGCATACCTCGTTCCACTTAATGCCATTAAGCATCCTGAAGTGATCAATCAAAAATATCGACCACGTAACATACAAATGTAACACAGAACGATCTTTCAAGAAGATAAAATAATTTTTAAACATACAAGAGTTCAATCCATTATGTCCTCCAACCTCTGAATGTCAGTTTACCATTCAAATCAGGTAAGAATATTTAAAACATACCTTGGATCAATTAAATTGATCCAAGGATTTGTTAATAAATAGAGATAACTTTGTAAACATCATTACTAGATTACAACTTATCTATCAAAACAAAAATAGATTCTTTACAAGCAATAACATTTCATCCTAATGAATCCAAGAGCATAAATGACTTATCCATGGCAAGCATGATTTCCAACAATCAAAGGAACACACCTTATCAAGAAAAATCACATGTCAACACTTGCAATGCAAAAGAGGAAAGATAACAATTTTTCAAAGGTGTTACATAATTCCCTCCTAAAAAGAATCATCATCCCGACGATTATCTTATTTTAACAATTTTCCACAAGGACAATCAATTTATTCACTTTCTTTTCAGATGTTCATAACATATCAGAATTTTAAAGTTCCAAAATTAGCATTTACATAGTTGTTTATTTTAAATAAAGAAATATTTTCCCAAAACTGGCAGATTTATTATCATAATAGGATAAAATCACAAATTTTTATCAGTTATTAGAATCAATTATGTTCAAATAAATATGGAAAAGTAGTTTTCATATCTTCCAGATTTTCCAAGTTACACTTTCTTCATTAAGCTAGTCCTATTGGACCTTACATTGACTTATTTCACGATTTCTTAAATGCAACTGACGAGTTTCCAAGCACTCGTATGGGTTTAACCATGATTATTCCTAGGTCTTGGACCTGCAAGGAATTCCAATTTAATACATGTGATAAATCTGAAATGTATTTATTAAGCAAAGAAATATGGAAAACATCATGCATTCATGACAAATCAGGAGGTAATGCTAAGCGATAAGCTTTAAGGTTGATTACTTCAACTATTTCAAAAGGTCACACATACCGAGGTGATAACTTGACAGACTGTCAAAAGTTATAGAACTCTTTTTCAATTTAACCCAAGAAAGACCTTCTCACCGAATCATTTTAACTTATTTTTCCATTTCCATAAGGATTTCAGTTCAATTACCTCTCTATCCTCAATGATGTCCCAACTAACAGGGGTTCTACATTTTCTTCAAAGATAATGCTTCAAAGGTTCCATCTTAAGAGAGACATGATATGTATTATTGTACTTGAATTCAAATAATGGAAGGTATTCTTCCCATTTATATTATTGATCCATGTAATACATTCGTAACATATCTTCTAAAACTTGATTAACTCTTTTCAATCATCCATCCATTTCTGGATGATACGCGGAATTGAAAGTCACTTAGTTCCTAGAGTTGCGTTAAGTGTTTTCCAAAACCTTGAATTCATTCTAGGATCTCTATCAGATATGATTAATTCAGGTGCTCCATGTAATCTAAAAATATCATGTACAAACCTTTTGCCAAAATAGGATAATCATCCTTAAGATTACCAAAGAATAAAGTGTGCTACTTTTTTATTTTACCACAAAAACCAAAATAACATCATGTTTATTTCTTGACATAGGTAACCCTTGTATAAAATCCATGCTTATTACTTTCCATTTGTCTTGTGATACACTTTGTGAGGATACAATAAAATGATCTGGGTGCATATGTTTGGATTTAACACGTTGACATTCTAAGCAATGTGTCACAAACTCAATAACAAATTTTTTCATCCCTTTCCTAAAATATTGTTGTTTTATATCAGTAAGCATCTTTGTAATGCCGGGGTGTCTAGAAAAAGGTGAATTATGAAATTCAGCTAACAATTTATTTCTTAAATCATTTAGCAAAGGTATGTATACTCTGTTTTCAAATCGTAAGATTCCTTCGTTATCAAAGTGAAAACCTTTATATCTCACATCATTTGGATCTGCAACAAGTGTTGTTTTTACTTGCTGAAAATAAGAATCAGATTCCATAACACTTTTTACTTCATCCTTAAACTAAGTTCTCAACGTTATAAGAGCATAAATGTGCTTCCTACGAATTAGAGCATCAACTACCCTATTTTCCTTTCCTTTAATGTAACTTATGTCAAAATCATATTGATACAAAACTCTAACCATCTTCATTGTCTTGCATTCGAGTTAGCTGAGTGAAAATATATTTCAGCCCAAGATGGTGGCTTTTAATTTAAAAGGTTTACCAAGCAGACAATGCCTCCAAAATTGAAGTGCATGAACAATGGCAGTAAGCTCTAAATCATGTGGAGCATAATTCAACTCATGTAACTTAAGTTTTCTACTTTCGTAAGCTATGACATGATCATTTTGTAACAAAATACCTCCAAGACCTTCCCTAAATGCATCCGTTACAACAATAAAGTCTCCATTAGGGTCTGGTACATGCTAAAATAGGTGTTGAAGTTAATTGATCCTTCAAATTTTTAAATGCATATTCACATTTCTCATTCCAAACAAATTTCTTATCCTTTTTCTACAATGAAGTTATTGGTGCAACAACTTTGGAAAAATATTTTACAAATTTTCTATAGTAACCAGCAAGACCCATGAAGCTTCTAACTTCATGTGCATTCTTTAGTGCAGGTCATTCAATTATAGCTACAATTTTAGAAGGGTCTAACGAAATTCCATTCTTACTTATAACATGACCTAAATAGTGCACTTCCGTATCATAGAAAGAACATTTAGATAGCTTACCATATAATCGTCTCTTTCTCAAAATTTCCAAAATTATCTTCAAATGCTCATGGTGTTCCTCAATACTTTTAGAATATATGAGAATGTCATCCAAGAATACAAGCACAAATTTTTCCAATTATTCTTGAAAAATATTTTTCATTGAATTCATAAAAGTTGTAGGTGCATCTGTTAATCCAAAGGGTAAAATGGTGAACTCATAATGTCTATACCTTGTTCTAAAAGTTGTTTTATGAATGTACTCATCCATAATCCATAAATGATGATATCCATATTGAAGATCTATCTTAGAATATACCAATTCTCCACGCATCTGATCAAATAGATCATCAATTCTAGGGAGTGGATATCTTTTCTTAATTGTTGCTTTGTTTAACATTTTGTAATCAATGCATAATCTAAGTTTTCCATCCTTCTTTTTCACAAAAATTATCGGTGCTCCCCAAGGTGAAACACTCAGTCTAATCAAACCTTTAGAAAAATTTCTTACAATTGTGCCTTAAACTCTACCAATTCTATAGTAGTCATTCGTATGATGCCTTAGAAATAGGCTCAGTACCCGATTTGATTTCAATTATGAAGTCAAATTCTCTTTTGGGTGGAAGACCTAGTAACTCTTCCGGAAACACATCACTATAGTTTCGTAATAGTGGATAACGTTCCATGAAATCATTGTTTTCCTCAGCAAATTCTAAAATTTTTACTACATATAAGGTACATCATTTATTTTTGGCCTTTTTAAGTTGCATAGCTAATAATTTCCTAACTAAAATTTCATGTTTCACACCCTGAATCTCTGTTGTTTTCTACAGGTCATCTAAACAACTAATATGTTTTTCAAAATAGTCCACTTTTTCTTTATGATCAGTTAACCAATTAACACCTATGATTACATCATATGATCCCAAAGGTGCAACATAAGGATCAACTTCAGTGGAAAAACTAGGTAAGTCAAGGACCGCCCCAAAAAGACACATACTAATTATATGAACAACATTGTTCCCATAATGTATAGTCTATGTTTTATCCATTTTTACTGATTTTCCTTTTAGTTTCGATACTAATTTACTAGAAATAAAACATTCAAAAGTAGCTCTTGTATCAAAATAATAGTTACAGGTGTATGCCAAATAACTTACCTGGAACTTCTATGGGTGTAACTTGTTTTCCACTGTTTGTCACCTCTTCGCAGCATGTATCTTGTACTATCGATTATGATCATCCTTTTTCAAAGGACATTGGTTTGCATAATGATCCTTGACATAGTTATAATAGCCTCCTACAGTTCCTTTTTAGGCTCAGATTTATTTCACCTTAAATTTATCATTCTGACCTCCATAGGACTTTTGTCCATTATTATTGTTCTTGACAAAGTTGTTTCGTGCATTTCTAGCAGACTTATTTGTTGTTGTTTTCTTATTATTATCAGCTGAAAACTTACTTTTCATACCAAACTTCTTCCATGGTCCTTTCTTAGGTGTAAGAGATGATGAAGAGGAGTTGGGAACTTTCTTTCTTACTTCCTCCTTATGAGTAGAAATTGCCTTTAATTTTTGTTCTTGCCTTATGGATTTTCCACAACCCCTTCCATAGTGGTTGGGCTATGAACATCCACCTCTCCTCCTATAATGGGATTCAATCCCATGATGAATTTTTGTATCTTGAACTTCTCGTCAGTTTGATACTGAGGTACATACTTAAGGAGTTTAGTAAACCGCTCCCAATACTCGATTACAATTAGTTTTCCTTGGGATAAGTTCTAAAATTCAATCATTTTTTTATCATAATAAAGTTTTGGCAACCAACGTTTCCTAAAGTAACTTTTAAATTGATCCCAAGTAATATTAGTTTCATCAATATTCAAATTATCCTTACGGCTGTCCCACCATGAAGATGCTTCATGGGAAAGTTTATATGCTCCCCATATTGCCTTTGTTTCTTCTGAGAAGTTATTTATTGCAAAGTACTTCTCCATTTCACTGAGCCAATTCTCAGCTCCATCACCTAATGTGGTGCCATAAAACTTAGGTGGACTTATCCTTTTTATATCATTGGTGAGTTCTCTTCGCCACCTAACCTTTTGTTTTCCGGCGATCGGGTATGTTCACATTGTTATTGTTAACACCCAAATCGGCGTTGTCCTTAGGACGGTGACTCGATTATTATTACCAGATATCTTCTTCCTCCTCATTTACCATTAGTTTTTGTTCAAGTACAGCCAAACGATCTTTTGTGTCCAACAGGAAGTAAGGATCTCATCAATTTTTTTGGGCGGTTGTTGCTCCTTCACCAAGTGGTGGGTTATTTACAACATTTCCTCTTGTTCTAACCATTTTCTCATTAACAAGGAAATTTAATTTTTATGAGATTATGGACATAATAGGTCCAAGAGCTGTAACCTTCAGCTCTGATACCAAGATGTAACATTCCCATTTTAAGACTTTAGAAACAAGGGAAAAAAATTTACACAATGTTCTCTATTCTAAATAAAACATAATTTAGAACACACATTCCATGCCAATCAATCTCATAATAGATAACCATATGCAGCTGTAAATGACTCGGTAAACTACCGATCTCTCATTTCATGACTCAGTTTCTAACCGATCTCTCATGTTTGTCTTTAAGTATTGAATACTTTAAGTATACTACGTATACTTGGTTTTCTTACCCTATTTTGGGTACTGAGTGATTTGTTTAAAGAACCTATATGAATATTTGTTACCAATATTCATCTGAAATCATGTTCCTTAAACTAGGTGACATACGATAATGCAACCAAAGTAGCTTTTAATACTTTGGCCAAATATTTCCAACATTCTATTCATTTTACTCTTCCTGAGACGGCATATACGTCAAACGTAATATGTCCTTAACCTCACTCTTCTATTATCTAGAATGGTATTTACTGACTTATGTCAGTCCACTTGTCCTAGGTTTGACCCTAACCCAAGTTAGCAACATAATTTGGTATAGGGAACTGCTCACGATGACTTAGGGTATATGAGCATGCTCAACCATCCTAAGTTGATCAAATGTGCCTAGTTACCCTAAGTCATAGAGAGCTACTTCCTATTCCAATTCATATTGCTAACTTGTCCTAGAGAGAAACTAAGTTCAAGTCCAAATGTGTGTAGATCTAGATGAACTAATGCGGAAGGGTGTTGCAACATGTCAACTGCAACATTGTATCCTTGTGAAGACCCTAGTCTTCACGAAGGTACAGTTCTATAGTTGGCGTGTGCCAACATCCGACCAAACTACTTCATCATGATGTACATACCTCTAGGAGGTCATTAACACATAATTAATTTTTGGATTAATATTCATAATACAACAACCATGCAAAACCCTAAATCCAACAATCCTTAAGTTCTTCATCCAGATTGATTTAATTAAAATTAAAGAACTTCATTAACTCATGATTTCTTTTATGTTCATTAACCTTGGCTTGACAAGAAAATAATTGAGAAAAAAACAACATACATCATAAGGTTAATTTAATATAACTCAATTTTTCAAAGAAGGTGTATTAACACAATAGGTTCAATTAAAGTAGACTTCATAAGGATTACAAAGTATAAATGATTAATGATCATAAACACCATTCATTTTCTTTACATTATTTTGAGAGAAGAAGAATCTTCCTCTTTATGGTTAAGTGTTTAGGGTTTATCATACCCTTTTATCTTTCACACATTCTATAATTTGATTGTATGTTCATTTTACATCCCATTAATATATTATATTTGTTTAGATAAAGAATGTCATCTTATGCAACTTAGCAAGTTGCATCCTAAGTAAGGTAGATTGAACTATTTTGCTTCACCAACTTATTAAATGACAACGAAATAAGGATACAAACAGATATAAATAATATCAACAAGATGGTATTTCAATTTCCTTCATAAAATGTAGAAGAAAAATTACACATCAATTTGAAGTAAATATTCAAATTTTTAATTCATAATGATAGAAATACACAATTTACAAGACTATGCATTTCGACCTACTTCATGTCAAACAACATCAAGGTCATTGAATAATACAAGTTTATTTTTCATTACAACTCAAGAATTAATCAAAGTAGTCTATAAAAGAGCCAGACTTTAAATCAACCAATACATCATAAAATTTATTTCCTTCCTTTATCACTTACGAAGTCCATCTCAAAAATTTATAAGACGGGCCGCTTCATTAAACTGGGCATGATAAGCACTAAGCATTAAAAAAGATGCTTCAACTAATTGTTTTATTAAAACAAATCTGCTTTTATGAAATAGTAGGTGTAATTATACAACTAAATCCTAAGTAATAACAACCATAAAAGAAGCACAAATAATCAATCTGAATTCACTTTTTAGGAAAAGATCATAATATAATCAGCAAACTACTGCATTATATCAGATAAGTATTACCCAAAACAATTACTTATTCATATCAAATAATAGTTCCTATTAATTAATTATTTCACAATTATTTCTAAATTTGAAATACAGAATTAACTTCACTATATAAACAAAAAGAGTTACTTTCATAAGAAAATACCTTCTTGTTCATCTTTACAAAGTTTCAAGAAAACATGTACAATCAAGTTCATTCCAGCATCATAATGTTTTTAGGATGAATCATCCGACAACTTAAATAAATAAGAGATTCACAATTCAGATGAGGCAGCCTAATTCTAGGACAAATATATAGCCTAGGTTCTTAGATTAGGCCCCTTATTAACATTAGAAAATTATTTCCCAATAACAATGTTTCACTTCAATTAACTGAAACAATTATTAATTTCCTTAAATACAATTTATATGGAGAAGTAAGTAGTAATTGTTATCCAAAATGTTCCCCTGCTCATTTTTGTGGCTAACTCCTTGTGTTCTTACCTCTCTTGTGCCTCGTCTCCATTTTTATTTTTAGGCACTCAAATATTTCTAAAAATGGCACCATTGGATAGAGCTCTCTCTCGGCTTTCTAAAGGTAAAGTTTTCCTCCTAACTCCTCATATTTTTCAAGTTATGGCTCTGTGGATTTTTTGTGGGAAATTTTTCCCTAGACGGCCCACATCCAATCGAACTCGCCATGTGTCCAGGCCAAAAATATCAAAGTGACCCGATTTGGCCCTGTTTTGCCCTAAAACTTCAAATCGCCATATCTTTCGATCCAGAGCTCGGATTTTCGTGTTCTTTATATCAATGGAAAGCTGGTGAAATTCTCTACATGATTCCAGGTTAATTTTGCATTTTTGTTCAGTTTGGAGAGATAAAATCAAGAAATTCCTCTGGCACGTGGTAATGGCCAAAAATGACGTTTCAACAACCAGTTTTAATGCAAAATGGGTCGCATTCTTCTTCAGCATGGCCAAAAATGTCAGGGCATGGGTCTGTAAGGATGCCCATGCTATTTTAATGCATCTTCATTCAATGGGGAATGGCTTCCACGTTTTTTACATGTTTTCTCTCTCCTGGGCTCGACCCATGCATTGTAAAAAGCCAGATTTGGCTCATTTTTTGAGGTTGAACATTTTTTTTCGATAGCAAGCTTCTTCTTTCACCTTCAACAAGTGATTTTTGCAAGTATCAGACCTTCTTTATGATTGTAATAGGTTTCTACCTCTTTGATGTTACAAATGCAAGAATTTTGACAGTGAAAAATGACAAGTCAGAGACTCTATGATCAATTTTCAGTCCTTTGTTTGTATTGTCTTGCTTCATTTCAAACCTCTAATTACATCTTATCAGCCTGTGTATGATGTTTCATGTTGCATTTTATGAAATTGTGTCAATTTGCATGAACAAGAACTGTTCACCACTCCTTTGGTGTATCATCTATTAGTTTAGTTTCAATTTTTGCACTTTCTATCTCTGTCTCCTTGGAATTTAGAGTAGGATTAGGATTCAAACCTCTAAAATTGTGTAAATAACGATCTCGATCGGAGGAGTTTGAGGAACCACCTCTAAATCTAGAGATTCCTCTCTCATTTTACAAGTCCCACACTTGGAGAGAGGTTTCAATGTTGTGCAATCACACCGGATGCCCGAAACATCAACTTAGAAACCTGATTTCCATCCGGGTGCTGCTGATTTGCAACAATAGTTTTGGCATGCCCGGTGGGACATTAGAGGTCTCATTTTCATTGCAGCAAAGTTGATGTGCATCTGCTGTAATTTTCTTTCTTAAAAGAGCTATAAATTGCACATTTGGTGACTCCAAGGGGAAGAATCAGCTGGTTTTGGCAAAGTGCAGAGACACTGAAAACTCATGAGAAGAATCAACACAAGGTCAAGAGTGGAGAGGAAGAGGTGTTGTTTGAATATCTACGCTTAAATCCAAGAATAAGGCAAAGTGGGAGGAGAATCCAAAGGTTTCCATCTCCACCACACATAACTCTCTCAAATCCTCCACCTGGCCTTTCATTCAGTTAACAAGGGTTCTAAGACAAATTAGAATGGCACAAAACAACCCCTATGTAAATTTCACTAGTAGCAGCCCACTTGCTCTCAATGCACAAAATCCAATCCCAGTTGCAGCATTGAAGAACATTCCATACTTCACTGGAGAAAATCAGACCTCACCTGGTGATCATGTTAAGGATATTGCTAACATTTGTGCAATCCATGAGATCAATGAGATGCAATTTGCTGTCAAACTGCTGGCATCTTCATTCAAAGGGAAAGCTTTGCAATGGTTCAGGAGTCTTGCCTCAGGTTCTATTCAAAATTGGAATCAGCTATGTATAGCCCTCCATGAGTAGTTTGGGGAAAAGGGAGACAACTTGTCCCTTTTGGAGCAGCTGACAACTATCAAAAGAGCTCCCAATGAGCAGCTGACTGATTTTAATTTCAGATTTCAAAGGACTTGGGAGAGAATTCCAGTGGCAGTCAGGCCAACAGCAGAAGGTGCTTTTCTTTACTATCTCAAAGCTCTAAATTCTGATATTTCTATGTTGATTCAATCCATGGGAGGCATAACTATCCCTATGGCTTATAGCATTGCCATTAGGGCTGAAAATTGTTTGATCCAAGCTGGCAAACTAGCCCCTAGACCTCCCATGCCATTGTTTCCAAGTTTAGAGAGCCCAAACACTAATCAAGCACCTAATTTGGCTCCTTCTCCCACTCCTAGAAATCAGAGTTCAAATGAAGCTTCTACTTCATCTCCAAGTGCCCCAAATGAGCTTCAAGAAGTCATGAAGCAATTGCAAAATTTAGGTAATGAGCTGGTTACTCTCAAGAGGCAACAAGCCCAAAGTTTTAGACCTTCCTTCCAGCCACAAGCTCAGCCTAACAGGCAGCCATATCAACCTCATAGACCACCCAATCCAACTACAAATCTAAACCAAGCAAGGCCTCCTACCAACAGACCATTTCAGCCCTATAATCCAAATGCTATATCTACCTCTAAGGCATTGGTGCCAACACAAAACAATGTTGCTCAGGAGTATGATTGGTGTTTTCCATGCAATGAACCTCACAACCAATCTATGTGCTTCAACGGTGCCTTGAATCAAGCATTAATGGTGACAACTACTGGTGTGGAGGGTGAGGGTAGTCAAAGAAACAACCAACAACAAGAAACATTCTAGCAGAAATCAGCTCCAAATGACACCACACTTGTGAACTGGCAGGCAGAGGATTTTTGTGGCATAAATCAAATAGTTTCTCAAGGTGTTGCAGCCAACACAAGGTCAAAAAGAAGGAATTTTGGTGAAGAACAGCCATTAGCTCCAACCAATCCACAACCTTTGATGGCTCCACAAATGGTTGGTAAACAAAATTCAGTTGTAAATGCACAAGGGCAGCCAAGAACAGCTCCTAGACCAACTCAAATACCAATTGTTGCTTCCCACATGCAAGGGATGAATATGCAAACCAAGGGACAGCAAAGAGATCCTTCATCACCATTTATTATCATTGATCAGATGAAGAAGACAAATGTAAATATATCAATGTGGGAATCCCTATCTATCCCAGGTCAGAGAGATTTGCTACAAGCTGCCATGAAGGACTGGCCAACTTCGAATCAGCAAGTCCAAATGCAAGAGAAGGTGCTCACAAATGTTGCCCAGCCTGAAGGGAATCATAGAGGACAGCAAGGTAAAATGTTGAATCCCCCTCCTTTTTATGTCTCATTAATCATTGGAAACCAATTGGTGCACAATTGCATGATTGATTCTGGGGCAAGTAGCTCAGTGATGCCCAAGCAAATAGCTGATCAGCTAGGACTTCAATATGAAACCATATCCAAAGGGGTAGTGTAGTTGGATGGGACAACGAGTAACAATAGTTGGGGTGATTAGAAACATGAGTCTTACCTTGCATGAATGTCCAAATGTTGTTGTTTTACAATATGTATCAGTTATAGACCTTCCACCACTCTTTGCCCTATGTTTGTCAAGAGATTTCATAGCCAAGATTGGAGGATATTTGTCTGCTGATTGGTCACACATGCTGTTCAGAACGAGGTATGGAACCAAAGCTACAATCAGGTCTGAACCTATTGCAAACTTCCACATTGAGCCCTACACTCCAAGTCAAATCAATGCCAACTATTCGGCATTTGATCAAGAAGATCACCCAAGCACTGATGAAGCTGACACCAAGGTTGGAAGCATCCCGGATCTAACTCTTGATGAATGGGCAAACAAGGTGCATGCTTTTGATCCTTATCAAGAAGTAGAAGAATCTGAGCTAGGGGTCTATTGCATACATCAAGAAGATCGGCCCATTCCTAGCATCACCAAGCTACAACCACAAGGATGACAATGAGGTATGACAGATTTTTTTATGGATCAAGGAGTAGACAAGGTGCAGGAGGTGGAGCTATGCTTATTTCACCTCAAGGAGTAAAGTACTATTCAACTTTTAGATTTCAGTTTGCATGCTCCAATAACACTGCTGAATATGAAGCCTTGGTGCAAGGGATGCATTGGGTAATAAAGAGAGGAATAAAGAACTTGCAAGTCTTTGGTGACAGTGAATTGATTGTAAACCAAGTTAAGGGGCAGCATGCTGTCAAGAATAATCTGCTCAAGTGCTACAAGAATAGGGTGTGGGACCTCATTGAAGATTTTGAGGGCTTTAGCATAAAATCCATTCCTAGAAAAGAAAACCAAGCTGCTGACAAGCTTGCAGCAGTTGGGGCAGCCTTTGATATTGTGGAAAGCATTCAAAAGGACAAGGTACAGCCAAACATCCATGTGATTGTGAGGTCTTCAGTGTCGGATAATAATGTAAGTTGGCAAGTGTTTGAGAATGACCAGCAAATCATCCATTTCTTACAAGAAGAAGCTGAGTTCTCAACTAAAAATCAGGAAAAATTGGAACAGCAGTATGGTGACCAAGTGGTATAGTTGAGAACTAACAAGCTTCCTAAGGGACTTATCACTTTGGAGTCCATTTTCAATCCCTATGATCAGTTTAGGAAAGAGAAAGTAAACATTCAGGTCAAGAGAGAAGATTCAGTATCCATCTTGGTGGAAGAGAACAAACCATTGCAAATTGGAAAGATGACAACTGAACAAGAAAGGTATGAGTTCATACAAATGTGTCAAGAGTTCCCCGATGTGTTTACTTAAAGCTACGAAGATTTGAAAGGTTTCAATCCCAAGTTAGCTCAAAGACACCATTGAGTTAGATCCAAATACTAAGCCCATCAGCGAAACAAAGGCCGTGCAATCCACACATGGAACCTCTCATGAGGAAGGAATTGAACAAGTTGATTAAGTCAAGAATCATATTCCCAATCAAGCATTCTAGTTGGGTTGCCAACTTAGTTCCAAATCGAAAATAAGAGTGGAGAGAACAGATTATGCGTTGATTTCGTAGATTTGAATAGAGCATCTCTCAAGGACCATTACCCACTTCCTTCTATGGAGCAGATTTTACAAGTTGTTGCTGGCTCCGAAAGGTTTTCATTGCTTGATGGCTACTCAGGGTACAATCAGATTATGGTGAAGGAAGAAGATCAGTTCAAGACAGCCTTCACAACCAAATGGGGAACTTATACATACAGGAAAATGCCATTTGGGCTGTCAAACGCTGGAGCTACCTTCCAAATAGCAATGGACATGGTGTTCAAAGGTTTGATTAACAACATGGTGCTGATATATCTTGATGATATCACTGTTTTTTCAAAGAATGCAGCAGACCACCTCTCTCATTTGAAACAAGTATTCCAAAGGTGCAAGAGATTTGGAGTGTCTTTGAATCCTAAGAAGTGTATCTTCCTAGCACATGAAGGAAAGCTCCTTGGTCATATTGTCTCCAAAGAAGGATTATCAATTGATCTAGAGAGAGTTGAAGCCATAAGAGCACTACCATTGCCAAGCCACAAGAAGGCACTTGAGTTTCTTGGGGAGAATAAATTTTGTTCGAGGTTTGTCCTAGATTTTGTAGCCCTTGTCAAACCTATCACCAAGATGTTGAAGAAAAGCATGGCTTTCAAATGGACAACAGAAGGCAAGGAGATTTTTAAAGCAATCAAAGAAGCCATCTCTAGAGCACCAACTCTCATCAACCCGGACTTCTCCAAGGATTTCATCCTCTATGCATTTGGGGGTAATGATACCATTTCTGCCATTTTGGTACAGCAGAACAAGGACAATGATGAGCAGCCAATTGCTTTCTTCAGCTAAAGCCTAGATGACTATGAGGTGAGATATTCTTTTATTGAGAAGCATGTACTAGTAGTAATAAGAAGCCTAAAGAAATTCAAGCGTCTAGTCTCAAACAACAAGGTTTAGTTGTTGGTCTCTCATGTGGGAGTAAAGTAATTCCTCCCCAACAAGGATTTGAATGAGAAAAGGGAAGGTTGGATCACTCGTGTCATGGAGTATGACATTGAGATCAAGGTCACCAAGCTGGTAAGAGGAAAAGGATTGTGTGAGCAGCTGATTCTGGGCAAGCAAAAAGGAGTATGCAATAAAGAAGAGGTTGTTTTGACAGTTCAAGACAGCCATGTGCAAGGTAGCACTCAAGAAGAGGATAATGTTGTCCCCACTCCTTGCTGGACCCAAGGTATAATGCACTTCCTAAGCATAGGCCTATGCCCTCTAGAGATGAACAAGACCCAAAGAAGACACTTCAGATTGCAGGTTGTCCCATATGACCTTGTTGATGGTATTTTATTCAAAAGAGATGTGAATGGAGTATTGCTGAGATGCATTAGTACAAATCAGATTCATAAGGTACTCGAAGAGTTCCATGGTGGACCAGCCGGTGGTCATTTTGCACGAAGAGTGACAGCTCTAAAGATCATGAGGGCTGGTTATTATTGGCCCAAGATTTTCAAAGATTGCTTTGCGTGGATCAAAGGTGCAAGAATTGTTCATTCTTCACAAATAAAGAGAGGCTTGCTGCCCTTCCATTGCATCCAATTTCAGTTGACCAGCCATTCATGCAATGGGGTTTGGACTTCATTGGAGTCATTAATCCCAATTCAAGCCAAGGGCATAAGTGGATTTTGACAGCCACAGACTACTTCACCAAGTAGATCAAGCAAGAGCACTCAAGGAAGCAAATGAGTCTAGCATCTTAGACTTCTATGAGGGGATAGTAACTAGATTTGGCATACCTGCTACAATAATCTCAGATAATGCATTAGCATTCATTGGATCCAAGGTGACTGAGTGGGCTGTCAAGAACGAGATCTACCTAAGTACTTCATCAAACTACTACCCTCATGGTAATGGCCAGGCTGAATCTACAAACAAGAACTTGTTGAGGATCATTAGGAGGACTCTTGATGAGAATCAGAGGTCTTGGCATACCAAACTGAAATCAGCCTTATGGGCTGATAGGATAACTCCCAAGAGATCCACAGGTAACTCTCCATTCAGGATTGTTTATGGAAGAGAGGTAATCTTGCCCATGTCACTTGAGTTGCCAACATTGGAACTCATGAAGCAGTTAGAGTTGCTAGAGTTTGGGCCCATGGAGGTGTGATATGCAGAGTTGATGGAGCTCTAAGAGATAAGAGATCAGGCATCCCAAGCAATGGAGAAGGATCAAGCTTTAATCAAGAAGACCTTTGATAGCAAGGCCAAGAGTATATCTTTCCAAGTTGGAGATCTAGTGTTAAAATGGGATGAAGATAGAGCAAAACCGGGAAGGCATTCAAAATTTGATGCCATTTGGAGTGGCCCATATATGGTCACAAAGTGTAAGGACAGCAATGCCTTCCAATTGTCTTCATTGGATGGTGAAAAACTGTAGATTCCAATCAATGGAATCTATCTAAAACATTGCTACTAAAGGGAAATTCTCCACCTTGTAAATATTAGCTTAGGTTTTCATTCCTCCAAGTGCTTGTGCACATTGTTTTGCTGTAGGTTGTTTTGCTTTCCCTAAGTGCTTTGGCATAGGCTTGTTGTCCCTGGAGATGTTTTACAGTCCTTGCTTCCATCAGGTGATATTCCATCTTCCTCCTTGCAACATTCTAAGTCAGTTGGGGTTCCGAATAGAAAATTTTATGACTCCATGCCCAATGGGCTACTTCAGGCAACTGGTATCTTCATCTAACAGGCAGATGACCCCTCTGAGTCGCCAAAATTGTTATCCAAAATGTGTCCCTACTCATTTTTGTGGCTAACTCCTTGTGTTCTTACCTCTCTTGTTCCTCGCCCTCCATTTTTGATTTTTGTAACTCAAATCTTTCTAAAAATGGCACCATTGATAGAGCTCTCTCTCAGCTTTCCGAAAGGTAAAGTTTTCCTCCTAACTCCTCATATTTTTCAAGTTATGGCTCGGTGGAGTTTTTGTGGGAAATTTTCCCTTAGGAGGCCCGTGACCAATCAGAACATGCCATGTGGCAACCGGAGTGGTAGAGCACGGGAAAATTTGAAAAAAATCCAAAAAACCAAACGGGTAAAAATTGAAACTTTTTGCCCGCCGATCCGATTTTGGCCTATTTTTGCCCTAAATTTTCAAATCGCCATATCTTTTGATCCAGAGCTCAGATTTTCACGTTCTTTATATCAATGGAAAGCTAGTGAAATTCTCTACATGATTCTAGGGTAAATTTTGAATTTTGGTTCATTTTGCAGAGATAAAATAAGAAATGTCTCCGCACGTGGTAATGGCCGAAATGACGTTTTAACCAGCTTTTAATGCAAAATGGGTCGCATTCTTCTTCAGCATGGCCAAAAATGTTAGGGCATGGGTCTGTAAGGATTCCCATGCTATTTTAATGCATCTTCATTCAATGGGGAATGGCTCCCATGTTTTTTACATGTTTTCTCTCTCCTGGGCTTGACCCATGCATTGTAAAAGCCAGATTTGGCTCATTTTTTTAGGGTTGAACATTTTTTTGTGTATTGCAGGTCCCCCTTATCACCTTGGAAGTGATTTTGGTGGAATATCAGACCTTTTCTAATAATTGCAACCTATTTTTTCCTCTCAGGTGTTGTAATGCAAGTGATTTTGATGTTAAAATAACAATACAAGCCCTGTGATTAACTTTCCATCCTCTGCTTGTGTTGTTTAACTAATTTCTGATTCTTCATTACAGTTATTAGCTTGTGCATGTTTTTTTATTGCATTTTTATGACTTGTGTCAATCAGCAGAAGTAAAAATGCTCACCACTCCTTTGGTGCATCACCTATTAGCATTAGTTTTAGTTTATCTGCATTCTCTATCTCTGTCTCCTTTGGAATTTAGGGTAGGATTAGGAATTTAAACCTCTGCAACTTGTAAGTGATAAATCTGATCAGAGGAGTTGAGGAACCAACCTCTAATCTAGAGATTCCTTTCCCATTTTACAAGTCCCATACTTGGAGAGAGGTTTCAATGTTGTGCAATCACACCGGATGCCCGAAACATCAACTTAGAAACCTGATTTGCATCCGTGGGTGCTTCGCTAATTTGCCAACAACAGCTATCGCATTTAAGGTTCAAAGCAAAGGAGATTTAAACAAGATGCAGAATAAGAGAAATTTATTCATTCATGATTTTTATACAAGTTTGAGTACATAATACATACAATTTCATAAATCCTCATTCACCCATTAACCCCTTTTTTTACACGAGTTCAAAAACATTCCATAAATCAAAGTATACAAATACAGTCCCAAAAAGGAGTATTTTACTTCTCAAAACAAGATACAACATAGAAGGGTATTCTTCTACCTTCCAAAAACATTTAAAGGCATTCAGTTTGAACAATGCAGGTTTACCTAGTATAGTTGAAAACAAGATATCCATTCCTTGCTTTCATACAAGTTCAAGTTCATGCAAAGATTTGAAATATATACCCATACAAACCAAAAAGGAGTAATACAACTTTAATAACTCAAAGATGCATCAAAGAAGGGTATTCATTTACCTTCTAATTTCATTTAGAGACTTCCAGTTTGAAGCTCAAGGCAAAAAAAACTTACTTAAACCTTTTTTTTAGAAAACAAAGCAAAATACAGATTCAATCAAAAATACTCAAGTCTCAAACAACCCTAAGTGTATTTCACCATTGACTCATTCAGAGAAAGCACCCAATGATAATATTATCATGCAAAGGTTCCATAAACCAAGAAAACAGAGATTCTTTAGCAAGAAAAACAAGTACCCATAACAAAAATAAATCCATTTATCTCATGAGAGCAGAGTTCCTTTAATGGAACATTTTGAGAAAAGAAAGAAATCTTAATGGATAGAGCCTATCATGCCTGATAGTGCTTTTGTCGATTCGAAGAATACTTCCAGCCGAGCCTCCAAAACTTCTTCTTCTCCAAGCAAGATCAACAACCAAAAATTCTTTCTCAAATGTCTCATATACTTCCCTTGAATCGAAAATAGACCAAGGGAATAAAAATAGCCACAAATTGAAAATAGAACTACTAGTTCGAAGAACTAGATAGCTCCATGCAGAGTAAAAATTGGAAAGCATGAATGACCAAACAACCTCCAAAAAATCTACCCGCATGGTTTCTAAGGCGGTTTGCTCACCAAAAATGAGGTTCATAAATGCCATTAATTCCCAAACTCCCACCTATCTCTCCATGCCACTGCCATCCAAAATTGGTGAATCCTAATTCAACTTCTACATGCATTACTAAATTTTAGTGATGACTCCATGTAGACTTCCACTAATTTACATGCCTCTACCTAAACTGGCAGTACGTTGTCCATTTATTTCAAAAATCAAATCAAATTAATAACTTAGGAACCGTCACAAGCTTCCACTTTTCCATATGACCCTTAGGTCCCTTTCCAATACTTCATTAGTTTAGGATAGATACCATTAGCTTAGGATATGACCATAGAATAGTTTAGAAGTATTTACCATAGGTTTACAAACATTACAATAGGTAAATTTCCATCCTAGGATAGGTCATACTTCATAATAATTTAGTATTAGGTATTAGGTTAGAAATAGACCTAGCATCACCTTAGGTTATTCCCCACATCCCAACTTAGAACATGTAACTTAGGATAGGATGTTATCCCAAATAAAGTAGACATAGATAGAAAATAGGTACATTTACCTTAGTTTAGAATCCCGTTAGGATAGATCTCATAGGTCTAGGACTTAGATTTTTCCTCAATAGTCTTGAAGTAGGCCTCGTTCCACTTAACATCGTTAAGCGTCCTGAAGAGATCAATCAAAAATATCTGAGCACATAACATACAATAGAATGCAAGCATGATCTTTCAAGAAGATAAAAGAATTTGTAAACATACAAGAGTTCAATCCATTATGTCCTCCAACCTCTGAATGTCAGTTTACCATTCAGATCAGGTAAGAAGATTTAAAACATACCTTGGATCAATGGAATTGATCCAAGGATTTGTTAATAAATAGAGATAAGTTTGCAAACATCATTACCGATTAAAAATTATCTATTAGAAGCAAAAATGGATTCTTTGCAAGCAACAACATTTCATCCTAATGAATCCAAGAGCATAAATGCCTTATCTATGACAAACATGATTTCCAAAAATCAAAGGAACACACCTTATCAAGAAAAATCACATGTCAACGCTTGTAATGAAAAAGAGGAAAGATAAAAATTTGTCAAAGGTGTTACATAATATCTCAATATTATACTCACAATAGGTGGATACAATACAATTTTCAAATCTGGACCCCAATACGGCCAATTTTTCTCGCTCGAGCATTGTACTTCCTATCATGATGTATTATGTTGAAGGAGTCAAACATTTCAATGAAATCCTAGACTGCATGCTTATACTTGCTTCATTCTCGATATTTTGTTGCATAAAGTTTTCTAACTTGATTGACATTAGCTCGAATCTCCTTTATCAATGATGTCTCTAACACCATATCTCCAAGCAATTCTTAAACCTAATAACAGTGCTTCATATTCTTTAATATTGTTAGTGCACTCAAATTTGAATTTAAAAGAAAAAACAAACTCTTCCCGGCCCGGAGATATCATAACAATACCATAACCATTTCCAAATTTAGACAAGCCCCATCAAACAAAAATTCCAAGGAGAAGCTACTTGTTTAAGAGACTTGCATTGATCAATTGTGTGCTCTTTACCATCAGCAAATCTAACAAAGCTATCAAAGATCAATGTTAGTGTATAAAAATTCAAAGGAAGCATTATTGGGATCCTTAATGAGATGTAGCATCTTCTTTTCACCATACAACTTTACAAGGCTGCCCTCAATAGATATAGTGGCAAAAGACATCCATTTTCACACTACCACCCACACTACTAGCCCATTTTCTTGATAACAGCATTCCCCATTTGAAAAGGAAATCAACAATAACAACATCTAGTTTTAAGTTCTTTTCTGGGTAAGCTGCAAGTTTCACTATCAAACCCTTGACACATCCAACCGCATTGCACTTCACATAAGTTGTTGTCACTTTGATATCTAATTCATTCATGACCTCAAGAGGCATAATATTGCATGATGCTCCAGAATCAAACATACATTTGTGTTACATCATGTCCCTAATAATCAAAGTAGTGAAAAATGGATCTACATTCATCTAGGACTCAGCCAAGGATGTTCCCAAATATACTTTAGGTGGCTCACCTATTTCTTCCATCACTTGGGGTTTTTCCAATTCTGTGGTGGTAGGAAGAGTCTCAACATTGTTTACATTTCTACCTTGGGTAATATTTTCTTCTTTCAATCCCAAATACTCAAAGGCCCTTTTTTTGTGCTCAGGAATCCTAAGCAGCTCAACAATTGGAACAGAAATCTTGATCTGACTCAAGACTTGGGAAATGTCATAAGGAATGTATTTGGGCAAGGCAGCATTTAGAGGAAAACTGAAAACTCATTTGATAAAGAAAGGATTTTTCACGGTCTAAGCATGGGCAGGGATACCAGTTCTATTTGGGGAAACAAGGCCTTTTCCAGATGTATCTTTCTTAGGAGTTTCTTTTGATATATTGGTGACAACTAGAGTTTTTGGTTTGGCCTAAGGCCCTGCACCTTGGAAAACTTTACTCCTAGTGATATATTCTTTTCCTTGGGTAACCACAAAGATTCATTAACAACTGCCTATCCTCCTCATAAGGGATTCCTCCATCATACTTTTTAATCATTAATGCCCTTAAGTATTCAAAATCATTATTAGGAAATTCAAAATCTTGTACCATATCTATTTCAAAAGTATGAGAGAAAGGAAGGGGTAATACCTAGTGAATGTAATCCTAGAAATCTGCAGCAGTTATGACACTTTGAATAATTTAGTCAAAGTTGCTTCTTCCCGTGAGCTTGTAGAGCACCCCATCATGCACACATCATCATCAATGTCATCATCAGTGTCCTCAACTTATTTTTCTTCATCACATGGGTCATGTGGCAAGAAACATCTGTCACACCACTCAATTTCATTGGCTTCTTCCATAGTAGCAACTTTGGCATTCAAAGGATCAGGCACGATTCTATTTTCACGGGATTGGGGATGTCTATTTCCTGACCCCATGGTTCCTTTTTATTTGTCATTAGATCTCTTATCACCCGTAGGATTTTTTACAAATCTAAACTGACCTTGAGAACTTTTTCCAATCCCCTTCTCTTCTTTGGCCATTTTATATGAT
Source organism: Taxus wallichiana var. yunnanensis (assembly GCA_018340775.1). Lineage (NCBI taxonomy): Eukaryota > Viridiplantae > Streptophyta > Pinopsida > Cupressales > Taxaceae > Taxus > Taxus wallichiana. Next base: position 302,546,399 of record CM031243.1, on the reverse strand, counting down.
ATTTCCTTAATAGCTCCAGCAAAATTTTTCACAACCTCTTCTAGATCCACATACTTACTTGACTGAGGATTCTTTGGATTGATCAACTTTATACCTTCCCTCTTAGAAGTCTTACTAACTACTTTGATATTTTTTCAATCTACAAAGCCATGGTGAAGGCATACCTCAATGTTGTTGGGTTCTTATCCCTCAAATAATAGGCATCCTTCTTATCAAAAGCATCATAGTATTTTATCAGATAGGAAACATCACTTGGCCTCAAGATCATAGGTAGCCTATTCAAGGTCTTATTGAACCTTATATTGAAGTCATGAACAAATTCATTAGGATTATTTTTAATATTTTCAAATTCTGATAAAAGAAACCTAGGGTCTGTTTTATCTCCATATTGCAATCTAAAAGCATTCTTCATTTCTGTCCATGAATCAATGGATTTTTCTAGAAAATATTTATACCAGTCCATGCATCCTCCTCTAGAGTATGAATAAACAAATTTATGTACACATCCTCAAATTCAATCTCAAAGTCTTCCATCATATTGAAAAAAATCTTTAAGTGTTGATCACCAGTAATAGCATTATTTCCTTGAAATTTAGGCAATCTATTTCTAACATCTTACAAAGACATCATTTGGATATCCAGCCATACCTCTGAAATCTATAGGACCAAATGTGTTCACAACAAATGGAGGTCTGGGTGGGGGCTAAGCCATATTGTTTTGGGGAGGTGATATTACAAGAGAAACAAAATGATGGGGAGTGAGGGGTCCGTGAGGCACATGAATGTGTAATGCCCCATCCGGACACCGTAAAACTAGACTAAAGTATAGCAACAATTTAGGGTAAAAAAATTTTTTAAATGAATGCCAAATAATACAATTACATTTCCCAATATTAATTAATTTAACTAAATCATTTTACTTAATGCTCAACCACTATCCCCAACCAAATTTATTTATTTAATCTCTGAAGGCCACTAGGAACACCCTAGGAAGATACCAACCCCTTTACTAAAATTTAATCAGTTTTCCCCCCCTTTTTATTTAAATTATCCACACACACACTTAATATTTTATTTCTCATTCCCATTCCCATTTAAACTACCCATGACTCAAGGATGTAGGGTTTATCTTTGGCCCTAGGATCAAAAGGATCTCAGCCTTAGATCTAATTTTGCCCTTAACTTGCCCTAGCACATCTTTATCTAAACTTCTCTTTTGCTTTCTCATGTATTTCTCTCATTATAGATTTATTTCTTCTTGCAGGTTGTGTGGAGGATCCATGGAAGCTTACCCATTTCTTGTGTCTTCCTCCTTTGATGATAGCCGCCTCCCACCAAAATAATTCTTCTTTGTTTTTGTTTTAATCAAAGAGTACATGTGTTTGTTGATTGAAGGAGGGGGGGGGGGGCGGATCTCAGGTATGAGCCACGAGGTTGAGGAGGTCGGGCGGCGGACGGGGCGGTGAAATGTTTGTAGGGCGCGTGGGGCGCGCCCAGGGCCGGGACAGCGATGGGGTAGGGAGTAACACAGGGGGCGGCGCTACTACGGCCGGGACGGTAGGTTTGCTGGTGGGGGCTAGCATGGGGCCGTGGAGAGTTTGGAGGGCGCGTGTGGGGAAGGGTCTGCACAGCGGGGGGGGAGGTCATGGGGCGGACGGCTTGGGGCCGGGACAATGCGGCCGAGCAGCCGGGTTGGGGGACAGATCGGATGGGTGGGGGAGGGCCGACCCTCCCCATTACACTTTGTTTTTATTTTTAACATATTTCTGCGTAGGTTTGGGGCGAACCCCTCCAAACATTTTTATTTTTATTTTTATAAATTATTTCTTTTAACTTTTTTTTTTTTTTTTTTTTTTTTTTTTTTATTATTAGTTTTCTAGTTTTATAATATATATATATATACTAACAACTATAATGATTTTACAATATAAAGAATAAATAAAGGATACAATGCATTTATATTATAATCTACAGATTCTAACCCATTTTATAGTATGTTATATTAACCAAATATTATATAAATATAATAACTTGATATTTCATTTTGTATAGAACATGATCTCAAAAAAAAATCCTGAATACTAAGAAATTAATACAATATATATGACTAGATTTATACCCAAAAATTACTAGACAACTGGATTTAAACGAATTATAGTTACATTATGAAATATAACTATACTGATTATATTATTTACAAACTGAAGCAAGATTGGTTTGGATTGTAAAATGCAGATTCTATTTTGTCTTTTTTTTTTTTTTAGAGAGTCCAATTTTTGTCAATATATAAAGGTATTAAAATGAATTTCTAACTTGAAGCAAGAATCAAGTAAAGAGGTAACATTACTCTTCTCTTCTACCACATGCAAAGGTAAACAACTTTCCCCCTTATAGTAAGAGATCTCTACATTATAATACATTTCTTGACAAAAGGAGATCTACTTTATGAAGGAAACTTTCATTTTAACAAGGCACACAAGGTATTTCATTTCATATTAAGAGCTAAAATCTGAATAATATAGATGTATAAATTCCTTTCAAAACAACCATGAAGAGCATCACTATTAATGCAACAAGACTCATCAGCTTATGGAAAGTAACAAGTTTTACAAAGAAATTCAACTTTCAACCATATTCAAGAGTGGTATAAATACAACTTTGAAAACACACGTGCTTCCATGATCTATACATACATTCCACATGAAAGACTTGCAAAAGAGCTCACTACAATATTTTACAAGGAACATAAGTTTATCAAGAGCTACAATTTTCTAAACAAGAGAGGGTCATAAAGGCCCATGCCACCAAAGACACTCCAGCACACCTCAAGGACAAGGCTCCAATCTTCAAATGCTTTACAAGGATTCAACTTCAAGAGAACAAGGCTTGTTTAACCTCCCAACCTTCAGGCATCATTACATGCCTTTCCAAGGGTTGGAAGACATGCTAGCCTCCCCCAAGCCCATGGGAGAGAGAGCTAGCTTCCACAACTTTGAGCACAAGATCTTTAGGGAGACAAACACCACAATACACTCACAAACAAGACCAAACCATGCACGAAGGAAAAACACAACATTGAGCAATAAAAGAAAAGAGGAGAAACCATATTCATCCTCTAAATTTGGGGAAGAGTAGATGAGATACCCGAAAGTGACATAAGGTGTGATCTACAAAAGAATGCACACATCAAACTTCCTTCTCCACCTTATTTCTCCGAAGTCAACAAGATCCTCCTTATTACTCCTTCCATTCACCAAAATCCTTCTTGGGAGGATTTTCAAACCCTTTGGGTTTCCTCTCCAAGAATGGGAAAGGGGTTCAAACCAAATGAACCCCTTACCCACCTCAAACCATATGAGGGGAGTAAAGAAACCGACATGGCTTGCCCATCAAGCCATGGGGTTTGAGAGGGAAAATCCCTCTCTCTTCCCCCAAATAACTCAAACATCCATCAATCCATATGATGGATGGAGTAAAACAATGCACAAATATAATCAAGCAACAAACCATACAAGCAACTAAACAAATAAATCAACTATGAGCAAGCTAAGATTTAATAAAGGAACATACCACATAAATGAGCTCAAGAGGTTACCTCTAATAGCTCTCCAAAACAAGATTTTGCAACTTTCTTCCTCAAGCAATCCTCAAGCTCCAAATTTCTCAAGCACCAAGCCAAAACTCCAAGAAAAGAAGAACCAACCCAAAAAGAAGAAGAAGTCCTCACTATTCCCATGGATGGGAATTTGAAGAGGAGAAAGCAAGCATCCTCACAAATGAGGGGGTGACATGTGTCACCCCTCTCCCTCAACAAGGTCAAAGATGCCAAAACAAAAGAGAGAAAGGGTGAAATTATCTTTTTGCCCTCTTCTCCCAAATTCCCTAAAATGTTAGCAAGACAAAATAAGAGCAACTTTTAATAAACACTCAAATCCACATCCCTTACATGGATGTGACCAAACAAGTGGTAAAAAGGGAGGGAAAACTCCCTCAAGCCTTGAAAATAAGCCCCCCTACCCATTAGGTAGGGTCCAAGGGCTCATTTTTGTGTTGGGGGAACTCCCAAGCTACAAAGGGGTCCCCAAAAATGCCCAAAATACCCTAATTTCGGGTTTTGCATTTTTGGCACAAGGGTAGAGGTGTGGGGACCACCCAAGGGTCTCACATGTGACCCTAAACCCTTGTGATTAAGTGACACATTAAACATAATCAACAATTTAAAGAAAAGAGGAGTTATTAACTCCCAAAACAAGTTTACATCTTAACCAACTACCCTAACCCAAATTAATAATTCAAAGCACAATACATTACATACATTGGGGTCACTCATAGTGCCCAAAATAATAATCGTCTATCCTAAGGCTTCACACAAAGAACATGGCTAGGACTCAGCCCGTGGGCTGCTTGTGCAAGATTGTGTAGCTAGTCTGAATCCCACGTTCTCCTATGACCATCACTGCACACTCATTGCACACATTAACCGCATCTGTCCAATACAAGAGTAAACTAGCTGCTTACTAAGCGAATAGATTCAAACATGTAAATTAATGATATCACCATCATCAATGTGGAATGCACAATCTCACACAATTCGTCGTATGTTAGGTATTACAATACATATCATGTCATATCACCATGTCATCATGTATCCTCATCAGCAAAACAAATACGTTACAAAATCATGGTATGTGACTAACTAATTATCCAACATGTATCAATTTGACCTAAATCACATAGAAAAGTGTTAGTGTCCACAATATCAAATAAAAGGTGTCAACCTACTAATCTAGTTAAATTAGCGCTACGCGCTCCAAATCACCATACGTGTTCATAAAGGCAAACCAACATATCCAAAATCCATAACTGTGGTTTAAGAATTCAGCAGATCATAGAGGTTAGAAAAAGGTGGGCACTACATCCCCCTCTCCTAAAATTAGACTTCCTCCGGGAAGTCACTGGAAGAGCTAGGGATAAGATTTTACTGGATATCACATCGTAGTGCGAGTACTACATTAAGGTCATTTTTAAAGGAATTAACACATTATTTATTTATTTATTTATTTATTTTATTTTTTTTTTTGTCTTAACAACATGTCTTTTTGAAGTGTAACTAGGTCCAGGAACAAGTATATTTCAAATAGGGTAGTATTCACCAAAGGGGAGTGTATAAACCGAATTTCATTTTCCTCATCATCTATCTTTCCTAGAAGGGTCGAAATAAGAGGATATACAACATAAGGTCCCAAACGATGGATGAGCGAAGGAAACATAAATGTTGTTTCAAAATGAATTTAAAAGTTTTTGAATATTAATTGTGTACTATAACACTTTAAGGAAACTATCCAAGGTGTCACACATATCACACACTGAGAAAGAAAAAGTTTCCAAGTTCGTGAGGTCTCATCTCCTAACTCATCATCACTCTAACTATTGAAAAAGGAAGGTTCACGAGTCCTTTTAAAATGGTTCAATAATCGACATTATTCACTAAGATCAAGGAAGAATATTCACATACTATCAAACATAGTTAAAGGAGTTGTCTTAATTTGGTCTTTATTTATTAATTTCTTAATTTATTTATTTTTGTTTGCTAAATGATTGTAAGAAAAATAAAATAAAATTTGTGGGTGGAATATATATAGTCCATTACTAGGTTAGAATTAGCTTTCTAATTTGTTTTCCAAGGTTTCATAGCATGTATCGTTTATAAAACATTTCCATTCCGAGACAAGGTGATTTATAAGTCTCATAAATGAAAATTTATTTTATTATTGTTTGTAAGTTGGTATACATGAGTTCTCATTATGACGAAGCAATTTTAGAACTTTCTATGCCCCAAACAAGACATAACTTCCTAATGAAACAACAATCCACAAATTTTCAGTTCAATAAAAAGTTTTACTTTATTTTATCATTTCCTAATTATTATAATCAAAAGAAAACAAGAATGAGTTACGCAAAAACAAAATCCATTTAAATAGAGTGTTTCCCAAATCATATCAACATACTTATCAAAATTTACAAAATACCAACATGATGGAATGCAAAAACTTTTCCGTCCATACTTTCCTCAAGCATGCAAGAGTTAAACACTCATTTTCCTTTAATGAAAGGTAAGGTCTAATTCTTTTCAAGATTTCTGACTTACGTTAACTTTTACTTAACAATTATTTGGTCAAATTTGGCCCATTAGGTCACAAAATAATTACACTTATTAACAAGGGTGGAATTCGTATTACACAAAGAAATTTGAATTACGCCACCCTATTTGAGTGGTGATAGAAAATAGAACCGTGTTTTAAGAGGACCCCAAAATAATTTCAATTTATTTGTGTATATATATATATTTAAAACTTATGCTTATACTAATTACAAAGGACGTCTCTACCTATGGTAGGTGGAAAGACTAGTTAGTCATTATTGTTAGTCCTTGCAATAAGGGCTTCATCATTTATCTTAAAATAAGATACTTAAGAGTTTTCAAATGTGAATGACATCTTGTAAAAGAGTTTCCTATGAGTCCAATAGCCAAAGGCATATCTGATTTGTGAGATCATTGCATATCATTCTATCATTCGTATTAACTTTCTCACCTAAACATTTAGGAAGACAAAACAATACCTAAGTTACTTACAAAATTCCCAACATTAAATGTGTAAACCATATGAACATCACAAGACAAAGATTAGTAACCAACACCTATCACATTTAAAGCAATAGTTTTAGGTTTGCCCAAATTTTAGCTTTTTAAGGGGTATGTCCCTTAACATTGTTTATCTAACCAACAACATGTTTAATTATATATATAACGAGTTTTCCAAGATACAAATAATTACAATATTCCATTACTTCTTTATAAGGTAAGCGCTCACAATTGTGCTTTTAGATTTATACACAAATATATATACTTTTGTGGATTTTGAAACATTACTTTCACCCATAAAGGACCACATTACTTGCTCTTTCACAATCAACACCATCATCGATACAACATAGTGCCTAACCAAGAAAGTGTTCAACACTAATTCATTTCATTTTATTTTCTTTCCAAGAGGGATACAATATCGTTGTTTATATTTATTATAGATATAAAATTTTTGCATGACCATTGATCTTATAAGTCCACTAATTTGAGGTTAGAAGAGGGTGATTCCCTTATTTCTACACGTAAGTACAAGCATTATTAACTCATTACCTTTTAAATCAACTTGAGGAGAGTTGAATTCACATGTGTAATTACTAAAGTAAGAAGGTTTTAACTAAGTTACCATGCAACAAAACTTAATAAGAGGTTAAGGTATGAAAATAGGTTTATCGAGCTCCAAAGGGATTAAGAAAATTAACTAGATCATTTCCGAAGTTAACTCTAAAATTTATACCAAGAGCTTCGATGAGAATTTTAAGTTGTGAAACTAGATTTGTTTTATAATAGCACAATGTATTCTTACGTTACGTGAAGAGGATAAATTAGCTAAGAAATATCACTTCAAGCAACACCACCATATAAAAAGAAAGACACTAAATTTCCCCTTCCTTTATCATTTATTGTTTAGAGAAAGTTAACAAATTATTTTCATCAATTATAATCAATTTTAAACCATAATTTTAAAAAGGCAACAACAAGAACATATGATCATTTGCTAAATTTTCTTATAAAAGGGTTATGAAATTAAGATTAATAATATATCAAGAGGAGTACAAATTATTTTCAATTTCATAGTAATGAAATATCAAAACGTGGAGGATTATTTTATCATATTGGAAAAATTTTACAAGATGCAGACATTTAATTTACACCCCTACCGAAGGGGTTTCATTAGATCTAAAGAGGCACCTCTAACACGACAGTTGATATTCCCAAGAACAAAGGATCACTTAGACAAGAACCAACCAATCAAATGTCATAACAAATTTCCTATATCAAGGTTACAATTTCACATTCTTATTCGACCTACTTATTATTTTCGAAACCAACAACTAGACCTTTGATGACCAAAATTACATACCTAACCAAGGTCGCTAGCAAAATAAAATGACTTGTTGTACAAAGTTTATTTTGGGTCCTAGCATTCAACCTAGAACACGTAGCTTAAAACAATAACCATATTGTAACATGTTTCACTCCCAAAGGTGTTCTAAGAAACCTATTTGTTTATTAAGACCTAATTTTCTTGTTCCACAAACTAGAGAAAAGGCTACAAAGGGATCCTGCCAAGACATGTACCCAACACCCACATGGTGAAACAAAACTTTTATTCAATTCTCTATTATACAGAGAGTCAAACAAGACGTACATTTCTAATAACTGGTGAATAGGTTTCAAATTGGAAGCACTATCTCGAAGCCAACTATTACAGTTTTACTATTGTATATCAACAGATTTATAGTGACAAAAGGCTACAAAGAAGGTCTTGAAAATAAGTAATCCCAATTCAAAAATGAGTTTTAACAACTTGACTCTATTCTTCTATAAATAGAGAACCCGACGCAACTCACAAAATGAAAAACTGATGATCAAAACTCTAGATATGGCATACTTTCCGGGCTAAATAATGTTATTTACAAGTTTGTATTTTGAACAAATCATCTAGAGGCCTTCTAAACACACTTGGCAAACTAATTATCTATTCCTTTTTCTCGAATCTAATCATTGCAACCACTCGACATGGAGAAATACTACAAGTTAGAAGCCAAAATTTTCAATTTCCTACTAACGCTCTCCACTTTACAAGTCCACATCGAAACGATTTTGCTCCAATTTTAAGATGTTGTCCCAAACTATATGCGATTAAAAGAGCTCAAAAAAAAATTATTTTATCTATACCATCAAAGGGTTTTAAAAGTTGATTTTAAAAGTTGATGCGGCTTCACAAGTTACTAGGAAACAAGATTATCCCATCCATTACTACTATGGAGAACAAAAGCCATTTTGCACGTCATCTAAACACGACATTGCTCTTAAGTTTTACTGATTATTTTAAACAAATTAAGTGAGCGCAATGCGCCTACCATCTATTGTCTTAGCAACATTTCACTCCAAGTGGTTATTCAAGAGATAAGTTTACCCATGGAATACTTTAGCGGAAACGATTTTAATTGTTTTACTTTTAATATTATGAAAACATTTATAACCAATTGAAAGTTCTACCCAGAGCGTCCGCGTGTGCGAACCATCGCTCTGATACCAAATGTAATGCCCCATCTAGGGACACAAAAAAACCAGACCAAAGTATAGCAACAATTTAGGGTAAATTTTTTTTTTTTTTTTTTGAAAGTGAATGCCTAATAATACAATTACATTTCCCGATATTAATTAATTTAACTAAATCATTTTACTTAATGCTCAACCACTATCCCCAACCAAATTTATTTATTTAATCTCCATGAAGACCACTAGGAACACCCTAGGAAGATACCAACCCCTTTACCAAAATTTAATCAGTTTTCCCCCTTTTTATTTAAATTATCCACACACACACAACCTAATATTTTATTTCCCATTCCCATTCCCATTTAAACTACCCATGACTCAAGGATGTAGGGTTAATTTTTGACCCTAGGATCAAAAGGATCTCAGCCTTAGATCTAAGTTTTGCCCTAAACTTTCCTTACCTCTTTATCTAAACTTCTCTTTTGCTTTCTCATGTTATTTCTCTCATTTTAGATTTATTTCTTCTTGCAGGTTGTGTGGAGGATCCATGGAAGCTTGTCCATCTCTTGTGTCTTCCTTCTTTGGTGATAGCCGCCTCCCACCATTATAATTCTTCTTTGTTTTTGTTTTAATCAAAGAGTACATGTGTTTGTTGATTGAAGGGGGGGGGCGGATCTATATATGAGCCGCAGAGTTGAGGAGGTCGGGTGGCGGACAGGTGGTGAAATGTTTGTAGGGCGCGTGGGGGGCGGCGCCTTATTTTATTTATTCATTTCAAGGCAGGGAGTAACAGCGCAGGGGCGGCGCATGCGGGTGGAGGGGCAGGGACTGGGGGGCGGGTGGGGAGTGGAGTTTGGAGGGGCGCGTGTGGGGGAAGGGTCTCGCGCAGGGGGGGGGGCCGTGGTCGTGGGGCGGACGGCTTGGGGGCCGGGACAGCGGCCGAGCAGCGGGGGGGGGATAGTCGGATGGGGCATGGGGGGTGGGGGCCGACCCCCCATTACACTTTGTTTTTATTTTTAACATTTTCAGGTGCAGGTTTGGGGGAGGCCAACCCCCTCCCAAACATTATTATTTTTATTTTTATAAATCATTTCTTTTAACTCTTTTTTCTTTTTTTATTTTTATTTTTTTAATTATTTATTAGTTTTCTAGTTTTATATATATATATATATATATATATAACTAACAACTATAATGATTTTACAATATAAAGAATAAATAAAGAATACAATGCATTTATATTATAATCTATAGATCCTAACCCATTTAATAGTATGTTATATTTACCATATATTATATAAATATAATAACTCGATATTTCATTTTGTATAGAACATGATCTCTAATAAATTCTGAATACTAAGAAATTAATACGATATATATAACTAGATTTATACCCAAAATTACTAGGCAACTGGATTTAAACGAATTATAGTTATATTATGAAATATAACTATACTGATTTTATTATTTAATAACTGAATCAAGATTTGTTTGGATTGTATAATGCAGATTCTATTTTGTCTTTTTTTTTTTTTTTTTTTTTTATTTAGACAGTCCAGAATTTTTGTCAATAAATAAGGGTATTAAAATGAATTTATAACTTGAAGCAAGAATCAAGCAAAGAGGTAACATTACTCTTCTCTTCTACCACATGCAAAAGTAAACAATTTTTATTTCTTATAGTAAGAGAGATCTCTACATTATAATACATTTCTTGACAAAAGGGAGATCTACTTTATGAAGGAAACTTTCATTTTAACAAGGCACACAAGGTATTTCATTTCATATTAAGAGCTAAAATCTGAATAATATAGATGTATATATTCCTTTCAAAACAACCATGAAGAGCATCACTTATTAATGCAACAAGACTCATCAGCTTATGGAAAGTAACAAGTTTTACAAAGAAATTCAACTTTCAACCATATTCAAGAGTGGTATAAATACAACTTTGAAAACACACGTGCTTCCATGAACTATACATATATTCCACATGAAAGACTTGCAAAAGAGCTCACTACAATATTTTACAAGGAACATAAGTTTATCAAGAGCTACAATTTTCTAAACAAGAGAGGGTCATAAAGGACCATGCCACCAAAGATACTCCAGCACACCTCAAGGACAAGGCTCCAACTTCGAATGCTTTACAAGGATTCAACTTCAAGAGAACAAGGCTTGTTTAACCTCCCAACCTTCAGGCATCATTACATGCCTTTCCAAGGGTTGGAAGACATGCTAGCCTCCCCCAAGCCCATGGGAGAGAGAGCTAGCTTCCACAACTTGAGCACAAGATCTTTAGGGAGACAAACACCACAATACACTCACAAACAAGACCAAACCATGCACGAAGGAAAAACACAACATTGAGCAATAAAAGAAAAGAGGAGAAACCATATTCATCCTCTAAATTTGGGGAAGAGTAGATGAGATACCCGAAAGTGACATAAGGTGTGATCTACAAAAGAATGCACACATCAAACTTCCTTCTCCACCTTATTTCTCCGAAATCAACAAGATCCTCCTTATTACTCCTTCCATTCACCAAAATCCTTCTTGGGAGGATTTTCAAACCCTTTGGGTTTCCTCTCCAAGAATGGGAAAGGGGTTCAAACCAAATGAACCCCTTACCCACCTCAAACCATATGAGGGGAGTAAAGAAACCGACATGGCTTGCCCATCAAGCCATGGGGTTTGAGAGGGAAAATCCCTCTCTCTTCCCCCAAATAACTCAAACATCCATCAATCCATATGATGGATGGAGTAAAACAATGCACAAATATAATCAAGCAACAAACCATACAAGCAACTAAACAAATAAATCAACTATGAGCAAGCTAAGATTTAATAAAGGAACATACCACATAAATGAGCTCAAGAGGTTACCTCTAATAGCTCTCCAAAACAAGATTTTGCAACTTTCTTCCTCAAGCAATCCTCAAGCTCCAAACTTCTCAAGCACCAAGCCAAAACTCCAAGAAAAGAAGAACCAACCCAAAAAGAAGAAGTCCCTCACCATTCCCATGGATGGGAATTTGAAGAGGAGAAAGCAAGCATCCTCACAAATGAGGGGGTGACATGTGTCACCCCTCTCCCTCAACAAGGTCAAAGATGCCAAAACAAAAGAGAGAAAGGGTGAAATTATCTTTTTGCCCTCTTCTCCCAAATTCCCTAAAATGTTAGCAAGACAAAATAAGAGCAACTTTTAATAAACACTCAAATCCACATCCCTTACATGGATGTGACCAAACAAGTGGTAAAAAGGGAGGGAAAACTCCCTCAAGCCTTGAAAATAAGCCCCCCTACCCATTAGGTAGGGTCCAAGGGCTCATTTTTGTGTTGGGGGAACTCCCAAGCTATAAAGGGACCCCCAAAAATGCCCAAAATACCCTAATTTCGGGTTTTGCATTTTTGGCACAAGGGTAGAGGGTGTGGGGACCACCCAAGGGTCTCACATGTGACCCTAAACCCTTGTGCTTAAGTGACACATTAAACATAATCAACAATTTAAAGAAAAGAGGAGTTATTAACTCCCAAAACAAGTTTACATCATAACCAACTACCCTAACCAAAATTAATAATTCAAAGCACAATACATTACATACATTGGGGTCACTCATAGTGCCCAAAATAATAATCACCTATACTAAGGCTTCACACAAAGAACATGGCTAGGACTCAGCCCGTGGGCTGCTTGTGCAAGATTGTGTAGCTAGTCTGAATCCCACGTTCTCCTATGACCTGTCACCTGCACACTCATTGCACACATTAACCGCATCTGTCCAATACAAGAGTAAACTAGCTGCTTACTAAGCGAATAGATTCAAACATGTAAATTAATGATATCACCATCATCAATGTGGAATGCACAATCTCACACAATTCGTCGTATGTTAGGTATTACAATACATATCATGTCATATCACCATGTCATCATGTATCCTCATCAGCAAAACAAATACGTTACAAAATCATGGTATGTGACTAACTAATTATCCAACATGTATCAATTTGACCTAAATCACATAGCAAAGTGTTAGTGTCCACAATATCAAATAAAAGGTGTCAACCTACTAATCTAGTTAAATTAGCGCTACGTGCTCGCACCATATGTGTTCTCCAAATCACCATACGTGTTCATAAAGGCAAACCAACATATCCACTGGCATTTATCAAAGGTTAATTCAACAAGGAGTCACCACTAAGTATTTTCACCTTAGTTGTGTAAATGCACTAAACTTGGTCTATCAAATGTAAGTCAACACTAAATTCATGCAAATATTCATAGATATGACCTTCCTTTACCCGTATTTAACATTGATGATGTAAACTAAGTGGAAAAACCAACAAAATAGAAATATTACACGCAACTTGTAACTTTTCTCGATTCTTACAAATCGGGACATAGGATAACATTTCAACAATATATTTACACTTAGAGCATGTAAGAAACATTAACAAGGCCAAATATAATAATGAATTTGAAGCTCCTCAAAGAACGATGCCAATCTGGTGTTGGTATCCAAATTGATTCTCCCTTTGAAACCAAGCAAAGCATCACAATTTAGCAAGACACTGAGAGACATAATAGATCATATTATGAGTCATTTTGTAGCCGAGGAGGGGATTCATCTAACTCTTTATCACTCGGGCATCAGAGAAATGGATAGCACCTTCATTGAGGATTTGATCTATCCTCACTATTTTAGGTTGTGCCTATCAAATAGGGTGAGAGGACCCATTTTGTAACCTCTGTTGGTGAAGGAGAATGAAGATATCCTTCTTTGCACAAACTTGAAAGGAAACCTTGAGAAAATATGATCAATGCACCACAATTTAACTCTCATGAGTTTTCACTTCTAAAGAATGGTGATATTTTTTAAACAAGGTTAAGGTTACTAAATACATTATGGAATCATGATTGCTTCGCATATTTTGGAAGTAGAATTTATTCATTTGTGGACATACGGGAAAAACAGGGTAGTTTAGGTAGGATTCATTAATTTTTGAATAATTTTTGTGGGAGATTAAGCAAGATAAACTTGATTTTTCCAAATATTTAAGAACCTTCACAACAATTGGAAAACTAAATGACAGAATGCTTCAGAATAGCTAAAATATTCCTTTAACCAAAAGGTGTGCATCAATAGAGGACCATATTTGCATGGTTTCACACAATATCCAAGAATTTAACACAAAGGCATGAGGTAAAGACTCAATTAAACATTAAAATACCCCGGTTCCGCACTCCTAAGATACACTCGAAGGCTTATAGATAATATTTATCAACAAAATGATAGTAAAGTGATTTTAAATTGTTTATCTCATTACAAGATGAAGGCTCTTCTCGTAATGAAATTGTAAATGCCACTAAACTATCACAGGGACAAGATCATGTGTGATTTAGAGGGATTTTAACACAATATTGCAATAGGAACAAGAAAAACTACTTGCAAACATTCTGAAATAAAGTAGACACAAATTTGCCCAAGATTAACATAGATTAATTCGAAGTTGATTAGATTCATCAGCAGGGGAAAGTTTCTTTGAATAGTCTTAGAGCTTGTCAATGGTTGTACACTTGCAACCAACTTGACATGATCAAATCTAAAACATAAGAGATTAATAGGTTTCTCAAATGGTCTCTCAGGAAGATGGGATTTCTCAAATTTTCTCGTAAGAATTCAACCCCCTGACCATTTGCATGACTAAAGAATGCTTTTTATAACACTCATTTACATTAAAGTTTTCCCCCAAGCAAAGAATATTCGAGGAACCTTTATTTGTTACATATTTGGTCATGATTTTCAGAAAATGGCATTTAACAGAGTTTACAACAAAAAGTTTCCTGTTGTTCAAAAAGGTGAATCATTGTAAAGATTTCCATTATTGTTTTAACTGGGGCTCCCATTCATCTCCTCTGGCAACACATTTTTCATCTTTTACACCTACAACCTCCATCATTTCATCCTTTTCCCATTCTTTCCTCTACAACTTTTCTCTGCATCCAGCTTCTCTAGTAATTCACATTTTTACAAGTGCCCGAGCAATTCCAACTTCAAAATATCAACCTTTGCGTTGCTTATACTCACAAATTAAGCTCTAAATCCATTCAATTGCACTTTACTGACAAAAAACAACAAGGAATTTCATCAAAAAGTGTGTGTGGAATTAAGGACCAGGTGGGAGTATAGAAATGAAAGGGGGTGTTTGGATGAGGAAAAACAATGCGTATTCACATCTCCATGAGTCTTAGAGTAAAAAGCGGTTTTGGGCACAAAAGAACATTGATTCTTCCCTTTCTAAACTTTATATTAGAGTTGTCCCCGTGTTTCCTTGGTGCAACTACAAAGGTGAAGTACAGAGGAAAGTTTCCAAACAAGCACAAGCCTTCCACATGCCCAGGCCCAAGAAAATTACCTTTTGGCCTTTGAAAAGTCTCAATATAAAAGGAGCTAGTGGAAGCCTCCACGTGTCTCAATGGTGCACTTTTAATATGGTTCCTAAAAGTGGAACCCTAAACATGTGCGGACTTATCACATTTTTCATCCCGAAAATTTTTTTGAAAGAATTTAGGGACCAGTGGAAGGTGCCACGTGCCTAGGGTCCGAGAAAGTTTCCTCAGCCGTTGAAAAGTTCAAGCAATGGAAGAGTGAGCGGAAACTTCCACATGTCTCTATGGCGCTCTTTCAAAATTAAAATTTAGGGCACATCCCCAAATAGGCATGGGCCCTCCATGTGTCTCTTTGGTGCACTTCGATATAGTACCCAAAGTGGAGACCCTAAACAAGTGCAGACTCACCAAGTGTCTCATTCTAGAAAAGTTGTTGAAATATTTCAAGGACCAACGGAAGGTGCCACTTTCCTAGGGTCTGAGAAATTTTCATCAATTGTTCAAAAGTCTAAGTATGGGCAGGATCCAGCAGAAACCTCTAAGTTTCCCTTCGGTGCTTCTTCAAAATTAAAGTAGAGAGGTAGGTCCCCAAATAGGCACGGGCCCTCCACATGTCCCAAGCCTTAGAAAGTTGCTTTAAAAGTTTAAGTATAGAGAGGATCCTGCAAAATCCTCCACGTGTCTCCCCGGCGCAACTACCAAGGTAGGACTTAGAGGTGGATCCTCAAATGAGTGTCAGCCTCCACATGTCCATAGTCTGACAAAGATGCATCGGCCACATGAAAAAAAAATGTCTAAGTCTAGGCAGGGCCAGTGGAAACCTCCATGTGTCTCCTCGGTACACTTCCAAAGGTCAAACCAAGAGGTGAATTTTCAGATTGAGTGTAGGCCCTCCACATGGATAAGACTTGAGTTTAAGTAGGCCTTAGAGTTTCAAAATGCCCCACCGAGCCACATCCAATCAGAAAGGGCCACGTTTCCATAGATGTTGGGACAAAAATTGATAGGGAAAACAAAACATGACTGTGGAAAAATAGAAGGAAGGGGAAAACTCAATTTACACCCAAGTTACAAATTCTTTCACATGGACAGAGGAACGGAAAACAAATTTTGGACTTAAAGTGATCCTCAACCAAAGGAAATGACTAATCATGGCAACCAAATGAAGGAAAGAGCTTTCACGCATCAATACGGGAGATAGAGAATACGATAGAGTCCGCAGATTGAATAATTTCAAGGACAAATGGGGTGAGATCAAATTGAGCACCAACAACTAACATTCATCAATATCTCATTGATTTACAAATTGTATATTGTCTACAATGTTTCACTAATTCACTATTGCATACTGACTACTTACATTGAATTAACATTATTTTGGCTTCAACATCATCATAAATAGAGCTATGAACTTCTTGATCCAGCTTATACGTATGTAAAATAGCACTTTGGATAGCCTCATTAAAGGTTGTTCAGCTAAGTATAGTTTGGCCAATGATGGCATAGGCTAGCGGTCCCAAATCCTCATCAATAGCTAACGACTATTTTCTATGAAAGGGTGGTTCAATGAATATAAGCGTAGCCTAGATGCCGCTAAATTTTAATTATAATACATAGAACTATTGATATTTTACTTACCATATCACCATAGAAACAACTATGTTTATCCATTTAAGATTTCATTTGCCACAACATTAAATCCATTATGAATATATTAATATTTATTGTAAATACATAATGCTCACATTTTGAAAAGAAAGAAATAGATTATGAATTGATGAATATTTATTTGAAATAGCTCTTGCATAAACGGATCCAGAGTGTGTAAATGTGGTGTAATCCAAGTTGTAGTCTCAACCAAGAATGCGTTAGTTGTACGCTAAAATGTTGTTTATTTCAATTGGTTATAATTGATGTGCAACCAATGAAAATTAAATTTCTTTACTTCCTTGCAAGTAGCGATAATATTTATTTACTTATTTTAGATATGGAGGACCTGTTATATGGGATAAACAAAACATACAATAGGAATATGTCATTCAAGTTCGATATGAAAACTATCAACTTGTGAGGTGGCCTATAAGAATTTATAAAATTATTATCACCATACCTGTCAACTTGGATTCTTTTCTGACAACTTCATTTTTGTTGATGTTAAAATGATATCGGTGGGCTTGAATAAAAATATCAATTGTATTGTATCCAAGACTCACTTGGGAAAGGAACATTGAAATATAGTCGAGGGAATAATAATAAGATACCTAGAAAAGGTTTTGAGTAGAAACAAGTTTTCATATAGTTCTAAAAAGACTTTATGTATTCCTTTAGGTGTAAAGGGAAACCCTCGTGAAAATTTATAATGATGTGATAATTGTTTTTTATATCATACATAATGTTATTAATGTTTGTAAGGTTGTTATTAAAATGTTTATAATATATCATTATTATAATTTGATAATGATATCATAACATTATAATACTATATCATATATAATGTTATTGTTATCTATCATATAATATTAGTATAAGATGTTTCAATTTTATTTATTTTATTGTTATAATATTTATAGAGATTATAAATTTCATGATATTTGATATAATTATTGTTTATAAAATATAATGATACTATAATACATACAACCCAATGTTGTAGTCTCTTCGAGACATCTAATAAAACTGGAACAATAAATATTAGATTAGCATGGCTCATGCGTAAGGACTACACATGTAAAGAAAGAAACAATTTGTTGAAGCATCATAATAATAAAACACAAAAACAAAATCCTAGTTTTTGGGTGAAAATTTTAGGTTTGTGTCACTATGTATCAAACATGGGTTGATACACTCAAACTCTGTGAACGTGTAATCAAGAAAACTATAGTTAAAATTTGAAACTTCTAAAACTAGTAAAATTCAATTATTGATAATTCGTTGTATGGATTCCTAACTCCCATCATTTTTAGTGTAGGGTGCGTGGATAGGTCAGTTTTACTAGAGATGGGAATATTATATGATCCACTAGTTTTGATACTAGTATAAATCATGGAGTTCATATTGCAGTGGGTGCTTGATTAATCTAAATATGGAAATATATGCCTAATCTGATTGTTATTGTATGAGTAAATGAAATAATAAATAAGTACATACATTCATCCAAGAAAACTAAGCCAAAAATATATGAAACCATAAGTGCAAAAAGTGGTATTATGACTTAATTTTTAAGTAATGATATGTGGATTGTGCCAAAGTGCTAACTGGATGAAAAAAGAGAGAGGAATGTCACACAGAGCCTCAAAAAAGTGTGCAAGCTCACAATCTACCTGGACTAAGGAGCCCGTAAAGGGATAGGGATGTCTGGGTGCTCTAGACTTATTTCATACAAAGAGAACTAGAGTGTGCCATAAGGTAGTGAGTGTAATGTGCAAAAATGTAGTGTATGTTGCAATAAGAGGTCGGAGAATGTGTATAACATGTGTTGTGTGAAGTGTGTAATGTGTTATTTGCACATCGAGAATTTTATCGTGAATATGTCATTATTGGTGAATTTATGTTGAATAGTTTTGATTGAATTTGATTGTGGTCACATTAAGTGTGCAATGTTGTGAGTTCATAAAAATGTGTTTTGGGTATGTAGAGTGTGTAAGTTGTGTGTGTTGATTGCACGCAAGAAAGATGCATCATGTTATGTAAGAGGAGTATGTTGTGAAATATTTTATCATGTAGTAAGCATGTACATTGTGTTGAATATGTGAAAAGGGTATTTATTATGGTGGTGAGTTTTTATTGATCGTTATGCATGAGAAGAGTGAATTATAAGTGTGAATGTGTCACAATTTTGTTTTTGTATAGTACGTGTAAAAATATATATCGTGAATGTATAGAATAGAGGATATGTTGAGATGAATGTGCATGGTGAGAAATGAGTGGTGTGTAATGTATAATATTTAAGGTGAACTATGTAGGATAGTGCGCAGTGTGTGAGGTTCATGTACATAGTATGCCCTCCATAGTCAAGTGTGAACCAAAGCACAAGCATGTGTCTTTGGGAAATGATGATGCAAATGTATCGAGATTTTTATGATGAATGTAAAAGACTAGATGCGATGTGTGTAATATGGAAGATAACTGATGATGTGATAAGATGGGGAGGAAGTACGATGCCCCCAATTATATGGTGATGAGTGTGTTATTTGATGAATGATGTTTGGTGATAGATGATGAGAGAGTGTATTGTATGCATAAATATATGGTGATAAATGTATGCATGTATGAATATTTAGTAGATATACATAATGGGTAGATGAAATGGGTTCTTATTGTAATATATCCCTCAACAATCATGTAAGAACCACAAGAACACAAGTTTCATTAGGAAATGAGGATAAAAATCTATCAAAAGGTTTGTAATAATTCTTAGAGAATATTATTCATCAAGCACGAAGCGTCAAGTGCATGAGATGATATATAAAATTGATACAATGTAAGCGGGAGAATATATGATGCTCCTAAGTATGAAAGTGATGAATATCTAGTCAAATACACTAAATGGATCAATGTAAGGAGTATTTTCCTTAACAAAAGTGATGGGATGCTGAGGTGGTGATGTCGTAGGAGCCTAGAGCAAAGGAAGTAAAAAGAGGTTAACAATATTTTTGTGGTCTTTTGTAGCGATTGGTTTCTTCTTTATGGAGGAGTTCTATTGATCTTTAGAGTAAGTTGCTTATTTTGACTTGCTAATAATGTAGATGAATTAGTAGGATGAGGTGTTGGACTGATTTTGAATGGATTTTTCTTAGGTGACACTTGATTTTTTATATAAGGAACATTAGAGATAATGGCATGATGTTCATTAAGCAATGAAAAATCATATTTAGGAACCCTTTCGGATGTAACAATTGAAGATGTAGTAGGATGTTGTGCATCAAATGAGATAAAACCTTGATGCTCAAGGTGCTTGATTCTTTGTTGTAAAACATGGAAATCATTATTATTATGTCCATTTTTTCAATGATAATTACAATATGTGTGACCTTGATATATTGAAAGTCGTGAAGGAGGATAGCCTTGAGTGGATTGTAAAGTGATCAATTGATAACTAAGGAGCCCAAGAAGATTTTCATTTTTCTTATCATTGTGATTAAACATGAGAGGCTCCAATAATGGAAATAATTAAGGCTCACCGATATCAGCACATGTAGAAGACATAGAATGAAGATAAGATGTTGAAGGAGAACAAACGTGATCCCGAGAAGCATTCTTAAGATGATGGATTTCAGATTTGAGAGATGTAATCGTGGATTACGTAGCCTAAAATTTTTCTTCAAATAACGAATGCAAAACTTGAATTGAATCCAACACAAATTGATTATATGGAGGATCATGAAGAATAGGTTAATTAGATAGATGATCTAAAATAGAACTAACTTGATGTAGAGGCATATCATTAGGGAGATACATGGTGTCTGGGGATTTTTTAAGAACAACTTGGAAATTTGGATGCATTTGAATTAAATCATGCAAATAAATTTGAGGAATTTTAGGAGCCATGATAGAGAAGATGATATGCCAAAGAATGATCTGAAATACTGATCACGAGTGGGATTCACTAAAATGATTAAGATAAATATGGAAATATATGCCTAATCTGATTGCTATTGCAGCAATAAATGAATAAATAATTAAGTACATAAATTAACCCAAGAAAACTAAGCCAAAATATATGAAACCCTAAGTAAAAATAAGACGTAAGATTTCTTAGCTAGTTCATAATGAAAAATTTTATGTTCTTAAGTGTTGACCAGATGAATAGAGAGTGAGGAACCTCACAAAAAAACCTCAAAAAAGTGTTAAAGGTGAAAATCTTCCTAGACTAGGGAACTTGAAGAGAGATAAGGAGCCGCAGTTGCACTAGACATGTTTATGGGTTCCTATGTCAACGAAATGATCGAGAAAACCTTCTCTAAGTGGTCGGGAATTGTTTTCAATTATTTTCCTCTAGTCACTATGAGGACACGAATGATTGACAAAGTCACTAGAAACTTTCTATGATATAATTAATTACAAAACCCTAAAAGAGACATCAAATCCTAAAAATAAAGATGCGTAATGAGGGGTCGAACTATCCTCAACTATCACAATGACGATCTTACCACTAAGCACTATACTACATATCAGACCCAATGCAGTTATGTGTGTGTGTGTGGAATTGTTCCCTAGGTGGATCTTGTGTGTTTTACACTTGATAGCAAGAAAAGTAGCTAGATGTAAAGAAATGTAATAGATGTGTGCATAGATTAAAATTAACTCCCCGTTATGAATTTTATGTTGAATAACAATACATTTTTTTCCTTGGATGGTGCTAAATGGATGTAAAGGATCTCTTAGATGTTTTATGGATGCAACCTTCGATGGTGATAGCTAATGCTTAGTGTTTGGTCATTTATTATGATCACATAACATTATATTTATATGATTATTTTTCTTGAATTTTTAAATTAACCCCAAAAATTTTGACTACCAAAAATATAAGATGCTTAAATGATAAGAAAGGGCATGAAATTTTTGAATAAAGTATACTAAGGTCAAGGGCACTAAGAGGGGACAAGGGTTCCTTGAGTGGCATCCTCGGCCCAGGGCACTAGTGTCCGGATAATAAAATTCCAGGTATAAAAGGCATACTAAGCAAGTAAGGATGCAATGAGAAAGAAATAAAATAAAGGTTTCCAAGGACATGGGTAAATTGGTACTTTTCTTACTTAGAAATCATATGAATATTTGTATGTAATCATGACAAAATACATACCCAAAGAGTGTGTTTTTTTGTCTACGGTTATAGGGGTGGGACGAGGTGGTATTCGGACTAGAGTAGAAGTTTAAAAAGAATGTGATAGGCATCCGAGGTAATTATCAAGGTAGGATAGAGGGGAAGATGAGATAGATAGACAACCTATAGAGGGAACTACACCGATAGCCCAAGAGATATTAAAAGAGTTATAAGAGGTGGTAGTTGAACTTAGAGAGAGATAAGGATACCATCAAGTAGAGTAGGGTGATGATTCCAATCATGCCTCAAAGGAGTAGGTAACATTGCATGAGGAGATAGTGGGATCCTCACGTCAAAGGGAGATATCTAGGATTCCTCTCACATATATTCCTACACTAGCTTTGTGACCCATAGACCACCATAGACAAGATGTTGAGCATATCATTGAGATCCTGAAGTTACACCCACCATATTACTCTAGAGACACTACAGGATTTCATGTAGAGGCATGGTTTTTGAGCTTGACGGGATGTTGCAAGCTATGTCCTTGCTCGAGAAATACCAAGGAACATGTTTCTATTAACTTATTCAGGGATGGATTTGGATCATGATTGACATCTAAGGAGTAAAATCTCCTGGTTCATTATGATTCTATATCATGGGACATGTTTGATGAGGTATTCAATAGGTATATATCTAGATACTTTTTGTAGAAATTCATTGACAAGTTTCATGATATAAGGCAATTGACAAGGTTCTAAATGGGATGTAGAGGTCTCGTTAGGTGCTAGAATTTCTAAAAATACCTATTTAGGGATTTCATACTTGACATAGGTTCTTGTTACACTAAAATTGGTCTTTTCATTTTTCCATCGTGGTCTAATAATGTTATTTTAGGCATGTACTTCTTATCAGCTCATCAGCCTCGAGTAGATTTTCATCTTAAGATGATTGAGTATAGTGATGAATAAGGCTAGGAGATGGTATTTATAGGTATTGAGAGACCCATATCCATCCACATTTATATCCTATATGAAGCTTAAGTGGAGTATGTGGAAGAGATGTTAGTTATTTGTTATCATGGTGAGTGAAAATATGGAGTCTCCAAGACCATTATTAGATGATCACCTTATTTTAGAAGAGTTTGTGGATGTATTTCCTAAGGACTTATTATGTTTACCAACTTCCTATTCTTCCTAGAGTTGATCTTATATCCCGACAACCCTATTGGATGAGTACTCGTGAGATTTTTAACTCATGTTACGCTTAGATGGATTATTTGAGAAGGGCATCATTCACCCTAGTATGTAATTGTGGGGAGTTCCATTTATATGTGTAAATAATAAGGATGGTTCCATGAGATTGTGTAGAGACTAGAAAAAAATAAACAAGGTGATGATCAAGAATAACTACCCTATTCCATTTATTGATGACCTATTTGATGAGATGAGATGAACAATCATCTTCTTAAATCTTGACCTAAAATCAGGATACCATCAGTTGAGGATTGCAGAGGCATATATACACAAGACTACTATTTGTCCCATATATGGAAACTATGAGTTCATAGTGGTTCCTTTTGGACATGGAAATGCCCGTGCAATTTTTATAAGTCTGATTAACAAAGTATATAAGAGTTTCTTGGATATCTTCATGTTGGTATTTATTGATGACATACTTATCTATTCTTGATCAAAGGAGTAGCATGAGGATCACCTTTGTAGGGTTTTGTAGTGTTTTACACAACACCAGTTGTATTATAACTTAGATAAATGTTCCTTTTGATAGATATAGGTGTAATAGTTAGGGCATATTAATTCCAATGAGGGGATTACGGTTCAACATTCAAATATCATATCCATTCTTGAGTGATCGTCCAACCCACTAACATTACAGGTGTTTAAATATTCATGGGTCTAATATGATTCTCTAGGATGTTTGTAAAATACTTCTACCACATTACAGATCACATTGCCTCTTTTCAATGAAAGGGAATACATTTTAGTTGACTCGACATGTGTGAGCAGGCCTTTTGGATGTAGACATATTTTATTACTTCAACTCCCATCTTGGAGTTCCTTACCCATACAAATACTTTTTTATGTGTGCGGATGGATCCTTAGATTTTTTAGGAGGATTTTTGATGCATGGTAGACAAGTAATTGCATTCGAGTATAGGAATCTATATGACTTTGAGCTTAATTATCATACACATGATCTCGAGTTAGAAATATTTTTTCATGTTCTTTTCAAATAAAATAACTTCTTACTATGTTATATATTCATTTTGAGAAAAATCATATGATCCTACAATATATCTATA
Source organism: Taxus wallichiana var. yunnanensis (assembly GCA_018340775.1). Classification (NCBI taxonomy): domain Eukaryota; kingdom Viridiplantae; phylum Streptophyta; class Pinopsida; order Cupressales; family Taxaceae; genus Taxus; species Taxus wallichiana. The sequence goes on along the minus strand of CM031243.1, from coordinate 302,521,765 downwards.
CACATCCTAATTTCAACGCTATCATCGGCATTGGATGGCATTATTGTTCGATTATGACATGGAGGTAGAGCACGTGAAGTGGAAGTAAAATGTTGTGGTTGATGCTTTGAGTTTAATGATACACGTGGTTATGGCTACTCAAGTGGAAACATATTTTCACTATGGGATTTTACAAAATATTCCTCATGAAAGATGGTACATTTTAGTCGGGAAGATATTGATTCATGGATGCCCCTTAAGGGAAATTTCACAGGGGTTTATCTTGAGGAAGATGGAATATTTAAGCATAGAGGCATGATATAATTTCCTAAGGAGAATGGTCTATGATATATCACCGTATCGTAGTCCGATCATGCTCCTTACTCATCCCATCAAGGGGTTAAGAAGATGCAAACTACTTTGAGACATATATATTATTGGGCGAAATTGTGAAGAGATATCACACAATATGTAACTTGATTTTTTAGAATTTCAAAGAGTGAAGGATGAGAACGAGCATCCCACAAGCCTTGTCTATCCAAACTACATTCCAAAGTGTGGAAGTGGGATGTTATATTATGGATTTCATCATCATACTACTCCGCATCTTCTTATCTCGCATGAAGTGATCATGGTCACACTTGATTTACTAACCCGAGTCACCCATTCCTCTCAAGTGAATACCACCTAAAATTCCAAGGCTATTACAATACTATATTTGGATGAGATATTGAGATTGCACGGAGTCCCTATGAAGATCATATCTCACCATGACCCACTGTAAACTTCTAATTTCTAGACAGCTTTATAGGAGGAATTCGGTGCATAGCTCAATTTTAATAGAAAGTATCACCTTGAGACAGATGGACATACCGAGAGGGTGGACCACAAATTAGATGACAATTTCCCTATATATGTCATGAACTCGGCAAATCTAGATGGGAGAATTATTATTTCACTAAATATGGACTTATTCTAGTTTGAGCAGCTAAAAAATATAGCCAATATTGGAATCCAAAATTACTAGTTTTGGATTCCAAAATGTTAACTATTGGAATTTAATTTAATCCAAAATCACAAATATTGGAATCCAAAATATCCTATATTGGAATCCAAATTTTCATATATTGGAATCCAAAATCACATATATTGGAATCCAAAAAATAAAAAAATTCGAACAAGTTATACCTACTTTCAGAGCCCAATGCAATATATTATAAATTAAATTAATGAATCAGGGGAAAAGATTTTCATGATTTAAGGGAATCCAACATTGATATTAATAACAATAAATAGAACATGTGTTTCTATTTTATATGTGCTAGCACTGTTAGGGATTATTTCGCTTTGGACTATGGTTCTTCTCGGTTCAAAAATGTCTTTTAGATTAAATAATGCATATTTTAATAGTTAAAAATCCTTGTGGCCTAGTGAACGCTAGGTTAATCACATCAAGAGATGTGAGAAACTTCCATGTTGATTTAGTATGATGTGATTGAACCTCAACGTAATTAGATAATTATCAAGATATTCTAAAGAAAGTAGAAGAGGGCAACAATCCAAACTAGGAGAATGTAATTAATTATAAAACAATTCTAGAAATAGTTTCTTATTTAAATATAGATATAGAATTAACTTTAAAACCATTCGATATTTATTTTCATATTTAAATATGGATATGAAATTAATTAATATTAACTCTAAAATCATTCTAGTTATATTTTCGTATTTAAATATAGATATGAAATAAATAAAAAATTTCTTTACCAAAGGTAGAATTCTAGTAAAACATTTTAATAATTTTTGAATTTTATAGTAACATTATTCCCAAATATGAACTCCCGAATTACCAATATAAATCATAGTAAACCTCCAAAAATAAGCTTCCTATAATTTAGTTTTTGATCTAATAACATCCTAAACATCTTCCATGTCCTTTAATGGTTACAACAAAGGCCACAAATCATCTAATAAGTAGTTGTCTTCTGAATTAGACTCTATTTTAAATATTTTAGCAATTATATAGCTCCCTACATCATTGAACTTTTTTCTCTAAAGATTCATCTATAAGCATAGTATTTTTGCAATGCTATGATGCATTAAACCACACCCAATAAGCATATTATTCTTTTCATGTACCTATAATTGTATCTACATTTAAGTTTATCTTAGTCTGAACTACACACACTACTCAGTGTTGAGAAATTCAGACCTCAAGATAGAGAGGACTCATGGGGATGCATTTTTTTTGAAACAACATTGTCCCCATATCATTCCAAATAAACGGTGTTTTATGAAATCATCTCACCAAATCTCGCAAAAAAATGCCCATCATAAGTTTTGTTTGTGCTCCATGTAACATCTTTGTGCTTACCCTCTTCATTTCCATGTGCAGTATGAATAACCTTGGAGAACCTAAATTTAACAAATAGATGTGTTAATAAAGAAATTACAATACGATATTGTATTTTTATTTTTTTCTCATATTCTCGTGATAATATGAAATCATGTCTAACAATGTTAGTTATTTCAAATTTCTCCATTTTGATTACGACTCTTCCTTTATAATATATATTTCACTAAATACATATATTATCGCTAACATTCAAACCTTCAACCTCAACTAAATGTAGTAATTGTAATAACATTAACTAATTAATGTTACAGTTACCTAAACATTAACTAAGAATAAAATAAAATTTGTTAGGTTATGTTGAGGTATAACCTCTTTTGGTGGTGGCAATAGGATACGACATTTGTGGATTTTTTAGCATTTATGACATTCATAGATAGTGTTCATGTGATGGACGAGATTAATTAATGACTATTTCTAATTAGTACAGATTTCAATTAGAAATATTGGAGACACATGTTGAATATTGGAATGAAGGTGCTCGACATCTCTATTTAAGCATCGTCTATATCAGGCCTTTGGCAATCACTGTCACAATAGCCATGTTCACTATGGGTGGCACCATCAAACACATTGATCCTTCTTCTTGTGAAGAGGTCAAGGAAGACTCGGTAGTATGGAATATTTTATATGATGGTGGTGTTACTTCATTTATGTAAAGATTATCTGGCCACTCTATCCAAGTGACCAGCAATGTGCTGGAAATCTAGATGAAAGGAAGAGTCAAAGTGAGAAATAATAAATTTCTTATTCTGATAGAGTCCATTGTGGCTGCGATGGGGCTCCCCACTAAGGGAGACATTTATTTTAAAACTTCTCTTTGTTAATGTGTCCCGGTGAAAATTTGAGTATGTATCACTCGAGATATGAATGGGACTCACTTTCATAACCATGGGATAGGGTTGTTGAGCAATTGAAGAGTACTTCATGTTGGATCAATTCTACAAATCAAAATATGGACCTCATATTTTTCTTCTTGTGCATCTCCAACATGATCAGAAGGTAAACTTTATGGATTTTTTGTTTCAATCACTGATAAGTCCCTTAAACTCAAGCTAGAGAAGAGGAAGGTCCCTTCTTCCACCAAGGCCTATTTATTTTCTCTTTAAAATGAAAGCTTCCCAAAAATAAATCTCATGCTTCCCGTCCAATCCATACAAGTAGCATCATGTCCCCCCCTCCACTTTCAAAACTATCTCCCTCTTTCTATCTCCATCACCACCGTCATTGTCTCCCTTCCTAATCACATTTGGATAGCATGATCATTATCCATATTGTTCTAGTGGTCTCCCCTATTCTTTCATTATTATCTCTCTTTCATCTTCTATAGTAGATCTTAATCCCTTGGACCCCTCAAAGGTGCACTCTCCTAAGGTCTCTAAACCACTTTCGGACCCGACATCTACTTCCTCTCCACTTCTTGTCGATGCTTCTCTAGCTTCTCCTCTTGTCTCCTTAGACATTGTAATGGCTACAACCAACTCAACTCACTTGATCATGAAAGCATGTGCATCTGCCCCCATCCATTTTACACGGAAGTTAGCATAGACTCATAAATTATTGATGTGTTTCAAGATCTCTCCTCGGTTTACCTTGTTTCTCCTATGTCGAGAAAATGGGTTCCTACATCTGTAGATTCGAACACCAAGATAATTTAGATAAGATCTTGCATTATGTGCATAAGCTCATTTAAGATTATATTACACTCAAGATCTAATATCAAGGAATAGAAAATTCATGTGAACTCGACGTGGATGAAAATAATTGAAGACTTCCTGGAACACATTAAGTTAGTGGATGTGTTGGTTGAAGGAATCCCTACTGCTGATGTTAAGGATAAAGCAACTACTCTCATGAATATCCATAAAATGTAATTTGGATTTTTCTGGTTTGGGAATTTTTGGTTTTTTGTTTTTTGTTGCATACGGTATTTTTGTCTTCTTATTTCATTGTAATATCTGGTCGTGAGGGATTTTTTGTACAAGTATAAGGGTCATTTGAAAAACCCAATTTTACTCTAATTCCAAATAGTTTTATGTTTTGGCATATCATAGTCACATATAAGTTCCTCATATCTTAATGTGTTTTCTTACATACATAAGATCACTATGATTTAAATATTATGTCTTGGTATAACCTAGTGGCTTCTCATATCACAATATCCTACTTTATTTTGATAAAACTTGGTGACCACTAAGCTGCAAAAATATATGGTGTGGCATAACATATCGTTTCCTAATATAAAAATATAATTCTCTTACTAGTCAAGTGCTAATGAAAACTAATCTCGAATATTATATTGTGGGGTTAGTACCAGAAAATGTATAAATATCTTTCTCTATATTTTTAGATACTATAAAATATCTTAATTATGAATTATTAAACTCTAGTGATGAAATCTCCAAATAACATGTTATGTAATAACTTAGTGGTTACGTACCTAAAAATATATTTCTTTTGTTTGTTAAATACTATTATCTATTGAGCTCAAAATAATATATTGTTTAAGTACCTAGTGGTCGTTAAACTCAAACTATGTTGATTAAAATTTGTTACATCCCAGTGACCATTAAGATCCTAATATTATGTTTTGGCATAACCCACCAAAGAACTAAGCTAATAATATATTATTTTATTTTTTTAAAGATAGTGAGCACCAAGCTCCAGCTTATTATGTTGTGTCATAAGCTAGTGGATGTTAAGCTCAAAATATAATTTAGTAACTTGTTAAATGATAGCAACCACTAAGCTCGAAATAATATATTATGGAAGTACCTAGTCTCCACTTAGTTCAAAATATGTTAATTTCATTTGTTTAATCCTATCGATCGTAAGCTCCATATATTATTTCGTTGTTTTAATTAGCATCACCTAAGTTCAAAATGTCTTCCTATAATTTGTTAACTTCTATAAAATATTATAATTATGACTTATTGATCCTCATGCGAATACAATCTCCAAATAATATGTTGTGGAAATAGCTAGTGGTTGTTAAGCTCAAAATATATTAAATTGCGGATAGTCTCCAAATATTATGTGGTGGTATAACCTAGCAGGCACTAAGCTCGAAATATCTTAATTCCAAATCTTAAATTCATACAAAAATTTAACTAATTTATATTGTTCTTGATTGCTATAAAGATCTCCATAGTTAATTCTATTGATTAACTTAGAGGTCACTAATCTCAAAAAACGTAATTTAATTTGTTAAAACCTAGAGAATTATAAGTTTACAATATATTTGTTAGGTTGTGTCGAAGCATAACCTAGAGGTCTTTGGACTGAAAATGTCTTCTATTGTTTGTTAAATACTAGTGACATTTTAGCTCGAAATATTATATTATTAAGTACCTAGATGTTTCTAAGCTCAATCTTTGTTGATTCAAATTTGCTAAATCCTAGTGACCTTTAAGATTCGAATATTATGATTTTGTGTAACCTACCACCGCTAAGCTTATAATTTATTACTTTCTTTTCTTGAAACTTAGAGACCGTAAAGATCCAAATATTATGTTTTGGCATAACCTAGTGGCCACTAAGTTCATAATATCTTAATTTTATTTATTTAATCCCAACCACCGATAGGATACAAATATTGTGTGGTGGCGTAACCTAGTGGATGCTAGGCGTGTAATATATTAATTTAAAATCTTAAAATCATACAATAAAGTCGACTAATTTATACAGATATTGATTTCTATATAGTTCTCCAAAGTTAATGTGGTTGATTAACTTAGAGGTCGATAAGCTCAAAATAGCTTACTTTAATTTGTCAAATCATAGCAACTTATAATATTTTAATAAAAATTGTTACATTATTTTGAGGCATAATATTTTTGGCAATGACAAGAGGATGTGGCATGTGCAACTTTTATGGGCATTTATGACATCAATAGATTGAATTCATGTGATAGATAGGATAGATTAATGGTTATAGGCACATGATATGTAAGATGGTGTCGGGAATTTAAGAGTTTTAATGAGAAGCATGATATTTTTTATTATGAAATACAATTGATGATCTTTGGTACCCTCACACTTGCCTCCTTTTGTATATTGCGTAGTGGTACCTTTATATCTCTCTGGGATGGATGGATATTTCATTACACCTTTCCTCTTTTTATTTTTGGTCATTGTGTTTCATATTTCTCTGCGATGGTGACAATGGTGCTAGTGGTTTCTTAGGAAGCATAGAGTGTGGTCCTAGCAGGAAGATGTGGAGAGGTGTGACAAACAAGGATGATGGGGAATCATTTACTTCTCGGATGGACAGACAATCTCGAATGCCTATGTGCAACTAGCTCAAGAATGTCTTATAGATTGCAGATAATTTCAAAGAATAAGAAGAGAACGGTGATATTTTTGAGAGCATGCATAAGATTGTACTTTACCCAAAGTAGTATAAAGGATAAAGGAACATTTATGAAATGGCGCAAGGGTTGAGTGTGAAAAACATCCTATCCAACTCATCAAGATAGTTTATCTTCATAAGGAGCATGAAAAGATGGAAGAGCATCTATTCATCCTTCAAAGATAATGTTCATACCTTGACACAGAGGATGTAGGTGATTGCATGTGTTGTGGAGGTGGTTGCAGGAAATTAGGGTATAGAACTCTCTACTAGCGCTAAATTGAAAATGCTAGAATGCTATGTCGATTCTTCCTCCACCTCTAGTCATAGAAAATGGGAATCGGATGTCGAGATTACCGTAAAGATGAAGACAAGAGTCGAAAGGCCTAATCTTTTCTAGATGTAATTTTCTATAGTTTTTATTAAGGTCCTAATGGTTGTCAGATAGCGAAGTGTATGGATATAGGAATTATTTGTGCATGAATTAAAGTTGATTACAACTCTTCCCATTCATTTTGGCATATATTTAGTATGATAAGTTTCTTGTAATCATCATGAGAGTCCACTACTAGAAGACTTATCATGGATTGGTTCCTCATGTACTATTTTTTGAAGACTTATCATTGAAATATCTCATTTTAAAATCTTAAAATCATAGAATGAATTCAACTAATTTATATATATCTTCTTTGCGATACATATCATGTTTGTGATACATAACCTAGCGAAAAACTAAACTCAAGCTAGTGGATGCTAAGTTCAAAATATCATTCAGTAACTTGATATACTAGTCAAAACTAAACTCAATATGTCTTTCTTTACTTAGTTAAATAGTAGTTACTTTTCAGCTCAAAATATTATATTGTTTAAATACATAATGCAACTATTAAGCCCAAACTATGTTGATATAATGTGAATGTTAAGCTCATTTTCTTTGATGGTGCCACACATATTAAGTAGGGCTATTGTGAAAGTGATTGCCAAAGGCCCAATATAGATGATGCTTAAATAGAGATGTCAAGCCACTACACTTTTATTCCAATCTTCAACATGTGTCTCATAGCTTTCTAATTGAAATGTATCCTATTTAGTAATATTCATTAATTGATCCTATCCATCACACAAACATAATCTATGAATGTCATAAATTCCTAAAGAATCTACAAATTTCGTATCCTCTTGTTGCTGCCAAAATCCGTTATGCCTCAACATAACCTAACAAATTTTATTTTAATCTTAGTTAATGTTTAGGCAACTCGCAACATTAATTATTTAATGTTCTTGCAATTACTACATTTAGTGGAGGTTGAAGGTTTGAATGTTAGCGATATTAGATGTATTTAGTTAAATATATATTATAAAGGAAGAATCTACAAACAAAATGGAGCAAGGTGAAATAACTAACATTGCTAGACATGATTTCATATTGTATAGAATATTAGACAACAAATCAGAAAGTAATATATTATTAGAATTTCTTTATTGACACATCTATTTGTTACATTTAGGTTCTCCAAGGTTGTTCATACTGCACATGGAAATGAAGAGGGTAAGCACAAAGATGTTATAGGAGCACAAACAACACTTCTGATGGGAATTTGTTTGTGAGATTTGGTGAGGTGATTTCACAAAACACTGTTTGACTGGAATGAGATGAGGACAATGTTGTTTTGAAAACAAAATCATCCCCACAAGTCCTCTCTATCCCAAGGTCTGAATTTCTCAATAGAGAGTAGTGTGTGTAGTTCAAACCAAGATAAACTTAAATGTAGATACAATTACAGGCACATGACAAGAATAACATGATTATTTGGTTTGTGTTCTCTTCCAGGTACAATTAAAGGTACATGATAAGAATAATATAATTTTTAATGTTGACATGGAAAAGCATAAATGTAGGCCCAGTATTAATCTTTTGATGAACTTCCACATGTTTGGAAAATCAAAAAGATAGGCCCAAAGATTAATCTTTTAACTAGCCTCGTGGATGTTAAAATTTCTTACTATAATGAACACTTACGTGACTTCAGATTGGTATGGGTATATATATTAACTTGAATCAAGTTGTTTTTGTTCCGTGTACAATCAAAATTTGGTTTTTATATTATTTCAAGCTTTGTTGTTGCCTTCATTTAAAAATTTATTGAATGATATTTTAAACTTAGTGTACGCTATCTAAGCGGTTGAATGTATTTTAAGACTATAATATTCCGAGGTAAATATTCATTATCATTTAAAAATCTAAAGAAATACATATTGATTTTATTTTCCACTAGTATCTCAAGTGTTAATATTGTGATGAAATTCCACCAGTTTGCGGATTAAACTAATATAACCAAAAAGGTATAGTAGTTTGGGATTGAAGTGAAATTTGTAACATGTTTTTATATTTATTACTACTTGGACAAAGTATGACTATCCTCATGGATATTAAAATTTATTCTTATTAGAAGGATTGAAATATTTTTTAATTACTACAACATTCCTTTTATTTTATACTTATAATATTTTGTTTGAATGAAAAATATTGAACATGTTTCTAAAATAGTGTGATGTCTTTTAAATGTCCTAGATAAATTTTTTTCACAAAAATGTTTTTCTTACATGCATTGATTGAGATCAATGACTACAATGCTTAAGTATAACACCTGACATATCAGTTATTGGACCAAACATATTAATTGTCGAACATATACTTTATCTTTGCAAAAGGATTTTGGAGGAAAATTTGGACTAAATATTTACTCCCCAAGGTCAACAAGTTAAAGTCTAACGTCCTTAATCGGAATTGAATTATAAAGATTGGAGGATGAAAATTGTATTTATTTGAAATATTTTTTAATTAATACAAAGTACCTTTTATGTTGTTCTTATAATATGTTTTTGTTTGAATGAAAAATATTGAACATGTTTCTAAAATAGTTTGATGTCTTTTAAACATCCTAGATCAATTATTTTCACAAAAATGTTTTTCCTACATGTGTTGATGGAGATCAATGACTACAATGCTTAAGTATAACACCTGACATATCAGTTATTAGACCAAAAATATTCATTTTTAGAACATATGTTGTCTTGCAAAGGATTTCTAGAGGAAAATTTGGATTAAGGATTTACTCCCCAAGGTCAACATGTTTTTCTAGTTAGTTGTTCAAAACAAGATTTTAACCCTTGAGAATGTGAGAAAGGATACAATTAATAATTGGACCTTAATCAATATATTAAACATTCTAAATAAAATTTTCTGAAATATTTTGATAAATGTAATTATTCATACCCCTAGAAAGGGTAATAAATGTGTGGATCATCTTGCCAATTTGGGGGCTAAAGGTAGTAATTTTAAAGTGTATGAGAGAGGAGATTATATTTCCAATGATATTAATCTCATTAATAACATTATGTATTGATGTTTCGGTGGCTTTTTTCCTCCTTGGTATGTCATCGTTGATCTTATGGTTAACAAGACCCTTTGTACGTGTGGGATATATGGTGGGATTTGTATTAATTTTACTCTTACGATTCATTTTGGCAATTGTTTCTTCCATTTTCAATCTCACTCAACTAAAACCATGGGAGATGGTCCTTTGAGAACCAAGCCCATGAGCTACGATTCCTCGAAGGACAACCCCTCTTTGTGGTGCATTCTTAAAATTGGGGTGTTTAGGAATTTCATATCAAATATCACGAGTCCGATCCTTATCTTGCGTTGGAGTTTTGTTGGGCATGGAAAAATGATAGCATGGTGATCTTTGGCATAGAAATTTCAGTTTCGGATGATTCAATAGTTCATGTGAATGGAATGGATATGGATGGCTTAAATATATTTATAGACCACACAAGACGCAATCACGAAATTGAGACTTTCATCTGCGGTAAATAAATGGTTTACCTACTTGTAGACGATATAGCTAGTATCTACATTGTTGTTATTTTGAATACGGTTTGCTTCCACCTTATGAGGTACATTACTCTCCAATATAATTATAGAAATATATTTACCCACCATCTTACTATGTTTAATATGTTTAGACATAATATTTCTATGAGCCTTCCTTTTTTCTTATTTATGTCTCTATGCGTCGATGAATGATTTTCAACAGGGAAAGATTGATACCCTAATACACCATGGTCTAATTATTTTTCTTTTTAAGAATGGTAAATTGGTGGTGGTAAAGGAATTAGAGCCCAAATCTGGGGATTTAGATGAAAATTGTACTCTTGCTAACCGTATGGACAAACTGAGGAGAAAAAGAGTATGACATCTCAAAGGAAGGTATATCTTGGTTTTGGAGCTGCACGTTCTCTAAATAATAATTATAGCCTAGCGAAATTGGTACAGAGTAGGCAAAATTTATCATATATATTGTATTCATACAGGAGTTTATATAAATGGTAAAAAATAAATCTAGAATTTATATAATGGATACATAAATATACGTTTAGAATCATGTATTTTATGTGATATACATGTATATGTATAGACTTGGACTAGTGACCAAGAAGTTATATAACCATATTTTAAGGACGACACAATCTACTCATTATACCCTAGTGGCCACAAAGTTATTTTTAAAGATAAATATTAAAAAAAAACTTGTTTCGTGAGGCTACCAAAGGTAAATGAATTTTTTCTCCGAATAATAATTATTTTCTAGCGGGAGTGTATGCAAGTTTTTTCATGTAGAGTGTATTCATACAAGATAAATCATATTAAAAGTTGTAAGCGATAACAAATAAATCTAGAGTTTATATAATGGATACATAAATATACGTTTAGAATAGTGTATTTCATGTGTTACACAAGTATACATATATATATTTATCTATTTCTTATGATATTTTGGTAGAATATTTTTAGATTTATGACAAGAAAAGAAACTTGGACTAGTGACCTAGAAGTTATAGAACAAGTTTTTAAATACAATGTGATCTACTCGTTGCACCCTAGTAGCCGCTAAGTTATTCCTAAAGGTAAATATATCATGTTCATAATGAAGCTATGTTATAAATCTAAATTCTTAATATTTGCATATATAACAGGAGACAAACAAAAAAATTGATTGCTAACACCAAATAAATGGTTTCTCTAAATAAGAATTATAGCCTAGCAGTAGCGCTAGTGTATGTAAATTTTTTCATGTAGAGTGTATTCATACAGGAGAAATCATATTGAAAAGTTATAAACGATAACAAATAAATCTAGTGTTTATATAATGGATACATAAATATACATGTAAAATCGTATATTTAATGTGTTATACAGTATATGTATAGATTTCTCTACTTCTTATGATATTTTGGCAGAATTATTTTACATTTATGAAAATTATAGAAACTTGGAATTGTGACTAAGAATTTATAAAACAAGTTTTTACATACGACGCCATCTACTCGTTGCATCCTAGTGACTGCTAATCTATTCTTAAAGGTAAATATATCATGTTCATAATGAGGTTGTTTTATAAATCTAAATTATTAATATTTTTTATTATAAAAACAAACAAAGAATGAATTATAGCCTAGCGGGCGCTAGGAAAAAAATTTTCCCATGGTAAATTATATTTGTATAAGAGAAACCATCTTGAAAAGATATAAATGATAACAAATAAATTCGGAATAGTGTATGTAATTTGAAATAAAATTTAGGTTTAGTAAATAGTTTTGAAACAAATAATTATATCATGGTTGCCTCAAAGCTATCTAAATTTTGGGCATATATTATTGGGCTAAAAAGGAAGAATATGTTAATTCTTAAATATATAGTGATTAAAATTATATTTAATAATATTAACACATATATAATGTGTTTAACTTCTAATGTACGTAACATAAAATTGTTGAAGACATTACGTTTATTTAATTCTACATAGAAACACTTATATAATTGGAAATAATTATCATAAAATTGAAGTATTAATATGGTTTTATAGTTTTTATGTAATATTCTAACATCATATATTTTCCTAAAATTTCTAAGAAAAAACGATGTAAAAATGTAATATGAATTAATTAGTGACGTTTCTTTTCTCCCACCAAGATAAAAATTTAAAAAAGGTGATTGTGGTAGAAGCTATCATTATCCTTAAAAATAATCACATGAACGAGAAAAAAGTTCAAAACGAAAATACCCAAAGAGAGACATATAATGGCGGAAATGGGAAAGTGTTAAACGAGAGATAAATACTAGATTAGAAAAAGGATTAAATTTTCTTTCGTTAACACACAAAAAAATTGTTTGCATGAAGAACAAGTCTATTTGGAATGGAGATCAAAAGCAACTTGAAATAAATTCTTGATCATGGAGCATGATTCAGTAGGACAAAGTAGGGCTATTGCATATCACGATTAGACTACTGTGAAAAACACAGAACCATTCGACTATAAAGAAACTAATAGAGTGTGTGATAAAAATGGGACACCTTTACTATAAATACCTGATTTAGTAATATCTGGGATTATTTTATGCTTTATGTTGTGAGTGAGACCTCCATCTTCTACCTCAATCAAACAATTTACGTGATTCTATTCACAATCTCTATTTCTTGCCTCTTTCATTTATGCATCTATTGTGTTCCTTCTCTACAAAAAGATTATAATCACATGCAAAAAACAACCAGGATTTGAACACTCGACCCTCCAATCTACGTCCTGTGTGTTTTTTTATTTTGGAGACATGTTTTTCTGCGTGACCAAAAAAACAAAAACCCTATTCAACATTTCTTCGAGGTATTTAATAATTTTTTTAGCACATTCCATGAAATAAATATCATAAATATAAAAGAGAGGGATACAAAAAATTTGAAATTTTCACTTTCCCCTCTAAAAACAAAAAGGCAGGCTATTGAAATTTTAAATATCCGAAAATGCGGGGGAATTCGAATTTCCCTATTTTTATTTTTCAATGGTTTAAAAATTAAAAATAAACATGAATTAAAAGTAATGAAATTTTTCATTGTGTATAACCTATAATAATATAAACATAATAATAAATATATTACATAACATATATTAAAACAGGCATAGTAAAAATATATATTATAATAAGAAAACAAGAAATAAATCGTAAAAATAGTTTTGAAGTTTATTAGAATAATATACAAACATTTACATTCAATTATTTATCAAAATCGATTTATACATTGTTAGATATAGTGTGCACTAATTTAAATTAATTCTCCAATTAAAATGTGCCATGTGGCAAGTTTGAACAAGCTATTTGGGATACATAATAAGGCTAGTGATCCAAGACTGTATAGATAGTGTTACTTTGTATGGCTATTTTCAAAATAAGAAATGTTTGAGCCTAGGGTCTTATATGTCATTTCTGTCTATAAGTAAAGGATATTAGCAGGTGCCAAGCATTTTCTTTGTTAGGAAATGATGTGAAATATGTGTTGAAAACCATGTATCTTATGGAAACTACATACTCCGCCTAAAGAATCCACATCTTTATAGATAGTGTTTAGAATTAGAAGAGGTAAAGGTAGGAGCCTAATGACTACTAAGCTATACTATGATTTATTATTTTATGGATATTTTGAGCCATAAAATAATAAACTTCGAACGTATGGTCGATATGTCATTTCTATCAATAAGTAAAGGAGCTTAGCGGTATTAAGTTTTTTTTTTTTTTTATAGGAATCGATGTGAAGTATTATCTAAAACCATGTATCTCATGAGAACTACATACTAATGTTATGGATCAAAAATATAAAGATAGTGTTTACAATTATAAGAGGTAAAGGTACAAGCCTAGTGGCCACTAAGCTATATCATGATTTGTTATTTTATGGATATTTTCAAAATAAGAAATTTTTAATACTAGGGTCTTATATGTCATTTCTGTTAATAGGTAAAGGATCTTAGCAGTCGCTAAACATTTTCTTTGATAGTAAACGATGTAAAATATGAGTTGTAAACCATGTATCTTATGGAAACTACATATTAAGGATATCAATCCAAAACTGTAAAAATAGTGTTTATAATGGGAAGAGGTAAAGTTAGGAGCCTAGCGGCCACTTATCTATACCATGATTTGTTATTTTATGGTTATTTTCAATAATAAGAAACTTTTGAGTCTATGGGAAATACATAATACATCTCGATCCATTTCAATGGTATGTAATGCATGACTTTCACTCTGCCACGCATAGCCTAGAAAATATGTTACACTTTAAATAAATGGATAACACTATCATTTAAAAAGCGTGCACATAGTGTTCAAATAAGAAATAGTTGATCCTAGTGGTCATTAAGTCATTCCATTCAATACATACAAAAGCTTAGCAGTCACTAAGAATTTTCTCTCATATGAACAAATGTGAATTATATGTTACAAACAATACGTCTTGTGAGTACTACATAATTCATGATCCTTCTTGAGGGTTTATAGTGTAGCACTTGGATACACTAGGGATGGAACAAATAATATGTTACAATTAGAATAAATGAAAACAAAGTATTAACTTAAAACAATACATAAAGTATTTATAATGTCCGGCAAGCGGTAATAGTGGGAGCCTAGTCACCGCTAAACTAGAGCATGATATTTTACTTTATCACTATTTTTAAATTCTAAAAATGTTGATCCTAGTCTGTGTTATATCGTTACTTGCGATAAGGAAAATTTTCTTATCATTCGCTAAGAATTTTCTCCCCAGGATCTTATGTGAATTATGAGTTTCAAATAATATACCTTATGGTAATTACGTAAGTCCGGATCCCTCTATATTTTATGCAAAGGTGCAGCCATTGTCTCTCACCTAGATACATTCTAGCCAACATGATACAATTATAATCAATGGAAAACACTAGCGATCCAAAATTGTATAGATAGGATTTACAATGACAGTAATGGTAGGAGCCTCGTAGTTTCTCAGCTAAGTCACAATTTATTATTTTATTACAATTTTCAAAATAATAAACTATTGAAACTAGTCTTGGTTCTGTCGTTGCTTTCGATAAGTAATGAAACTAAGTGTTAGGTAATGAATTTTCCCAAACAAAACTTTGTGAATAATATGTTACAAACAATATAATTTATGGACAATACATATGACTTGATTCCTATTGAGGATTTGTAGAGGAACACTTGTTTCTGCCATGGATAGTCTATCAAATATGATACAATTATAATCAATGAAAATAACTAGGAAGCAAAAAAATTTTATAGACAGTGATTATAATGACAAGATGAAATGGTAGGACCCTAGCTTCCACTAAGCTAGATCGTGATTTTCTATTTTTTTCGCTATTTTAAAAATTTTATTTCTTTTTACCCTCAATCGATGCAACGTATCGAACAAGAATGTTTTTAGCTTTGAGAAGACTAGCACTCTAAATGCATTAACATAAGTTCAAAGAATTTGGAATAAATTTCTTCAATTAGTATTGTAAATCTAACTTATAGTCAAAGTAAGAGAGAATAGACCCTTGTTTTTGTGGTACTCATTAAACATTGTTAATAATCAAATCTTTTCTCAAATAGGTATAACCCACCATGACCTTATAGAGAGCATTGTTTCCACGAAAACAAATTATTGTGATGATGGCCATACTTACGTTTAGGAAAAGTGTAATCATTCTCGTTTATTTTTTATAGCTTGTTTTGGAATTTCCCACCAAGCACTATGCTTAAAATATCATACTTAGACTAGTTATAGACATTTAAACATAATGAATAAAGTATGTCCGATATACATATATTTCACATTGTCTTATATAACAAAAAATGATGAGCTATCACTAACTCCGTTAATGTGATTTGTTGCTCAAATACTCTCCTCAAAATACCAAACATTAGATCTTTTGACCATTATCCTTTAAACATCTTCCTTAGTCTTGTTACAAGGATTTAATCCTTACTACTACAGTATGACCGATATACACATAAATCACATTGACTTCTAAAACATAAAATCCCGAGCTACCGCAAACTCCATTATTGTGATTTGTTTCTCAAACACTCTCTTCGAAATACCATATATTAGATCTTAATGTCCTCTATGTTTTTCCCTTCAATAGGTGTAAATGGATAAAAAATGTTTTAGGCTATTCTTTTATATGTTGACTAGAAGTCTATCTGCCACTAAAGTGTATATTTTTAACGTTCCTATCATGCCATCTATATAATGTTATAGCTTTTCTAACTCATATGTAATCCTTTCAAAAGGTGCAAATGGTTTTGTATCTTTCAATGCATCATAATTCAATTTCATAATTTTAGAAAAATTGTGTTATTATTGATTTGATCCACAAAATATGAATTATTGTAACCAATTGAATGATACATAAGATTTCCTATCGAAGCCTGTGATCGCTAGCCATAAGTTTAATTACTCTCTTATGATACATAGCAAGGGAATCTAGAGGTTGGTGTCTTATAGGGAAGTATTTAAATTCCTTATCGAAAAATGTGATAAAAACACATTAAAATTTTAGAAATTACCTAATCATTAATGTATTTTACTCTAATTATAGGTAAAATGTCTTCTATTGTTTGCACTCCATTCGAACAATTCCATTAAGCACATGTGGTATTTATTGGAAGGAAAGAGATGAGGAATGGTTTGTGCAAATCCATTCCTCAAAATGACCACATCGACATGTGGTTATTTTTGTTATAGATGAAAATCATAAGGAAGTTGGTATTGTTCTATTCTTAGAAGTTATTGATTTAGGGACACTGTGTGTCCATGTGGAACACTTTTAATTTGAAAATAATAAGTGTCTTATTCTAAATACGGAGTTGGATGTTTTTGTTTTTAGGAAACAGGAAATACATGCCTCCATAAACAATGGGTCATATTCTTATTCAAAATATGGTTGGAATTTTGGGATTTTAATAGATTATGACAAAATTGGTGATTCAAATGCACAAGACATTCACAATGGTATATTTACAGATTTATAAAATTGTATAGAAATGAAAATACATCTTTTGTTTGTCATTTCTTAAATAGAAAAGGTTTTCTTTCACCTCCAAAACATGCCAAGTTGTTTACTATGCTTTGAGGAAAACATATTTGGAAAAGTTGGAGATAGACTCGGTCTAAATATAAATTTCATGGGTTGAAAATGAACAAAATAAATTGGGTATGTTGAGGTTGGTGTAATAGTATAGACATTGATTCTTACTTGCTAGAGAATAAAAGGAGACAACATAATTAGAGAAAAAGTTTCTATATTATTTGAGAAATAAGAATCTAGATAATATTGTATTGACTTCCTCGTAGTGAATCCAACGTAATTGAAAAATTTAATTGCATGAACCACACTATCACTAGTTTTCTATATTGTTGGGTGAAGAGATAAATGGAAAAAGAAAATTTGATTCCCATATAGGGGAAAAAATGGAAAAATGGAAAAAATTCATGGGGTAAAAAATTTCTTCCCATTAAGGCTAAAAAAATATTAGAAATCTATGTGATTGCACTAGAAGGAAATATACCAAAGCAAGGATGGAAGATAGTAACTTTTTCTCGTAAATGTGCATATCCATTCCATCTTCCATAAACTTTATTAGCAATGCCTTCACCAATCCTTTCAATGTTAAATGTTTGATCACCGATTTTGCAATTTGGCCGGCGATATGTCTTCTAATGTAATAATGGAGATTCTAACAATTATCAGAACTAGTGTGTTGGATTATATTATTATTGTTCTAATATCAATTGGTTATTCAAAATTGTTAAGAGACGCAATAAAAAGATACATTCAAAAGGTTAAAAATAGTGGAGTATCAATTGGATGGATCCTACAGAATCTACAATAGTAAAGGGATATTCAAAATATTATGTATTATGTACACAATATATGGTATTTACAACTATTACAATAATGAGGATTATAGAGAACAGGTTTCTAGGGATTAGATAGAGAAACTGCCATAAAAATTTGTAACTGCAAGCGAAATTGGCCTACAAGGAAACATCCATCCTTTTCCTTACGAAAGGTCATATGAGTTCTTGGTTGAGATGTTCACTCAATGGTGTTAAAAAAATTCTCTTGTACTAGTGATTAATGGCTGTAGTGTTGAACTCCATGCATTAGTGGATTCCAAACTATCTGTTATTTTTATTGTTGAGACACATAGTTAAGAAATGTTTCTGAAACATTACTATTCTCATATGAAGAAAGGTTCGTCACCAAAGAAAACTTCAACAATTTATTTTGTTCAATGTCTTTTAACCTATATATGATACTCATAATACGCTTATTTTTTATGCAGACAACCACAAAGCTATAAAACATGATGTACAACCCTTTCATCTTGATGTTACACAACCAATTCAACATGGTGATTTACCTTCAATCATTTTATAAATATGTTTAATGAGATCTATTTTCAATTGCCATGGTTGTAATTTTTAAAAACTTATGTTTTTATAGGTCATATGAGATATGTGGAGGACATGGGCACAACGGACATGAATATGCCATCAAATCCGTGTATGTTAATCTTGTGAATTTCTAAACCGAAGAACGTAACCATGGAGGGTATGGAGGTATTTAACATAAATACACACTCACAACCTGGTATGTTAGCCATGTGTGTTTGAAAACAAAAGTATTTATAAGTCTTTCCAAAATATAGGAAATGATAACTAACAGACATTAGTTTATATGTTTAGCATACGGTAGAAGGAAAATTTTAAGGAAATCCATTTGTAAGATACGATAACAATTTAAAATGAAGTATAGAGCTTAGCAAACTCTATGCATCCATGTTCAATACAATAATGGTTAGACTAAAAAACCTTACATTCATCAATATCTCGTTGATTTACAATTGCATATTGTCTACAATGTTTCACTGATTCACTATTACATATTGACTACTTACATTGAATTAACATTATTTTGGCTTTGACATCATCATAAACAGAGCTACACACTGCTTGATCCAGCTCGTACATATGTAAAGTAGCACTTGGCTAGCCTCATTAAAGGTTGTCTAGCTAAGTGTAGTTCAGCCAATGATGGCATAGCCTAGCGGTCGCAAATCCTCATCAATAGCTAAGGATTGTTTTCCATGAAAGGGTGGTTCGACGAATATAAGTGTATCCTAACGGCTTCTAAATTGTAATTATAAGACATAGAACTATTGATATTTTACTTACCATATCATGATAGAAACCACTATGTTTATCCATTTAAGCTTTCATTTGCCACAACATTAAATTTATTATGAATATATTAATATTTATTGTAAATACATTATGCTCACATTTTGAAAAGAAAGAAATAGATTATGAACTCGATGAATATTTATTTGAAATATATCTTGCATAAATGGATCCAGTAGTGTGTAAACGTGATGTAATCGAATCCATGGTCTCAATCGTAACTGTTAGTTGTAAACTAAAATGTTTTTTATTTCAATTGGTTATAATTGATATGCAGCCAATGAAACATAAATTTATTTAATTCCTCGCAGAGATAGTGATAAGGGTTATTTACTTATTTTAGATATGGAGGACCTACTATATGGGATAAACAAAACATACAATAGGAAGATGTCATCTAGGTTTGGTATGAAAACTATCAACCTGCAAGGTGGCCTATAACAATTTCTAAAATTATTATCACCATACTGTGAATTTGGATTCTTGTGTGGCAACATCATTTTTGTTGATGTTAAAAATATATCAGCGGGATTCAATAAAAATATCAATTGTATTGTATCCAAGGCTCACTTGGGAAAGGTACATTGAAATATAGTCGAGGGAATAACAATAAGATACCTAGAAAAGGTTTTGAGTAGAAACAATTTTTCATATAGTTCTAAAAACACTTTTTGTATTACATTAGGTGTAAAGGGAAACCCTCATGAAAAATTATAATGATGTGATAATTGTTTTTATATCATATATAACGTTATTAATGTTTATAAGGTTGTTATTAAAATATTTATAATATATCATTATTATAATGTGATAATGATATCTCAACATTATAATACTATATCATATATACTTAATATTAGTAGAAGATGTTTCAATTTTATAAAGTTTATTGTTATAATATTTATAGAGGTTATAAATTTCATGATATTTGATATAATTATTGTTTATAAAATATAATGATACTATAATACATACAACCCAATGTTGTAGTCTCTTCAGAGAAATCTAATAAAACTGGAACAATAAAGATTAGATTAGAATGGCTCATGCACAAGGATTACACATGTAAATAAAGAAAAAATTTGTCAAAGTATCGTAATAACAAATCAAAAAAACAAAATCCTAGTTTTTGGGTGAAAATTTTAGGGTTGTGTAACTATGTATCAGAGTATGGGTTGATACACTCAGACTCTGTGAACGTGTAATCAAGAAAACTATAGTTAAAATTTGAAACTTCTAAAACTAGTAAAATTCAATTATTGATAATTCATTGTATGGATTCCTAACTCCCATCTTTTTCAGTTTAGGGTGCGCGGATAATTCGGTTTTACTAGAGATGGGAATAAGATATGATCCACTAGTTTTGATACTAGTATTTCTCATGGAGGACATACTTAAATGGGTGCTTGATTAATCTAAATATGGAAATATATGCCTAATACAATGTTTATTGTATGATTAAATGAAATAATAAATAATTACATACATTAACCCAAGAAAACTAAGCCAAAAATATATGAAACCATAAGTGCAAATAAGAGGTAAGATGACTTAATTTTTAGTAATGAAATGTGGATTGTACCAAAGTTCTAATTGGATGAACAACGAGAGAGGAATGTTGCACAGAGCCTCACAAAAGTGTGCAAGCTCACAATCTACCTAGACTAAGGAGCGTGAAGAAGGATAGGGATTCTTGCATGGGTGCTCTAGACTTATTTCTAGGCATCTATGTCTACGTAAATTCTCTCTCAAAACCTCCTTTGAGTGGTCATGAGGTATTTTTGTTGTTCTCCTTTGGTCTCTATGAGGTCACATAAAGATTGACGAATTCCCTAGAAACTAGAAATAAAATAATGACCTACAAAACCCTCAAAGAGACATCAAATCCTAAAAATAAAGATGAAAAATGAGGGTTCAAACAGTCCTTAGTTGTCACAACTAGGATCTTACAACTAATTGTTACACTATATTTCAAACCCAATGTAGTTCTATGTCTGTGTGTGCTGAATTTTTCCCTAAGTGGCTCTTGTGTGTGTCACACTTGATAGCGAGGAATTTATTCGAGATGTAAAAAATGTAATATATGTGTGCATGGAATAGAGTGAACTCTAATCTTATGAATTGTATGTAGAGTATCCAACCCTTGTGTCCCTTTTATGGTGCTAGATGGATGCAATGGAGCTCTTAGATGCTTGATGAATGTAACATTTGGTGGTGATAGCTAATGCTTAGAGATTGGTCCTTTATTATGACCACATAAAATTATATTTATATGATTCCTTTACTTGAATTTTGTAATTAACCCCGAAAAATCTAACTACCAAAAAGGTATGATGTTAAAATGGATAAAAAGGCCTGAAAAGTTTGAATTAATTATACTAAGGTCAAGGATGCCTAGAGGGGACAAGGGTGCCTTAGGCTAGCATCCTTGCTACATATTGGTGTCCGTGGATGATAAATGTTGAGGTATAAAAAGGTAGAATAAGCAAGTAAGGGTGCAATGTAACAGAAAAAAAAAGGTGGAAAATGACATGAGTTGATTAGTACTTTTCATACTTAAAAATCATATGAATATTAATATGTACACAGGAATAAATAGATACCCAAAGTTTATGATTTTGTATCTACATTTTCCCCACTTTATGTCATTTAGTGGATGCTTGATAACATAAATTAAATAAGAGATATGTACCGATAACCATGTAGATCGATGATGAGAGAATGCTGAGGGATAAAACAAAGTGTGGAGTGATAAAAATGTGAAGCATGGATGCTAAGGAGGAGAAAGTCTTAAAAGTGATGATGAAAATGACTCTAGGGTGGAAACACGTGTAGATGTTGCAATCATGCATATTGTTCATGTTGATGTGATTAGTGTTGTTGATGTGACTACCGCTTCCCATAAGCACAGACCTTCAAAATACAAAAATGAACAAGTAATCAAATACGCATTTATATAATCAAAATGTGTAAAAAAATATGTAAGGAAAGTATGTAAAATATAAAAATGAAAAAGGAACATGTGCACCTGATCCATTATGAGTAAAAGAGTGTAGAAAGGATCCAAAAGATGTTGTAGAAGAACAATTCTTTCAAGAAATCTCATGGAAGTTGTGTTAGCCGCAAATTTTTAGGGTAATCTCATGCAAAATTGTGGAAGAAGTATAGGGAGAAAAGTTTGGTGTTATCCTCCAACCTTTAATAGCTTCCCTTAATGTTGAACACCACTACATATGGTGTGTAAAAATTTAGACAATTTGATCCAACACAAAAGTAAAATTCCTTTATAGTGCATGCATGTCAAGTTTTAATGGTTGTTTGCCCTATGAAAGCCACTGTGTGGAGTTCTCAGACTATGTTGAACTGAAAAATATTGGGTAACTTCCCACTAGCCACAAGCATCTAGTAAAGGTCAAAGGCACCTAGGAATTATTGTCCCGGTCTGAGTACAAATGTGTGTTTTGTGTTAATGACCCAAGCCTAATTATGAGCCTTGTCTTATATAGACAAATGTGTTATACCAGTATTGTGTTATGCTAAACTATGACTATATGACATTTTATTAGATGACTAATTCACATAAATGATGTGCCCCCATTTTGGGTGCATGCAACATCATTGAAGGAATATGTATACCAAAGGTGGACCAACCATAGTGTTGAAATGATGCCTTGCAGCGGGGGGAATGCACTTGGTAGAAACCATGGCCTCGTGCAAACAAAGTGGTATGTTGTAAGATAATCAAGCTAAAAATCCAAAATCAAATAATGTGCACACAATACAAAGTGTGAAACCCACAAACAAGTGACATACAAAGAGAAATTGGTGAAAAATAATGTAACAAACAACCATTAAAACAAACAACCTTGCATAAAAAATGTTTTAGTGTATGAAAGTGGATTCCCCGTAAAGCCATTATGGGACTCATTAATAGTTATTGCGCTAGAAATTCATGTTGTGTGTAGTGATCTATAGATACGACAATCACAACTAGAAATTCAAGTGAACACACATGTGTGTATGATAAAAACAATGACATACAAGGTATCTACCAAGCATGTGTAGTAAAGTGTACGTGTAAAAGCATGAGTAATCAAGAGTAAATACAACTAAGATATGAAATATGTTTTAGATAAGATGGAGTGGAATGTAGAGTGAATGATAAAATATATGTTATCCTTGACTGGATGTCTATGCATGCAATGAGGTTATTTTTACATACCCCCTCGTAAGTCAACAATGAACTTTAAATAAGAGTGAGTCATCGGGAATTTATTGAGTGTGTGTACTACAAATATGTGATCATTAAAGCAAAAAGTGTATGGTGTAAGTTTGTGATTGAATTAGTGAGTGAGAAAATATGTGATCGTGTAGAGGTCCATTTCATAAATAGACCTTCAGCAAGTTGAGTATGGATTGTGGAACTAGAGTGCGCCATAAGGTAGTGAGTGCATTACGCGAAGTGCAAAGTGGATCTTGCAATAAGAGGTCGGAGAATGTGTATAACATGTGTTGTGTGAAGTGTGTAATGTGTTGTTTGCAAATTAGATAATTTTATTGTGAATATGTCATTATTGGTGAATTTATGTTGAATTTTTTTGATCGAAATTGATTATGGGAACATTAAGTGTGTAATGTTGTGAGTTCAAAAAGATGTGTTGTGGGTATGTAGAGTGTGTAAGTTGTGTGTGTTGATTGCGTGCAAGAAAGATGCATCATGTGATGTAAGAGGGGTATGTTGTGAAATATTTGATAGTGCAAGAAGCATGTACATTGTGTTAAATATGCACAAAGGGTATGCTTTGTTATAGTGGTGAGGTTTTATTGATTTTTATGCATGAGAAGAGTGAATTATAAGTGTGAATGTGTCATAATTTTGTTTGTTGTATAAGTACGTGTAAAAATATATATTCTGAATGTGTAGGGTAAAACATATGTAGAGATGAATGTGCGTAGTGAGAAATGTGTAGTGTGTAATGTATAATATGTAAGGTGAACTATGTAGGATAGTGCGTAGTGTGTGAGGTTCATATACATAGTATTCCCTCAACAAATCAAGTGTGAACCAAAGCACAAGCATGCGTCTTTGGGAAATGATGATGCAAATGTATCGATATGTTTATGATGAATGTAAAATACTAGATTTGATGTGTGTAAGATGGAAGATAACTGATGATGTGAGAAGATGGGGTAGGAAGTATGATGCCCCCAATTGTATGGTGATGAGTATGTTATTTGATGAATTATGTTTGGTGATTGATGATGAGAGAGTGTATCGTATGCACAAATTGATGGTGATAAATATATGCATGTATGAATATATAGTAGATATAAATAATGGGTAGATGAAATGGGTTCTTATTGTAAGATATCCCTCAACAGTTATGTAAGAACCACAAGAAAACAAGTTTGATTAGGAAATGATGATAAAACTCTATCAAAAGGTTTGTAATAATGCTTAGAGAAGATTATTCATCAAGCACAAAGTGTCAAGTGCATGAGGTGATATAGAAATTTGGTACAATGTAAGCGAGAGAAGCTATGGTGCCCCCAAGTATGTAAGTGATGAAGATCTAGTCAAATACACTAAATGGATCAATGTAAGGAGTAGTTTCCTTAACAAAATTGATGGGACGCTGAGGTGGTAATGTCGGAGGAGCCTCGAGCGGTTGAATTCAAAAGAGGTTAACAATATTTTGGTGGTCTTGTGTAGAAAGCGGTTTCTTATTTACCATAGATAACTTGAGAGGTGGAGGATTTCTATTGATCTTTAGAGGAAGTTGCTTATTTTGACTCGCTAATATTGTAGATGAATTAGTAGGACAAGGTGTTGGACTTATTTTGAATAGATTTTTATTAGGTGGCGCTTGATTTTTCATATAAGGAACATGAAAGATAATGTCATAATGTTCATTAAACATAGACAAATCATATTTAGGAACCCTTTTAGATGTAACAATTGTTCAGATGTAGTAGGATGTCGTGCAGCAAATGAGATGAAACCTTGACGCTCAAGGTTCTTGATTCTTTGTTGTAAAACATGGAAATCATTATTATTATGTCCATTGTTTCAATGATAATTACAATCTGTGCAACCTTGATATTTTTCAAGTCGGTAAGGAGGATACCCTTGAGTGGATGGTAAAGTGATCAATTGATAACTAAGGATCCCAAAGAAGAATGTCATTTTTCTTATCATTTTGATTAAACATGAGAGGATCCAATAATGGAAATAATTAATGCTCACCAATATCAGCACATGTAGAAGACATGGAATGAAGATAAATTGTTGAAGGAGAACAAACATGATCTTGAGAAGCTTTCTTAAGATGAGAGATCTCACTTTTGAGAGATATATTATTGGATTCTATAGCCTGAAATTTTTCTTCAAATAACGAATGAAAAACTTGAATTGAATCCAACACTGATTGATTATATAGAGGAACATGAAGAATAGTTTCATCGATAGATGATCTAAAATAGAACTAACTTGATGCATAGGTGTATTGTTACTGAGATACATGGTGTCTGGGGATTTTTTAAGAACAACTTGGAAATTTGGATGCATTTGAATTAAATCATGCAAATAAATTTGAGGAATTTTAGGAGCCATGATAGAGAAGATGATATGCCAAAAAGGATCCGAAATACGTATCATGAGTGGGATACACTAAAATGATTAAGATAAATATGGAAATATATGCCCAATCTGATTGATATTGTAGCAATAAATGAGTAAATATATATATATGTACATAAATTAACCCAAGAAAATTAAGCCAAAATATATGAAACCGTAAGTAAAAATAAGAGATAAGATTTCGATCTAGTTCGTAATGAAATCTATAATGTCCTTAAGTGTTGACTGGATGAATAGAGAAAGAGAGAGAGAGAGAGAGAGAGAGGAGGAACCTTGTAAAAAACCTCAAAAAAGTGTTAAAGGTGACGATGTTCCTAGATTGGGGCACTTGAAGAGAGATAAGGAGCATGCAGTATCCTAGACATTTTTCTAGGTTCCTATGTCAAATGAAATGATCGAGAAAACCTTATCTAAGTGGTTGGGAGTTAATTTCTATGATTTTCCTCTTGTCACTATGAGTCACAGAATTATTGACGAAGTCACTAGAAACTTGCTATGATATAATGACTTAAAAACCCTCAAAGAGACATCAAATCCTAAAAATGAAAGGTGCGAATGAGGGATCAAACTATGCTCAACTGTCACAATGATGATCTTATGATCGAGAACTACACTACATATTAGACCCAATGTAGTTCTGTGTGTGTTGAATTATGCCCTAGGTGGATCTTGTGTGTTTCACACTTGAAAGCGAGAAAAGTAGCTAGATGTAAAGAAATGTAATAGATGTGTTCATAAAATAAAATGAACTCTCATACTATGAATTTTATGTTGAATAACAAGTCATTTTGTCCCTTGGATGGTGCTAAATGGATGTAATGGATCTCTTAGATGTTTGATGGATGCAACCTTCGGTGGTGATAGCTAATGCTTAGTGTTTGGTCCTTTATTATGATCACATAACATTATATTTATATGATTATTTTTCTTGAATTTTTAAATCAACCCCAAAAAATTTGACTACCAAAAATCCAAGATGCTTAAATGAGAAGAAAGGGCATAAAAAGTGTGAATAAAGTATACCGAGGTCGAGGCACTAAGAGTGGACAAGGGTTCTCAAGCACTTTGCATCCTCGTTGGGCGCTGGTTTCCAAGATGATAAAAGTCAAGGTATAAAAGGCATTATAAACAAGTAAGGATGCAATGAGATAGAAAGTAAATAAAGGTTTCCAAGGACACAGGAAATTGGTACTTTTCTTACTTAGAAATGATATGAATTGTTGTATGTAATCATGACAAAATACATACCCAAAGTGTGTTTTTTTGTCTACGATTCTAGGGTGGACGCGGTGGTATTTGAACTAGAGTAGAAGTTTAAAGAGAGTGGGCTAGGCATCCAGAGAGAAATTATCAAGGTATGATAGAGGGGAACAAAGATAGACAAACAACCTATAGAGGGCACTACACTGATAGCCCAAGAGATATTACAAGAGTTATTAGAGGTGGTAGTTGAACTTAGAGAGAGATAAGGATACCATCAAGTAGAGAAAAGTGAGGATTCCAATCATGCCTTAGAGGAGTATGTAGCATTGCATGAGGAGATAGTGGGATCCTCACATCAAAGGGAGATATCTAGGATTCCTCTCGCACATATTCCTACACTAGCTTTGAGACACATAGACCACCATAGAAAAAATGTTGAGCATATCATTGATATCCTTAAGTTACACCCACCATATTACTCTGGAGACACTACTGGATTTCATGTAGAAGCATGGCTTGTGAGCTTGTCGGGACGCTGCAATTTCTCGAGAAATAACAAGGAACATCTTTCTATTAACTTACTCAAGGATGGAGTTCGGGCATGATTGAAATCTAAGGAGTAAAATCTCCTGGTTGATTATGATTCTATATCATGGGACATGTTTTATGCTAGGAATATATCTAGATACTTTTTCAACAATTCATTGACTAATTCCATGATCTAAGGTAATTGAAAAGGTCCTAAATGGGATGTAGAGGTCACATCAGTGCTAGAATTTATTAAAAAAATGCCTATTTATGGTGTTCATACTTGACATAGGTTCTGTTACACTAAAATTGGTCTTTGCATTTTTCCATCAAGGTCTAATAATGCGATTTTAGGCATTTACTTCCTATCATCTCATCAGCCTTGAGTATATTTTCGTCTTAAGTTGATTGAGTATAGTGATGAAAAAGGCTAGGAGATAGTATTTATAGGTATTAAGAGACTCAGTATCCATCCACACTATATCCTCTATGAATATTAAGTGGAGTATGTGGAAGGGATGTCGATTGTTTGTCATCATGATTTGTGAAAATATGGAGGAGTCTTCAAGACCATTATTAGATGATAACCTTATTTTAGAAGAGTTTGTGGATGTATTTCCTAAGGACTTATTAGGTTTACCAAATTCACGGTAGATATATTTTCATATTGAATTTATTCCTAGAGCTGATCCTATATCCTGAGAACCCTATTAGATGACTACTCATGAGATTTTTGAGCTCATGTTGCAGCTAGAAAAATTATTGGAGAAGGGCATCATTCACCCTAGTATGTAATTGTGGGGAGCGCCAGTTATATGTGTAAATAAGAAGGATGGGTCCATGATATTGTGTAGTGACTAGAACAAACTAAACAATTTGATGATCAAGAATCACTACCCTATTCCATTTATTAATGATCTATTTGATCAGATGAGAGGAAAAATTGTCTTCTTAAATCTTGACCTAAAATCGATACCATCAATTGAGGATTGTAGAGGCATATATACACAAGACTACTATTTGTACCAGATATGGACACTATGAGTTCATAGTGGTTCCTTTTGGACTCAAAATTTCCCATGCAATGTTTATAAGTCTTATAAATAGATTATTCAATATTTTCTTGGATATCTTTGTGTTGGTATTTATTGATGACATACTTATCTATCCATGATCAAAGGAGTAGCATGAGGATCACCTTTGTAGGGTTTTGTCGTGTGTTAGACAACACCATTGTATAGTAACTTAGATAAATGTTCCTTTTTATAGATAGAGGTGTAATAGTTAGGGCACATTAATTCTAATGAGGGGATTACGGTTCAACATTCAAAGATCATATCCATTCTCGAGTGATCGTCCAACCCACTAACATTACAAGTGTTCACAGCTTCATGGGTCTAACATGATTCTACATGAGGTTTGTAAAATAATTCTACCACATTACACATCACATTGCCTCTTTTCAATGCAATGGGAATACGTTTTAGTGGGCCGACAGGTGTGAGCATGCCTTTAGGATGTCGACATATTTTCTTACTAAAACTCCCATTCTTGGAGTGCCTTACCCATACAAATACGTTTTTATGTGTACAGATGGATCCTTAGCTTTTTTAGGAGGATTATTGAAGCATGGTATACAATTAATTGCATTCAAGTATAGGAATCTCCATAACTATGAGCTTAATCTCCATAACTATGAGCTTAATTATCATACACATGATCTCGAGTTAGAAATAGTTTTACATGTTATTTTCAAATAAAATAACTTCTTACTATGTTAGATATTCATTTTTAGGTGAAATCATATCGTAGGAGCATATGATACACGTGATTTCATGGTTAATGCTTTGAGTTTCATGATACACATGATTATGGCTACTCGAGTGGACACATATTTGCATCATGGGATTTTACAAAATATTTCTCACGACAGATGTTACTTTTCAGTCAAGGAAGATATTGATTCATGGAGGCCACTTAAGGGAAAGTCCACAAGGGTTTATCTTGAGGAAGATGGACTATTTAGGCATAGAGGCATGATATATTTCCCTAAGGAGGATGGTCTATTATATATCATTGTAACATATGTCGATCATGCTCCTTACTCATCCCATCAAGAGGTTAAGAAGATTCAAACTAATTTAAGACATATATATTATTGGGTGAAATTGCGAAGATATATCACACAATATGTAACTTGAATTTTAGAATTTCAATGAGTGAAGGATGAGCATGAGCATCCCACGGGCCTTGTCTACCCAAATGGCATTCCAGTGTGGAAGTGGGATGTTATATTTATGGATTTCATCATCATAATACCTACATCTTCTTATCTACATGAAGTGATCATGGTCACAGTTGATTAACTATCCAGTGGTCACCCATTTCTCTAAAGTGAATACAATCTAAAATTCCATGGCTATTACAGGGCTATATTTGGATGAGATATTGAGATTGAACGAAATCCCTATGAATATCATATCTCACCATGACCCACTGTAAACTTATAATTTCTAGACAACTTTATAGGATGCATAGCTCAATTTCAATATAAAGTATCACCTTGAGAAGGATGGACAGACTGAGAGGGTGGACCAAGAATTAGAGGACAGCTTTTCCTATATATGTGATGAACCGGAAGTCTAGATGGGAGAATTATTATTTCACTAAATCTGACTTATTCCAGTTTGAGAAGCTAAAAAATATAACCAATATTGGAATCCAACATTACTACTTTTGGATTCCAAAATGTTAAATATTGGAATTTAATTTAATCCAAAATCGAAATATTGGAATCCAAAATCTCATATATTGGAATCCAAAATCACATATATTGGAATCCAAAATCAAAATATTGGAACCAATTATACCTCCTTCCGAGTCCAATGTAATATATTACAAATTAAATTAATGAATCGGGAAAATGCTTTTCATGATTTAAGGGAATACAACATTGATATGAATAACAATAAACGTAACATGTGTTTCTATTTTATATTTTCTAGCACTTGCTAGGGATTATTTATGCTTTGGACTATGGTTCTTCTCGGTTCAAAAATGTCTTTTAGATTAAATAATGCATATTTGAATAGTTAAAAATCCTTATGGCCTAGCGACCGCTAGGTTAATCACATTGAAGAGATGTGAGAAACTTCCATGTTGATTTAGTATGATGTGATTGAACCTCAAGCGTAATTAAATAATTACTAAATATATTCTAAAGAAAGTAGAAGAGGGCAACAATTCAAACTAGGAGAATGTAATTAATTATAAAACAATTCTAGAAATATTTTCTTATTTAAATATAGATATAGAATTAACTTTAAAACCATTCGATATATATTTTCATATTTAAATGTGGATATGAAATTAATTAATATTAACTCTAAAATCATTCTAGTTATATTTTCGTATTTAAATATAGATATGAAATATATAAAATTTTCTTTACCAAAGCTAGAATTATAGTAAAACATTTTAATAATTTTTTGAATTTTATTGTAACATTATTCCCAAATATGCACTCCCAAATTAACAATATAAATCATAGTAAATCTTCAAAATTAAGCTTCCTATAATTGAGTTTTTGATTTAACAACATCCTAAACATCTTCCATGTCCTTCAATGGTTACAAAAAGGCCACAACTCATCTAATAAGTAGTTGTCTTCTGAATTAGATTGTATTTTAAATATTTTAGCAATTATATAGTTCCCTACATCATTGAACTTGTTTTTCTCTAAATATTCATCTATAAGCATAGTATTTTACAATTCTACAATGCATTAAACCACCACCAATTCGAGTTAGGATTATTGAGATATAATTTGGGATCACATAACCTTCATAATCAATGTGTTTGGAATCAATGCAATCTTCATATGTAAATATGAATTGAAATCTTCCAACCTCTAAGCCAATGTTTTGAAGGAATGCAAGCATCATGTCATCAACATTTAAATTTCTCACTAATGTCCATAGTGATATTTTGATATGTTTTTGTAATGTTTCAAGAATTATTTCACATTTGGTCCGAGAAAAAAATTGAGCTCAACACCGCCAAGCCCTTATAACTTCTTATTAGGAATCAAATTTTGGATGGTGTGTGACAAAACATTGTTTATATCAAATATTATTATTTTAATGTTGCATGTGTTCTTATCTACAAATGAAGAAAAAATCAAATGGTTGAAGGCGATCAATTAGACAAAACATAAAAATATGTCCCTTTTGTTATTGTTATTGATTAAGCAAATATACAAACTATAGAATACCTAATCTAATATATAATAGAAATGTAAATTAAATATGCAATGAAATATATATTTGACACAAGAAAATTAATCTAAAAGTATGAAACCCTAGTTACAAAGAGGAGATAGAAAGGCTTTGTCGATTCACAATTAAATCTTAAATGTATCAAAGTGACCAATAGAAAATTTTGAAGTGTAGATTGTCACAATAAAATAAAGAAAAATATAGAGCTAGAGGAATATGCTTGATTGGGGTGCCTAGATTGTGTCAAGGGCACTGCGGGCGTCACACACTAGTTACGGTCACATGTGACTTTGTCAAAAAATCTTAGAAAAACCATATTTTAGTAGGCATAAGGTGTTCTCTGTCCTTCACTACTTGTCACTAGTATGTCACACAATGATCATCGATGTTGTTAATAACCTACAATATAGATAGAATTCACCAACAAAATCCTTAAAAGTGCATTAAATCAAAAAAATTAAATAATGCAAATGAGGGGTCATAATTTCCTTAGCTTTTAAATGAGTGATCTTAAGATCGGGAATTGTACTACATTTCATACCTAATTTAGTTCTGTGTGTGTGTGAAGAGATTTTTCCCTGGTGGCTCTTGTGTGTGCCACACTTGATAGCGAGAAAGTATCCGTAAGTAGAATATGTAAATAAATGTGTGTATGATAGAATAAACTTCCCCTCCTATGAAGTGTATGTAGAAGAATTCATTCCCTCATCTCTTTTGTGGAGCTATAATGGATGGTTGAATGATCTAGAATAGCCTTTGGATGAAACCTTAGGTGATGATAGCTAATATTTAGTGCTATGTATTTTATTAAGGTCACATAACCTTATATTTATATGATCCCTTTCTTGAATTTCATAATTAACCTTGAAAAGGATGACTAAAAAAAAGATAAGATGCCCAAATGGCTAGAAAGGACCCAAAAGATGTCAAAAGTACAAAGAGGTCGAGGTTCTCAAAGGGTATGGGGGTTCCTAGTGTTGGTGTCCTTTTTGGGCGCTGGTTTCTAGACTCATAGAAACTCAAGGGTTAAAGGTCAAACTAGGGTAGAAGGTGTGTAAGACAAAAAGTGGAAAAAAATACAAGTAAAGTTGGTCAAAGACATGGGGTAATTAGTACTTTTATTACTTAGGAATCATATAAATATTAGTATATGATCGGGACTAGATAGATACCCAAAGTGTAGAATTTATTGTCTACATATATCCCTACTTTGTGTTGTTGAGTGAATGCTAGATAACATAAACTAGATAAGATATGCGTAGTTGATAACCCTATAGATTGATGAAAAAACCTTTCCCGTAGAGATTAAAAAAATCATGGAGTGATAAAAATTGGAAGGGTGTACAATAAAGTAGAGGAATTGTAAAAAAGTGATGAAGATAATGACCCTATGGTGAGGTTGTATGCGTCGATGTCATGATTTTACCTATTATTGATGTCATTTATTGTTGATTTGATTGATGTGACTATTGTTCCCATAAGGATGGACTCATGCAAAAGAGAATAACTATCAAGTAGTCAAATACACGAGTATGTGACCAAAATGTGTAAAACAAAGTATGCAATAAAGTTTGTAGAATGCTATAAATGAGAAAAAGGAACATGTGCACCTAATCCTTTATGAGTAAAATGGTGTAGAAAGGATCCTGAAGATGTTGTATAAGAATGAGATTTTTGGGTGATCTCATGCCAATTGCGCTTACTACAATTTTATGGAAAATCTCATGCCAAGAACGAGAAGAAGTGTAGGGAGAAAATTTTTGTGACATCCTCCAACCTTTAACTCCTTTATAAAATGTGGAACACCACTACATATGATTTGTAAAAATCCAATCTGGTTCAAACAATTCCTATCTAACGCGAAAGTAAATAATGTTGTGTAGTGCATGCATGTTCGAAAATCTGTGTAAGTGTTATAGACTCTGCTCAAATGAAAGATTTTTTGTAACTATCCCCTTGTCACAGGCATCCAAGAAGGGTTAAGGGTGCCCAGGCGTGATTGTCTTGGTCTGGATTCTTATGTTTTTGTTTTGGTAAGGACCCAAGTTAGATTTTGAGCCCTATCTCGATACATCGATGACTATGATATACCAATACTAAATTATGTTGAGTGAAGACTGTGAACTTCTATATTGGGTGACTAATTCACCCAAATAATGCCCCCTCATTTGGGTTTCATATGACTTCATTAAGGAGAATACATCCCAAAGGAGGACCGACTACTCAACTAAAATTGTTGCCCTACGGGGGTAGTGTGCTTAGTAAAAAAAGACACACACAAACAAAGTGGCTAGAAATAAATTTTAGTGTAAGAAAATATAAATAGGAATGTAGAATACAAGATGTAAGCTAAACAGATAATGTGTAAGCTAAGACATTAAAAGATGCAAGAAGAAAAAGTAGAACATGAAAAGTGGGTTTTAAACATGCAACATCACTCACAATGTCGAAGATAATCAATGTTATGGTCACCGTAAACAAAAAGATAATTAGAGAATAAGCAAGACATAGGGAAAATCCCATGAACGGTGGTATACTAAGATAGGCAAGATAAAGCAATGTAACAAAAAACCATGTAAGCATATAGACTTGCAAAGTAAATTTTGCACATGAAACACCCATTATCATGTTAGAAAGATAGAAATTATTTCAAAGCATGTATAATCTGATATAGTAATGTGCTATGAAAAATGAAACAATAGCACTCGAATTGTACAAAAAGTGGATTCCCCAGAGTTGATTTGGAACTAATAATAGGTATTGTGGAAAACATCCATGCTACATGTGTGGATCAGTAGAATATGTGATCACAACTAGAAAGAAATTAAAAGTGCATGTGTATATATAAAATATAGTGACATACAATGTATCTATGTAGGATGGAAACAATGTGTACATGTAACGAGTCAATACAAGGAATACTAAATACAACCAAGATATCCAATATGTTGTGGATGAGATGGAATGGAATGCAAATTGCATGATAGGATAAATGTGACCCTTTTGAGTGAGTTTGAATGAGTATTTATGTGATTAGGTTCATTTATACATGCCCATTTAGTATTCAATATTGAACCGTAGAACAAGAGTGTGTCACCAGTAAATGATTTTATTTGTGCACTATAAAGATGTGATCGAAAAAGCATAGAACATAGAGTTTGAGTGATGTGAGGTGAGGTTCATTTCAGGTTGATACCCTCAACAATCAGTATGAACCATAGAACTAGAGTTTGTCATAGGATAATGAGTGTATCTTGTAAAAGTAGAGGAGAAATATATAATATGACTATGTCAATTGAATAATGTGTATTGTGTTTGGTAGATGTTTCGATAAGAGGATGTAGATTATGTGTGTAGTGTGTAGTGTGTAGTGTGTAGTGTGTAGTGTGTAGTGTGTAGTGTGTAGTGTGTAGTGTGTAGTGTGTAGTGTGTAGTGTGTAGTGTGTAGTGTGTAGTGTGTAGTGTGTAGTGTGTAGTGTGTAGTGTGTAGTGTGTAGTGTGTAGTGTGTAGTGTGTGTAGTGTGTAGTGTGTAGTGTGTAGTGTGTAGTGTGTAGTGTGTAGTGTGTGTGTGTAGTGTGTAGTGTGTAGTGTGTAGTGTGTAGTGTGTAGTGTGTAGTGTGTAGTGTGTAGTGTGTAGTGTGTAGTGTGTAGTGTGTAGTGTGTAGTGTGTATAGGATTCCCTCAACAGTCCGGTGAACTAAAGCATGAGATTTCATCATCTAGTAATGACTACAAAAGAGTGTATGATGTGGACGAAAGACTAAATAAAAAATGTAGATTATGTGATAAATATGATAATGTAATAAGGTGGTTGGAATAAGTGTGATGCCCCCAAGTATGTGAGTAATGGATACCTATGTAGTAATGAGATAAGGGGATTTCCATTATTACAGATTTTAAAATGGGTCGTTAGGATCATAATAAGGAATATTTTGTTTGACAAAAGTGATTGGACGTTGAAGTGGAGATGGTGAAGGGACCTTGAGTGGCGGAATTTGACAAAGGCAAACTACATTTTTTTGGTCTTGCATAGCGAGTGGTTGCTTATTTTCCATAGAAGACTTGAGAGGTGGAGGAGTTGTATCAATATTTAGAGGAGGTTTCTTGGTTTGACTTGGTAATGTTTTAGACAACTAAGGAGGAGGAGGTCATGGAAGAATAACCTTGAGAGGTTATTTCTTAGTTTGAATTGGTTGAATAGGAAATGCTTGAATAACTAAATATGGCACATTAGAAGTGATGGCATGATTCTCACTAGACATAAATGAATCTAATTTTGGAACCCATTGAGATGTACTAATTGGAGAGGACCATATAACATAATTTTGTGTACTAAATGATATAAAACCTTGACTCTCAAGATGCTTGATTTTTCATTGTAAAGCATAGCAATAACTATAATTAGGTCCATTGATTTGATGATAATTGCAATATGGAAGACCTTCATATTTTACAAGATGATAAAGAGGATAGAAATGAGTAGATGACAAACTGATTAATTGATGAGTAATAAGTTGTAGAATAATATCTTTTTCTTAGCATTGAGTGCAAAATTCAAAGGCATGGGGAGCAAAAAAATAGGTTCACTAATGTGAGCACATGTAGAAAACATAGAATGAAGATGAGATGTAGAAGGATAAAATACATGATCCTAAGAAGTGTCCTTGAGATGTTGGATTTTATATGTTATAGATGTAATCATGGATTCTATAGCCTTAAATTTGTCTCAAAACAAAGAATGAAAGGATTGAATTAAGTCCAACATGGGTTGATTAGATGGAGGATCATGAAGACTAGGGTCGTCGGATAGATGATCGAGAATAGTACTCACTTGATGTGGTGGTGTATCTATAGGGAGATACATGGTGTCTAGGGATTTTTTCATAACAACTTGGCAATTAGGATGCATTTGAATTAAATAATACAAAGAAATTTGAGAAATTTTAGGTGCCATGATAGAAAAGATGATGTACTAAAGAAGGATCTAAATGACCGATCACAAGTGGGATTCACCAAAAATTATTAAGAAAATATAGAATTTATAGAATGCCTAATCTAATATGTAACATCATTATAAATTAAATATTCAATGAAATATAGATCTAACCCAAGGAAATCAAGTTAGAAATTATGAAACCCTAGTTGTAAAGAGGAGATAAAAAGATTTAGTTGGTTCACAATTAAATCTATAAGTTTTAGAAGTGATGAAATGAAAAATCTAAAGTGAAAAGTGTCACAATAGCACCCGAAAAAATGAGAAGATGGAGGAATATGTTTGATCGGGGTGCTTGGAGTGGGTCAAGGGTACCTTCAAGCACCTGCAGACCAGTTCGGGGCACCTATATGACTGTCAAACAACTCATAAAACCATCTTTGAATTTTTGAAAGTTGTTCTCTATCATTTGCTTCTTATCGCTATTAAGTCACACGATGGTCACCGACATTTTTAATAACCTGCAATAAATAATTCACCTATAAAACCCTAAAATTGCATCAAATCCCAAAAATAAAAAAATGCAAATAAGGGTTCAAACATTCCTCATCTCATCAAACGAGTGATTTTACGATTGAGCGCCACACTACATTTCATACCCAATGTAGTTCTATGTATGTATGTGAATATATTTTTCCATAGGTGGCTCTTGTGTGTGTCACACTTAATAGCAAGAAAGTATCTAGATGTAAAAGATGTAAATAGATGTGTGCATGAAATAATATACTTCCCCTCCTATGAAGTGTATTCATAATAATGTAGTCCCCTCTCCCTTGTGTGGAGCTAGAATGTATGCTTGAATACTCTAGAATAGCCTTTGGAGATGCAACCTTAGGTGGTGATATCTAATGCTTAGTGTTTGTTCTTTTATTATGGTCACATAACTTTATATATATATGATTCCCTTTCTTGAATTTCATAATCAACCCCAAAAGTCCAACTACTAAAAATAGAAGATGCTCAAATGACTAAAAAGGACCCAAAAGATCTAAGAAAAGTACAAAGAGGTCGGGGCTCCTCGTGGGGATAGGGGCACCTAAAAATGGCTTCCTTGAGCATTATTATCCAAACTCGGATATGTTTAAGGGTCAAAGGGACGACTGCAAAGGTGTGGAAGACCAAAAGTGGCAACAAAAAGCAAGTAAAGATGGCCAAATACATGGGTTAATTAGTACTTTTCTTACTTAGAATCCTATGAACAGTAATATGTAATAAAGACTAGATGGATACCCAAAGTGCATGATTTAGTGTCTACATTTTCCCAGGAATAAAATGGTTGTAGGTGGTGAATTAGGTAAAAAATCAAAGGGTGTTCCTCATTTATTATTCTACTAGGAATTTTTTTTGCAGAAATATTTTGAATTGAATGTAATGTTTTAGGGTGATGAATCTTTACAAACCTTATTGTAGTTATTTCATTTCATATGAATGTGGTATACATTTTTTATTTTGGAAGAAAAAATAGTATTCAAGCATGCTCATAATTAATTTAGGAATACATATTTGATTAATAAAAACTTCTCAAATTTTTGTTACAATAAATTTTTTTGATAATTCGCATAAATAGCTTATACATTCATACTCTCAACTTATAATCAGTGGAAATATAAATACTACCAAATTTTATTTATATAGTCTTTGTATAAAAATAGTTAAGTAGTACCTTCATAATAACATATGAATGTATCTTCTTTACAATGTAAATTTGTACCATCATAATAACATTTTGAAATGATAAATAGTTATTTAGCATTTTCTTGCTCTAAATATTTGATGCCCTCTACAAAATTCAATCTATGAGACACTATTAGTGATAAGTTTTTGTACAAATAATTTATCAACCACATCTTTATTGAACATTTTTCTCCTCTTCTTTTGATCTGAACCATAAAATTATTAGGAAGGTTTCCATTTTGTAGATACAAAATCACGCACATACTACTATTTTACTATGTTTTCAAGTATGTTGTTATATGCATGGATCTTAAGTAAGAAAAGTATTCACTTGATACAAGCCTTTGTCCATTCACTTATTTTTATTTTTTCTATTATCTAGTTTTCTCACATTCGTCATTTATATATCTAGTTCTTGTCAAGTCACAAGGATCCCTATTTTTAGTCTTTTCACATCTGTCATCATTTATACTAGGACAATAGCGCCCATTATGGACACTAGCACCCAAGCACTCCCATCCATTCTAGGTGCTCATATACTCTTTATTCTTTTTACACTTTTTGACATTTTTGGTCGACCTTTCTAGATTTATTATAACTATCCCAAGATCATGGTCGGATTTTTGGGTCACTAGTGTCAAAATTAAAAAAAAAATCCATATATATACACACAAAATACACTCTATTATTATGGATGGAAATTCTAATGGGAAATATCACCTATATATTATAACTATGATTACAAAGGACTGCATTTTTGGTCGGTATACACTACATAGGAGGGGGAAGTTCTCAATTTCATATCATACATTTGCATCTTATATAGCCATATTCCACTATTTTGGCATCATTGGCATGAGCGAAACATAAGGACACTATTACACACATAATAAAAAAGAACTATATGGATTCTAGAATCTAGTGCAATGCTTAGTCATAATTTCACTCATCGGGTCACTACCAAGGTTAGTTTGACTTCACATATTTCATTTTCATTCCAATTTGATGTGTTAATGAACTTGCTCAAGTATCTATGGTTTGTGTTTTAGGTTACATGTAACCTCAAAGATACAATTGTAAATATCAAACAATCAATAGGAAGTGATAGCAAAACCCTAGTGACACAGGAAAAATTACATTCGGACCTTTTGTGCGATCACCGACACCTGTGGAGTAGTCACCAATACCTAGGTGCCCTTGTCTAGATCCAAGCTCCCATATATGACATTATTCTCATATCCCTGATTTTACAAAGAGCAGTTTTGACATAGTTCCATCATTGTTCAACA
Source organism: Taxus wallichiana var. yunnanensis (assembly GCA_018340775.1). Taxonomy (NCBI): domain Eukaryota; kingdom Viridiplantae; phylum Streptophyta; class Pinopsida; order Cupressales; family Taxaceae; genus Taxus; species Taxus wallichiana. The sequence goes on along the minus strand of CM031243.1, from coordinate 302,481,290 downwards.
CTTTACACCACTCATATCAGTTCCATATTGTGCAGGATTCAACTAAGTCATCTATCTCTCTCATTTTCTTATAGTGTTGCATTGTTTTAGTTCTTAGAATTCATATATATATTGTAATTTATCATATATGTTACTATATAATTAGATTTAATTCATATGTCATTAAATCATTTGGTGAACCTTATTTTCTTCAAACTTCTTTCCCTAGGATCCCCAAAACCCTCATGGTCTGAAGAGTTCCCCATCTCCTAAGAACCATATGGCCGATACATGTTTGAACCCTATCTTTGATGATGTTGTTGCACAAGCTGAATTTCATGACCTTTACCAAAACCCTCAATGTGATGCTTACTTCTTCCAACCACTTCTTAATTTTGACACAAAACCATCCTTCTAAATTTTAGAACTCTAGCATTTGCATAGTTTCTCCCCTTGACCAAAACTTTATTAATTTTTTTCCTTTATCTCCCATAGTCACCCATGTTTCCACACCTTATTCCACTACTCCTATAACAAATGATAGTATTTCTAGAAATTATTTGATTGATTATGTTCTTGGTTTTGATACTATGGGTACCAATACTTCTATTCCTAATGTTTAAAATGTACATATGCATGATGCTATTTCTACAAGTAGTCAAGATGAATATAAAGTTGCTTCACTTACTCTTCCTACTTCTGCAAGTGTTTCTAATGAATGTAACTATAGATATTATATTATTTCACCTACCACTTATTTTTATGTTGATGATAATATTGAGGAACTACTTGCTTGTGAAAATATGTCTAATAGTGATGTCGATTATGCTTCTAATCATGACAATATTAGTAATGATTTTACTTCTCTTATGACTATTGAATGTGAATTCACTACTCTTTCTTCTCTCTTTGAAATTTTTACTCACAACAATTCTACACCTACCACTAGTACACATCTCATCACATCTTCTTCTTCTTCTTCTAACGTTTATATAGAAATTCCATGTTCCCCTACTCTTCTCACACCTCTTTCTTCTACTTCTGAAATTGTTTCACATGATAATTCTACTCCTACTATTTGTACACCTCTTATCATATCTTCTTATTCTTCTTCTAGCATTTCCATATATATTCCATGTTCCTCTCCTCCTATTCCACCTCTTTCTTTTTATTATACACATGATATTCATGATGATTCTATTTTTCCCACTAGTAAACCTCTTATTATTTCTTATGAATCTAAATCTAGCATTCCCATATATATTTATTGTTCTCCTCCTCCTTCCACATCCACTCCTTCTCACACTCCCTTGATCACTCACAATGGAAAGATCCGGACTCTTAATATACCTCTTACTTAACCTAGCATTCCTTCACATGATATAGTATCTCGGATGCATGTTTTTAGCACATTGCAATCTCAAGTTCATACTCTTACTCATGAAATTGAAGCCTACTATACTTATATTGATAATAATTCTTTGCATGGGAATCCTATTCCTGTTAAGATTCACAACTCTACTTTTCCAAAGGACCTCATCATCCATAATTTCTCATGTTTTGATGGTACTATAACTCCTTATTTACATCTTAAGAATTATCAAGCTGCCAATTCTTCTTATTCTAATGATCACTTAATACTCAAAGCATTCTTTCATATTCTTGTTTATCATGCTCTCCAAAGTGGTACACTAATTTTCCTTAGTGGTCCATTAGAAATTATTATGATATGGAGGATGTTTTTCTTAGGAAATCTATTTCTAACAATGCTCCTAAATTCACATATGAATGCTTTCCTACTTTGCATCAAGGAAAGAAAGAACCAATTGTAGATTACATTTTATGCTTCAATTCTTGCATGAATCGGTTATTATTCCAGCCCATTAATTTAGAAAAGAAATTTATCTTTTTCGTGGCTTAGTTCTTGCATTAAAATAAAAACTACTATGTGATATATGTGAATATTTTACTCTCTTATGTTACAAAGTTATTTATTTAGAACAAGATTTAATTATTGCACATATAATATCACCCCCTTCTACTTCTTATAATACTTATATTTCTACTACTTCTTCTCACCTTCCATCCATTAAGCTTCTTCTATGGTCACCATTTCCACCTCTATGTAAGCATCATTCTTCTCCTCCACCGCATCAGCACACACCTAAGTCTAATCCACATCCTACTAATGAACCATTACAATTATCACATAATACAAATCCTCGTGATGTATTACGTGATTTACACGATAATCACTTATTTCACTTACCATGTACTAAGCATCATACACCTCACCACTTACAATGACAATGCGACCACCCTTTCTAAATTTTCCACCACATAAATGGCCATCATGATAATGAATTCTATAGTCTCCATGATCACGTGCAAAAATTATAAGAAAAAGTGGTCATTGTTTTTCGGTTGCCTTCTCATCATCATTCTCTTTCTCCTATCCCACATAAGCGTTATTGCACCTCTACTCACTTATCTCCTTCACCTCTATATAAATTTCTCATCCATAAACCTCCTAATTCATCTACATCCTCAATCCAATCCACCTATGGTTGCAAGATTTTATTCTAAAAAAATTGCTACATTATGTCATTAGTGTCCTAAGACTCCTTTCTTCCGGACTTCCTCAGACGGCATCTTGTATTCTTGGTCCTATTCCATCTAGCATAAAATTTGGCACTTATTATGACATTGTTGTTTCTTCACATGCTCCATAAATTCCTTGTAGGCTATTTAATCTCCAGTAGATAATACCCTCTTTCTATTTCATTACCCTATCAAACACTCATGTAATATGATTCACACTTAACTGTTGAGAAAAATACTACATCGGTGAACCTCTTCTTTCACTACTCATCCATTTTGCTTCATGTCATATATTTTCTAGAATTTCTTGCAAATAACGAGACCCATTTCCCTATGACGCACTCTTGTTTTATGGTTCACTCTTGACTGTTGAAGGGGAATTTATAAATGAACCTCATTTTCACACTCATGACAATCATTCTTCTTCCCCCTTCATTCACTTTGCACCAATACTAACACATCATTATTATACTACACTTTCACATTATCTATTATATTACATCGCTTACATCTATTTCTACTCATCACATACTATACGACTCATTCTCGTACAAATCCTTTTGTACTCATTACTTATCAATTTATTCCCACATCAATATGTATTTCATATTTTAATAACCATTTCAACAATACATACTAGCCAAAAGTGCAAGCAACAATCATCACATCATCAAAAACACATACGATACTAACATCAATATATATATATATATATATATATATATATATCGTCAAAAATCATAAGTTGCAAAATACAATCATTGGGGTGCAAGCTGCATGCATCACTATAACATATACATTATACCATACATCATTGTCGCTTTATCACTATATACAATTAGAAGATATCTAGAACTATAAGATTCCTCGCTCACTCTACGTTGTTGATCTCAAATATATATATATTCAACTTACTCGTAGTAGTATAGCAATATCAGGTGACTAATTTGTAAATCTACCCCGTAGCTCCACATATTTATCAAACACATCCCGAGCTAGGACTCCTTCTTGTATGTCCCATCTATCTCATTCAAAGTATCTACACAAGCCTCATCATGATTGCTCAAAAGCATGAAATACATATATTCCAATGGCTCAAATAAATGGGCATGCTCACCTACAATAGCATAAACTCTCTCTAGTATACCACCTCCCACAAGCACATATGGATGCATATTCCATGCCAACATGTGTATTGACGAATCTATAATCAACAACCAATATGCATAACTTTTATTCACAAAAACCATCCTTAGATACTACATATCTTCGCAAATATCTAATATATAAAACACAACCAACAAATAGAAATGCATGATACTTACACTCGATCATGTTTTGCCACACCATCTACATCAAGGGCATGTGCCTTCCCTCTTCTTCATAAATTGTTGCTCCACCGGCTATATTGACCACTACTTAAAATAGCAACACCCATCGATGTTTCAACCAACACTCATTGTATTCATTGGTGCACCTCACGTCATCAAACTATATAGGCTCTGTAGCCTCATATTCCTTATTAGGACCAAGATTCACTAGTTATGCTCTTGTTGAGTCGACCTCACTCCTACTTGTCTTGTCACTCTCGTAAATATCAAGCATACATGTGGCTCTAGGGAAAATCCTGGGTGATTCCAAACTATCTCGATACTCACTCACCATGGAAAAAATATATGACACCAAGTAAGTGATCCCCTAACCATATGGTGTGCAAAATATACCACAACTTTACATCATCCTCTGCCCATTCACCATAGTCTTTATATGGCCTCCATATAACGGCCTTAGGGCCCATTTGATTTAGCATCAACTTGTAGGTGTCTGTATCCATTCTCCGACTACGGTTGCCTATGCACTTTTTGTAAATATATCAGTCCTATCCCACTCATCCCATGGCCCACTAAGTGGCCTCAATATCATAATGTGCTCATATGCCCATACATGCAATAAATTTGAGGCCTTTAGGCCACCCCAATGGTCATATTGCTTAAATATATACAAGTCTCTATACAACTGGTGGGCCAATATGTACCTCACCCATACATATGTAGTGCCATGCTCCTCTATACTTTGACAAATATTATGCATCATGTACAATATACCAGCCCCTCTACCCTCTACTTCAAAAAATGGTGTTATAATCATTGCAATAAATGTACGTAACTTTTGAACACTAGATCTCATTATCATATCCAAACTTATATAATTATATGTCTATACTCGTGTCCATGAAAAATGCCACCTCGCTACCCTCATCTATATCTTGGCATCCACTATAGACATTACATGTACTCTCTCACCTACTATAGAATGCTTGCACAAAAAATTTCACAAAAAAATGAAATCAATAACAAGTATATGTAGTACGAAAAATCTTACAATACCATAAGAATGATACAAAACATGGAACACCTACTCAACCGAATAGTGTGTATAAATAAGAGAGTGATAAGTAACTCTATGAGAAGAGTGGTCGACAGTCCCAAAATAGGAATGGAAGTTACATACCCGAATAGCTAATCAAATTATCAAAAAACCTAATGTAACTCCTATGACACACCCATAATAGATATGGCATTCTATGACATATATGACACACTATGACATCTATGATGTGTCAAGTAAATCCTATGTCACACTATGACACCTAAGCATGATGAGTCAACATGTGTGTAGAATAATTCTAATAAACTAATAAAATGATAATAAATATCCTACATCAAGACCCCGACTTGTAGCTTAGGTGGGTAGAAAAAGTGAGTCCTGGAAATAAGCCTTGATGAGGTACCCACATATAATGAAAATCTATCATAAAGTGGAGAAAAGGAGAAAACCCAATGGGAAATGTCCTCCCAAAAGATATAAAAGATAAGTATATAGAATGTATCCATTTCACATATAAATGCACCATGTGAATGTCTAGAAAAATATCATCAAAACTGTCATCACATGAAGTAGGTGTGGAAACAACAGAGTCTCATAATAATAAGTAATAACTACAATCTCCAGAGAGTCTCCGAATAAGGTGTGAATAATTCTTGAAGTGTTTTAAGGACACTCCATGTGTGCTACATGATTATGGAGAGGTATGGAAATGTACATCAACAAACTACCAAGAACAATGTCACAAGTGTCGAGCCAATCTTTGAGTTTATCTATGTCATAAGGGGCAGGTACTTGTCCATAAAAAATGGATAAAGTTCATAGTGAATGAGAAATTGTTACATGCTTGAATGCCATGGTGTATAATTATCCCTACTAAATAGAAAAGGTAGAGGTTGTGATGCATAATTGGTCCTACGAAGCATAAGTGTAATGGAATCATCCTCCATTGTGAATTTGCAAATGAGAGAAATCGGTCAGGCATGGACTCATAGGTGAAAAACACATGCTCAAATATACATTGATCTCAGCTAAAAATATGTTCTCAGACTGTGAAATTAGATGAGTGTTGTTATTGCATAACTCCTCCCACCTTTAAAATCTAGTATTTTATAGGTAAGGATCCTCCATATTTGAACAATTTGGCAAAATGGAAATATTTTCCCTTTGGGAGAGAAATAATATTTAAAAGTAGACCTACCTTACTCTAAGTGATAGTTCTTATACTTAACTAAATTACTGAAACTAAGTAATTTACTTAGTTTATTATTCAATTATTAAATCCTCACACTTACATTTGTAAGATCTCCTACTTATTTATTGAAAGTAACGATAGGAAGATTGTTCAAAGCCATAAGATCTCGAGATGTTAATAGAACATTATGTATAATGAATTACATTCTCTTACATTAGCTTGATAATAATAATGTACATATAGGAGGAGGGAAGTACAACTACAACCTAGATCGGTGGTGAAGACTCTCACTAACTAATACTAACAATTAAGCTAACTCCACATGACTAGCTGATCCAAAAATGGTACTTCATTTTTCTCGTACTTTTAAAATTTTCGGATACTAAATTTTTCCAGATTTAAATTGATCAAGAGTGCTTAATTGAACCAATTTTGGTGTTTTGAAACCCCAATTTTCAAAACACTTTCTTAACGATTAATTATCGATTTAAAATCCAACTTCCATAATCAAATGGAAATATTACAAATCCTTAAATCTGATAAACAAGCTGAATTATTTTATGCACCCAATCTGATTTTTTAATCCCAAAATTGACTTGTGCATTCATTTTGTAGGTTGTGGAGATTGGATCGTCAATTACACTTAAATCCAATTTAACCAGTTAAGTGTTTTCTTCATCAATTTAATCAATTAATCCAAATAATGATTTTTATCTGATCAAAAGCTTCACAAACTGAAAAATAAATCCACAACAAGAAATTGTTAATGAGTTCACCCGAAGGCTACGTCTCTGGATTCACGTAATCATGAATCGATCTATTATTTCCCAAATAAGTACAATTAACCCTTAAATAATGAAAAATAGACCTTTATACCTGAAAGTTTAAAAAATAGGTTTATAGACTCGATTTCCAATAAAACTACCCACAAATTCATTTGTGGCTTCATGCAAACACTCCAAAGTGCTTTTCATGTGAAAATGTGACCAAAAACACCCACGCTTGAAAATATACAACACTTCATAGAAACATAATACCATAACTATCTTTGTATCGGAATCCTAAGTACTTTTGGTTTTTACACGAAGTCCCAAAGTGACCAAAGTGCCCCAAAACTCAATTTTCTTCAAACTTACCTGTTTTCCCCATACAGACACTGTAAAAGTTGCTTTAGATAAAATTTATCTCATTATATATAACTTATCCAAAAGTGGCGGGTTGGTAAGGCCACATAATTTTTTGTTGGATGTCATGAGTTCCACTCCCCACAAAGCAATTGACCTCATTGACTTTCCAAATGAAGCATATTTTTTTGTTTTTATGTGGGGATATTATCCCACATTCACGAGATAAAAAATTTTGAAATCCCTTTAATAGGCTTTGTTCCCCCAATTTTCTCATGTCTTAGGCCACGTTTGGAGCTCCTTTTACTCCCACATTGAATTGATGGTGGGTTTATTTGACCTCCATACTATATTAACCTGTCACGCTAATGTAATAGCCATATGTTGCATTGTTTATTCAAAGTGTTGAGCTGGGAAGTGATAAGGCCGGTTCAAGTGTCAAGCTATGTTGATATTACACCGAGGCATGGATAACATAGGTAATCCCAAACAATGTGTTAATAATCCCAAAAATTGTGGATAATCCACTTGGCCATTGTGGCATAAAAATAGGTCTATGTTATTAGTTAGGTAAATGCATTTCCTGAACAATGTGGTAATATGAACTTTGATCAACTTGGTGGGGATTTGATCACCCAATCAAGGTAATAGATATCTCACTCGAGCTCAGTAATGCACCAATATATTCTTGCAATGAAAATTCAAATCTGCAACATAAAATCCCACATTGGCAGAGTTAGACAAATATGTGGCATATATAATCGAAAATATGATATCGGTAATATTAAAAGGTGAAAAAGGCACCCCTCCTATAAAAGAGTGTGTCGAACCTGGTTGAGGGCCCCACCAAAAAATAATAGGGCCCAACAATTTTTCCTTTGTATGTCAAAGACAAGAGGTAAAAATAACTTTTACCCATTTTTTAAACTTTTTCCATATGCCAGTGTCGACACGTGATTTGCCTATTGACCCTCGTTGACCAGTTTTCAAACCCAAGCTTTGACCGGAGATAACTTCTACACCTAGACTTTGTTTCAAGATTTCTACATACCGTCGAAAAGGTATCTGAATGATCTATAGTGTAGTTATGGTTTAGGTAAGTTTAGGGAACTTTCAACTACAATAAAATCCTCAGGATTAGTACCAAGTTAAATCTACATATAGAATATTTTTCTAAGCCATAAGATCTCGGATGATAATTAAACATCAAGTACAATGAATTACATTCTATTACATTATCTCAATAATAATAATAATAATATACATATAAGAGGAGCGAAGTGTAACTACCACCTAGATCAGCAGTGAGAACTCTCATTAATTGATACTAGTAGTTCAGATAACTCTACAACACTAGCAAGCTAACTCCACACAACTAGTACACCTAAGAAAGATAACTCAACAAGTGTAGAGATAAAAAAGTGTGAAAAATATCCTAATAAACAAATAAAAGTATAAATAATAATCTACACTAACACTCCCCTAATCATAAATTATGTGGATGGAAAATAAGGTGGGTAAATACAACAAGGCCCGATGAGGTATCCACGTATAATAACTAGCAAAAAGGGAACACTGCAAGGTACCCAAAACTAGTAATAATAAATTAAAGAGAAAAAACTACTACAAGGCATCCCAAGAAGATTGGCTCAAAAACTCGTACAATGTTGAAGAATTTTAGTGTGCACTGTGGGCTGAATCCACTACTTGATCACAAAAATCAAAAAACAACTAACACTAGGCTTCACCAAAATAGATCCACACATGGATAATGTCAATGGAGTGAGGTTGAAAGTGTCAAAAAACACCAAACATAATTCAATCAACTGCTACAAATAGGTGTGCCATGATCCAATATCAACAACCAAGAAAACAAGGCAAGGACACAAAATCCAAATTAATAGAAGTGTCATGATCCAAAAAAACTAAGGCAACAAGGAAAGGTCATAAGACCCAAAGAAGCATGATCAACACCACATCCTCCCATAATTTTTAATGGGTGGAATGATGCTACAAATTTGTATGAATTGTCAAAATAATTACTCAAACACTAACAAACTAACATTGGGTTTCACCAAAATAGCTCCCCACAATAGGTCCTATCAACATGTGAAAAATTTTTGAAAATGAAGATACAAATATCTCAATAAATGAGAGAGATACACGACACCAACTAAAGAAAAAATCTCAAGACAAAATGATATAGAAAATAGAACAAGAAGTTGAATGGTGGAGGAGCCGTGCCTATAGATTCCTCTCAATGAATGCTTATGTTGCCACCACGAGTGATCAGAAATCCACCCCAAATCAACATATATCAATGAAGAAGATGTCTACATAGGATTTGGTGTAAAATGCAAAATAGGTTCATACAAAGGAACATCAGATTGTGTGCAAGTTTGATCATGTTTGACAACTAAAATATCAGTTTTCTCATGTCTAAGTGAAGTTGTAGAACTTGTGTGTAGTTCATGATTCTTAGAAAGAGTTGAGCAAACAAAAATAGGAGCTCTATCAATGTATGATCCTAGTGAAGTACCTTCTTGAAAAATTAATGTTGTGGTGAGAATTCCACTTAACAGGGTGAATAGAGGAAGCAATATCCTATGAATGTCTACCAAGACTCCCTTCAATGAAACCCATAGAATGAAGCATGTGAAAACCAAATCTAGTGGTATGATTCTCAAAAGATTCATGGATGTGAGAAGAAGGAACTGAAGTGGGATCCATAATGTGTTACTGCAATAGGCACATGTATGGAAGAAGAACATTTAGTAATAAGCACAACAAGATTAGGAGCATCAGATGCAAGAGTACGCTCAGAAACTAACAAAACAAGGTCAGTGGGTATAAAAGCAAGGTTTTTAAGTGGACTAGGAACATGAGCATGGTTTTGAAATTCCAAAATTTGAGGATGATGTTTTAAGCGAGAAATTATCTGATGTAGGTAGTGTATTAGTTTATCCTTCTCATAAATGAGGTTATGAAGAAGAGAGTTTTACTTTTCAAGTGATCTATTTTATTCCACAAATTTGACCATGTCCTCCTGAAGTCCACACATTTTGGAGAAAATCATCTCATTCTCATAAGCCATAATAGATGTAAGAATACAATAGCAAAAAATTTAGGACATCGGGATCATCCAAAAATGTATCCACATGTGATTACAACATCCCCATATTTTGGAACTTTATGAATTAGTGTGTTTTACAAATTAAATGACACCAATGAATAAAGGATGGAAAAACATGCACTTTTACAAAAAATGATACTCAATTATGAGTTACCAATCAAAATATATGAAGGAAATCATTTCTCATCAGTAATGGTTGATTTAAATTAAAATGTGTTTTTTTGCAATTTAAAAACTTGTTTTTACAAAAAAATATTTGAGTTCCTTTTACCAAAGAAAAACAATATTTGGGGGATACACTTAAACAACCACTACTAGGAATCACCCTAGTTAATCCCTCATATGACCTCCCATGTGACCAAGGGCTGAGGTGTTTTGTGAGCACTCTCCATTTTTTGCACAACTTTCCATTTTGGGGTGTAATGTTTGATCCCAATAAAGTCACATATGAGAATTAGCTCCCAGATTACCACTTTTAGAAAGGATGTGCATTGTGTTTTTTTCCACTTTTTGTTCGAAATTGCTTCCTATCAACTAAATCGATAAAGACCTAGAATGTTTTTGTTTCTCCGTAGGATAAAACCCGAAATGGTTAATCCCTCCAACAAACACAAATATCAAATCACAACAACACCTTGTACACATGTAAAAGATTCTTTTTCTCACATGCCAAAAAAATATCCTCCCCCGCATCCGTATAACCTGCGTAAAAAAAAACTACCTAAAAATATTACAAAATACCTAGAAAGGATTTTCATGGACTCCTTCAACAACCTTCGTAGCCTCCCATATGGATCTGTATGAGATTTTGTACCCTTCACCGACTTTGTAAAAATAGACACCTTAAAAATTGTCTACCATCGCTAGTGGTTGAGTTTACAATAAAATCTAGGGATTTTCCATCTTATGGATCTGGTGGTGGACACCATTTCACACATAAATACATCGTATGGATGCCTAAAAAACTATCATCACATGAAGCGGGTGTGGAAATAATAGGCTCGAATAAGGAGTAAGAACTGCAATCTCTGAGGGTCTCTAAAAAAGGTGTGAAGAATGCTCCAAGTGGTGTGAGGACACTCCATGTGTGCCACATGATTATGGAGAGGTATGGAAATGTACATCAACAAGTGACCAAGAACTATATCACAAGTGTCGAGCTAGTATTTGAGGTGATCTGGATCACCGAGGGCGAACTTGTCCATAAAAATGGATAAATTTCATCATGAATGAGAAAACATTACATGCTCAAACTCCACAAAGTGTATAAGTATCCCTAATAAATAAAATAGGTGGATAAGGTGATGCAAAATTGGTCCTAAGAAGCATAAGTATGGAAGGAACTTCCTCCATTGTGAATCCACAAATGAGAGCAATAAGTGCTATGGAGCCATAAGTGAAAATGCATGTTCAAATGAACATCGGTGTTAGATAAAAATGATTTTGCATAATGCAAAAATAGATGAAGTTTGTTATTGCATAACTCCCCCACATTTAAAATTAAGTATTTTCTAGGTAGGTATCCTTTATATTTAAACAATTTGGGAAAATGGAAAAACAAATTTGGGAGAGAAATAATCTTTAAAACTAGAGCTACCTTACTCTAAGTGATAGTGCTTATACTTTACAAAATTTCTGAAACTAAGTAATTTACTTATTTTATTATTCAAGAATTAAATCCTTGCACTTAAAATTTCTAATCCTCGCACTTACATGTGTAAGAGATCACACTTAGTTATTAATAGTAACGATAAGAATTTTTTTCCAAGCCATAAGATCTAATATGCTTATAGAACATCACATACAATGAATTACATTCTCTTGCATTAGCTCAATAATCATAATGTACAAATAGGAGGAGGGATGTGCAACTACCACTTATATAAATGGTGAGAACTCTCACTTAACTAATACTAGCAGAAATACAACTCCACAAGACTAGTAAGATAACACCACCTATAAGAATATTGTTCTAAGCCATAAGATATCATATGCTAATAGAACATCACATACAATGAATTACTTTCTCTTAGATTAGCTTGATAATCGAATGTACATATAGGAGGAGCAAAGTACAACTACCACCTAGATCGAGTGGTGATAACTCTCACTAATGGATTATAGTAGTTAAGCTAACTCCACATGACTAGAAAGATAACTCCACACAACTAGTACACCTAAGCAACCTAACTCAAAAAGTGTAGAGCTAACACAAGTGAAACAATTATCCTAATAAAATAATAACCTACACTAAGATTTATTTATTTTCCCTTACACTCACATTTTGTACTATCTTCACACTCACACTTATTACAAATATCACACTTAAATTTTTATTTTTGTCTAACTACAAGGTTTTACTTTTCCTCCGAGGTCAACAGTGACAACTCACACTTCCAAGTGTGAGAGTTTGAGTATGAGTATGAAAGAGCGATGACTCATAGATGAAGGCATTGAAAACTTGCACTTCTAAGTTCAAGAATTTAAATACAAGTATTCAAAAAGAGAGCTCGAGGGTATGAGTAGTAAGACTTCAATTCTTGCATCTCATACTTCATAAGAAATGGTCTCGTACCTCCAAGTGTGAGAAAAAATTTAAATTCCAAGGTCAATTCCTAATCACATACTATTATTCATATGATTCCTAAGCAATAAAAGTACTAATTAACCACTGTCTTGGGCCTCTTTTCTTTCTTCAAATTTTCATTCTTGGTGTTACACACCTTCTTGCCAAAATCTAACTTTTCATACTTCAACATTTTTGACTCTGGACACCAACGTCTAACCAAGACGCCGGTTCTATGAACCCCCATCCCCTCTGGGTGCCCCCAACCTCTTTGTACTTTGCTCACATATTTTGGGTCTCTTCTAGCCATTTGGGCATCTTATTTTTACTAGTCAGCCTTTTAGTGGTTAATTATGAAATTTGAGCAAGGGAATCATATAAATATAAAGCTATGTGACAATAATAAAGGACCAAGCACTAAACATTATCTATCACCACCTAAGGTTGCATCCAAAGAAATTTACAAGAGCATTCAAGCATCCATCTAGCATCCACACAAGGGAAAGGGATTGCATTCTTCTACATACACTTCATATGAGGGGAAGTTCATTTTTCCATGCACACATCTATCTACATTTTCTACATCTAGTTATTTATCGCTATCAAGTATGATGTACACAAGATCCACCTAGGGCACGATTTCCTCACACAAACACATAGAACTACATAGGGTATGCAATGTAGTGCAATGATCGTTATAAGTTAACTTCATTGATAGTCGAGGAAAGTCGACCTCCCATTTTGCATCTTTTTTTATGATTTGATGTAGTTTGGGGGTTTTGCAGGTGCTTCTTTCTTAGTTTAGGTTGTAGGTGAATAACAGCAAAGTGCAATGACATACAGTGTGATCAAAGGTGAAAACCAGCAAACATTTCGTGACCCTATAAAATTAGATACAATGGATTGAAGCCTGTATATTATATTAATGTGAAATCAACCAGGTACAATGGAATGAGATGAAATACTTATAGGTATTGTACAACTGAATACAAACAAAAGAGGAGTTGCAAAATTCAACAACCAATATAGGAGCTTCCAATATTACATCCGGGAAGTACATAATTGTTATAACTACATAACAATTATACCCATGAAAATAATAAGCCAAATATGGTTGATAAAACCATATAAAAAATACAACAATAATATGGTGTAAAAACCATATAACAACATTATTTAATTAATAACATTAATTAAATAATTAATTATATTATGCATAATTAATATATTAGGTAAATAAAAATTAACCTAACATTCCCCCTTAATTGTGCATTGTCTCAAGAGATGAGGAGAGGAACTCTCTAAACAACTCAAACTTGTCACATGAAAGTGACTTTGTGAAGATATTTTCCTGTTGTTCAGCTGTTGGACAAAATTGAAGCTGGATGTTGTGCTTCAACACATGTTCACATATGAAATGAACATGTACCTTAATGTGCTTTTTTCACTCGTGAAAAACTAGATTGCGAACAAGTTTGAGAACACTTTCATTATTAACATACATGGTGGCCAGTTTTCTGTGGTATTCCAAGTCCTTCCAGTATGTAACATAGCCATATCACTTCAAAAATAGTTTCTCCCGCGAGAATGATACTTGGCTTATATGGAAGATCAAGAAACAAAGTGTTTTTCTTGCTTCCCCATGATATTGGTCCAAATCCCATAAAAATACAAATCCTGAAGTGGATTTTATGTCATCAATATTTCTTGCATGATCTGAATCTGAATATCCAGACAAGAAGAAGTTGTCATTCTTCTTGTATTCTAGACCAAGATCCACTGATCCTTTGAGATATCTTAATATGTGTCTTACTGCTTTCCAATGACAAACTTTGGGTTCCTGCATGAACCTAGATAAATATCTCACTGCAAAGCTGATATCTGGTCTAGTGTAGGTCAAGTAAATGAGACTCCCAATCAACTGCCGATAGAGAGTGGTACTTACCTCAGGAGATGGATCTGAATGAGATAACTGCAATTTGTTCTCCATAGGTGTAGCAATTGGTGTGTAATCCATCATCCTGAATTTCTTAAGTGTTGTCTCAGTATATTTCATCTAAGAAACAAAAATGTGATTCTCTTTTTGTCATACTTCCAATCTAAGATAATAATGCATCAGCCTGAGATTGGTCATGTTGAACGATCGATTAAGATCTTTCTTTGTTGCATCAATCATCCTAACTGAACTTCCAGTGATGACTAGATCATCGACATAGAAAATTACAATCACAATCTCCTCCCTTGCTTTTTGAGGTAAAGATTGGGATCGTATGGATTTCTAAAAAATCCATGTTGTACGAGATGCTCATCAATCTTGTTGTACCATGCCCGAGGTTCCTGTTTGAGGCCATACGAGAGATTTTATGAATCTGTATACCTTTTCTTCTTGACTAGGTACTACATATCCCTCGGGTTGAGTCTTGTAGACTTCTTGTAAATATTCATTTAGGAAGGCACGTTTTACATCCATCGATGGACTTTCCAACCAAACTGTGTGAAGCTAGAGAAAAGACCATTTTGATCTTAGTTGTGGGAGAAAATGTCTCCTTGTAGTCAATGCCTTCTTTTTGTGTGTACCCCTTTTCTACTAGTCTTGCTTTATACTTGTCCACTATCCCATCTGCTTTATACTTTGTTTTAAATATCCATCTGCATCCAATGGTTTTCCTCCCTGGTGGAAGATCGACAAGTTGTTAAGTGTTATTTTTCATCACTGATTGATATTCATAATCCATGGCATCTTTCTAATATTTTAACTGTAGGGCTTCCTGGACTATAGAGGGCTCATCAGATTCAATAACTCTACTCATCAAAGAAAAGTTAAATTCTTCTCTTGCTTTACTACAAGTCTGTGGTCCAGGGGTGGATGTATCATCGTAAGAGCATCCATTCTTGCATCTCGTAATGTGCTAGTACACCACTTGGGCATATGTTGAACTGTTCCCATGGGTCGTGGTTCTATCTGATCAACACCATCATCCCCATCCTCACTTTCATCATCTGAGGGAACATCAGCTTCAATTTTTACAACTGGTGAAAAATATACATCTGGTGAGTCTGGAGGAGGAGACTTTGCTTCCTTCTTCTCAAAAAACTCAACATCTCTGCTAGTGTAGAATTTTCTAGTCTTAGGATCCATCAATCTATACCCAAGAGTATCTTCATTGTACCTAATGAAGATGAGTTTCTATGACTTCATGTCCAATTTATTTTGTTTTTCTTGGGTATGTGCATGCTTGCTTTTCACTGAATACTCTAAGGTGTGCAATAGATGGTTTCCACTTTGACCATGCTTCTTGTGGTGTCACTCCTTTAAGAGAAATTGTGGGCACTCTGTCCAACAAATAAACTATTTTTTTTTCTTCTTCCCGAATGTCTTTGCAAGTTTAGAATCATCGATCATGCATCGCACCATTTCCATGATAGTACGATTTCTTCTCTCAACAACACCATTCTGCTTTGTGATGTTTGTGGAGGAATTTTTCGACGAATCCCAAGAGTTTGTAGGTAGTCTTTGAACTCATTACTTGGTGAATTCCCCCTTGATCGAGTGGAGAGTTCTCGATGTGATGACCATTTTCATTCTCAACTCCTAATTTGAACTTCTTGAAAATTTTAAAAGCTTAATTTTTCTTGTGAAGACAAAAAAATCCACATTTTCCTTAAATAGTTGATGTGAATCCATTATGAGAGGTTGAAATACCTCCAAAACACACATAAAATATTTGAAAATAAAAAAATAGGAGTTTCAAAATAGCTTTCTTCTCATTCTAGAATCCACACTAATCTTTTACATCATTACAATCCTCCTTTTATTTCACGTCTACACTAAAAACCCTAAAATGCCAAAAATTACCTACTAGAAAAACAACTCGGATGGGACCCAAAATTTCCAAATATACCTTCATAAATTAAGGCTCACACAAAATTTTTGACTTATTCTAACAAGTACAACAAAAGTTATTAAAGTTCTAAGACCTAGTCAAAAGCGAAAAAACAATCGGAGCCAATTTGAGGCCACTAGATGAAGGAATCTGGGCCCAAAAATGTGCCAAAATGGCCACAAAATTGTAAGAAAAGTTGACCCCAACATATTACTAATGTATATCTACCACCCTATAAAATTTCAAGATGATCCAACAATCGGATCAAAATTTATGGTCTCTGCAAGTTATGCCCCGCATCAATAGTCGTCAACACATAGCATGAAGTACTTGAAATCCATAATGACTTGGTTACATCAGACCACAAAGATCGGTATAAACCAGATCAAGCTGACCATGAGCTCAATATGTACTCTTATAGAATGAAGCTCTATGTTATTTTCCTGCTTAGACAGTGAGGCCACTTGTCTGCGTATCCTTCTCGAAGAGATGGTAGCCCATGTACCATATTATCTTTGGCAAAGTCTCTTAGGATACTTGAAACTTACATGACCAAGTCTCCAATGCCAAAAATATTCTAAGGTGGAGTTATTAGCCACAAGTTCTTGATCGTCTTTGTGAGCAAAATCAAGTTGGAACATGCATCCCACATTGGAGGCTTTTGCAACTATTTTTGAACCTCGTGATTTATCTTGAATTAAACATGTTTTCTTTTCGAATGACAATCAAAGTCAATTTTTTGCGAGGTTATTTTTTTTCAACCTAGGGACATATAAGACATCTGATAGTTTGTAGTTACGTGAACCAAGGGGTAGAGAAATGTTCCCAATCCCACGAATCAGATATGAAGAATCATCTCCCAACGAAACATGATTTTTCAATGATGTGTCCCTCATTAAAATAAACCAGTCTCTATGGCCATTCATGTTTCAAGTGGCCACCAAATCAACATGCCAAACATCACTAGATGATGTGGATGGTTCACTTGATCGAGCAGTGAATAAGTAGTCTTCATTGTCTAACTGTTCTTGTTGCTCAACAATATTTCCTTGTTGATGGGGTCTTCTTTTCCAGTTCCCCTTTTTCTACCTATGATTTTGGTTAGAATGTCCCTTGTAAGACTATTTTTGTTGAGGTCCAGAGTTTCTAGATGAACCTTTCTTGTAAGTATTATACCAACAATCTTTTAGGTCATGTCCTCTTTTGCAGATAGGACATTTCTTCTTTTGTTGTCTGTCCCCTTGATGCTGATTTTATTTTGGGATTTTTGATAGGAGTTAGGTTTTCCTTTTCCTTTTCCTTTCCATTTTTTATGTGAAGAAATTTCCTTCCCATATTCATCATCCTTATTATGTATGGCTTCCTCTTGTTATAGTAATTTTACCAATTTGTCAAAACTAACGGTTGTATCTGACATGTTTAGTGTTGTAACAAAAATGTGGTAAGAAGAGGGGAGTGATCTCAGAACAATGGGAATGAGAACATCATTTGAGACCACTTCTCTTAGGGCTATAAGTGAATCCCTCAACTCTTAACTCTTCTTAAGAAAGCTTCAATTTTTTGTCTGTTTAAACTTTAATGTGTGTAACTAACTTTGCAAATTTAGTATAGGATTATTGTTTTTGGCCTTGTACACTGTGCTCAACTTATCCCACACTTCTTTGGCTATTGTGGCATCTCGAATGTGGGGTTGCACACCGTCAGACACTCCAAATAAGATGATTAGTTTAGATTTTTTATCTTCTCTATCAAACTGCCTCTCTGTGTTGTATTAGTTGTTGATATGGTCAAAGTACCGATCACAATGACAGCCAGATTTCTTCAAACTCAAGCTATGTCTTGATTTTTGTCTTCCATGCAATATATTTGTTTCCTCTAAGTAGTTGTGAATCTAGAAGAAAAAAATTTGAGGGCATTGGTGCCCATTTTATAGAGATCACTGATAGGGTTTGGCTCTTATCACTCTAGGTATAAGGTCTCCCAATCTATATATCATCAGTCCAATATACCGAACCTTTCTATATACGCACCATTATGATATACCCAGAGATATGTGGAAGAAGCTCACCCTTTCTATATACCATGTGGTACGTGAAAGAGGTGTTAACATATGTTAAAGAATTTAATACATGGTACCAAGACAATATTAAAAGGGGTCTATGTGATTATTGACACCGGCTCAAAGAAATATCCTCATACACGCACGTAACTTCGTTATATACTTGGATAATTTCTCAATCTGGATTTATGTCATGTAATCATTCACAGACGGATGGGATGGATCATAGTGTGTGCACTGTGACCTTATTACTCCTGTCAATTTATAGGGACGATGCCCAGATGACGTTGTTGTAGCTATATTAGGCATTAAGTGTAGTAGTAGTCATGACGACTTTACCTGTAAGCACTTCCTAGAGGCACCATATATACCAAACACTGTGAATGAGATATAGGATCTCGTGAGTGTTTGAACCAATTTTTATTATTTTTTATTACAATTACATGGTTTAGAAGTTAAAAATTGTGCGATTGACTATGGTAACCTACAAATTAGTATAATATATATGCAGCATGCATGCATTTACATTCAAAAATTTATAAAAAAATCAAATGGCAGGAAAAATATTTTTGTTTTGCAGGCCCTGGTGGCCTCCGAGCCCAATATGACCCTTGATGCCGGAAACTATTAAAAAGAGGCCCAAGATGAAGTTTTTGGTTGGTCTTCCTTTAGCAAATGTTGCCCGAAATCAAAAAAATAGGCTTAATGGAGAAAAAAATTACCCTAAATTTAGGGATTTTCCGCTAAATATTTAGTGACCTGTTTAGTTATAACTAACAGGTTTAGTGAAGGTTTTCCGCTAAATCCTTCTCCAATTTTGGCGGTTTCACTAAATTTTCCTCCAAATTTCAAAATTGAAAAACTTGTGTTTTTGGTGTGATTCAAACCATGCACTTCACACTTCTAAGTCTATTCCTCTATCCACTTGGGCACTATGTGTGCTTGGCATATGAACAGAACAAACTTGTATTTAAAGAAGATAAATTTTGAACTCACCACTTTAAAAAATTGCAACCTGGCAGGATTGAAATCCATGTGGCACAATCTTAGAGGAAGGTAGTTTAGGGTTATCTTCCTCCTAAAATGGATCTGTAACCTTTTTATCTCTTTTGCGTTGATTTTTGGTCACCGTTTGTTTTTATGCTCTTGCTTTTTGTTGCAAGTGTGTGTATTGAAATGTGCAGGTCGTGTGGAGAACATTTGCTTCACCATTTTTGATCTACGTTGTTTCTTTTTACAAGGTCACCGTTTGGTATTACTCATGGTTTTGCATTTTTTTGCAAGTCTCGTGCGTGGAGGAGTGAGCTTGGGCTGCTCCACATTTTTATAGTGAAGCCTTTGTTTGCATGTGCAGTTGGTTTGGTGTTGGCATGGAGGTTGAGATTCGAGCTCGTATGCACAAAGGAGTAGTATTGGAAGATTTCAAACCAATGGAGCCACCCAATATTATACCACGGTGGTTGGCCAGATCTCCAAATTAAATACAGGTTGTCTGCAACTCAAATACAAGTAGACTACAACATTTTTCAATGCAGGGATCAAAAATGAAATGTTGAACTTGGCTCGGTTTGAGAGCTTACCACTGCAAGAATGAACTCAACTCGATCCATTCTATACGCCAACTTGCTTGACCCCATGCACATAATCAACTCCTCCTCCAAATTTGATAGTACAGATAAATTATCTGTAACTAAATAATTTAAAGACAAAACCCCTAATGGGAATTTTTTAAAAAAATTGTAAGTTCCAGGAAACAAAATTACCTAGTGCAGAGGGCACCAAGGCAAAAAAAATTTTCTTTACGTTTACCTGGATTTCACACAGGAGGTTGTGAGTTTGTAGGGGGTTCTGGGAAGCTGCAAGAGGCAGCATTGGCTCTCCATTGATGCAAATTTATTCTCCATGAATTCTCCTTCCTCTACAACCTTCTCCAACCTTGTCAGGAGCTTCAATTCACTCTGGTACCAAATGTAGATTGAGCAACAGGGGTAGAAGCCTGATAATTGTATTAAACTCAATCAACCAAGAATACAATGGAGTGTTGCAATTCTTATAGGAATTGAACAGCCATGTGCAGACAAAGAAATAGGTTGCACATGTAAAACTAAACTCACAACAGCTTCCAAAATACATCCAGGAAGCACATAAATTGTTATAACAATTATAACAATTATGCCTGTGGAAATAAAAGACAAATATGGTTTAAAAACCATATAACAACATTATTTAATTAATAACATTAATTAAATAATTAATTATATGATGCATAATTAATATATTAGGTAAATAATAATTAACCTAACATATTTTGGGTCTTTTCTAGCCTTTTGGGCATCTTATTTTTACTAGTCGGCCTTTTAGTGGTTAATTATGAAATTTGAGCAAGGGAATTATATAAATATAAAGCTATGTGACAATAATAAAGGACCAAGCACTAAGCATTATCTATTACCACCTAAGGTTGCATCCAAAGGAATTTACAAGAGCATTCAAGCATCCATCTAGCATCCACATAAGGGCAAGGGACTGCATTCTTCTGCATACACTTCATAGGAGGGGAAGTTCATTTTTCCATGCACACATCTATCTACATTTTCTACATCTAGTTATTTCTCGCTATCAAGTATGATGTACACAAGATCCACCTAGGGCATGATTTCCTCACACAAACACATAGAACTACATAGGGTATGCAATGTAGTGCAATGATTGTTCATAAGTTAACTTCATTGACAGTCGAGGGCAGTCTGACCTCCCATTTTGCATCTTTTTTTTATGATTTGATGTATTTTGGGGTTTTACAGGTGCTTCTTTCTTATTTTAGGTTGCAGGTGAATAACAGTGAAGTGCAGCAACATACAGGTGATCAAAGGTGAAAACCAGTAAACATCTCGCGACCCTGTAAAATTGGGTTTCGTAGCTTCTGCGAAGTCGCAGTGCGAAGTCGTAGGTACCCATGATAGGTCTCTGGCACCCTAGGTGCCCTTGACCCTGTATAGGCACCCTAGTATTGGCATTTTTGAAACTCCTATGTTTTTGTGGGTTCATGTGCGATGCTATGAGTTCATGTTCCAGCAATTTTACATATTGGCATACCTTCGAGATTATTACAAATTAGCTAAGTATTTCATCCCTCCATTTGCAACTAGGGTTTCATATTTTATAGCTTACTTGCTTGGGTCAAAATATGTACTTAATTTTTTATATCATTTGTGTTGGTACATATTTAGATTTAACATCTATTTAATTCAATATTTTCTTAATCATTTGGTGAACCTGACTCATTTCGAACGCTCTTAAGGTCCTCATACTTTTATTACTTTTATTTTCCTAGGATCTTCTCATCATGAATATTTCTATTCATGATTTCTTGCTAGCCAATCCTAAGTGTCATGCTAAAATCATTAATATTTTGGCTACTACTTGTATTCTTGCTACCACTCATCTAGATGTGGTTTATCAAACATTCATCAATGCATTTTCTCAACAGATTACTTTTCCATCTACTATAGCTGAAAATCTTGTTGTATACGATAATGATCCTCCTCTATATATATATATATATATATGAGTCTACATTAATAACTTAGAAGTCAAGTGTGCTTTAATCAATACTGGATCTGAGCTCAATATTTTCCCTTTATCATTCATTCAGGATATAGGCCTCCCCATATCTATTCTTAACCCAACATCTATTTTTGTTCAAGCATATGATTCTACTACACATCCATGCTTAGGCATTGTCACCTTGTCACTCACCGTTGGGCCAAAGACTATTCCTGTTCCATTTTTTTGTTGATATACCACTTCCATATAATTTCTTACTTGGTAGGCCATGACTTCATCAAATGCAAGAATTGTCTTCTACAGTTCACCAATGTGTTAGATTCTTACATGATGGATTTGAATACGAAGTTCTGTTGATAGAACACCATTCCAACATTGTAATCTAGATCCAACCACAACACTACCTATTCTGATTTCCACTATTATTCACCTTGTTTCCGATCCCCAACCTGTGAACTATCCATACAATTTACATCCACTTGAAGGAATTGTTTGTACATTATAAAGTGTTCCATTTACTTCAGAATCCCCCCTCCTTCTACTATTACTATATTACTTTATCGGGGGACTATATATACATTGGACATCATACCACCTTCATTATCTCCTCATGATCAACCTACATCTACGATATTTCCTTTCACATGCACTCTTTTCATAAACAATTATTTTTGGTCACACATTACATTTGATCCTACTACCCTTGACATTATTTACACACTTGATGGTTTGACTCGTCTTGGTTTTATACTCAATGATATCTAACCACCACCTTATTCACCACATATATATCATGGACATCCTTGTATTACTGGTGATTATGGCCATTGAGTATTTCATCTTTTGGTCTTTGTTGCATGCACTCCAAGTATTTCACCACTTTCTCTTGGATAATCTTGGTTTGATTACATTGGAGGCACTTTATATATTAATCATCTGACATCTCATTTACCATGAATTTCAGTCTTGTTTTCACTTGCAATGACTCATTTCTTGGATATTCATAAAACCTTACTTGTTAGTATACACATGGATTTCTATGACCACCTTTCACTGACGAGGAGTATGCGATGGGCATGTATAATCTACACCACAATGGATCTTTACTTAATTAACCACATATAATTTCTTACCAAGTTTCAGATGCATCACCATTTGAGTTTGACCATGATAACAATGACCTCTTAAATGATGTTACTTGATCACTATTCTCTTCATATACTTGTGGGGGCATTGTACTTATTCTCCCCCTTCTAGCATCATTAGGTGTCTTCCACTTCTACTATATCACTTCTTTCTTTGTATGTAGTTGTTCACACACATTTCACACATCTTGATACATTTTTATCGTCACTACTTGATGATGCACTCTTTTTCTATGGTTCACACTTTCTTGGTGAGGGATCAATACATTCATAAACCTCACGGCACATTATACACTATGCATTCACAACTTATCTATCTGGCACACATAAAACACAACACACTACCCTATGATACACTCTAGTTCCATGGTTCATACTTGATTGTTGAGGGTCTAAATATAAAATGAACCTCACCACATTCACTCACTCACTCACTATGCTCTACACTTTATTGATCATATCTTTCTAGCACACAATTCAAACCATTTCTCGATGACATACTCTTGTTCTATGGTTCATTCTTGACTGTTGAGGGGGCATTTATAAATGAACCTCATCTCATACATAATCATTCACATTCACTTGGGGGAACACTGCTCCTATCACACTCACTTTTCATTCCATTCCATCTCATTCATCCACAACATACTACATATCTTAGTTACACATTGTTCTTGCTTACTTATTCTCACATGTTACACTTTGATTACTATGTTAATTAGATACATTTTATGTCATTATGTTTTCTATACACACATGTGCATTCACTTATCTTCTAGTTTTGATCACATAATTTACATAGATCGATACACGCAGCATGGATGCTTGGTGCAATACCTATTACCAGTCCCACAATGGCTCTTGGGGGCATCCACTTTCATATACACTACAAGTGTTATTGTTAATTTTTGTAGTACACTACTATATTGGATTATACACGCTTTGACATACTTGATATCTTTCTAACATGTTAAAAGTTGCTTCATGTGCGGTGTTTTCTTTGTAGGAACTCTTTTCTACCATGGTTTTTTGTTACATAGTCTGCTCTCTTGTTTGTCATTGATTGACATGGTATGCCATTTTTGGGATTTTCCTTTGTATTGTTTGCACAATGTCTTCTTTTGGATATGTTGGCATCGATTGTCTTGTGATATTGTGAGTGATTTCCCATGTTTGAAACCCATGTTTTGTTGTCTACATTGTCTTCTTACTTGATAGATTACGCTTTGTCTTCTACATATGTATTTGTCTTGTTTTTACTAACATTTGTTCCCATCCACTTTGATTTCATGTGCCTTGGTTTCTACAAAGAACACTCCCTCCCCCTACAGGGATTTAATTTCATAAAATCATTTGGTCCTCCTTTGGGCCGCATACTCCTTGCGATGTTGTATGCACCCCAAATGAGGGGGCATCATTAGGTGAATCACTCACCCCATACAAAATTTCATACTCACGGTTTAGCACAGATTCATTACCGGTATAACACAAGATTCGGTCTCATAAACGGCCCGAGAATATGACTTGATTCTTTAGCACATCACATACACCAAAGTGCCCAGACACAAATAATAGCACCTAGGTGCCTCGACCCTTCCGGGAACCTATGACTAGGGTTCAATTACACAAATGTTCTTAGTTCAAGTACATCTCAAGGAATTTTATAGAGAATCTTTTACAGGATAGGCGGTTCTTGACTTTCGACATGCATGTATTAAATCTTTTCTACTTTCACACTAGCTCAGACTTGATCGAAATGGATTGGATTTATAAACACCATATGTAGTGGTGTTTATACTTCAGGAATTAGTTAAAGGTTGAATAATAACACTATAATTTTATCCATACACTTCTTCCATACTTGGCGTAGCTAGCATGAGATCACCCAAAAAACTCACACTCAAAGACAACTTGGTGTTAGATTGCCCAAAAACACATTCTTATACAACATCTTTATGATCCTTTCTATGTCTTTCTCTCATCATGGATCAAGTGCACATGTTACTTTTTTAAATTTTTCATATCCTTTCTTACATATTGCTTGCGTGTTTTGATTAAATTTTTCATACACATGTATTTGACTACTTGTTCATTTTTTACTTTTGCAGGTATGTCCTTATGGGAAGCAATAGTCACAAAAATCATGCATTATCACACATGAAATGATATAAAAAATAGGTACAATGTGACATCTACACATATTCTCTCACCCTAGAGTCATCATCATTATTTTTCACTTCCTCTTATATAGCTTCCAGGCTTCACTTTTTTATCAATCCACATTTTTTCTTGTTTCTCAACACACTTTTTGCCATCGATATACATGGTTATCAAGTACACATCTCTTATATACTTTATGTTATCAAGAATTTTATCTACAACAAAAATTGGGGGCAAATGTAGACACTAAATCATGCGGTTTGGGTATTTATCTAGTCCTAATCACATACTACTATTCATATGATTCCTAAGTAAGAAAAGTACTAATTGACCACTATCTTGGGCCTCTTTACTTTCTTTCTATTTTCCTTCTTGGTCTCACACACCTTATTTCCTAGTCTTTATTTTCATGCTTCAGAATTTTTACTATAGAAACCAATGCCTAGCCAGACACCAACACCTAGGCGTCCCCGGCCTCTTTGTACTTTGCTCACATCTTTTTGGTCTCTCTAGCCATTTGGGCATTTGTTTTTACTATTAGACCTTTTAGTGGTCAATTACAAATTTTAAGCAATGGAATCATATAAGTATAAATCTATGTGACAATAATAAAGGACCAAGCACTAAGCATCTATCTATCACCACCTAAGGTTGCATCCAAAGGAATTTACAAGAGCATTCAAACATCCATCTAACATCCACACAAGGGAAAGGGATTGTATTCTTCTGCATACACTTCATAGGAGGGGAAGTTCATTTTTCCATGCATACATCTATTTACATTTTCTACATCTAGTTATTACTCGTTATCAAGTGTGATGCACACAAGAGCCACCTAGAGAATTATTTTCTCACATACACATAGAACTACATGTGTTTTATAATGTAGTGCAGGGATTTTTCATAATTTGAATTTTTGATAGCCAAGGATAGTCGACCTCCCATTTTGTATCTTTTTAAGGATTTGATGTATTTTCGGGTTTTTTAGGTGCTTCTTTCTTATTTCTAGTTTCAGGGATAATAACAACAAAGTGCAACAACATAAAGGAGATCAAAGGTGACTATATGCAATGGAAAGTTCCAAAAGCTATGGAGTGAAGCTAAAGAACCTCAAAGCTTTGCTAACTCAACCATGCACCATCAGATTAGAGCTAAACAAGAGAAACTAACATAAAAGTATTATAACTTTGACAAAAACATCAAAAACTAACATGTATACTACTCTCTACTCTATGAAAGCTTAATAAAATTAAACCTAGTTTAGATCCTAAGCAATCAAATTATGTGTTGTTTACTCCCAAACATAGTGAAGAGATCTCTCCAAGTTGGCTACATGGCCAAGATTTAGGTCTTTCCTTACTAACTATATTTGGAATGGATGGATGCAAGATGGAGGAGCTCTTAACAATGGATTATGGCCAAGATCCAAATGTTCTATAGCTTAAAGCTATCACAAATGGTTTCTAATGCCTTTCCAAAGTGTTTGAGAGTAAAGTTGTAAGTCTGAATGGGTAGGCTTAGCCTTGTATTTATAGTTTCTGGTTTGGAAGAGTTTGGAATTTGGGTGCATGTGGGACTAAAGATATTTTATATTAGATTAGGATAAACATGTTTTTGGCTTAGTTAAGATTGGTTTAGGCTAGTTAACTAGGGTTTAGGCTAGTTAAAATTGATTAAAAAGTGATTAGAGACTCATTGAGAGTTGGGAGGGTCCGGATAACCAATTGTGATTGATAAATAGCCTAAGAAGAAAATAGAAGTGGTCTAGAGAGAACTAGGGAGATTCTGAATCGTCAAAAGGAGGAATGTTTAGCTAATAAGAGAGATATTAACCAAATTAGATGATTATAGGAAGAATACAACCAAGAAGGTGTCGTAAATGGGCATCCAAGAATGGAGCGAAGAATGGGGAATTAACGAAGTATCATTAATTGATTAATTAGAGGAAATGCTAAGTGTAAGCATATTTTAGGTGTCTACATTTGCCCCTCTTTGGGGTGGTGTAAGTGATGTCACTTCAAAGAAAGTAGAAAAGCATAAACAAGTAGAAAATTTTGAAGGGATAGAAGAAAAAAATGAGTAGAATGAAGGATGCCCCTCGATTGTCGATGGGGTGATAGAAGAACTCGATTGACGATCGAAAAGATGATAGAAAGAGAACAAAAGAAAGAATAGTGTGATGAAGAAGAAAAGAAAGGGGATATAGAAGAAAAGGAGTATGAGAAAGGGGAATGAGCTAACATCCATCCAATGCCTTTTAAACAACTTTATTTTTCATCATATTGCTAGAGATCTTCATCATTGGTCCTTATTAAAAAGAATGAAAAAAGTGTAGTATGACATGAAAATCCATATACGAATAAATGTCCATTGCTAAAAAAACACTAACTCCATGCAACATACAAAATGCAATGCAATACGAGAAAGTAAAAGATGCCTAACTCCATGCAACATACAAAATGCAATGCAATATGAGAAAGTAAACAAGCTAACCTAACAGAGAAACATAATGCAATGTTTTTGTTATCAAGCTTCAGTTCCAACCTATTCGAATCAATGACAAGGGTTAATGATGGTGCCCCAAGCAAAGATACATGTAAGGGGGAATAATGGAGGACACTTTGGTCCAATGGAAAAGTAATGTGCACTACAAAATAGTACCAAGCAACTCGTTGTGCCCCAGAGTACAAACGAAGTAAGCAGCCTAGCTTTTGTTGATGGAGGTAGATCAAGATGATCCATGAGTCGCGCACATGAATAGGTGAGAACCAAAGAGCAACATTTTGTAAGCTGATTTATATTGTTTTTGATGTTTCTTGGAACATATTTGAATTTTTGATTTTTATTTTGAAATTTTTCTAAAACTATGTACAGGAAGACAAAGAAGCGTGGATGCCCCTAGCAATAGATGGGATGTACAAGGGTGAAAGGCCATGTGCATGCGCAAGAAGGTGAAGATGCAAAATTTCCCCAACGATTAGGTGGGGGTATTCAAAGGAAAACTCTTCATGTGTAGAAGCGGGACCCAAGGCCATTATGGATAGGTTCAACATGATGATGAACGTAAACCAATGAAGTGCTAAGAGGAAGCAAGGATGCCCCCAGCGTAAGTTGGCCTAAAAGCACATGATAGAAAGGAAGGAGAAGATTGGATTTTGTGAAAGGGGACAAAGGTGTCCGCAAACATGTCAAAAAAGGTTATCTTATACACATGAATGTTCTGAACGAAGTAGAAGAACAATGTGAAAGACATGAATGTAGCTGAGAAGCCTCATGATGAAATAAGTGATTAGCCAAAGGCACAAATCGTGAGACGAGATACAAACTAGAGTAAGAGTTTGAACAAGGTCCAAAAAAAGACACTTGGTAACATACTAATCTTGCATACTCATAGAGATCCAGTGTGTGAACATGTAATTAGATTACCTCTTGAAGGAAAGATTTAATAGACAACAAGTGAAGATGCCCTAGCCAATGTGTAGGAATGATTGATTTTGATAGATGATTTTGTGAATGGATGGTGGAAGGATAGTCGTACATTGCTCGCTACCAACCAGGCATCCATAGCCCCGAAGGAGATGCATTTGATTATAATCGCAACATTGCTCTACTACCAGTCAGGCATCCATTGCCGATAGAGATTATTGGAAATACCCCAAGAGAGAGTAATATATCAATTTTATTTTGATTTGTAGCTTTTTTATCTTTTGATTGATTTTGCTTCTTTCGATTTTCTGAAAAATTATTTCAGCTCTCTTGTTTGACAAGGGGTTAAGAACCACTGATGGCTTGATGGAAGGAGGTGGAAGTGATTATGATGACGACATTGGCTAGTGTCAATAAATATATCCAAAATTTCTTCACAAAAATTTTATTAGATGTTGAATGTGATAGGATCTCCATGAGGTCAATCATTATTTAATTTACCAAGGTGATAAAAGACCAGGGTCAAAGGATACCATAGAGATAAATTTCACAAAATTCATGTGAATGGGCTAACCAAAATATCATCGAAGGGATAAAAATGGTAGGAAGACATGTAAAAGAATAGAAAGAAAGGGAAGAAAGAACATCCATGTGTACGTAATACTTGATTACAATGTTTGATCTTTGTACCTTTGATTTTTCTTTGAAATGTTTTCTTATGTTTTTGTATTTTTGAATTGTTTTGATTTTTAGATTTTTGATAGTTTTTGGAAAGGTGGGACCAACAAAGTCACTTTGCATGGTAAGATCCAACAACGATGTTTGCAACTTCCTTAATAAGGGAGACTAAGCGTGATTGTTTATCAAGAGTCATGTTATCTCCCATGTTGATGATCGTGGTGAGCTCATACTCAATAAATGACTATGATTTATCCTAAAACATGGATTTCGTATGCAGGAGATTGAGTTCCCTATCCAGAGGTTTATGCACTTTGTGCCATACTTTATGGTTACATTGATGTGTGTTCTTGAATTGCATTTGATTTTTAACCTTAAGATCGTTTACTTTGTTGGGAGCTTTGGAGCTCTTGGAAGTTTTGACTTGAGCTTGATAATGAACCTATTTGGGTTTTTTATAAGCTGACGCATGATTTGTCTGATCTCGAGAAGGAGAAGAAAGAAAATGTTTATGATTGATGAAAGGAACGATAGAAATGGTAGTGGGCTTGCCACAAACATTGATAGAAGAAAGATGTGACAGATGAAAAGGATACGGTCCACGAATTGAAGAGGATGGGCTACCAGGAGGTGAACCACCGATAGAAGATGATGAAGGGCTGCTAGGATATGGCCCTAAGATGGAAGAAGTTGGGCTACGAGGACATGGTCCAAGAATAGAAGATGAGGGTGAGGGACTACTAGGGTGTGGCCCAAGTATCGATGAGTAGGGGATACTCGAGAGGTGTCCCATAGATAGAATAGGATGAATGGCTACTAGGACATGGCCCAAGAATAGAAGGTAATGGGCTACTAGGAGGTGACCCACAAGTAGAAAATGGAGGGCTACTAGGACGTGGCCCCAAGATAGAAGAAGATGATGGGCTACCAGGAGGTGAGCCAAGGCAAGATTTTGATTGAGGAATGATGATAGATAAGGAATGATTGGGAAATGAGAAGATAGGCCATGGATCAATGCTAGACCCCAACATCTCATCATGTTTAGAGGAAGGTGAAGATGGAATAACAGAAGAAGAATCAAGTTCCATGACCTTAGGCTCTTCCTCTATGTTATGATAAAAGGAATCAAACTCTTCCTCCCCATACGCGAGCGTATCGAGTTCAAGAAAGAAACCTTGTTTGCAATCCTCTAAAGGGATATCTTTGTGTAGTCTGATTGGTCCTTTATCCTGAGATAAATCAATCAGTAGAGGTTGTTGTTCTTCGACCATGGGGGTTGACTAGAAGAAATGGATCCACTAAGCGGGGAAGATTGATTGACAGAAGAAGATGACTCAAGAGAGGAAGTAGGCTTGGCGACAGGCATTTCATGAATGGATGATTTGGATTTGGACCTAGGTCATTTTTCTAGAAGATGACATAATGTAGGTTAGAAAGTAGGATCACATAGCCATCCATTAAGTTACGACGTAGGAGTCAAATTGGATGAGTGACTAGAGGTAACCCGAGTCGTGGAACTCTTCGATAGAGGAAGAGGTCGTTGAGACGACTAATGAAGGAGGTCCTACAAAGAAAGGGAGGACCGTGACTCAAGAACCAAATTAGATGTTTGATCGATGGAACTTGGAGTCACACGAGTCTTCAAAGGAGGAAGACATCATTGAGGTGAGTTGGAATAAAGGTCCTATGAAGGAAGGGAGGACCATGATTCAAGATTTGATCTATGGGTATCCGAACAATAGTTGGGATCCAAATCTTCCGAAGAAGAGTGGGAATCCGAATGGTAGTTTGGATCTGAATCGGAAGAAGAGTGGGGGAACTGAATAATAATTTGGATTAGAAGCATCCAAACCATACCACTAACTATGAGTTGAAGGTGGGGAACAGGGTACCCAGGTGGGAATTCTAGCGCGAAGAACCAAACAAGGTTTAGTCGTAATGGGAATCTTTTGATGTGAATGCCTAAACCTAGGTTTCACATTGTCGTAAGCATGAGGAACCACACGATATTCAGTCATGGTTGGGTCGTTTAAGCACAAATGTATAGACCTAGATAGTGCAATCAAACTTCTTCAAAGTGAATAAGGCCCCATGCCGATTTGGGCAGCACAATGGCAGCCAACTAGACATTTAGTATGTATGGAGATGTGTGTGTGATTTTCCGAAGAAGGTCTAAGGAAAATATACATCATGATGACAAAATATCGATGAGATCAAAATGATTTTCCTAGAAAACAAGTTTTCGAATGAATAATCACAAGGAACAATCACGCAAGTGTGAAAAAAATCCAATCAATAAGGAAATACTCCCTATGTAAAATGTGTGTGCAAAATGATAGCCCAATGCAAAGATGATCCACACAATGTCAATACTTACATCAAGTTTGAAATGAACAAGGTGTAAGTAACAACAAGGAGCCAATCGTGACCTCCACACAAGGTATACCTAGTACTAACTCAAGTGTCGATGAAAGCTAAGTGTTTTGAAAAGTGGACGTCACAACTAGATATATCGTAACAACACTATCCAGATATCTCAACCAAGCAAGCAAGGTGTCGATATCAAGACAACATCATGGTGGCATATATAATGTGGTATCAACACTCGTCAAGAAACCTAGATGACGTCTAAACTAAAATCAAGTAGAAGGTATAATAAGAAGTTAGTGGTAATGCAAGTAGCGTAACCATGCAATAGAGGGATTTATACTACATGCCCAAAGAATGGGAGACGTAATGTAAATACCAAGACTGAACGACCAGAATGCAAGCAAAAATTGACAAACTAGGGAAGAGACAAAATGAAAAAACCGACCCGTAACAATGATGAAGATCCTGAAGTCAAGATCATAGGACTGCCAAAGACATGAAAACGTACCCACTTGCTTTAGTCATTTAACACCCCAGCCGCAAACATGGATGAGTGTAAATGTACAAAAAAGTAGCTAGCACAATCTTTGACATGACACGTAAAGTATGCCTCTATTCGACTTCCAACATGGAAAGTACAAATGCATGGGTGTAGATCAAGAATATGTGAAAATAGACTTAGTTTCACTTTGGGCAGAGCTTCACCTCGTTTAAAAAATGAGAAGGAAGCTAAGCTAAGTAATACGTTTGTCTAGATTCATGATGAAAGACACTCAGATCAAACTTGGGATGAGTTCGTTACCGTGTTCAAAAACATGATGCTGAATCCAAACAAGTTATCACTTTGTGATGGCAAAATGACGCGAATAGCAAAGTTGGCCTCCAGACAAAATGGTTTCCTTAATAAGTTCTCTCAACTAGGTGTTACAAGGTTGTCTAAGAGTGAGGCATGATTTACCCAAAAAGTCACAATGACTAGTTTGGGAGTATCTCAGCTTTATCCCCCTTCAAGTACAGTGGGAAATGAATGCATCCATCATGTACTTTTACTAAGGTCGTGATACGGACAACTTGTAACTCTAACTCACAAGGTGTACTAGTCAAGTGGGTAAGCGAGGCGCTTCCCGTTTCATCCACGAGGTTACTCAGTGGTGGACTACTTTGGGGTTCCTGGAACCACCCCCATTGTTATAGCTTAAGGCGTTATGCCAAAGGGGTTACATTCCAGTTAAGCGGAGAGGGACTTACCCTTTTCCAAAACCTATAATACAATGTGTTGAATATGGTGTGTTTTTTATCTTTTTTAATCTTAATGTGGTTTCAAAAGTGGCACACCATTTGGTAATCTGCAAACACACATGTATTAGAAGTTTTCACTTCGTTCTTAACACCTTTCTTTGACCAATGTTAGGTCCTATAGACAACAAGTTGATTAGTAGTTTTTTGTTTTGTCGATTGAGGTAAAAGAGAACTCACACTTGGTTTTGATTCCTAAGATCACCCAAAGGCACGAAGGAAGAGCATACAAAGTGGAAATCCTACTAAAAGCACATAAAAATGTTACTTTATCCTTTAAAAAGAAAGTGTTTTTAACATAAAAAATAGAATTTGTGCAAGTGTTTTTGATCTCCAAGATCACTTTGGAAAGCGCAAGGAGAGAGCATACACACTTTTTACAAATCCCAATTCAAGCTAAGGAATGAAAAACACTTAACTAATTTAGTCAAACAATGACCAAAATAACCCTGCAAACAAATTATTAGTGTCACAAAACCTATCAATTTGTTAGAGTGGCCAAAAAAACAAATTTTCAGACTTTAAGACATGCTAGAAAATGAATATTTACCTAATAATGTAAACCATAAATTTTTGTAAGTCCAAATCCTAATTTTATGATTTCACTATGTATTTCTCTTCAATACCTTTCCAACACAATGAAAATGGAGTCGTTTCGAGCTCGGGAGAAAAAGTTATGGCCTCCGGAAGATTGGTGGTGAATGCGATCGACACGAGACTCACCCAATATGATAGGTATGCGCTTGTTTCAATGGGTACGCACGTGCGTAGGTGTTTTTGCAACCAGAAACATAGAACAGTGACACAGATGCACCCATAATGATGGGTACACACTGTTTCAATAGGTACGCATGCGCGTAGGTGTTTTTACGCCTAAACACCAAAAAACACGAAAATGATGTAAACGCACCTGAATGACGGTACGCGCCTATTTCAACAAGTATGCATGTGCGTAGGCATTTTTGCACCTTAAACACATAAAAACACATAATAGTGATGCAAATGTGCCTAGAACGATGGGTACATGCCTATTTCAATGGATACGCGCCCCTTCACAACGCCTACGTGTGCCCTATGAAAAACCTGCAAAAAACATGGATTTTCAAATTTTCAAGAGTGAACAGGTTAGTAGTTAGTCAAAGCTTCCTATTTCTATGTTAAACCCACAAAATATATGTAAATGAAGGTCATTTATCCAATATTAAAAATAGAAATGAGGAAATAACAAGTGATTTAAACTAAAAAACTTGAAAATGGACTTTGAAGAACTCAAAGGACCTCCATTAATGGAGGATGGACATAAGTGTCCCACCGGGCGTGCCAAATGTATGCAATGGAAAGTTGCAAAAGCTATGGAGTGAGGCTAAAGAACCTCAAAGCTTTGATAACTCAACCATGCACCATCAAATTAGAGCTAAATAAGAGAAACTAACATAAAATTATTATAACATTGACAAAAACATCAAAAACTAACATGTATACTACTCTCTACTCTATGAAAGCTTATTAAAATAGAACCTGGTTTAGATCCTAAGCAATCAAAGTATGTGTTGTTTACTCCCAAACATATTGAAGAGATCTCTCCAAGTTGGATGCATGGCCAATATTTAGATCTTCCCTTACTAACTATATTTGGAATGGATGGATGCAAGATGGAGGAGCTCTTAACAATGGATTATGGTCAAGATCCAAATGTTATATAGCTTAAAGCTATCACAAATGGTTTTTAGTTCCTTTCCAAAGTGTTTGAGACTAAAGTTGTAAGTCTGAATGGGTAGGCTTAGCCTTGTATTTATAGTTTCTGGTTTGGAAGAGTTTGGAATTTGGGTGCATGTGGGACTAAAGATATTTTAGATTAGATTAGGATAAACATGCTTTAGGCTTAGTTAATATTGTTTTAGGCTAGTTAACTAGGGTTTAGGCTAGTTAAAATTGATTAACAAGTGATTAGAGACTCATTGAGAATTGGGAGGGTCTAGATAACCAATTGTGACTGATAGATAGCCTAGGAAGCCAATAGAAGTGGTCTAGAAAGAACTAGGGAGATTCTGAATGGTCAAAAGGAGGGATGTTTAGCTAATAAGAGAGATATTAACCCAATTAGATGATTAAAGGAAGAATACAACTAAGAAGGTGTCGTAAATGGGCATCCGAGAATGGAGCGAAGAATGGGGAATTAACGAAGTATCGTTAATTGACTGAATTGGAGGAAATGCTAAGTGTAAGCATATTTTAGGTGTCTATAGTGACAACCAAATAACATCTCACGACCTTGTAAAGTTGGGTTTCATAGCTTCGAGCAACGACAGCTCCCGGATAGGTATCCGCACCCTGTACCCCTAACCTCGCATAAGCACCTCCGTCCTAGAATTTGTGACACTCCTACATTTTTGTGGGTTTGTGTGTGACACTCGAGTTCCTATTCTATAATTTTTCCATCTCATCATACCTTTAGGATTATTTTGAATCAACTAAGTATTTCATTTGTCCACTTGCATCTAGGGTTTCATATTTTCTAGCTTACTTGTTTGGGTCAAAATATGTACTTAATTACTTATATCATTTTCTCTAGTACATATTTAGATTTAGCATCTATTTAATTCAATATTTTCTTAATAAATTATCAATATTAAGGATACTACCTATCATTCCACATGGCAATCTAACAGGGCATTCCACATGTCATACACGTATTTTTCAATATCCTAAGAAGTAAAGGCTAATCTAACTGACAGCTATGATTCACCCTAGGTTGCACATTTGTATGGCTTACATTTAAAAGGCACATTAATTCAAAAAGAAACGTTCTCTGGAGGTGAAAAAACATCAAGTCATACATTATGTGCCATTAATATAGAGAAAACTATTTTATATGAAATATTGCCTAAATCAAGGAGCATTGTGTTAATCAAGAAAATCTTATTTTGAGCCTTCAATTCACAAAAATTATTATGAGAGATCGATTCCACATTTGAGATTATTTTCAATATAATTACTTTGAAGAATATGGAATGGTTTTCATAGACCATTAATCCACAATAATGGTGAGAGAACTAAGGCCTTCGAACGTGGATACAATCTTGTATTCTTATTCAAACAATCTGAGTATTACGAGACACGGTGTTTGATTGAACTTCATTAGACTGTTTTTCTATCTTCTCAACAATTCAATGGTAATCCTATTTGTTTATCTTCTTAAAAATTCAATGGGAAAAGTTGGAAACTAGTTCCATGGATGAAGCATGAATGTCCACAGACTAAGCACTAAGAGCTAGAGATATTAGGGCATTAAAGAGATCTGAACTCTACTTGATTAGAGCCAAACCTGAGGTATTTCCATACCTAGAACTTCTATCCTTTCTCCTTCTTCATGTAAAAGTAAAGAATTAGGATTTATTTTCTAATTTTGACAAAAATAGTGTATCCTTCTTAATTGGTCATGCATTTAAATCCTATTATAAGCTACTTGATCCTAATGCCATCTATAATACAACCACGATTGCATATTGGATGATAACTATATAAGTTAGTGTCATTTTACAAAAATTGGTCCAAGGACCCAATCAACAACATGGATGATCCTAATTTGAATGACATCCAAATCTAAAGATTCAGGCATGGAGTCTCGTATATGCATGGCCTTAATGAATAGGTTGTATGGTAATCCTTCAATTTACAAATTTATGTGTCTTCAATTCCCTTACGAACTATGATAATTGATTATCAAAATATACCTTCTTTGGGGCAAGTAGTCACTTTAAACTTGGTTTTCTAAAGATCAGATTTCGTGGACCACAAGAAACCATTTTATATGGCATCTTACATGTTGGATGAAATTTGTGGTGTTCTCTAATGTCCATGATGTTGTGATTGATGGACTCCTTCATGCCTTCTAGAAGTAAATGAGTCATACTCAGACCTATACACCCATAGATTCAAGGCTTATATTGATAATATTTTCACCCTTTTCTACCCCATAATTTACAAAGAGATGCATGAAACAATCATGCCTAGAGTCTCGATAGCATCCTTTCTTCAATTAGGAATATGGGGGTCATTTTATTCTACCCAAATTATACAATTATCATATGAAAATGGCTTCTCACACCTCCTCTACAACTTCCATACTATCTTCCAAAAAACTTGTCGAACAAGATGTTGCATACCAAATCTATAATGGTATAATAGTAAAGTACAATGATAAAAAGATCGAACTCATTCTTATCAGCTTATTGTTGGATGCAATGAATTTAAAAGATGGTCTGACTTGAAAGAAACAACAACCCACCAAAACTCATTATATTTTCCCCATCATTCCTTAAGGTAGTATGACCCAAGAAAAAGAGTGGCCAAACACTTGGAGTCACTCAAAAGGAAAATTAACATACCATATGCTCATGAGGCCAATAAAAATGATTGGGTCTAGATTACCCAAACAAATGATAACCTCATCAGATAAGACATGGAGTTGACAGGGGTAGTTCTTCCTCTAAGAGGAATAATAAGAAGGGAATTCACAAAAAGGAAAAACTTGATCATTCGGATCCTCCAAGATAAGCCTAGACCCAAACTTCTTTAACTCATCCTAGATTTTTAGAGGTAGAACCAACACAAGAGGTGAAAGAGGTCACACCAAGGCCAGCTGAAGGACCTAGTTTGGTTTCATATGACCTAACCTCTTCAAATGATGAGGAAGATCCTATATAGGTACATACTTCATAGGGGCCATCACATGAAGATATTTTAGCAGAGCCATCAAAAGCAGGACTAGTTTAGTATACCCCTACAAGTACAAATCCTCATAAACCTTAACAATATTTGGTTGAATAAGCTATGATTTCTCAAAGGGAACATCATATTTTAATCCTAAAATTGGGACCTTAAAGAGGGTAACAAGAAAGACAATTTCCACACAACGGGCCATTATTTGGCATGATATATCAAAGGACATATTCTCTCTTATAAATAAAAATAAATCCAAAGGATCCCAGGTAACTCAATATGAGAAATACCTAGTGTCTTATAAACAAGCCTTAACAAAAGTGGTAGCAAAGCTAGTCGAGGAGTTCGGGCTCGGAATAAAGAGCTTAAAAATCAAGCGAAGGCCATTGTTCCTAAAAACATTACCTCAAATGTTGAAGAAGGTTTACTAAGATAATATGATGTCATAAAATAAAGTGTGGAGGTAAATAATACAAAACAATCTTAATCAAAGAAGACCAACACCATCATAGATAAGATAATTTTTATGCAAAAAAATTAAAATCATGGCTCGGGCCATAGAAGAAGGTATTTTTAAAGGCCCTACAGTTGTTACCGTAGATGATATTGGCATATGTGAGACATATACTAATTATACAAAATTAAGGCTAAGGGAGTGGACTGATCACATGGATAAGCTTCCATCTTAGTTGGATGACTTAATTACAAGATGGACTGAACTATTCTTAGAGGAATCCATTACAAGATTCATCAAGGAGAATCAAGAATTAATATCCACTGATGAGTTTTTTGGGTTACTTAATCATATTTTTTCCATATTCCAGAGAAACATAAAGAATCCAATGAGGGAGATACCTCCTAAGTAATTAAAATGGTTTCTCAAACTAAATAGAAGTTCTATAAAATTGAGACCTTTATATACATCCTCGGTGATGATGTATATATGACATGTTATTCTATAGGACATGTTAACCTCAATTTTGGTTTTATAACTTATTGGTAGGTTTAGGAGGTCCTAGAAGTCACCTAGGATGATTGGTGTGGGTCAAGTCCTTCTCAAATTCAAATTGAGTATTTCCCCCAAATTGTGAATTTGAATTTGTAAGGAAAATTTTGGCATGAATTAGGAGTTTAAGATGTCTTGTAGGTCCTTTAGGAGTGTTAAGCATGGAATAAGACCTATAAAGGTCTAGGTGGTCCTAATTGAGTGTTTATAGGGGTCTTGAGTCTTAGTTTAAGCCATGAAGTTGTCTAAGGGCTATTCATAATACCATGGGTCTAAAAAGGAGTAAAATTTAGTTTTAAAGGGATTATGAATGTATATAATCTATTTGGTAACTATCTTTCTCTCATTCCATTCAAATGATAATCATAAATAGATCTTAGTAAAATTTTGTAATTCATGTGTACATCGTGTTTGTGACAATTTCAAGCATTTTGAGTGGTGTGAAGTACCTAAAAACTAGTACACACACTATTGATGGAAGCTATGGGATGAAGGAATTATTTTTCCATACATTTGTATTTGTTTGTGTTTA
Source organism: Taxus wallichiana var. yunnanensis (assembly GCA_018340775.1). Taxonomy (NCBI): domain Eukaryota; kingdom Viridiplantae; phylum Streptophyta; class Pinopsida; order Cupressales; family Taxaceae; genus Taxus; species Taxus wallichiana. Next base: position 302,441,462 of record CM031243.1, on the reverse strand, counting down.
TGATTGCATTATTGTATGTGTAGATATCAGTTGAAACAATTGTGTGAACTGTACTTGCTTTGTGAAGGTTTTTCAAGTCATCTTCATCAACTTTAGAATGAGAAAAGTCAAAGAGGAAGTGAAATTGATTGGAAAGGAGGGTTTGAATGATTGTTAACCCAGTGTGGAATAAAGTTTTTCTTGTAACTTTTTTTTGCCAAGAATTGTTAGTTAAAGATATCAATACCTTGTCCTCTTTAGTCTCGAGAAATATTTAGTCTATGGAATACATGACATAGATGTAAGAAAGGTTTGATCATGTTTGGGAATATTCTCTTTGGCATGTAAACTGTACAAGGTAAGTGTTAAAATATCTATAACTATGATTGGAATGGTCTTTTGTAAAATCCTACAAACTTGGTTTTCTGTTAAGGACTGATTTTCTCACCACAAAACATGTTTGAGTCACTATTGGAGGTTTTTAAGGAAGAATAAGTGTTTTTATAGATTCTATAAGGTGTGTTCATCCTTCTAAAGTTTTAATAATTGAGCAAGGATCAAAAATTGAACCAAAACCCTTTCAAAGATAGATCTCAGGTTTCATAGTAAGTTAAAACCCTAAACTATGGCATCAGTAGGATAAAGTCCAATATCTCAAAATCTATCCAATAAAAAACCCAAAAAAATTGAGGGAATGACTATGTTGAGTCTGCATTTGAGTTACAAAAGGTTTCATTCCATTTCCTTTTTATTTGAGGAATATATTAGTGGCGGTGAGGAGAAACCTGTAGGCTATGACTAAGAGAAACACCAAATCAAGCCACTGTAGAAACCTTAAAAGGGATTCATTGTTTGAAACTTGTAGATATGTTATAGAAAGTAATTATAATATTTTATAAATTATTTTAAGGATGGAGGCAGTGGGGATTCATTATCAATCTCACTCTAGTAAATTTAGTCAAGCACAGTTGCAAAGGCCTAAATTCAAAGACTATGATAGAAGATTTGAAGGAAACATTGAGGATGTTGAAGGAAGGGTGAAACCCTAGAAATTATGAGTGGTTAAAAGGTAATAATGAGGTAATTTAAGCCTTATCAGGTTGTTTAAGGAGTATAGACACCACATTCAAGATTAGAAATAGAGGATTCAACACTCAATTCAATAAAAGTCTACTCCGAACTAGTTCAGAGAAAATTGAAGACTGAATGAATAATAAAGACTATGAAGCCTTGTACTCTTAACTCAAAATACTCAACCCCAACATATTTGAGAATTTATAGTACAAGGGAAGGTAGTATTGAATAATATGTCTAGTACTAAGTGATTTTGGATTGTATGAAGAGGTTACAATTATGATTTCATCGGTGAACAACAATGGGGAAGCCTTCAAAGGGATAAGTCTAACAAGAAGAAGGTAATTTTTTTGCTTCCTTCTAATTTTGATCAAGTTAGGTTGTTGGAAGGGCTATGCATGACAAGTTTTGCAAGGGATAAGAAAAGGTTAAGTGATATAAGCTTAGAAATCAAGAAATTGCAGGGTTGAAGGTGAAACCTATAGATAATAGAGTAAATAGCCTATGGAGGACCTTGAGGGTCTAGATTTGGAATTTTATTATTCTAGCACTTGAAAATGAATGTTTTGATCTTGAATACATCACCATGAAGGAGATAAAAAGGAAGGAAAAATCCACACAAAAGGCCTTATTTGATAAATCTCATTACTCTTCAGAAGCCAACTATGGAATTGGTAAAGATGAACAAAGACTATAAAATTTACAAGGAATCCATCATTACCTCTGGGAAAGGGCCAACTAAAACATATTTATCACTAGAATACCCCACACAATATCAACCAACTCAAGAGGTTCCTTACCAAGTGGACCCAATCCAAAAGGGTCCCATGATTTAAAAAGAGTCACAATGAATTCTTAGCTAAATTTTTATTTTGTCATTTTAACATTTACCATTGTAGAATATCCTAACGTAAGTCAATTAGGGTATTTATGAATGACAAAATTGTTGGAAATATTCCTAAGTTTTTGTAAATGTATTTCAAATTAGGTGGTAAAGGATGGCCTAAAATTGTATAAATAGACCTACCTCCAGTCTAAAAAGGGGAAGATGATTTTGTGATTAATAGATGCAAGCCAATTTGAACATTAACTCATGCAAGTTGATATTTTCATAATTTCATTTTCCTCTTTCTGCTGCAAATTTATGTGTTAGGAATTCTTGATGTTTGAATGTATTTTTCATTGCTTCCTAGGTGATATTTTAAATAGTGATGTGTAAGTTTAGAATAAAATAACCATAACATGTTGTAGATTGGATTAATCGATAAATGTGCAATTCAACAATTTAATTGGTAAATCTAACTTCCAGTATGGCTAAGTTTTAAATATCCTTTGAATTTATGCATCAGTAGCATTCAAATTTGAGTCCAAACTATATTTGTTGCTCCTAGTTAACAAGGAAAACATGTTATTTCCAACAATCAGGCATCAAGTGTTTAAAACACATTGGTTTCATAGTTTTCTCTCTGTCTTTCCTTTTCCTTTTGTTTCTTTGAGCTATTCCCTTAGATTAAATTAGTTTAGGAGATATTCAAAGCTAAATCAGGTAAAATAAGTGTAGGAGTGGTGCTAGAAGGACTAACAGTCCATTAAAAACCCTCAATATTGGTCTAATTAACTAATACCCCACAACTCAATCCTGGAATCATGTTCCAAGTGGTTCTAAAATGAGAAGGACATAAGATCCTATTTTTTCTTTTTGCTATGTCATTTTTATACATCAACAAGTGTGAGAACACACTCAAGTATTTTAGGCATTAGACTCAGCTAAAAATGCATCTGCATGAGTTTACAACCCCCTCCCCCTGTCCCCAAAAAAAATTGCATTATTATCCACCTAGATTTTAGCACTTTACAATTTCAGTTTTTTTACAACAAAATTTAGACCAATGGAATGAGAATTAAAAAACATAGAAAGGGCCATAGTGAGGGCACAATTTGAATCATGACATCCACTTTGGTCCGTGCAATAGTTTAGGACACAATTTCAACAACGAGGCCTTGTTAGGGCATTTCAAGTATGTTTCAGTCATTATATCAATCCGATCATCACAAAATAGGATATTAAAGTCATCTTATCTCTCATTACAAGTGCTTTATCTATTTGATTCCCATAATTGTTTTAATATTTTTTATATGGTTATTCCTGATATTTCTGTAATTAGCTTTAGAAACTAATTGGTTAAGATAACCTACCATCAGTTACTACCCTTATAAGATATTAACCAATTTAGGTTAAATCATATATGTGCACCTATTACAGATTCATCATGATACCATATGTAAACACCCTAAAAATATGTAGTTATTTCTAGCCTATCCTCAATTATTCACATCCCCTTTGGAATTAAATTAATTAATTCATACTTTGAGTATTTATCTCTTTAGGATTTAATTTTATTAAATCCATTACATTCCTTTAAAATTAATTAAATTAATTTTAATTGCACTTGCACTATATTACAATGACCCTTGGCTAATTTAATTAAATATTTATTTAATTAAATGGTTAATTTACCACTCACATCCCTTAGCTAATTAAATTATTTATTTAAATAGAAATAAATATATTTACCTTCTCATCTCCTACTTACACTCCACTTCACTATCATAGTCACCCCACTCAACTCCACTTCTAGAATCCTACAAAGGTGTAAGCAAAAAATTTGCACGTACAAATACCTTATTGAATTAAAAAAACAAAAATTTATTATTCTTTGATGATTATTCAATCCATTCGAACTACTGAAACTTCCTCCAATGTTATTTTAAGAATATACATTCATGAATTCATTAACAACCTTCAACCACTCCATGACCTCTCCTTCAATTATAAATAACATGTGATATCCTTCACAAACAATCCTTGGAAGCTTTTTACAATTAGTTATTTAAATAGAAATAAATATATTTACCTTCTCATCGCCCACTTACACTCCACTTCACTATCATAGTCACCCCACTCAACTCCACTTCTATAATCCTATAAAGGTGTAAGCAACAAAGTTGCACGTACAAATACCTTATTGAATTAAAAAAACAAAATTTATTATTCTTTGATGATTATTCAATCCATTCGAACTACTGAAACTTCCTCCAATGTTATTTTAAGAATATACATTCATGAATTCATTAACAACCTTCAACCACTCTATGACCTCTCTTGCAATTATAAATAACATGTCATATCCTTCACAAACAATCCTTGGAATCTTTGTGCAATTGCAATCAACCTCTCGCCAATATTGTATTTCAACTTTGTATTCCGCGTGTCCAAATTTTCTCGTAGCATTGCCACTTCTTCATTTGAAGATTAATTTAGATCACCCACAATTTAACCATTAAAATATCCTACAAGTATAATACTTCAACAATATTATCATTAATGGTTGCAAAGGAGAACTTGGAGAAAGGTTTATTATGTTTATATTGCTTATCTTTCATTTTTAGCTAAGTTTTTCATGCTTACATTTCTGGCATGCCCGGTGGGACATGAACCCTTTTATATTTTTTCTAGTTTATTTTTTATTAAACTAACTTTACTTATGTTTTCTCAATGTTATTTCATAATTACTATCTAATTTTGAGAAATTTTGTGGAGAAAACTAGGAAAAATCACTAAAAACTAGTCAATTTTCAGACAACCCATTAAATTTTGACTATCTATAGGAATCATGTGTTGGTGTGCAACTATACGCACTAGCATCACCCATGAAGTGTGATAGTATAGCATTGCATGCGCTAGTGTAGCGCTAAGTGCTCTAGTACATATGTCCATGCACTAGAATTATCTCATTTTTATAAATTTACTTGTAACATAAAAGCATTCACTTGTAAACACCGGCTTATTCTCGTGATGCTAATCACACCCTATTACACAAGCTAGCATAATACTCCATGTGCTAGTATTCTCGAGACCGTATTTTCCTAATTTCTGTGTTTTCCATCAAGTCAAAATTATTCTAACTATTTTTTTAGGTATGTTCCTAGTCATTTTTTGTAGATTTTTTTATAACTAATTCATTTAAGTGCTTTTTTTGTTTTTGTTTTTCATTTAACCTAACCTTGAAAAGTTCTCGCATATGCTTTTTTATTTCATTTTTCTATATGATCTTGAAAATCAAAAATGTGAGTTTTTCTTTGTGTTTTTACCTTAGGAAAAATTCTAACATGTTGTTTGCAGGACCATATCTATGAAGGTTGTTTATTAGATCAAAACTAATAATTGTAGGTTGCCTTGTTCATGGAATCAAACAAACGTTATTATATCTCCTTATTACATTTTATTAAACTTTCTTAAATTAATTTTTTTCGAGAAGGTTTATTCCCCTCTAATCAGAATCGTGGAAATTGCATGTCTACAAGTCAAAATAACATTGTGAGGAGTACCGCATGAACCCCAAAGTAGTTAGCACCTTGATTGAATTGGACAATGAAATGAGATCCCCATTGAATTGACTAGTATACCTTTGTGAGTATTAGAGCCAAAAATATCCATATTGACAAACTCGGTTTGATCCTTTGAGCTGAGTAAAATATGGTTGATTGTATCAAAAGGGGTAAAGTAAATTTTGAAACTAGCAATAGTGTACCACACTCATAATTTTTCATATTTAGGGAGAGAACCATTTTTATAGGAAGCCCCACTTGACCAAGCCAACTTAAGCTTAGAGGCCTTCCTTAAACAACATTAATTTTTCATAATTTAAGTGTTGACAAGTTTGTGTTTCACACACAAATCAATCTACTTTCTACACTTTGTTATCTTAAAATTCCTTTTTCTAAGAGTAGAGTATATCAATCTCATTTCTAAACTCCTCCATCCTAACATTCACTTTGTTAGGGGTTGAGTAATCGATCTTCGTTTTAACCTCTTTTATCTTAGCATTCACTTTTCTAAGGGTCGAGTAATCCACTTTAATTTATAAAATTCTCTTCTATCTTAACATTCACTTTGTTAAGGGTTGAAAAATTAATCACAATTATCTTCTATCTTAAAATTCACTTTGCTAAGGGTTGATAAATAAATCACAAGTCTCTTTCATCTTAACATTCACTTTGTTAAGGGTTAAGAAATCAATCATACGTCTCTTGCATCTTAATATTCACTTTTATAAGGGTTGAGCGATAGAGATAGCGATGGAGGTAAAGTCAGTGCGGTTTCCGTTGTATTGGCTGCACAATGTCTGCATTCTAGGCCAATAATAGCTGAGAGGAGGCTGCTTACTGACAAGAATCAGATGGATGAAAAGCTACAAACTGAAAAAGTGGACACGTTGGGATCCACACCTTTGGCCTAGAACAAGATTCTCCAAAACCCTAACAAAAAGTTGGTCCACAATCAACTAAAAGAGGACAGTTCACATGGGAAAAGGAAAATGAAGGTGCTACCTGTCTAATGGTCCCAAATGGCTACGTAAATAGGGCTTTGGACAAAGCAAATCTCTCCCTTGTTGGTAAGTTTCTAGGCTCTAGACCTAATATTGATTTTATTAGAAAATGGGTTCTTAGAAAGTGGAAACCTAAGGGGGATCTGAATATTACCATCATGCCACGGGGTTTTTTTCTGGAAAAATTTAATCAGCAGACTAATTTGGAATCGGTGCTTCTAGGAGGACCGTGGTGGCTGGGTAATATGGGCCTCTTTTTGAAAAAATGGTATCCAAGGTTTGACCCAAACATTGAAAATATAAACACCATTCCAATCTGTGTAGACTCCCTGAGCTACCGTTGCAATTTTGGGATGATGAAATCTTGCTAAACATTGCTAAATCCATAGGTGCTCCAATCGGGCTGGACGGACCCATGAGAAACAAATCCAGACTTGCCTTTTCTCGATTCTGCATTTCTTCTAAAATGGAGCAGGAGTTACCGAGCACATCATCTTGAAATCTAAGTATGGAATGTGGACCCAAAAAATCAAATTTGAAACCTTTCATTTAAGGTGTAAGCAATGTCATCGTATTGGACACTTCACCAAAAAATGTCCTAATAAGGAGATCTCTACAGAGGAGGATAAACACAAAAAGAAAGAACAACTTGAGGGTGTTTTAGAAATGACAAAGGAAAGCAGGGTTCTAGACAATGAAAGCCAGAGAGAAGAAAAAGCCCCTAACCAGCCTGAGTTGAACTACAATAAAAGGAAAAAAGGGGGTTTAGAACTTCAATAAGGAAACACCTGGTCTAGCATCCTAAAACCCCAGCGGTAGCTTTGCATGGAGCACCAATCAGAAACAAAGAGGACTTAGAAATGCAAAATCCAGTAAAGGTGACTATGGAGGTGGATGAACAAGAAGGAACTGTAAAGGTAAATATCATTCCTAAGGATCTAGCTCAGACTTTGGAACTCCCAAATGGCACTAAGGAAGCTGAGATAGATAATTCTCTGGACTTCATTGAGGAAATGTTGGAGAAGAAAAACATGAGTTCAGAAGAAGCATTACACACTCCAAGGGGCAAAAGTAAAATCTCAACCACAAAGGGAAACTCTTGCTTCAACAACAGATCAGCAGATCTACCTCCTTGCTCCAAAGAATGATCGAAGATCCATGCTTAATCGACAAGAAGCGAAAGAGAAAGAGGAGGGAGAAGTAACGCCATTTAAAGAAGATGAGGAACTAACTTCTAGATTCATAGAGGTCATTTCAAAAAAAAATGAAAGGATTTGAAATGATCCCAAAATCGCTATACAATGAAAAGAAAAAGAAAATTGACAATTGGGAAACTTCAACATCTAGAACTACTAGATCTTCTGCTAGAAGATTAGTAGATTTTGGAAGTAGTTCTAAAAGAGGAAGGCCCTCAAAAAAACTCTTAGATCCAAGAGAACAGAGAAAGACATTGCAGATGGAACTCAACGTCAATTGAGCCATCAGGCAATACCAGCTCCCATTTCTATTAAATGAAGATTATCTCTTGGAACATCTGAGGACTAAATGGAAACTCCAAATAGAGAATCATTAAGGAGTTACGGGATTCTAGTAGTCCTAGTATTTTGATTTTGTAGGAAACTAAGATGAAAGCTAAGATCCTTGAAATTAGTAAAAAAAATCTGGGAAAACTCTAACATGGCTGTGGTGGACTCTCAGGGAGCCTCTGGAGGTCTGGCTACTCTTTGGGATAAAAGACACTATACTGGTATGATTCTTAATGCTAGCACTAATCATCTTGCTATTAAATTTCATGCTATTGAGAACAATGGTGAATGGATCCTTTCTAATATATATGCCCCTAATACGGTTAGTGGGAGACGTAAACTTTGGACTGATCTTAAGATCTTTAGAACCTAGCATATTACAGCCAACTGGCTTATCATGGGTGACTTTAATTCTCCTCTAAACCCAGGTGAAAAATATGGAGGAATCTCCAGCTTTTCCATAGGTATGGAGGAATTTGCAGATTTTGTTGCTGATCTTAATCTCTTGGATGTGGATCTCCATGGGAATAAATACACCTGAACAACAGAAGGTTGGGAAAAGATCTTATCCAAGTTAGACTAGATAGAGCCCTAATTTCTTCTAGTTGGATTCTCAGTCAGGACTTCCACCTCTCTTCCCTGCCCAGAATTGGATCGGACCACAATCTGATTGCCTTAAATCTTCTCAATTGGACTAAGCCCATCAGAAGCTCATTCAAATTTGAAAATATGTGGATGGAGCATGATGACATTTATGACAAAATTAAAGAGTGGTGGGTTTGGAATGGTGAAGGCACTGCTCAATTTAGATTGATTCAGAAGCTCAAAAATGTTAAAAAACAAGTTAAAATTTGGAATAAAAGAGTTTTTGGTAATGTGTTTGAAAAAAAAAAGAAGTTAAAACAAAAGCTCCAAGATCTAGAAATCAAAATGAATACAATGGGGAGATCTTTTGAAGACCAAACTGAGGAAAAGAACATTCTTGCAGAGCTGCATACGATTTGTAGCAGAGAAGAATCCTTATGGAGACTAAAATCTAGGGCTATCTGGTTAAAAGAAGGAGATAGAAATATGAATTTTTTTCATATGACCACTTTGAAGCACAGAGCTTGTAATAGGATTATGGAAGTGGCTAAAAGTAACGGCACTATTATAAAATATCCCAACAACATCAAAGAGGAAGCTCTCAATTTCTATAAAAAACTTCTTAATGAGAGGAATATCATTGCTGATGAGGCAATTTCTTTCATGTTGGAGGCTATTCCCCAAGACAAAATTGAGGAGCAGAGATTTAAAGATATCACTAAAGTTGTCACACTTGAAGAACTGCAAAATCTGTGTTTTCTTTAGAAGGTGACAAGGCTCCGGGCCCGGATGCCTTTTCTATTAACTTTTTTCAGAAATTTTGGGAAATATGTTCGGATGATCTTCTCAAAGTGGTGAATGAATTCTATAGAACTAGGGACCTTTTGAAAGAGCTGAATAACACCCACATTGTGCTTGCTCCAAAAAAAATGGATGTTAAGGACTTCAAACACTTCATACCCATCAGCCTTGTGAATGTTATCTATAGAATTTTTACCAAAATCATTGCTACTAGGCTTCAATTTATTATGAATGATTTAATCTCAAGGCAGCAGAGTGGATTCATTAATGGCAGGATTATCCAAGATGGAGTGATTATGGTACATGAGACCATACACTCTATGGAAAATTAACAAAAAGTGAATATGGTCCTTAAGGTTGATATGAATAAAGCCTTTGACAAGGTCTCTTGGGTTTTTCTAGATAAAGTTTTAATTAAATTTGGCTTTCCTGCTAAATTCAGAAAAATTATTAAGGCTTGCATTACTACGGTCAGATTCTCAATGGTGGTTAACGATGATCCGGTAGGATTTTTCACAAGTAGCAGAGGGATAAGACAAGGGGACCCCATATCCCCCCTGCTCTTCATTCTTATGGCAGACAGCCTTAGTAGATCGATTGATAAAGTAGTTATTGACGGTCTTCTGAAAGGTTCAAACCCCACTTCCATCAGTCAAGTAGCTTCTCATCAACAATTTGTGGATGATACAATTCTTCTCTTAATGGCATCCATCCTTGAAGCTAAGGCTACCAAGGCTATTCTGTAACTTTACGAAGCTGCTTCTGGACAAGAGATCAATTATGATAAAAGCTCCATTTTCTTCTTCAATACTCCTGAGGAAAGACAACTTAAAATTGCAAAAATTCTGGGATGTAAAATAAGTGCACTTCTAGCCACTTACTTAGGACTCCCTCTTGGCACTAAAAAAGTTTCTACCAAGGTGTGGAATGATCTGTTGGAGAGATTTCAAAAAAATGGCTGGATGGAAAGGAGCCATTCTTTCTAGTGTTGGTAAATGCCTGCTCATAAAAAGCACTCTTCAAAATCTACCTATCTATATCATGTCTCTATATAAGATCCCTTCTGCCTTCAGAGAAAAAATTGAGAGGATTCAGAAAAACTTCTTATGGCAGGGCATGGAGGAGAAGTTTAAATATCACTTAGTTGCTTGGGATAAGGTTTGTACTCCAAAATCTATAGGAGGCCTGGGCATAAAAGACATCAAGAAAATGAATGAGGCTCTTATTGTGAAAATGGGCTAGAGAATGCTATCTGAGAAGCAACCCTGGATAGAATTAATTAAGGCTAAATACCTTAATCAACAAGTTGTCTTTTCTTTTCTTCAAGATGAGCATCTTCCTTATGGTTCCATTTTTTGGAATAACTTGGTGAAGTGCAGAAATTTCATAAAACAAGGTAGTAAGTGGAAAGTGGGAGATGGTTGTGATATAAAATTCTAAAACGATAACTGGTTTAGTTGTAGCCTTATGGACAAATTTGGTGTAGTCAAAGACAATCTTGAAAGAAAGTATGACACTAGAATCAAGGATTATATTGAAAGAAAGGGTAACAAAAAGAAATGGAAAAAACTTTCTATGGATAGAGATGATCTGATCCAAACTATTTCCTCCCGACAAGATCAGTTGGACCTTATCCCCTTAAGTCAACTGGATGTTAAGGATGAGCTGGTCTGGAGCAGCTCTATTGATGGGAACTACTTTGTTAAAAATGGTTATAATACTTTCTTCGACAATAGTCAAACTGAGTTTAAATGGAGTAGAATTTGGATGAATGAGCTAACACCTAAAATTAAATTTTTCTTTTGGCTTTCTCTCAGGGGAAGAATTCTTACCACTGACAACCTGATAAGAAAAGGTTTTATAATGCCTAATAGGTGTCATCTGTGTAAAAATGAATCTGAGGATATCAGTCATTTGCTTATCCATTATGAGTATGCTACCAAAATGTGGAGTTTTGCCCTCTCTAATTTTAAAGCTTCCTGGGTGGTTCCGAAGGATTTCAGTCGATCTTGGACCCAATGGAGCCCACCCTATAAACATTGTGTTGTGAGAAGGCTCTGGAATTTGGTAATGCCTCATATTATTTTGAGGATATGGAAAGATAGAAATGATATCATCTTTAGAAATAGTAAACAGAATTATAAGCTCAGTATTGGGAAAATTTCTAGTGATATTAAAGAGAATATTGCTAGATTTAAACCCCCCAAGAACAAGAGTTATCCAGAAAATGAAGAGCATATCTTGTCCCAATGGCAGATTGAGCTGACAATATCCGAAATAATTCAAGTAATCATATTGATAAACAAGAAAATACCAGATAATTTATTTTTTTGACTTACGTTTCTCACTACACACAACACAACATGGGCTTCAAGTACAGAACTCGACTCACATACGACTATCACAAAAATCATCGACTCACATAGACACACGAAAACAACATAGCCATGTTGACGCTACACTTTTCCCAATGGAAGGTTACTAGTAAAGACCCAACCACAAGAACATGGCTTCAGGAACGGCGAACCCACAACACATCATTTCCTTAAATGTATTTTTGGTTAAAGTTAACATTCCAAGGACATTACGAGCAAGGATAAATTTTCTCATTTGTCCACCTACATTTTCTTAAGCTTATTCCATGGTTGAAAATACAATTCGACCTTCTCAAGTTGGCTTCTTATACTTTATATAAATTTCCATAACTGACATACATATTTGGCATAAATCAAATTACATACAAAATACTTAATCATCTTCTATTATGTAAAAATATTCTTCTCCAACGTTTATTTGATGTCTACAGTTTTACCCTTACAACTCAAGCGAAAGAGACTTGATGTCCAAAACGCAATCAAAGGATTTGATGGAGATTTAGATACAGGGCAGCTTTTCACCAAAATATTTCTCGATTCACACTATATTTATTTCTCTACCATTGTTATTATAATTTGAAAACTTATTGAATTCCTATAAGATTTATATATAGCTATGTATACATATCTTTTGTTTTCTCAAAGTTTGGTCACACCAAGGTAACTTATATTCTTTACAACGCATGAAAAAGTTTAATTAAGTTATAAAGACTCCAAGATTGACCTTAGTCCTAAACTCCAATCTCGTGTGCAACATTTATATAATATGCTCTTACATCGCACTAAGATCTCACTCTTAGCGTTGTTTTGAAATCAAGAGTTACATAAGCATTTGACTAACATCTTGAAGGGGTACATGACCGGAAGAATTGTAACTATACATGAACCACATTCAAGAAAATACCAAGATGTTATTTTGATGGAAACCAAGGTAGCACCATTGAATCGTTCCTTCGAACAATGACTCCTAAGGTGCCTTCTAAGGCGGTCTTCAACACTCAACCTAGTGTCGGACCTGAAGGAGAGGGCATTCTTCTCGTGATTACCAAAACTAGAAGGAAACCGCATACTCTGGGTAGGTTGGACCATGACATTCCTAAATATGGGTTCACGACAATGTCGCTAAACCTAATGACTATGACGGTAAACTCCAACTAGGGGTTTTATTTACCTAACCTAGGAGATCTCATCGAGTGCAAATTTTAAGGTCGTCCTACGGTTTAAAATTTCTTATATGGTAAAAAGGAATCACACATGCAGGAAAACTATGCATGAATATTTTATTAAGGTTGAGTGTTCCCATTATAACTCTTTATTATGTTTACAAGGTAAGAAGATAACCCAGGAAATTAATTTAATCATTTATTGAATACTGAGAGAATACTACAATATATTAACTTCAATTTCAATTTACTATATATAAATCAAACCCTTTTTTTTTCCATACACAACTAAAAATCAAATTGAACTGGTGATTAGAAGTACATTTCCTAAGTATCCCTAAAACTAGCATATCATGCATGTTAACAAATCTCAATTATAACTTTTCGGTAACAAGAGACTACATTACACAGTTATTCATTTTACAATGACCTATAAGAATTACAATAATAATAATTAAATTACACATCGCCTTTTTCGTCGTCATTCTTCCATCCTGCAAAACCCACGTGAGCATGATATCAGCGATAAATCACTAGCATGGCATCCACCCTAAACAATCATAAGTATCATATTTCAGTTTCCCATTTACATCTAACAATAATTACAATTTGCAATCAAATAAAAAGGTCTAGGAACATGTATCCATTGCATTTCATTTTTCTTCATTTTGTAACCCAGGAGAGAGAAAGAGAAGGGAAGAGAGAGAAAACATCATTTTGCCAAAAGTTCTAATACACATAACAAGTTTCATTATAGTGTTTTAAATAGTTATTTAAGTGTGTTTAAATGTTTTCAGGGTGATTTGGCAACCTTACGAGGTCCCACAACTTTCTACTTTTACATTTTCTCACTAGCTACGAAACGTACAAAATGGGCTCTGAGGCTAAGAAACTGCTTCCAAAGGTTATCTTCCAATGAGCACACACATCACGATTAACTTTCTACATGTCCCCAGATATACCAAGAATTCATAGCAACTGACGGAATTGAAAAAGAGCGCACGGTTTGCGTTTGGCGGCTAGTTTTCCGGGGCCACTGGTCGTAGTTCACCCAGTTGTAAAATGACAAAAGTTAGCTCGAGGGCCTAGAAAACCGCATCCAAAATGAACATTCGATGGAGGAGCATGCAACGAGACATCTCCTACTCAGTTCCCCTATATAAGGAGAATTCATCAGAGTCGACGGACTGAGAACTAGTAAACCATTTTCAAACGGCGTCAAGTTTTCTGGAGCGACAAGATGAAATTGGTCCAGTTTGACCTCGTCAAACTATGACCGGAGGCCTACAAAATGGCTTCACCAAACTATCCCGAAAAGTGCTCTTTCCTACACTGAATGTTCCATGCATTTTCTAGTATAAACGCTAGAGGTTTGTGAAGACGGGACGTGGTTTCTCCTTCCGGTTTTCAAATGGTGGTCCAAAACGAAAGCCAACTTTCTAGTTTTAACAACTCTCTACTATTGTAAACCGGTGTAACAGGGCTCCTATAAGGGCGTCAAAAGGATGTCATATGATCGTTTTGGTCAAACCAAAAATCAAGGTGACTCCTCGTATACCAAGGTACACGAATGAAACTTCACATCTCGTTTCCAGAGTTGCAAAGGGTACTTAGTGAGTCTCCAAAAATTACAAAATTTAACTATTTAAAACAAGGAGAAGGTCAACTTTATCAATGGGGAGTCAAATTCATTTGGTCGATAAAATGATATTGGAGTGATCAAGAAGGTTAAGAGTTTTCCAAATCATCTCGAAGCGAGGGTGATAGTTCATGGTTTAAAGTAGATGAGTTATAAGGACTTTGAGAGTTGTGACACGACACTTTATTGTTTTGCAATGAGTTAAGAGACATTTAATCGTATTTAAAATCTAATAATTTAAAATTCTATTTAGTTGCAAAGGAGAACTAAAACACGAGAATTATGAGAGGTAAGGGAAGAAGAACATGCCCGGAGAATGAAAGTTGGTCAAAGCCAGGCTTGGGTTCGATCTCGTGCTTGGGCACTTTCATCAACTAATCCACACGAGCGTCCTCAGCTCCACCATTTTGCATACACATCTATCAACAAAATCTATAACTACAGACTTGAAAACCATTCCGCTACTCTGATCACATTCCTCCTTCCTTCTGGATTCGACCCACCACTTGTTGAGCATGATCAAATGGTTTCTTATTGTTGTTGTTTGGATAGGATGAGATCTTCCTCCTTTTATGCGTAGCCTCAAACCTTGCAACCATTAGACCATGATTTTTTTGAAGGCATTTAGTCAAACACTTCACATGCCTTAAGCATGCCTCCACATTTTTCACATTCTCATGTGCTCATCAAAAACAAAAACATAATGATTAATTCTAGGCATGATTCTACAAGAGGCACTCATGCCATCGAAGTATTTACACCCTCATGCACTGAATCCTATCTAGGCTAAAAGCTAAGTAAACAAAAATGAAGCTTACAAGGTCAGAGTATGTTCCATAAGACCACATCTCTCTGAGGCATTCTGTCAAGCAAATCACAGGCCTTTTCTTCACATCCATGTTGTGCATATGATGCCATCATGGCATTCCATGAGACAACATTTCTTTGAGGCATTTTATCAAAAAGTTTATGTGCCTTTTTTTTTTAACAGACCCGTTTTTTTGCATATCCCTGCTATCATCATTGCAGCCCCTAGAGGCCACATATCTATCAGGTATTTTGTCAAATAGTTTTCCTAAGTTGTGTATGCCTTCACATTTTGCATACGTGCCAAATGGGCACTAAATACATTTTCTTGGAAGTTTTCAAAGGCCTTTTCAACACACGCATTTGTGCATATCCCAAAATCATTGCAGTCCATGGAACTGCATTTTTTTCCATGCCTTTAGACGAACCGTTTCGCATGCATTCATGTTTTTACATATGAATCGACTAGGGCACTTGCGACAACAACATCTCGCAAAGTTCCTCTGCATTTTTTGACTTCATGGGAGCCCACGATGGCCCTGGGGCTGGGCTGGAAGGGTGTTGTGTTACAAAAAAAGAACAGACACAAAACCTCTCCTCATTTTTGCATTATTTTCCACGCGGTGTGTGTGGCGCGGCCAGGAGGATGCTCAACATTTTTGTGGAGTCTGGCTTTGCATGAATCAAAGCATTTGCATGAAAGTTTCCAAGGCCATTTCAACAAACTCATTTTTTTGTGTGCAGATCCTGCGCCCCAAACCAGCCACCCATTCCAAAAAGTAGTGACCAAACCCTAGCGCAAAGTTTTTGGAGCTTTTTCCACCCTTCTCCACTTTCCCTAATCTGCCCCCACAAACACGAATATTTTAAATTTTAGTTCTTTTATTTTATTTTTATTATTATTATTTTATTTATTTATTTTATTTATTTTTTTTAAAATTTTCCTTTGCGTACAACAACCCACACAACGAGATGAACAAGACTCCCTTCTGTCCCGAGGCGTTCAAAATCAACCAAGACATAAGACACGGACCAACCACATCGGCGTCACAACAAGAGACTTTCTTCTCGCGTGGAACGAGGCAACCAATCCACATGAATAAAATCACTTATCGATAATCAACAATAAAATTGGTAACACATCGACGATCAACTGAAGAAGTTATCATCCATCGATAATTAAAATACTAATATTGTTATCATTATTATTATTATTATTATTATTATTATTACTTATTATTATTATTATTACCACTTAAAATGATTATTAATCATACTACAAGACTGACATGCCCGCTCGACAAAAAGGGTAAACAATAATACTATCAAATAGAGGCCAATCGTCAATTAAATTAAAATAACATTATTATCACTATATATTATAAATATATAAATGTAATTACTATTCACATTGATAATGACTATCGGCCCAACTTTACCAGGTGACAACAAGGTCCTCCTTCAATTAGGTCAATGAACAGGACATTACACAGTCCCCACACAAAGGTGTCGATAACGACTCGAGAGAGCAAGGAGAGGAAAGGTGCTAACACATCACTGAGACCAGGACAAGGTCAACAATGGTCAACGAGAGCCCACACACACAAGTCTCCCAGGATTAGTAACAAGGTCGGTAGGTCAGGGACTAGGAAACATTGAATGGGGCATTACATTCTCCTCCCCTTAAGAAAGCATCGTCCTCGATGTGACATAACACAGAGGGAAGAAATGGTACGCAACCATTAACAAGTAAAGGGAAAAGTACACCCTATGGTTTAAAATTTTAGCTACTTAAAGCACGGCCACAAGGTAGTCTTAGAAACATTTGGTAGAAATTTCAACTTTCAAGGTTCTGTGAAGATTGGCAGTTCTCTCTCATTCGTTATTTCATTAATCTCTTTCCATTAACATTATCCTTAATTCAAGTCCTTTAAATTTTCATTTTTGTAAAATTTTGGTTTATTCATTCCTGTGGGTTCCCATCATGAACTATAATCACGACACCCTACTAGGGTCATACATAACACCAAATTTTCACAAGCATACCTTTACATACTTTCACGACCGTACCACATCACAAGGGTTTCACCAAACCATGAAATGACAACAAGTAGACCACATCACAATTAATTTCCAACAATTACGCCCTAGACATAGATCTAGTACACACATATGATCTAAAACCGGGTCAATCAACACGTTGATACATATACAACGGGTATCACATGACCCAAAACAATTCATGACTATAACAACATAGTTCCAATCCAATATCCAAAGGTCCATACCAACCAAGGGGAGAGTCAAGCCTCATACATAACCAGGTGTCAAGAATACTCACACAGGTATACATAACTCACTATACCAATCTCCACACATCACAAGGCATCACGAAACAAACCCCAGATATCTCCAAAAGTACTAGGTAATACGACTCCATATACCTCCCAAAGCATCACCATATAATCTCCATATACCTTCCAAGAGGAAGAGACATACTAGAAACCAAGTCGGGTCACTCAACCATAGAGCCCCCAAAGAGAAGAAACATAGTGTCAAAATATCGGGTCACTCAACCATAGAGTGTCATAAAGAATAACAGGTCACTCAACCATAGAGGCATGTCTCCTTTCTCCTTTTAATGAGGTCAGGTCACCCTATTGCCCTGGGCACATAGAGCCTCGTCACCCCCAACCCAAGTGACATAATAACTCATGGTTCAACAACCCGCTAGTTATCTCATAACTCCTTGGGGCGTACCCCCATACAACGAAGTGGGTCCATAGGTCCAACCACTCCATGGTTAATCCCATGACCCTAATCCAACACATTACGACATTAGAACCAGCACAACAATCCATTCAAATGCCAAATGGAAAATCAAAAGCCTTGGGCTAGGCTACAAATCTTTCAAATAGGAAAAGAAAGTTTTAAAACCAAGAAAAACAAATGGCTAATTAGCCTTGGTTAGTGCAAAATCCAAATGTTAATGAAACAATCAAATAAATGCCCAAAATATAAGAACATGTCAATCAAGAAAACGGTTGGTTCCAGCGAAAAGAGAAAGATTAATTTACGAATAAAATACGTAATGAGAAAATAGCACATCACAATCACTATGTGGCCTCATACCGCCACCAAAGGGGTACTCATCGAGTTGTTGGCACTTGGACATCGAGCCTCAACTCGTGAAAATATACATGTAACCAGAAATGAGTATGTCAAATAATGTAACTATCATCATCTCTGCCTGAATCATCCCTCCATACTCCCACAAGGATCAACATAGTCAAAATCACATAGGATTATTCAATGAACAATCTAATAGGAAAGAGCAGGGACACAAGGTTGCATAAGTTGAGCCTAAGGTGGTGCGCACCCACAATATACTGAGCAAGCTCGAAGTATACTAAACAGATAGAAGTGGATTTTCAGTCTACATGAGACTCCACTTCCTCACTCATACTCGGCTCAAGATTATGAAAACCTGGTCCACGCCTCCTCTCTCCACACATACACTCTTGACAGTTTATCCCCTCAGGGTCGTCTAGTGTAAGGTTTCACAACATACACATAACTACATCACAAACACAATGGTAATTCACACACAACAACCATAACGCCTTGCGCATGGTATAAATATACAGGGTACAACACAATCATTACCTTCACGGGTTACGATACATCACATTACCACATCCTACACCCAAAGTGCAATCACTGTACACTAGGGATCATACTCACCATATGCCCCTAAATCATGACATGAACCATCACATATTACATGAATTATATGTATGAGGAAAACAATGTCTAACATTACGACATATAATCCCTTTGCGATACAACACAGTGATACACACGACTCATAACAACATGGTGACGACATCACAATATGATTCAATTCACTCTACACCAATTTTTCACGCAATACATCAACACATCATCACATCACATAAGGTCAAAATGTTTCAACACTCTGCAACTCACAATATCATTCCATTCACACAAAACAAGGTCGTACATCACACACGGATTCCTCATTGAATCCATGAAAAGAGAGTCAACACTCTCATCACAAGCAGCACACTCATCAACATGAAACAAATACTCCCATCCCCAACACTAAGTAACATGCACCACATGTGCTTCACACTATCACAATCACGACATAGTTCACATAACAACATCTTATCACATTACTCTTCCAATATTTATCACCATCATGAAACACATCATCACCATCATGCAAAATCATCACAACTCCAATCCATCCCGGTTCGAGAGCATGAACCTCCGCTCGATACCATATGTAGTGCCCACTTTTACACACACAAATACAACAGTAAAATACCAGGATAATTTTTTTTTGACTTACGTTGCTCACTACACACAACACAACATGGGCTTCAAGTACAGAACTCGACTCACATACGACTATCACAAAAATCATCGACTCACATAGACACACAAAAATGACGTAGGCATGTTGACGCTACACTTTTCCCAATGGAAGGTTACTAGTAAAGACCCAACCACAAGAACATGGCTTCAGAACGGCGAACCCACAACACATCATTTCCTTAAATGTATTTTTGGTTAAAGTTAACATTCCAAGGACATTACGAGCAAGGATAAATTTTCTCGTTTGTCCACCTACGTTTTCTTAAGCTTATTCCGCGGTTGAAAATACAATTCGACCTTCTCAAGTTGGCTTCTTATACTTTATATAAATTTCCATAACTGACATACATATTTGGCATAAATCAAATTGCATACAAAATACTTAATCATCTTCTATTATGTAAAAATATTCTTCTCCAACGTTTATTTGATGTCTACAGTTTTACCCTTACAACTCAAGCGAAAGAGACTTGATGTCCAAAATGCAATCAAAGGATTTGATGAGATTTTAGATACAGGGCAGCTTTTCACCAAAATATTTCTCGATTCACACTATATTTATTTCTCTACCATTGTTATTATAATTTGAAAACTTATTGAATTCCTATAAGATTTATATATAGCTATGTATACATATCTTTTGTTTTCTCAAAGTTTGGTCGCACCAAGGTAACTTATATTCTTTGCAAATGCATGAAAAAGTTTAATTAAGTTATAAAGACTCCAAGATTGACCTTAGTCCTAAACTCCAATCTCGTGTGCAACATTTATATAATATGCTCTTACATCGCACTAAGATCTCGCTCTTAGCGTTGTTTTGAAATCAGGAGTTACATAAGCATTTGACTAACATCTTGAAGGGGTACATGACCGGAAGAATTGTAACTATACATGAACCACATTCAAGAAAATACCAAGATGTTATTTTGATGGAAACCAAGGTAGCACCGCTGAATCATTCCTTCGAACAATGACTCCTAAGGTGCCTTCTAAGGTGGTCTTCAACACTCAACCTGGTGTCGGACCTGAAGGGAGGGAATTCTTCTCATGATTACCAAAACTAGAAGGAAACCGCATACTCTGGGTAGGTTGGACCATGACATTCCTAAATATGGGTTCACGACAATGTCGCTAAACCTAATGACTATGACGGTAAACTCCACTAGGGGTTTTATTTACCTAACCTAGGGATCTCATCGAGTGCAAAGTTTAAGTTCGTCCTACGATCTTAAATTTCTTATATGGTAAAAGGAATCACACATGCAGGAAAGCTATGCATGAATATTTTATTAAGGTTGAGTGTTCCCATTATAACTCTTTACTATGTTTACAAGGTAAGAAGATAACCCAGTAAATTAATTTAATCGTTTATTGAATACTGAGAAATGTACTACAATATATTAACTTCAATTTCAATTTACTATATATAAATCAAACCCTTTTTTTTTTTTTTCCATACACAACTAAAAATCAAATTGAACTGGTGATTAGAAGTACATTTCCTAAGTATCCCTAAAACTAGCATATCATGCATGTTAACAAATCTCAATTATAACTTTTCGGTAACAAGAGACTACATTACACAGTTATTCATTTTACAATGACCTATAAAATTACAATAATAATAATTAAATTACACATCACCTTTTTCGTCGTCATTCTTCCATCCTGCAAAACCCACGTGAGCATGATATCAGCGATAAATCGTTGGCATGGCATCCACCCTAAACAATCATAAGTATCATATTTCAGTTTCCCATTTACATCTAACAATAATTACAATTTGCAATCGAAATAAAAAGGTCTAGGAACATGTATCCATTGCATTTCATTTTTCTTCATTTTGTTAACCCAGGAGAGAGAAAGAGAAGGGAAGAGAGAGAAAACATCGTTTTGCCAAAAGTTCTAATACACATAACAAGTTTCATTATAGTGTTTTAAATAGTTATTTAAGTGTGTTTAAACATTTTCAGGGTGATTTGGCAACCTTACGAGGTCCCGCAGCTTTCTACTTTTACATTTTCTCACTAGCTACGAAACGTACAAAATGGGCTCGGAGGCTAAGAAACTTACTTCCAAAGGTTATCTTCCAATGAGCACGCACATCACGATTAACTTTCTACGTGTCCCCAGATATACCAGAATTCATAGCAACTGACGGAATTGAAAAAGAGCGCACGGTTTGCGTTTGGCGGCTAGTTTTCCAGGGCCACTGGTCGTAGTTCACCCAGTTGTAAAATGACAAAAGTTAGCTCGAGGGCCCAAAAACCGCATCCAAAATGAACGTTCGATGGAGGAGCATGCAACGAGACATCTCCTACTAGTTCCCCTATATAAGGAGAATTCATCAGAGTCGACGGGACTGAGAACTAGTAAACCATTTTCAAACGGCGTCAAGTTTTCTAGAGCGACAAGACAAAATTGGTCCAGTTTGACCTCATCAAACTGCAACCGAGGCCTACAAAATGGCTTCGCCAAACTATCCCAAAAAGTGCTCTTTCCTACACTGAATGTTCCATGCATTTGTCTAGTATAAACGCTAGAGGTTTGCGAAGACGGGACGTGATTTCTCCTTCCGGGTTTCAAATGGTGGTCCAAAACGAAAGCCAACTTTCTAGTTTTAACAACTCTCTACTGTTGTAAACCGGTGTAACAGGCTCCTATAAGAGCGTCAAAAGGATGTCATATGATCATTTCGGGTCAAACCAAAAATCAAGGTGACTCCTCGTATACCAAGGTACACGAATGAAACTTCACATCTCGTTTCCAGAGTTGTGAAGGGTACTTAGTGAGTCTCCAAAAATTGCAAAATTTAACTATTTAAAACAAGGAGAAGGTCAACTTTATCAATGGGGAGTCAAATTCGTCTAGTCGATAAACGATATTGGAGTGATCAAGAAGGGTAAGAGTTTTCCAAATCATCTCGAAGCGAGGGTGATAGATAGATCATGGTTTAAAGTAGATGAGTTAAAAGGACTTCGAGAGTTGCGACACGACACTTTATTGTTTTGCAATGAGTTAAAGGGACATTTAACTGTATTTAAAAATCTAATAATTTAAAATTCTATTTAGTTGCAAAAGAGAACTAAAACATGAGAATTATGAGAGGTAAGGGAAGAAGAACCATGCCTGGAGAATGAAGTCGGTCGAAGCCGCAGGCTTGGGTTCAGTCTCTTGCTTGGGCACTTCGTCAACCAGTCCACGAGCATCCTCAGCTCCACCATTTTACATACACGTCTATCAATAAAATCTATAACTACAGACTTGAAAACCATTCCGCTACTCTGATCACATTCCTCCTACCTTCTGGATTCAACCCACCACTTGTTGAGCATGATCAAAGGGTTTCTTATTGTTGTTGTTTGGATAGGATGAGATCTTCCTCCTTTTGTGCGTAGCCTCAAACCTTGCAACCATTAGACCATGATTTTTTTGAAGGCATTTAGTCAAACACTTCACATGCCTTAAGCATGCCTCCACATTTTGCACATTCTCATGTGCTCATCAAAACCAGCAAACATAATGATTAATTCTAGGCATGATTCTACAAGAGGCACTCATGCCATCGAAGTATTTACAACCCTCATGCACTGAATCCTGCCTGGCTAAAAGCTAAGTAAACAAAAATGAAGCTTACAAGGTCAGAGTATGTTCCATAAGACCACATCTCTCTGAGGCATTCTGTCAAACAAATCACAGCCATTTTCTTCACATCCATGTTGTGCATATGTTGCCATCATGGCATTCCATGAGACAACATTTCTTTGAGGCATTTTATCAAATAGTTTATGTGCCCTTTTTTTTTTTACAAACCTTTTTTTTTTTTTGCATCCCATATCATTGCGCCCCAGAGGCCACATATCTATCAGGTATTTTGTCAAACAGTTCACCTGAGTTGTGTATGCCTTCACATTTTGCATACGTGCCAAATTGGGCACTAAATACATTTTCTTGGAAGTTTTCAAAGGCCTTTTCAACACACGCATTTGTGCATATCCCGAAATCATTGCAGTCCATGGAACTACATTTTTTTCCACGCCTTTAGATGAGCCGTTCGCATGCATTCACATTTTTACAAATGAATCGACTAGGGCACTTGCAAATGAACATCTCGCAAAAAAATTTCCTCTCGCATTTTTGACTTTGATGGGAGCCCACGCAGTCCCGGGGCATGGGCTTTGAAGGGTGCTTGGCCAATTACAAAAAAAATGACACAAAAACCTCCTCTTTTTTTGCATTATTTTCCACACGGGGTGAATGTGCGCGCACGGGAGGAATGTTGAAACAATTGTGGAGTCTGGCTTTGCATGAATCAAAGCATTTGCATGAAATTTTCCAAGGCCGTTTCAACAAACTCATTTTTTTGTGTACAGATCCTGCACCCCAAACCAGCCGCCCATTCCAAAAAGCAACTGACCAAACCCTAGCGCAATGTTTTTGGAGCTTTTTCCGCCCTTCTCCACTTGCCCTAATCCGCCCCACAAACACGAATATTTTAAATTTTAGTTCTTTTATTTTATTTTTATTATTATTATTTTTTATTTATTTATTTTTTTTAAAATTTTCCTTTGCGTACAACAACCCACACACCGAGATGAACAAGACTCCCCTTCATCCCAGAGGCGTTCAAAACTAAACGCAAGACACGGACCGACCGCGGCGTCACAACAAGAGATTGTCTTCTCACGTGGAACGAGGCTGACCAATCCACACAATAAAATCACTTATCGATAATCAACAATAAAATTGGTAACACATCGACGATCAACTGAAGAAGTTATCATCCATCGATAATTAAAATACTAATATTGTTATCATTATTATTATTATTATTATTTACTTATTATTATTATTATCCACTTAAAATAATTATTAATCATACTACAAGACTAACATGCCCGCTCGACAAAAAGGGGTAAACAATAATACTATCAAATAGAGGCCAATCGTCAATTAAATTAAAATAACATTATTATCATTATATATTATAAATATATAAATGTAATTACTATTCACATTGATAATGACTATCGCCCACTTTTTTACCAAAGCGACAACAAGGTCCTCCTTCAATTAGGTCAATGAACAGACATTACACAGTCCCCACACAAAGGTGTCGATAACGACTCACTCGAGAGAGCAAGGAGAGGAAAGGTGCTAACACATCACTGAGACAAGGACAAGGTCAACAATGGTCAATGAGAGCCCACACACACAAGTCTCCCAGGATTAGTAACAGGGTCGGTAGGTCAGGGACTAGGAAACATTGAACGGGGCATTACATTCTCCTCCCCTTAAGAAAGCATCGTCCTCGATGTGACATAACACATAGGGAAGAAATGGTACGCAACCAATAACAAGTAAAGGGAAAAGTACACCCTATGGTTTAAAATTTTAGCTACTTAAAGCACGGCCATAGGGTAGTCTTAGAAACATTTGGTAGAAATTTCAACTTTCAAGGTTCTGTGAAGATTGGCAATTCTCTCTCATTCGTTATTTCATTAATCTCTTTCCATTAACATTATCCTTAATTCAAGTCCTTTAAATTTTCATTTTTGTAAAATTTTGGTTTATTCATTCCTGTGGGTTCCCATCATGAACTACAGTCACAACACCCTACCAGGGTTATACACAACACCAAATTTTCACAAGCATACCTTTACATACTTTCACGACCATACCACATCACAAGGGTTTCACCAAACCATGAAATGACAATGAGTAGACCACATCACAATTAATTTCCAACAATTACACCCTAGACATAGATCTAGTACACACATATGACTGACAAACCGGGTCAACACGCTGATACATATACAACGGGTATCACATGACCCAAAACAATTCATGACTATAACAACATAGTTCCAATCCAATATCCAAAGTCCATACCAACCAAGGGGAGAGTCAAGCCTCATACATAACCAGGTGTCAAGAATACTCACACAGGTATACATAACTCACTATACCAATCTCCACACATCACAAGGCATCACGAAACAACTCCAGATATCTCCAAAAGTAGTAGAATACGACTCCATATACCTCCCCAAAGCATCACCAGATAATCTCCATATACCTTCCAAGAGGAAGAGACATAGCACTAGAACCAAGTCGGGTCACTCAACCATAGAGCCCCATCAAAATCTCAGGTCACTCAACCATAGAGTGTCATAAAGAATAACAGGTCACTCAACCATAGAGGCCTATCTCCTTTCTCCTTTTAATGAGGCTAGGTCACCCTATTGCCTTGGGCACATAGAGCCCCATCACCCCCAACCCAAGTGACATAATAACTCATGGTTCAACAACCCGCTAGTTATCTCAGAACTCCTTGGGGCGTACCCCATACAACGAAGCAGGTCTATAGGTTTAACCACTCCATGGTTAATCCCATGACCCTAATCCAACACATTACGACATTAGATCCAGCACAACAATCCATTCAAATGCCAAATGGAAAAATCAAAAGCCTTGGGCTAGGCTACAAATCTTTCAAATAAGAAAATAAAGTTTTAAAACCAAGAAAAACAAATGGCTAATTAGCCTTGGTTAGTGCAAAATCCAAATGTTAATGAAATAATCAAATAAATTCCCAAAATATAAGAACATGTCAATCAAGAAAATGGCTGGTTCTAGCTAAAAAAAAGAGAAATATTAATTTATGAATAAAATACGTAATGAGAAAATAGCACATCACAATCACTATGTGGCCTCATACCGCCACCAAAGGGGTACTCATCGAGTTGCTGGCACTTGGACATCGAGCCTCAGCTCGTGAAAATATACATGTAACCAAAATGAGTATATCAAATAATGTAACTGTCATCATCTCTTCCTGAATCATCCTCCATACTCCCACAAGGATCAACATAGTCAAAATCACATAGGATTATTCAATGAACAATCTAATAGGAAAGAGCAGGGGACACAAGGTTGCATAAGTTGAGCCTAAGGTGGTGCGCACCCACAATATACTGAGCAAGCTCAAAGTATACTAAACAAATAGAAGTGGATTTTCAGTCTACATGAGACTCCACTTCCTCACTCGTACTCGGCTCAAGATTATGAAAACCTAGTCCACGCCTCCTCTCTCCACACATACACTCTTGACAGTTTATCCCCTCAGGGTCGTCTAGTGTAAGGTTTCACAACATACACATAACTACATCACAACACAATGGTAATTCACACACAACAACCATAACGTCTTACACATGGTATAAATATACAGGGTACAACACAATCATTACCTTCACGGGTTACGATACATCACATTACCACATCCTACACCCAAAGTGCAATCATTGTACACTAGGGATCATACTCACCATATGCCCCTAAATCATGACATGAACCATCACATATTACATGAATTATATGTATGAGGAACACAATGTCTAACATTACGACATATAATCCCTTTACGATACAACACAATGATACCCACGACTCATACAAATACGGTGATGGTACGAAACATCACAATATGATTCAATTCACTTACACCAATTTTTCATGCAACACATCAACACATCATCACATCACATAAGGTCAAAATGTTTCAACACTCTGCAACTCACAATATCATTCCTTTCACACAAAACAAGGCAGTACATCACACACGGATTCCTCATTGAATCCATGAAAATGAGAGTCGAATACTCTCATCACAAGGACATCAACATGACAATAAATATGCACTAAGTGACATGCACCACATGTGCTTTTGTAAGGTCAAAATCACGACATAGTTTCACATAACAACATTTATCACATTACTCTTCCAATATTTATCACCATCATGAAACACCATCACCATCATGCAAAATCATCACAACTCCAATCTGCATCCCAGAGGTTCGAGAGCATGAACCTCCGCTCTGATACCATATGTAGTGCCCACACTTTACACACACAAATACAACAGTAAAATACCAGGATAATTTTTTTGACTTACATTGCTCACTACACACAACACAACATGGGCTTCAAGTACAGAACTCGACTCGCATACGACAATCACAAAAATCATCGACTCACATAGACACACGAAAAATGACATAGGCATGTTGACGCTACACTTTTCCCAATGGAAGGTTACTAGTAAAGACCCAACCACAAGAACATGGCTTCAGGAACGGCGAACCCACAACACATCATTTCCTTAAATGTATTTTTGGTTAAAGTTAACATTCCAAGGACATTACGAGCAAGGATAAATTTTCTCGTTTTTCCACCTACATTTTCTTAAGCTTATTCCATGGTTGAAAATACAATTCAACCTTTTCAAGTTGGCTTCTTATACTTTATATAAATTTCCATAACTGACATACATATTTGGCATAAATCAAATTGCATACAAAATACTTAATCATCTTCTATTATGTAAAAATATTCTTCTCCAACGTTTATTTGATGTCTACAGTTTTACCCTTACAACTCAAGCGAAAGAGACTTGATGTCCAAAATGCAATCAAAGGATTTGACAGAGATTTAGATACAGGGCAGCTTTTCACCAAAATATTTCTCGATTCACACTATATTTATTTCTCTACCATTGTTATTATAATTTGAAAACTTATTGAATTCCTATAAGATTTATATATAGCTATGTATACATATCTTTTGTTTTCTCAAAGTTTGGTCACACCAAGGTAACTTATATTCTTTGCAACGCATGAAAAAGTTTAATTAAGTTATAAAGACTCCAAGATTGACCTTAGTCCTAAACTCCAATCTCATGTGCAACATTTATATAATATGCTCTTACATCGCACTAAGATCTCGCTCTTAGCGTTGTTTTGAAATCAAGAGTTACATAAGCATTTGACTAACATCTTAAAGGGGTACATGACCGGAAGAATTGTAACTATACATGAACCACATTCAAGAAAATACCAAGATGTTATTTTGATGGAAACCAAGGTAGCACCGCTGAATCATTCCTTTGAACAAAGACTCCTAAGGTGCCTTCTAAGGCCATCTTCAACACTCAACCTAGTGTTGGACATGAAGGGAGGGCATTCTTCTCGTGATTACCAAAACTAGAAGGAAACCGCATACTCTGGGTAGCTTGGACCATGACATTCCTAAATATGGGTTCACAACAATGTCGCTAAACCTAATGACTTTGACAGTAAACCCGATGGGGGTTTTATTTACCTAACCTAGGGATCTCATCGAGTGCAAAGTTTTAAGGTCGTCCTACGATTTAAAATTTCTTATATGGTAAAAAGGAATCACACATGCAGGAAAGCTATGCATGAATATTTTATTAAGGTTGAGTGTTCCCATTATAACTCTTTACTATGTTTACAAGGTAAGAAGATAACCCAGTAAATTAATTTAATCATTTATTGAATACTAAGAGAATACTACAATATATTAACTTCAATTTCAATTTACTATATATAAATCAAACCCCTTTTTTTTGCCATACACCACTAAAAATCAAATTGAACTAGTGATTAGAAGTACATTTCCTAAGTATCCCTAAAACTAGCATATCATGCATGTTAACAAATCTCAATTATAAATTTTTGGTAACAAGAGACTACATTACACAGTTATTCATTTTACAATGACCTATAAGAATTACAATAATAATAATTAAATTACACATCACCTTTTTCGTCGTCATTCTTCCATCCTGCAAAACCCACGTGAGCATGATATCAGCGATAAATCGCTGGCATGGCATCCACCCTAAACAATCATAAGTATCATATTTTAGTTTCCCATTTACATCTAACAATAATTACAATTTGCAATCCAAAAAAAAGGTCTAGGAACATGTATCCATTACATTTCATTTTTCTTCATTTTGTAACCCAGAGAGAGAAAGAGAAGGGAAGAGAGAAAAACATCATTTTGCCAAAAGTTCTAATACACATAACAAGTTTCATTATAGTGTTTTAAACAGTTATTTAATTGTGTTTAAACGTTTTCAAGGTGATTTGGCAACCTTACGAGGTCCCGCAGCTTTCTACTTTTACATATTCTCACTAGCTACGAAACATACAAAAATGGGCTCGAGGCTAAGAAATTGCTTCCAAAGGTTATCTTCTAATGAGCACGCACATCACGATTAACTTTCTACATGTCCATAGATATACCAGAATTCATAAAGAATCGACGGAATTGAAAAAGAGTGCACGGTTTTCATTTGGCGGCTAGTTTTTTGGGACCACTAGTCGTATTTCACCCAGTTGTAAACTGACAAAAGCTAGCTCGAGGGCCCAGAAAACCGCATCCAAAATTAACATTCGATGGAGGAGCATGCAACGAGACATCTCCTACTCATTCCCCTATATAAGGATAATTCATCAGAGTCGATGGGACTGAGAACATGTAAACCATTTTCAAACGGCTTCAAGTTATCTAGAGCGACAAGATGAAATTGGTCTAGTTTGACCTCGTCAAACTGCGACCGGAGGCCTACAAAATGGCTTCACCAAACTATCCCAAAAGTTCTCTTTCCTACACTGAATGTTCCATGCATTTTTCTAGTATAAATGCTAGAGGTTTGTGAAGACGGGACGTGGTTTCTCCTTCCGGTTTTCAAATGGTGGTCCAAAACGAAAGCCAACTTTCTAGTTTTAACAGCTCTCTACTGTTGTAAACCGGTGTAATAGGGCTCCTATAAGGGCGTCAAAAGGATGTCATATGATCATTTCAGGTCAAACCAAAAATCAAGGTGACTCCTCGTATACCAAGGTACACGAATGAAACTTCACATCTCGTTTCCAAAGTTGCGAAGGGTACTTAGTGAGTCTCCAAAAATTGCAAAATTTAACTATTTAAAACAAGGAGAAGGTCAACTTTATCAATGGGGAGTCAAATTCATCTGGTCGATAAATGATATTGGAGTGATCAAGAAGGTTAAGATTTTTCCAAATCATCTCGAAGCGAGGGTGATAGTTCATGGTTTAAAGTAGGTGGGTTATAATGGCTTCGAGAGTTGCGACACGACACTTTATTGTTTTGCAATGAGTTGAAGAGACATTTAACTATATTTAAGAATCCTAATAATTTAAAATTCTATTTAGTTACAAAAGAGAACTAAAACATGAGAATTATGAGAGGTAAGGGAAGAAGAACCATGCCTGGAGAACGAAGTCGGTCGAAGCCGCAGGCTTGGGTTCAGTCTCGTGCTCGGGCACTTCGTCAACCAGTCCACGAGCGTCCTCAGCTCCACCATTTTGCATACACGTCTATCAACAAAATCTATAACTACAGACTTGAAAACCATTCCGCTACTCTGATCACATTCCTCCTTCCTTCTGGATTCGACCCACCACTTGTTGAGCATGATCAAATGGTTTCTTATTGTTGTTGTTTGGATAGGATGAGATCTTCCTCCTTTTGTGCGTAGCATAGCTTCAAACCTTGCAACCATTAGACGATGATTTTTTGAAGGCATTTAGTCAAACACTTCACATGCCTTAAGTGTGCCTCCACATTTTGCACATTCTCATGTGCTCATCAAAAACCAGCAAACATAATGATTAATTCTAGGCATGATTCTACAAGAGGCACTCATGCCATCCTAGTATTTACAACCCTTCTCATGCACTTTGAATCCTCGCCTGCTAAAAGCTAAGTAAACAAAAATGAAGCTTACAAGGTCAGAGTATGTTCCATAAGACCACATCTCTTTGAGGCATTCTGTCAAGCAAATCATAGGCCTTTTCTTCACATCCATGTTGTGCATATGTTGCCATCATGGCATTCCATGAGACAACATTTCTTTGAGGCATTTTATCAAATAGTTTATGTGCCCTTTTTTTTTAACAGACCCATTTTTTTGCATGCCTGCTATCATTTCCACCCAGGAGGCCACATATCTATCAGGTATTTTGTCAAATAGTTCACCTGAGTTGTGTATGCCTTCACATTTTGCATACGTGCCAAACTGGGCACTAAATACATTTTCTTGGAAGTTTTCAAAGGCCTTTTCAACACACGCATTTGTGCATATCCCGAAATCATTGCAATCCATGGAACTACATTTTTTCCATGCCTTTATACAAGCCGTTCACATGCATTCATGTTTTTTACAAATGAATTGACTAGGGTACTTGCAACAGCAACATCTGGCAAAGTTCCTCTACGTTTTTGACTTTGATGGGAGCCCACACAGGCCTGGGCGTGGGCTGGAAGGGTGTTGGCCGCATTACAAAAAGAACAGACACAAAACCTCCTCGTTTTTGCATTATTTTCCACGCGGGTGTGAGTGGCGCGGCCTGGGCACATGCTGAACATTTGTGGAGTCTGGCTTTGCGTGAATCAAAGTGTTTGCATGAAAGTTTCCAAGGCCATTTCAACAAACTCATTTTTTTGTGTACGATCTTGCCCCCAAACCAAATGCCCATTCCAAAAAGTAGAGACCAAACCCTAGCACAAAATTTTTTGGAGCTTTTTCCACCCTTCTCCACTTGCCCTAATCCACCCCCACAAACACGATTATTTTAAATTTTAGTTCTTTTATTTTATTTTTATTATTATTATTTTATTTATTTATTTTTTTTTAAAATTTTCCTTTGCGTACAACAACCCACATAGCGAGACGAACAAGACTCTCTTATGTCCCGCAGGCATTCAAACTCGAACGCAGGACACGACACTACCACCACGGTGTCACAACAAGAGATTGTCTTCTCACGTGGAACGAGGCGACCAATCCACACGAATAAAATCACTTATCGATAATCAACAATGAAATTGGTAACACATCGACGATCAACTGAAGAAGTTATCATCCATCGATAATTAAAATACTAATATTGTTATCATATTATTATTATTATTATTATTTACTTATTATTATTATTATTACCACTTAAAATGATTATTAATCATACTACAAGATTGACATGCCCGCTCGACAAAAAGGGTAAACAATAATACTATCAAATAGAGGCCAATCGTTAATTAAATTAAAATAACATTATTATCATTATATATTATAAATATATAAATATAATTACTATTCACATTGATAATGACTATCGGCCCAGCTTTACCAGGTGACAACAAGGTCCTCCTTCAATTAGGTCAACGAACAGGACATTACACAGTCCCCACACAAAGGTGTCGATAAAGACCCAAAGAGAACAAAGAGAGGAAAGGTGCTAACACATCACCGAGACTAGGCCAAGGTCAACAATGGTCAACGAGAGCCCACGCACACAAGTCTCCCAGATTAGTAATAGGTTTGGCAGGTCGTGACTAGGAAACATCAACAAGGCATTACACTTATGCCGGTAAAATGGGAATACAAACTAATCATTTTGCTGAAGCATTATCCACTTTATGGGGCCTTAGAATTGCTCAGACTCATAATATCCAAAATCTCATTCTGGAAGGAGACTCGCTTAATATCATTAATCATCATCAGTGTTCGCCCCAAGTTGGAACATCAAGGACTTCATCTTGGAATCCATAAGTATTTTCCAAACCTTTAATAATATTCGGATCAAGCATACTTACCGGGAGGGTAACAAGGTGGCAGATGCATTGGCTAACTATGGCATAAATGTTAATCACATTATTTGGGATAATAGTGATCACATTCCTGAGCAGATTCAAAATAGTATACAAGCAGATACTTATAAGCATGCAAATTTGGAATAAGATAAATGAGCATTTGGAGTGGGTCTTTAAGAATAAGACTTTCACACATGCTGATAAGTTTAAAACAGCTCTTAAGCAGATCATGACGTGCAATCAAGGATATAGAAAGTATAATAATGATTTAAAGTGGATTTATCTGAAGATTAAAGCCACACATGCGGGAAATATTGTGCCTATAACAACTATTAAATAGATTTTTGATTTTCAAGTCCGTAGTAAGGCTGATGATGATCTGGAGTGGGTTTCTAAGGGGGCTGATGTTCACGCATGCGGGATCTCACAGGTACAGAGCAGCATTTACGTAGGCATTCGTGGGAAGTGTTATGACAGCAATGGCTACACTATTCATCATTCCCATCACGTGAGAAAAAACAAAGAAAGGCGGGTTGGAAACATTGTCTATTATAGAATTCCTCACAGGCATTTTGAAGTTTACATTTTCAATCACTTAAGCATGATGAAAATGGGAGGAGACCCTTGTCAGATCGAGCCCAGCGTGGACCCGAAGTGGAAGAATAATGAAGAGCTTTGGAATCTTCTCAACTAGGGAGGCATTACTAATTTTATTGAGAAGATACAGGGTCACGACCAAAGCATCTTAGTGCAATTTGTAAAGGATTGGAAGGACTGCAAAGTTGAATATGGCGGATAGAAAATTTTGATCAATGAAGAGTTAATCGCCAAAGCTACTGGCCTTGGAATGGATGGGTACCGCTTTTTCAATAAAAGGATTGAGCAGGCCTACTAAGGAGAGGAAATTTGTGGAGGGTAATGAAAAACTGGTATTTGTCATGGTAGTTTTACAGGTCAGCTCTATCCCTCCACCTTTTGACGAGGTCACTCGTATGATGGTGCGATACATCTCTTTAGAGGGGAGATTTGTCACAGTGCCCTTAAAACATCTTGTGTTCCTCAATCACTTCCGCAGAAATTTCATGGTATGTTTCCCTCATTATCTACTTAATTCTCTTGAGCACTCCATTTTGGAGTTCCAAAATCATACTCATATGGTCCCTTTGCATCAAGGTCTCATTTTCTTATTGCACAAACTCGTCTTCTTAAGCTTCTCGTCATTCCAACCTCCCCATCTTTGTTCCTCCTTTTCCCCTCACCGCTGCCGATACCCCAATTTCTTCTCCTTCTATCCCCATCACCACTGCTGCTACCCCTATGCCTTCCTTCTCGGCTCCCCCTATCATCCCCCCACCTCTACTCCCACCCCCTTCACCT
Organism: Taxus wallichiana var. yunnanensis; assembly: GCA_018340775.1. Lineage (NCBI taxonomy): Eukaryota > Viridiplantae > Streptophyta > Pinopsida > Cupressales > Taxaceae > Taxus > Taxus wallichiana. The sequence goes on along the minus strand of CM031243.1, from coordinate 302,406,848 downwards.
CCACTTCGACCAGACCTATAACTAGGTCTTCTAAAAGACTGAACCTGGATACCCCTGTTTTGGGAACGTCCCTCAGGACTTGGAGGTTGCTCATAATCTCCTTCATATTAGTAGTACGGGTTCTCAGGAGACACACACTGAGAGCTCCACAAAAAGGCTGGAAGCATTAGAAATAGACATGTTGCTGTTGAAAGAAGAAGTCAAAAACTTGGCTAAGCAAAAAGGTAAGAGGATGAAGGAGGAGGAGGCTGATATTGACAATAAATAGGTTGATGATATCTACAAAAAAATTTACTCCTTGGACAACCATCTAGGGAAAACCAAGACTCACCATGACCATAATATGGCTATATTTAGTGCAATCAAGGAATTTATTGAGCAGCATGTCCGTTGCGTCTCTAATCTCAGTGGAATACCAACAACTCTTTGGGGCACGAAAAAGAAAGCAAACAAACCATTCAATAGCTGGATATTACTGACCCTACTCATATGATGGCATTGGCTATGTTCACCTCCTGGTAGACTATTAAATCTAGAATTTCCAAATCCACCAAGAAGTAATTGTGGATCTGCGCTGCTCTTGCTGCCTTCTATCATGTTTTTGTTGTTGTTTTTGTTGTTTTTTGGCTGCTCTTCTGCAGTGTTCAAACTGGTTTGATGTTTTGGGGTAGCTTCTCTTTGGTTACCCTAGGTTTTTATGTCTTATCTGGATCTTGATCCTTCTTATAATGTTTTTCATTCCTATTCTGGCTTCTAGGCCCTCTTTGTATACAAGGGTATAGTCCCTTTCAAAAAACTATTTGCCAATAATAATAAAAAAATTATTTTCATCATTAAACTCTTCCATATTGATATTCACTTTTTTAAGGGTTGAGTAATCAATAATATTTTCCATAAAATTTTCTATCTTAACATTCACTTTGTTAAGAGTCAAGTGGTCCATCAATTTTATTTTCTAATCTTGTATTTTGACATTCACTTTGCCAAAATATAAGCAAATCGAAAAAAATCCACACTACCTCTTTTCATACACAATGGTGGGAACAAGACAGAGATTATGATCTCTTTGGTAAAAACAAAACCTTTTTCACATAGATAGCTCTAATGAGGAGGCAGAAGAACATGAACAAAATGACCCTTCTATAGAAGAACAAGCACACTTTGAGGGGATCTTATGACAAAATAAAGACCAATTTATTATTCACCTCCCGTAATTGGAGCTAAGTTACCATTCAATTATGATGATGATTATTTGAAGAATCTACAAAGTCAACTGAAAATGAATAAGGATACTCCTCCTAAACCCAATAAGAATAATGAGGCTGAATCAAGTAAGATTAAAAATGATAACAAAGGAAAATCTAATGCTTTCGTATCTAAGCCAAATCAATATTTGATAGATCAAATCAATGCAATGACCGAGCAATTAGCTCTAATGGATACTAAAGTAACTAATAACATGAAAAAAATGAAATGAAGATAAAAGTGACAATGAATCAAAAATAAAGACTAAACCAGAAAAGGAGACAACCAAGCCATACATTGACAATATTCCCAACATTCCACAAATTAACTCACCATTCACTCAAGAATGGAAAATAATGAAATATACTATCTCGGGAATGAAAAACAAAGTAAACAATTCAACTTCAAAGAGATGTGCCCTTATCCATTCGATAAGGACATCTTGCAATTACCTTTTCTTAGATCCTTTGAAGTTCTAAAGTTTTAAAAATATAAGGGAAAACACACGACCTTCAAGAACATGTAAAGGAATTTTTTATGTCTTTTCAAGAGGTATCCAAAATGACGTATATATTTTATGGATATTTCCTAAAATATTTGGATTGGTTATTTCATCTCCTAAAAGGTTCAACCACCAATTTTTGGACCTCTCGGAAAAAAAATTAACATTTCTCCCTTGATCTTGATTCGGAAATCACCATGATGGATTTACGTAATGAAAAAAAAAACGAACAAATAAAATATTTGCACAATTCTTACAACGATGGAGAGGACTCAAATTAAAAAATCCCTCATCGCTAAAGGCTTAATTAAACCTCCCTCCAATGATAACACACACAACAATAATAACAATAACAACAACGTTCATCAAGATAGACCCAAGTATGTCAATTGTAATCACAATGCCATAAATGACGGTGTAATTGATAACCACAATGTATACAATATGTAGAATAACAAAGATAGCAAATCTAAATCAAAACAAGCCATTGTGATGCCTGGTAAAGAAACCCCTCCTTCTCATGATAATAAGTAGGGAAACGTTACGCTGTTAAGGGAGAGTTCTTCAAGTGTTTTATGAAAATTGATAAGTTCCAACATGATCACTTATCCTATCACAAAACCTTGGGTCGAAGGGGAACCAAAACCATCTTGGTATAAGGAAAATTAGTATTCCAATTTTCATCAAATCAATGACCACCCAACAGATCGTTGTATGAGGCTTTGCCACTATATTCAAGATCTCATTGATAGTGGAGACATCGCGGTCAAAATTCCATCATCTAATAAGAAACCTAATGACAATTTAAAGGTGTTTTCAAATGCTTTTAATAAGTAAGTAATTAGTGGACAAGCTATTGAAAAGGTTAGTCATCAAATAATGTTGACTTTAATTCAATCATTTCATTTGTTGAGAAAATTCCTAATTTTGTTGCTACCATTAAGTTTCAAGCTCCTACCAATGCATTGGACACAATACAAAGGAAGGTTTGGATGCCTACAAAGTGAAGCAACCATCAACCTCCTATATGCCTCAAGTTTTTACTAATCCTATAGTTTCTAGAAATCCAAAATCATCAACCAATACTAAAGTTTCCACATACGGTTCCTATGACCTTTTAAGACATTTAGAGATTAAACCAACACATATCTCTCTCATGAAGTTACTCAAGTAATTTCCCACTCTAAAATGAATCCTTACTCATGATTTGTAAGAATCATGTATCCCTAAGGACTTTAATTCTCATTAGTTCCAAGTATTACTTACTAATCTTTCACCAAATGATCCTATATTGTCATTTGGTTCTCAATGCCTACTAAACCCCCATCTTCAAAACATTAAATCTCTATATATTGAAGCATATATCACCCACCATAAGGTTAAAATATTCCTTATTGACCATGGTTATGCTCTAAACATTTTTTATATGAAGACATTAAGATGTCTTGGTCATACAAAAGAGATTCTGGGAGCTAATGTTATAACTATTTCTGGTTATGAAAAATCAAACAACAATCTACTAGAACTATCATCCTCTCCATAAAAGTGGGCCCACATATGCTTGAAACCCTTTGTCATGTCATTGATTTAGTGAATTTATATAACATTCTTATAGGTTGTCCTTGGATACACGCAATGCAAGTCGTGACCTCCATGTTTTATCAATGTATCAATTTCTCACACAATGGAAAAGAGTATACCTTACTCATAGATGAAAAACCATTTGAATATTATAAGCTTATAGAAGCAAAGTACACTCAATAAATTTATTGTCCTTCCATGGATAGATATATTGAGCCCCATGTCATACCTGTTACTAATAGTCATATCGATCCCGACACAATTTTTCAAGCCTAAGCCTCTACATCTAGTTCTCAACCATCTAAATCCAACTCACCACCTGAACTCAATTTGTCTCATAAATATATTGGTTAGTATATTCTAGAGAATTAATTTCATGTTGGAAAGATTCTTTTGTCTCCACATAACTATGGACAACCCAATGCACCTCACCTAAAATAATATCCCATCTACCTACTTGGAAATATATATGGAAATAGTATGGATATTTAGAGGACAAAGACATTCATGGCTCTGATGTCTATTGGTTATATGAGGATTAGATGCCCGATTTCTAGGAATATTCAGATTACAAAAAACCCAAAAGATGACAAGAAATATGAATTGGAAGGGCAAAGGACTTGTTCCATGAGAACAAGGTCATCTTGAACCTATATTATATGAGGAAAATATTTACCATCATAGCCTAGGTTATGAAACATTTGGAAAAAGGCATGTGATATTTGATCTAACAATTAGTGAAGAGGAAGATGAATTCAAATTTTAGATTGGTTCCAAAGATAGCCTCTTCAAGACCTATCTAAAACCAATCTCTTATTTGAAAATCTATCCACGCATACCCTTGACATCATTTATCCATTCCTTTTCCATCAAGACCAGAAAAATCATGTCACCATAGACATCTTTCAGAATGATGAGACCATCAAGGACTTACTTGGGACTCGAACCATATAGACATGGATGCTTCAACATATTTGGTGAGTAATTTGAGTACTATAGTCCATCAAAAATCAAGAAAAATAAAAATGAAAAAAGAAAAACACAATCTCTTATAGTGAAAACCTCATCAATATTCCGTAGATTAAAAAATAAGAAAGAGAATAAAAAGCAAAAGTAAAAGGATGTATCTCTTGGTGAAAACCTTTCTAAGGTTCCAAAGAGAGGAGACTCAATTCTGGATCAACAAGATAATCTAAACAAACCTACAACATCTTTTCAAGATAATGACACATCAAAAATGTTGGTAGAGGAGACCACTACAATCAACATTATAACAAAATATAGTCATAAACTATTCAATCTTGGTGTGAGCTTATCAAAATCAAAGATTGAGGCATTCACAACACTTCTAACAAATTTTCAAGATGTATTTGTATGGTATTATAAGGATATGCCATGGTTAGATCCTTCTCTTGTCATACACAACCTTGTGGTTCACCCATACACAAAGAATGTAAAATAGAAATTGAGAAAAATGCATCATAAGGTTGCATTGCTATTAAAGCGCGTAACTTGAGAAACTTCTTGAAGGTGGTTTTATCATATCTACATATTACTATGAATGGATGTCTAACACGGTGCATATTGCAAAGAAGACACCTAACATCTAGATTTACACTAAATTTTGGGATATCAACAAATCTTTTCCTAAGGACAATTTTCCTCTACCCAACATCGATATGATTATCTTTTAGACCACGATTTCCATTACACCAAAACCCACAGGCATTAATCTCTGGTAAAATTTCCAAAGTTAGGATCCACAAGAGACGGTTAGTCCATGTCACAAAAATCATGGGGAGCGTTGGACACACATGCCAACAATCCCCCCATTCCAATATTACCAAGGTGAGTTTCAAACTCGAGACATGTCACTCAGATACCATTTATTTTCATGTGTTCATACCTTCTCATTTTCGTACAACAAGACCTTATTTTTTTCGTACATCAATACCTTCTTGTTGTTGGACCAAAATTCGTTTCTTCACTTCGGGGTATACCAAAACTTACACAAAACACCATGACTAGTTATAGCATGCACAATATTCAAGTGGTAGGAAAGATAATTCCACCTTCACCTCATTTAATCAAGTCAATTTTGAGCTTCAAATAGTTGTATAGGACCTGTAAAATAAGTTTTCATTCATTTCTTACTTCAATCTTGAGACCTATGCCCGACAACCTTTTTCAGACATCATGACCGGTCTAGCTTGAGAGGATATTTAATGGTAGAGAAGGAATTTGGATAGAATACACACTAAACAAGCACTTGAACATGTTCAAATTTCTTCATGACATAAAATTCCACCTTACATAATTTCTTCCATATTAAGAGATCCACTTGGAGCATTTAAATTTTCACCGTATAACTAAAGTTCTTCAAAATAGTTCAAAATCCATATAATACAATCATGCTTAGATGGTACACATATCATAATCTTGACCTATAAGGATTATTTTTAAACCATTATATGTTTCCATAACTTTCACAAGTGAAATTATGACCAAAAACTTCATTTCTTTCCTATTGCTCTAGGAGGGAGGTTTGGAGAGAAACAACCATGTTAGTAAAATGGATAGAAAGTTTTTGTTTCTTATCAAATTTCCCTTAAAAATTTGTAGATGTTTAGGATTAGAGTGATATTATAAAATTACTTTTATTATTTATATGAAGGAGGCTTGATAATTTTGTTTGGATGCTAAGAAGATAGGGTGCTCAGTTTTCCTTTCTCAAGAAACTGGTTTTAGTAAAACTTGAATAACTTTAACATCCCATTTCAAAATTTAATGATATTCGACACAAAGCACCATAAAAATACCTCTACATTATCCATATCTTGGTTTCTCATAAATTATATTGTACTATTCAAATCAATCTCATTTTCTCATGACTTCACTATTAGTTCACAATGGCAGGTTTAGTGAAAACTTTAATTTTTCCTCCAAAGGATAAATTATGCCCTGTAGCTACTCACAAATGATCTAGGAAATGTTTCTAGGCTCCTCAAATGTTTACTTAGTATTTTTATGATCTTATTTGTGCTCATACACCTCATTAGGTTCTAGAACTAGGCCTAAGTGAGCCGCCATAACCGTGACTTACAACATTTGACCTGATGATCACCCTAGAAAATCTTACACATCATTTTAAACTTTTGGGACACCTAATTAAATCACACCAATCATCTCCATGCCTCTAGTGAACTTCTACCTCACTAACCAAGCTTACAACACATTGAAGTCATCCTGAAACCACTCTATAAGCTTTGACCATCATTGAGAAGGCACTAACTACCATTAGAAAGGAAATACCAATAAATATTCATGACCTTGATTAATCCTCACTTCACCACTCACACATTTTCCATCAATGCCACTTGACATCAATGACAACACCAATGACCAGGGTTCAACATTATCGCTCTACAATATGACATGAGATGTTATCCTTAATAGATGGGTTTTCATGATATAATCATATTCAAATATCCAAGGAGGATCAACACAAGACAATGTTTACAAAACCCTATGGTACATTATATTACAAGGTTGAATGCTTTTTGGCTATAAGTATGTATCCCTGAACATATCAACATGTAATGATTGTTATTTTTCATGATCTACTTCACGATATTATAGAGGATTATGTTGATGACATATTTTCTAAGTCTTATAATAGGGTAGATCATCCAACCATTCCAAGACATATTTTTGAACGATTAAGATAATATAAGGTTCGCATTAATCTACAAAAGTGCATCTTTGGTATTACTTCAAGGAAGCTCCTAGAATTTATATTCTCACGAGAGAAGAACTGAGGTTGATCCTACTAAGGTAAAATAAATTATGAATATGCCTTAACCACATAACCTTCGTCACCTATGAGGTATTCAAGGAAAAATTCACTCTATTTGATGCTTTATATCTCAACTTGTATACAAGCGCCATCATTTTAGTCAACAGTACTCAAGAAGGGTGTCTATTTCAAATGGACACAATAATGTCAATATTATTTCACTAAATTGAAATAATATCTATCAACTCCATTGGTGTTAATGCCATGTATTCCAGAAAATCCCATGTTATTGTATACATCAGCTACGGAATATGTTATTAGATAAGTGCTCACTCAATACAAGGATAAAGGACAAGACCAAGTCGTTTACTACCTTACCTTAGCGAGAACATTGATTTACCATGAAATCAAATACTCTCGAGTTAAGAAAATATTTTTTCAATTACGTTCACTTTTCATAAGTTGTGACATTACATGCTAAATCACACAACAAATCTTATTACCAAGATATATCCTTTGAAGTGTTTATATGTTTTGTAATCCTAAGTGAATTTGACATAGAATTTTTCAATTGAAATGCCATAAAAGGTAAATTTTTGGCATATCAATCGATCGCAGCACCACTACCAAGATCCCAACCACTTCACTTTGAGTTCCCTGATGAAAACTTGTTATATATTGAAGCAGTTCCTTCATGGAATCTATTCTTTGATGGCTCATAAAACATACATGGATCAGGAGTTGGCATTGTGCTACACACACCAAATGGTGATGTTATACCCAAGTCATACTGCATTGCTTTCCCATGCACTAACAACATAGTGGAGTATGAAACTCTAATAATATGTTTAGGCTTTGTTATATTTTGCTGGATCCAAGAGATGATAGTCTTTGGGGACTCCCTCTTAATAATTAAGCAAGTAAATGATGAATATCAGTAAAGGATGATAAACTTATTCCTTATAAAATGAAAGGTTGACAATATCAAAGGTTACTTTCATATGATTACATTTGAAAAAGTTCCTTGCACAAAGAATAAAGTAGCACATACCATGGAAAAAATTGTGTCCCTTATTAAATTTGATACAAATCAAACACACAATGAGTTTCTCATAAAACATCTTTTGGTGCCCACATATGATCTATCAAATTCCACCATGGTGTGTGAAATTTTTGGTCCTGAAAAAACCCTTGGTATTAATACATCTATACATTTATCCAAGACAAAACATATCCCTCAAACATGAATTCAGCCCATAAAATATCCTTAGCACAATGTGCTTCGTGATACACCATCCTTGTAGAAACCTTGTACATAAGAGGCTATGATGGGACTCTCTTAATATGTCTCAATCAAGAAGAAGTGAATCAAACACTAGTCAAAGTATATTTGGGTATTTTTGGTGCACATACAAGTGGAATGGTATTTTCTAAAAATATACTATGTGTAGGATATTATTTTCCTACTATGGAGTAAAATGCATGAAAATTTGTGAAAAAGTGTCGGGAATGTCAATGACATGGTAATCTAATTCATGTACCCTTGCAAGCCCTCCAACCTATCACTTCACCCTGGCCTTTTTCCAGATGGGGGCTCAACTTAGTTGGTAAGATAAAACATACATCCTCTAACAACCACACCTATCTCATTATTGCCATATAGTATTTCACCAAGTGGGTGGAGGCCATTACCCTCACCTACGTCACTGGATTAAATATTTCCAAGTTCATCCTCAACAATATCATTTTCTTCTTTGGAATCCCTACATCTCTTGTTATAGATAAAATACATCCTACAATAACAATAATGCCAAGGCGTTAGCCAAAATAATCCATATCTAACTCAAATGTGCAACTCCTTACTACTTGTAGTGCAATGGCCAATCAGAAGCTTCCTACAAAAATAAAATCAATATTGGAAAATATCATTGGCAAAAGCACGGTCATTATTAGCACACACATTGTATCCTGCACTCTGGGCTTATCAAACATAATTTTGCCATCCAACCAGAGCCACTCCTTTCCCCTTTGTATACGAGATCTAAAGCCATATTACCCATAGAAGTTGGTTCCCTTCCTCTCGTGTGTCACTCTAACACCCGGTGCATGAAGAATATTATTGTCAAGTGCATCTTACAGAGCTAGAACTCCTAGATGAGATGTGTTTCTATGCCTTGGAGCACTTAAAAGTATATCGAACCAAATACGATGAAGATACAAAAAGAGAATTGAACTAAGACAATTCGAGATCAACGACCTTGTTCTTAAAGAGAATAAGAATAATACTACCAAAGAACAAGAAAAATAATGCAATTTTGAACCTAATCTGGTTAGGAACCTACATTACTTTACTATCAAGTTTGGATCTCGAGGCATATAAACTATCCGATAAAGATGGAAAAGAGCTTAAAGATCCCATGAATGTGGTTCATCTGAAGAATTTATATTCCTCATCTTCTAAAAGTATCCTTAGTGTCGGGAGCATATCAACACAATTGTTTGTTTCATCCCTTTACTCTATTATGCTTCATGTTTCATCTTGCATCATATTGTGTTATGTGTTCCTCCTAGTTAAGATGTGATTCTCTTGTTACGTCATTCTTATTTGCCCATTTCTGTTTATAATCCAACATGTGGTATTCATTGGGCTTGTTCATTTGTTTCATGCTTAATATGGTTTAAGGACACCTTTCCTTTTTGTTGGCACACAAAAATTCTAAAAAAATAGCATAAATTTAAAAACACAAAAAAAAAAAAAAAATCAAAACATTTCAAAATACAAAAACATTTAGAAAATGTTTCACAAAATTCAAAAAATAACTTTCAATACAGCTTAGGCAATGTAGCCATTTGACTACGATTCTAATTATTGTTTCGAGATCATCTTACAATTATTATGCTTCTCAACCTTGACAAGAATTTTTGCTTATGTGTAGAACCATCAAAAATATTTTGTGTGTATCCTCACTTAGGGAAACTTTGGTTTTCAATATTTTCCTCACATACATCCTTTCTTGAAATCCAATCAAATACATTTTTTCAGATCAAACCTCAATGGGATTTGATAAGAGTGTCACGAGTAGTTACTCCACTCTTTGGTTTAATCATATCCCCTTGCATATATCATTTCTTAGAGGAATTCACGTTTGTTAGTTTTGTTATCCAAAATGTGCCCCTACTCATTTTTGTGGCTAACTCCTTGTGTTCTTACCTCTCTTGTGCCTCAGTCTCCATTTTTTGATTTTTAGGCACTCAAATCTTTCTAAAAATGGCATCATTGGATAGATCTCTCTCTCAGCTTTCTAGAAAGGTAAAGTTTTCCTCCTAACTCCTCATATTTTTCAAGTTATGGCTCATCGGAGTTTTTGTGGGAAATTTTCCTTTAGAGGCCTCGCGCCAATAGGAAGCTGCCATGTGGCACCCTGGAGTGGTGAAGCGTGGGAAAATTTGAAAATTTTTCCAAAGACCAAACGGGTAAAAATTCAAACTTTTGCCCGCCGATCCGATTTTGGCCTGTTTTTGCCCTAAATTTTCAAATCGCCATATCTTTCGATCCAGAGCTCAAATTTTTGCGTTCTTTATATCAATGGAAATATGGTGAAATTATCTACATGATTCTAGGGTCAATTTTGCATTTTGGTTGAGTTTGGAGAGATAAAATTAAGAAATGCCTCTGGCAGTGGTAATGGCCAGAAATGACATTTCAACAACCAGTTTTAATGCAAAATGGGTCACATTCTTCTTCAGCATGGCCAAAAATGTCAGGGCATGGGTCTGTAAGGACGCCCATGTTGTTTTAATGCATCTTCATTCAATGGGGAATGGCTTCCATGTTTTTACACGTTTTCTCTCTCCTGGGCTCGACCCATGCATTGTAAAAGCCAGATTTGGCTCATTTTTTGAGGTGGAACATTTTTTTGGATAGCAAGCTTCTTCTTTCACCTTCAACAAGTGATTTTTGCAAGTATCAAACCTTCTTCATGATTGTAATAGGTTTCTACCTCTTTGATGTTGCAAATGCAATGATTTTGACAGTGAAAATGATAGTGCAGACTCTGTGATCAATTTACAATCCTTTGTTTGTATTGTTGCTTCATTTCAGACCTCTAATTGCATCTTATCACTTTTGTGTATGATGTTTCATGTTACATTTTATGAAATTGTGTCAATTTTCATGAACAAGAAGTGTTCACCACTCCTTTGGTGTATCACCTATTAGTTTAGTTTATATTTTTACACTTTCTATCTCTCGTCTCCTTGGAATTTAGAGTAGGATTAGGATTCAAACATCTACAATTGTGCAAATAATGATCTGATCGTAGAGGAGTTTGAGGAACCAGCCTCTAATCTGGATATTCCTCTCTCATTTTACAAGTCCCACACTTGGAGAGAGGTTTCAATGTTGTGCAATCACACTGGATGCCTAAAACATCAACTTAGAAACCTGATTTACATCCAGGGGTGCTGCTGATTTGCAACAACAGTTTTGGCACGCCCAGTGGGACCTTAGAGGTCTCATTTTCATTGCAGCAAAGTTGATGTGCATCTGCTGCAATTTTCTTGCTTAAAAGAGCTATAAATTGCACATCTGGTGACTCCAAGGGGAAGAATCAGCTGGTTTTGGCAAAGGCAGACACTGAAAATCAAGAGAACAATCAACACAAGGTCAAGAGCTGGAGAGGAAGAGGTGTTGTTTGAATATCTCAGCTAGATTATCTCCAAGAATAAGGAAAAGTGGGAGGAGAATCCAAAGGTCTCCATCTCCACCAAACAGAACTCTCTCAACTCCTCCACCTGGTAGGCCTTTCATTCACTCAACAAGGGTTCTAAGACCAATTAGAATGGCACAAAACAACCCCTATGTCAATTTCACTTTGGCAAAGAGCCCACTTGCTCTCAATGCACAAAATCCAATCCCAGGTTGCTGCAATATCAAGAACATTCCATACTTCACTAGAGAAAATCAGACCTCACCTGGTGATCATGTTAAGGATATTGCTAAAATTTGTGCAATCCATGAGATCAATGAGATGCAAGTTGCTATCAAACTGCTGGCATCTTCATTCAAAGGGAAAGCTTTGCAATGGTTCAGAGTCTTACATCGTGTTATTCAAAATTGGAATCGGCTATGTATAGCCCTCCATGAGCAGCTTTGGGGAAAAGGGAGACAACTTGTCCCTTTTGGAGTAGCCGACAACTATCAAAAGAGCTCCCAATGAGCAACTGACTGATTTTAATTTCAGATTTCAAAGGACTTGGGAGAGAATTCTAGTGGCAGTCAGGCCAACAGCAGAAGGTTCTTTTCTTTACTATCTCAAAGCTCTAAATTTTGATATTTCTATGTTGATTCAGTCCATGGGAGGCATAACTATCCCTATGGCTTATAGCATTGCCATTAGGGCTGAAAATTGTTTGATCCAAGCTGGAAAACTAGCCCCTAGACCTCCCATGCCATTGTTTCCAAGTTTAGAGAGCCCAAACACTAATCAAGCACCTAATTTGGCTCCTTCTCCCACTCCTAGAAATCAGAGTTCAAATGAAGCTTCTACTTCATCTCCAAGTGCCCCAAATGAGCTTCAAGAAGTCATGAAGCAATTGCAAAATTTAGGTAATGAGTTGGTTACTCTCAAGAGGCAACAAGCCCAAAGTTTTAGACCTTCCTTCCAGCCTCAAGCTCAGCCTAACAGCAGCCATATCAACCTCATGAGACCACCCAATCCAAATGTAAATCTAAATCAAGCAAGGCCTCCCGCCAAGACCATTTCAGCCCTATAATCCAAATGCTATATCTACCTCTAAAGCATTGGTGCCAACACAAAACCACGTTGCTCAAGAGTATGATTGGTGTTTTCCATGCAATGAACCTCACAACCAATCTATGTGCTTCAACAAAGGTGCCTTGAATCAAGCATTAATGGTGACAACTACTAGTGTGGAGGGTGAGGGCAGTCAAGGAAACAACCAACAACAAGAAACATTCCAGCAGCAATCAGCTCCAAATGACACCACACTTGTGAACTGGCAGGCAGAGGATTTTTGTCGCATAAATCAAACAGTCTCTCAAGGTGTTGCAACCAACACAAGGTCAAAAAGAAGGAATTTGGGTGAAGAACAGCCATTAGCTCCAACCAATCCACAACCTTTTATGGCTCCGCAAAATGGTTGGCAAACAAAATCCAGCTTGTAAATGCACAAGGGCAGCCAAGAACAGCTCTAGACCAACTCAAATACCGCTTGTTGTTGCCCACACGCAAGGGATGAATATGCAAACCAAGGGATAGCAAAGAGATCCTTCATCACCATTTAGTATCATTGATCGGATGAAGAAGACAAATGTAAATATATCAATGTCGGAATCCCTATCTATCCCGTGCCGAGAGATTTGCTACAAGCTGCCATGAAGGACTGCCAACTTCGAATCGAGAAAGTCCAAATGCAAGAGAAGGTGCTAACAAATGCTGCCCACTGAAGGGAATCATGGAGGAAAGCAAGGTAAAATGTTGAAGCCCCCTCTTTTTTATGTCTCATTAATCATTGGAAACCAATTGGTGTAAAATTGCATGATTGATTATGGGGCAAGTAGCTCGGTGATGCCCAAGCAAATAGCTAATCACCTAGGACTTCAATATGAAACCATATCCAAAGGGGTAGTGCATTTGAAAGGGACAGCAGAAGAATAACAGCTGGGGAGATTAGAAACTTGAGTCTTACCTTGCATGCATGTCCAAATGTTGTTATTTTACAAGATGTATCGATTATAGACCTTCCACCACTCTTTGCCCTATATTTGTCAAGAGATTTCACACCAAGATTGGAGGATATTTTTCGCTAATTGGTCGCACATGTTGTTCGTAACAAGGTATGGAACCAAAGCTACAATCGATTCGAACCTATTGTAAACTTCCACATTGAGCCCTACACTCCAAGTCGATCAATGCCAATTGTTCGGCATTTGATCAAGAATATCACCCAAGCACCGATGAATCGACACTAAGGTTGGAAGCATCCCGATCTAACTCTTGTTGAATGGGAAAACAAGGTGCATGCTTTTGATCCTTATCAAGAAGTAGAAGAATCGAGCTAGGGTCTATTGCATACATCAAGAAGATCAACCCATTCCTAGCATCACCAAGCCAAACCACAAGGATGACAATGAGGTATAGCAGCTATTTTTGATGGATCAAGGAGTAGATAAGGTGCGGGAGGTGGAGCTATGCTTATTTCACCTCAAGGAGTAAAGTACTATTCAGCTTTTAGATTTCAGTTTGCATGCTCCAATAACACTTTCTGAATATGAAGTCTTGGTGCAAGGGATGCATTGGGCAATAAAGAGAGGAATAAAGAACTTGCAAGTCTTTGGTGACAGTGAATTGATTGTAAACCAAGTTAAGGGGCAGCATGCTTTGTCAAGAATAATCTGCTCAAGTGCTACAAGAACAGGTGTGGGACCTCATTGAAGATTTTTAGGGCTTTAGCATAAAATCCATTCCTAGAAAAGAAAACCAAGTCTGGCAGACAGGCTTATAGCAGCTTATTGTGGAAAGCATTCAAAAGGACAAGGTACACCAAACATCCATGTGATTGTGAGGCCTTCAAAGGTGCGGATAACAATATAAGTTGGCAAGTGTTTGAGAATGACCAGCAAATCATCCATTTCTTACAAGAAGAAGCTGAGTTCTCAGCTAAAAATTAGGAAAAATTGGAACAGCAGTATGGTGACCAAGTGGTACAGGCTTGAGAACTAACAAGCTTCCCAAGGGACTTATCACTTTGGAGTCCATTTTCAATCCCAATGATCAGTTTAGGAAAGAGAAAGCAAACATTCAAAGTCAAGAGAGAAGATTCGGATCCATCTTGGTGGAAGAGAACAAACCATTGCAAATTAGAAAGATGACAACTGAACAAGAAAGGTATGAGTTCATACAACTGTGTCAAGAGTTCCCTAATGTGTTTGCTTGGAGCTACAAAGATTTGAAAGGTTTCAATCCCAAGTTAGCTCAGCACACCATTGAGATGGATCCAAATACTAAGCCCATCAGGCAGAAACAAAGGCCAGTCAATCCACACATGGAACCTCTCATGAGGAAGGAATTGAATAAGTTGATTGAGTCAAGAATCATATTCCCAATCAATCATTCTAGTTGGGTTACCAACTTAGTTCCAGTCAGAAAGAAGAGTGGAGAGATCATATTGTGCGTTGATTTTAGAGATTTGAATAGAGCATCTCTCAAGGACCATTACCCACTTCCTTCTATGGAGCAGATTTTACAAGTTGTTGCTAGCTCCGAAAGGTTTTCATTGCTTGATGGCTACTCAGGGTACAATCAAATTATGGTGAAGGAAGAAGATCGGTTCAAGACACCTTCACAACCAAATGGGAACTTATGCATACAGGAAAATATCATTTGGGTTGTCTAACGCTGGAGCTACCTTCCAAAGAGCAATGGACATGGCGTTCAAAGGTTTAATTAACAACATTGTCTTGATATATCTTGATGATATCACTTGTTTTTCAAAAATACAAAGCAGACCACCTCTTTCATTTGAGACAAGTGTTCCAAACGTGTAGAAGATTTGGAGTCTCCTTGAATCCTAAAAAGTGTGTTTTTATAGCCCATGAAGGAAAGCTCCTTGGCCATATTGTCTCCAAAGAAGGATTAGCAATTGATCCAGAGAGAGTTGAAGCCATAAGAGCACTACCATTACCAAGCCACAAGAAGGAACTTCGAGTTTCTTGGGAGAATAAATTTTGTTCGAGGGTTTGTCCCATTTTTGTAGCCCTTGTCAAACCTATCACCAAGATGTTGAAGAAAAGCATGGCTTTCAAATGGACAAAGCAGAAGGCAAGGAGAGTTTTGAAGAAATCAAAGAAGCCATCTCTCAAGCACCAACTCTCATCAACCCGACTTCTCCAAGGATTTCATCCTCTATGTATTTGGGGGTAATGATACCATTTCTGCCATTTTGGTACAATAGAGAACAAGCACAATGATAAGCAACCAATTGCTTTCTTCACCCAAAGCCTAGATGACTATGAGGTTAGATATTCTTTTATTGAGAAGCATGTACTTGCAAAGAATCGAAGCTTGAAGAAATTCAAGCATCTAGTCTCAAACAACAAGGTTTAGTTGTTGGTCTCTCATGCGGGAGTAAAGGACTTCCTCCTCAACAAGGATTTGAATGAGAAAAGGGCAAGTTGGATCACTCGTGTCATGGAGTATGACATTGAGATCAACGTCACCAAGCTGGTAAGAGCAAAAGGATTGTGTGAGCATCTGCTTTTCGGGCAAGAAAAAGGAGTATGCAATAAAGAAGAGGTTGTTTTGAAAGTTCAAGATAGCCATGTGCAAGGTAGCACTCAAGAAGAGGATAATGTTGTCCCCACTCCTTGCTGGACCCAAGGTATAATGCACTTCCTAATCACAGGCCTATGCCCTCCAGAGATGAACAAAACCCAAAGAAGACACTTCAGATTGCAGTCGTCTCATATGCCATAGTAGAGATGTGTTTTGTTCAAGAAAGATGTGAATGGAGTGCTGTTGAGATGCATTAGCACAAATCATATTCATAGGGTGTTGGAAGAGTTCCATGGTGGACCAACTGGTGGTCATTTTGCACCAAGAGTGACAGCTCTAAAAACCATGAAGGTTGGTTATTATTGGCCCAAGATTTTCAAAGTGATTGCTTTATGCGTGGATCAAAAGGTGCAAGAATTGTGCATTCTTCACGAGGTAAAGAGAGGCTTGTTTCCCTTCCATTGCATCCAATTTCAGTTGACCAGCCATTCATGCAATGGGGTTTGGACTTCATTGGAGTCATTAATCCCAATTCAAGCCAAGGGCATAAGTGGATTTTGATAGCCACAGACTACTTCACCAAGCGGACTGAAGAAGTAGCACTCAAGGAAGCAAATGAGTCTAGCATCTTAGACTTCTATGAGGGGATAGTAACCAGATTTGGCATACCCGCTACAATAATCTCGAGATAATGCATTAGTATTCATTGGATCCAAGGTGACTGATCGGTTTTGTCAAGAACAGGATCTACCTAAGTACTTCATCAAACTACTACCCTCGGGGTAATGGCCAGTGCTGAATCTACAAACAAGAACTTGTTGAGGATCATTAGGAGGACTCTTGATGAGAATCGGAGGTCTTGGCATACCAAACTGAAATCACTCTTATGGGCCGATAGGATAACTCCCAAGAGATCCACAGTAACTCTCCATTCAAAGCTTGTTTATGGAAGAGAGGCAATCTTGCCCATGTCAATTGAGTTGCCAACATTGGAACTCATGAAACAGCTTAGAGTTGCTAGAGTTTGGGCCCATGGAGGTGAGATATGAAGAGTTGATGGAGCTCCAAGAGATCGTAGATCGTGCATCCCAAGCAATGGAGAAGGATCAAGATTTGATCAAGAAGACCTTTGATAGAAGGCCAAGAGTAGATCTTTCCAAGTTAGAGATCTAGTGTTAAAATGGGATGCGAGATAGAGCAAAACCGGAAGGCATTCAAAATTTGATGCCATTTGGAGTGGCCCATACATGGTCACAAAGTGTAAGGACAGCAATGCCTTCCTATTGTCTTCATGGATGGCGAAGAACTGCAGATTCCAATCAATGGAATCTATCTAAATCATTCTGCTACTAAAGGGAAATTTTCCACCTTGTAAATATTAGCTTAGGTTTTCATTCCTCCAAGTGCTTGTGTACATTGTTTCTGTGTAGGTTGTTTTGCTTTCCCTAAGTGCTTTGGGCACAAAGCTTTGTCCCCGGAGATGTTTTACATCCTTTCTTCCATCGTGTGATATTTCATCTTCCTCCTCGCAACATTCTAAGTCGGTTGGGGTTTCAACAGAAAATTTTATGACTCCATGCCCAATGGGCTGCTTCAGCAATTGGTATCTTCATCTAAGTAGGCGATGACCCTCTCGAGTCACCAAAATTGTTATCCAAAATGTGCCCCCGCTCATTTGTGTGGCTACCTCCTTGTGTTCTTACCTCTCTTGTGCCTCGCCTCCATTTTTACTTTTAGGCACTCAAATCTTTCTAAAATGGCACCATTGGATAGAGCTCTCTCTCGGCTTTCCGAAAGGTAAAGTTTTCCTCCTAACTCCTCATATTTTTCAAGTTATGGCTCGGCGGAGTTTTTGTGGGAAATTTTCCTTCTGGAGGCCCGTGGCCAATAGAAGCCACCACATGGCACCCGGAGTGGTAGAGCGCGGGAAAATTTGAAAATTTTCCAAAGACCAAACGAGTAAAAATTTAAGCTTTTGCCCGCCGATCCGATTTTGGCCTGTTTTTGCCCTAAATTTTCAAATCGCCATATCTTTCGATCCAGAGCTCGGATTTTTGCGTTCTTTATATCAATGGAAAGCTGGTGAAATTATATACATGATTTTAGGGTCAATTTTGCATTTTGGTTGAGTTTGTAGAAATAAAATCAATAAAATCCTCTAGCACATGGTAATGGCCGAAATGACGTTTCAACAACCGCTTTTATGCAAAATGGGTCGCATTCTTCTTCAAAGATGGCCAAAAATGTCGAGCATGGGTTTGTAAGACGCCCATGTTGTTTTAATGCATCTTCATTCAATGGGGAATGGATTCCACGTTTTTTACACATTTTCTCTCTCCTGGGCTCGACCCATGCATTGTAAAAGCCAGATTTGGCTCATTTTTTGAGGTTGAACATTTTTTTGGATAGCAAGCTTCTTCTTTCACCTTCAACAAGTGATTTTTGCAAGTATCATACCTTCTTCATGATTGTAACAGGTTTCTGCCTCTTTGATGTTGCAAATGCAAGGATTTTGACAGTGAAAAATGACAGTGCAGACTCTGTGATCAATTTTCAGTCCTTTGTTTGTATTGTCTTGCTTCATTTCAGACCTCTAATTACATCTTATCAGCCTGTGTATGATGTTTCATGTTGCATTTTATGAAATTGTGTCAATTTTCATGAACAAGAAGTGTTCACCACTCCTTTGGTGTATCACCTATTAGTTTAGTTTCAATTTTTGCACTTTCTATCTCTGTCTCCTTGGAATTTAGAGTAGGATTAGGATTCAAACCTCTGCATTGTGCAACTAATAGATCTCGATCATAGGAGTTTGAGGAACTAGCCTCTAATCTGTAGATTCCTCTCTCATTTTACAAGTCCCACACTTGGAGAGAGGTTTCAATGTTGTGCAATCACACTGGATGCCTGAAACATCAACTTAGAAACCTGATTTACATCCAGGGGTGTACCGCTGATTTGCAACACACCATGAAAAAATCTAAGCTCTAAACATACCTACTAAGTTGCATCTAATCATCATACCATCTATAACAATGACATCAAATAAATAAATAAATATAGTGTCTCATCAAAAATGAGTCGTCCCCGACTCTCTCCCCATGCTTAGGACTACCTAGTCTATCTCTAAGAGGTGGAATCTACATGGATCTCACTAATATCGATGGCATGTATGACCTAGTGGATCAAAGGCCTTATATTTGACTATATATTGGAGCTCTCCACCCTTATGGATTGTGGCCTTGTTTAAAGATATTTAGTAACATGCCTTCCCGGATGTAGCAATAATATTTGGAAACACATCACTAGTACTACTTACCTCTATCACATGGTGTATGACATCCCACTCCACCGTAACCTAAAGCAACTACACAATAATATAATCTCTCTCAAGACTCCTCTACTACAACCGCTATCTTAGGATATCTCACTCGGATGCCCTCTAGTCTAGCTATCTCTGAGGGTATTAATGGTGATGAATACAATATCACCTTGTAATATGGTAGTATCCATCTCATATTGTAATGTGGCAAGTGTTGATACACCCGTGTTGGAAGGAAAACCGGGGCTGAATCAACGGGAATTAAAACATTCAATCACTTAAATTTTAGTGATTCATTAAGCATTCATCAACTTAACCATTAATCATTAATCATGCATTTAAGAATCATAATAGAACATGAGAAAAGGAGAACATATAAACACATGGACACAATATATAATTGGGAAACCCTCAAGGAGAAGAAAACCCACTAAAATAAAACTTTATTATACCCATGTTTCAAATTTAGCTGAGCACCAACTCAACAAGGAGCACCAACCCATAAATTTAGTGAGGCACTAACCCCATAAGGAGTAGCAACCCCTGATTTAGTAGAGCACTAACCCCTAAATGAATCGAACCAACCAAAGAAACCTGATTTTATTTCATCTTTGTTTTGTTGTTGTAACAAATAATAATAGACACAATGAAACTCACTCTCCTTCTATCTCTCTCAACAACTTTTCTCTAGCCTTCCTTGCTCACGTGATTCTTCTTCAAGTTGATTTGAACATCTAACCTAGCTCACCCATATATTATATCTCTCTCTAAAATCATCACATATTCATTTCCCTCTCTTTCAGGTCCCAAAGCCTCCTTCACTTCCTTCAAACAACACTCTAGCTCGCACTTTTCTCTCACTTTTTGAACTAGCTCAAATGAGCCATACAACTTGCTTTTATACTTATATTATGAACTTAAAACATGTAGGTCATAAATAATATGAAAAATTCACTCCAAAAAACATAATAACACCATAAAAACATCATTGATATGACCATATAGGTCGTCAACACCATCTATAATCATCTATACCTCTATTAGGACTCAAGAATCCCTAAAACACCAACAAACCCTACTCTCCAAAAATAGAATGTTATAGAAAAACCCACCTTCAAAAAAATCATATACCACTCATAAATGTTATCTAAGCTTTCAAAAACTCCAGAAACCATGAAACAACTAAAAACATCATCTCACACCATGAAGCCACTTGAGAACAAGCACAACTACCATGCCCCAAAACTAGTCTTCAAAGATCAAGCCATAACTTCATCAAATCTCATAAAAATGCAAGTGTGATATACCAATGGAAATATAATGACCTCATGGTTATCACAAAAATCAAACCATACCACAAATCAGATTGAAGAGCTACCAAAACACTCTGCGACCAGACCACTTGAAACTACCCAAAACCAGTCATTTAAATTGGACTTCAACAAATATCCTAAGGGCACAAACATGATCTAAAACTATCATGGAAATGTATAAAATCTCCCATAATTCATCCAAACCCAATTTATTCACCTATTTTAATGAAAAACTTGAGAAAAAAATGAAATTTTATAGAAACTTTCCTTTTTGAGTGGGTCCACACATAGCCAAAACCTATAAATCGCACCTCGATAAATGCGAGGAGTCATTTACAAACTCCAATCATAAAAATTGATATTAAAAAAATCTATTATATGCATGTACACCCTTAAGTTTTTCTCCATCACTCTAGACCTAGGGTTCTAGAAAGGTTTAAAACCAAATTTCCTCCTTAATGATTATTCATAAAACTATGACTATCAATGACCTCATTATACTTGGAAAATATTCTTAGTAGACCTATTTAACTATCCCCAAGAGATTTATTCCCCATGAAAATAACACATGTTCCAATGATCATCAGAAATGCCAAATTCGATCTTGGTTTCTCACTCCCAAAACTCGATAAGGGAAACAATGAAATAACTTTCAAAATATTAAACATTAGGTCCTAAAATTTGGACCACACCTTCATATCAACATGTCAACACATCTACAATACTAAAATTTTCTCAAATACACTCAGAAATGATGAATCCACCACACTAGGGCATGTTTTCTCAAAGACTAGGTATAGGAATAGACCTAAAAACTTACTTTCCATGCAAAAAATGCAAAGTAATGACCTAAAAATTCACTAACATGATACAAAAACATACCAAAACACTAACATAGCTCAAATTTTCATTTCCAAGCTGAAAGAATACCCACACACCTCATTAGGTCTCCTCAAGCTTGAGAATAGGTTTAGTGTAGACCCAGAAACCATGTCTTCACCTCATTTATACACTTTGATACACTTGTGAATTTCCCTACACCACATATTCATGCTTCCCATGCTCTCACCAAGATCACACAACTGCAACATGCATCACTTTAAAATGTTATACTTCATTCTTCTTACTAGGCCTCAAGAACAAACACCTTAAACATGTTTGCTTCACAAAATATGACCTCATCATTACTTGAACACTTGCTTGCACACCTGCTCCGAGTATGATTATGGATATTAGTTACCTCATAAAGGTCTATCAAGTGTATGAGATTATGTTTTTTCATAAGGTAAATTAAGTCGGGAATTCTGAATGTTTGTTACAAGATGATGGGTTGTGTTAGATAAGAAGCAAGGGGAGTTGTGTAGATGGTTGAGTAGGGTCAATTATGTCAAGAGAATGTGATAGTGGTGCTGGTAAGATTTTTGGAGGAGTATATGACTCGGGGAATTATTAAGGTGTTATTCTCAACTCAAGAAATCGCTTAAAGTTGGTTCTTTGGTTTCAAACATAAGGTAAGTAAATATGATCACTATTTTTAGTTCTTAGTATCAATTTTAGTGCATGGTAAAGGTCTTAAATCAGTTTGGAAAGTATGCATTAGCTAAGGGGCAACATAGTTAATTATGTGAGTCAAATTGAGAAGAATAAGTTCTAATAGATCTTGAAAGGTTTGGTTGATGTTTCCAACCAAAAGGTGGGCCTAATGTGATAAAAAAGATGTTGTAGGTATGTTTTCTTTGTAATGAATGTCAAAAGGGGAAGAATGAATTGATGGCATGTGTATTCCTTAGGGGAGAACAAGTTTTGTATATTTTTTCATCAATAGGTTTTCCATCAATGAAAAAGGGGAGATTGTTGGCATAGTGTTGTCATTGATGTCAAAGAGAGATGTTTTCATTAATTTCATTAGGTTTCATTGATGTCAAATGAAGTATGGAGCATGAAGGTTGATTTTAGTGTCATGCCAAGTTATATGTCTTGTTGAGATTGTTTGGTGTTGTATGGGTTCTTAAGTAATGTAGTGGCTTAGGAGTGTGATAGTGACTTGCAGAGGTATAGAGGATGGTGTGATGATGTCATGTAGTGTGTTGAAGGTCCTAACAGTGTATAAGTGTATCAAATTGATGAGGAGGTCTGATTTGGTGAAGTAAGCATGTTCAAGGTGTTTATTCTTGAGGCCTAATAAGCAAAATAAGATATGGCATGTTAAAATGAAGCATGTAGATGTATGGTGAGAGCATGGGAAGCATGAGCATGATTATAGACACAAAATCACACACTTTTATACCTTTCTAGGTCTTAAAAGCATACTTGCATTCATATGATTCATAAGCAAGAAAACTAATAATTACAACTATCTTTGGTCTTTTTTCTTTGTTTCTTGTCTTCTTTCGGTATTTTACACCATACATCCTAGTCGATGATTTACTTGCTTTCCTTTCATGACTTCAAACACCAATTCCTAGCCGTGATGTCAATGCTCAGGCACCCTCGTCCCCTCCTCCCCTCTGGGAACCTCTAATACTTTTCTATCTTACACACTTTTTTTGGGTCTCTTCTATCTTTTGGGCATCTTATTTTCTTATGGGTCATCCTTCCAGATGTCAATTATGAAATTCAACTAAGGGAATCATATAAATACAAATCTATGTGATCAAATCAAGAGACCAAGCTATAAGCATACTATCTATCACCTAAGCTTACATCTCAAGACATCTAAAACACTTCAAGGCATCTATTTGGTATCCATTACAAGGGACAAGGGACTACATTTTTTGCATACACATAGGAAGGGGAAGTTCATTATTCCATCCACACATGTTATACATTATTACATTCTAGATCTATCTCTCTATTAATTACAAATTACACTAGGACTATACTAGAGCACAATTTTCACACACACTCACAATAACTACACTGAGTCCGAGATGTAGTGCGGTTCTCGGTCATAAGTTCACTCGGTTGGGTGATCGCGAGGGTCATCGACTTCCCATATTGCATCTTTATTTTTTTAAATTTGATGTCATTTTTTCAGTTTTCTAGGTGATCATCTATTTTGCAAGTTACAAATGACACTCAGTGATCAAGGTGCGACATACAAGTGACCAATAGAGACTATCAAAGACACTCGTGCGACACTCGTTTGACCATCGACACGAGGCATGGGCACCCAATTTGCACACTTTGGCACCCAAACGCCCTAACCCAATCTAGTCACCTTGGTTAATATTTATCTAACAACTCTAAATTTTACAAAGACATAGTGGCAACGATCTTCCCTCTCTATTCATCAGTTTTCCAATATGGATTAGTTCTAGGAAGAGCATAAATCAGCTACGTCATTCTTTTCCCTCTCTTGCACTTAAGGTTTCACATTTTATTATCTATTTTATGTGTCCATTTGTATCTAACATTTGCACTTCATGTTGGGGTCATAATGTTAAGTGCGGATATCATTTGGTGGACCACCACTTACGACCCTTTTGTTTAAAATTTTATTTAATAAAATTAGGTCGGTCTTTCATAGTTAAAAGAGTGAGACGATATGATGATGATGATGATGATACCTCATGTGATTGATATATCAATTGAGATATAATATAGGACATTATATTATTTTGTATATGCAAACTGTAAAACTACAAGACATTGGTTGGCAATTTTTTACCTGTAAGACTGAGGAGAGAAGTGAAAGTGTTGGGTTAAAGTCTTGATAAATTATTAATGCAGACATTGCTTTATTTCAGAGGGTTTTTTTCCTTTGGTTTTCTCTACTTTAAATATGGTGTCTTTTGTCTCTTTTATTTACTATTAATTACTTTTAGCTCTTGTAATTAACCTTTGTAATCTACAATCTATAAACATCTAAATCTGGTTAATTTAATTACACATCATAATCTAAAATCTTTGGCATTTATTTTTGGATATATAATTTGTTAATTATAATTCCTGTCATTTCCCTAACATGGTATCAAAGCTGGAGATAATGCATGTGTAGGATCGGTCTAGATTCTTTTAGTGAAGAAGCTTGAAGTTTATTTACGGGTCTACTAAACTATAGTTGTTCCACCGTTGATTTCAAGCTAATCAATTGAAATATTCCAATTCCCGCCCAAATATTGTTAAAATATTAGATAAATGCATGTTTAAATATTATTTATACTTTTGCTTCCATAGATCTATGTTTCTATGAAATGTTCTTAATCTTTGCGCTTTAAATACATTGTTTGTAATTATTTTTAAGTTTTTCACGCTTTTTATAGTCGTTATAGTTGTTTTGGATTTGAAGCTTCTAAATTTTTCTTTAGACCCGCTTAACTCGGATCTTCTAAGTCCGCTCCGACATAACATTTCTTTATTTTTTGTGAGATCTGTTGTTGTGAAATTCTCTCTAATAAGATAAGTCCATGTGGCTTTGTTATGTCAGGTCTTTTTATTAGATCTTTTTATCTCATGTGAAATTCAAGCCAATAGAATTTCTCCAAGTATTTCACATTGTCAGTCTCGCGTTAAGCTTTCTTATGTCACTTAAGAAATTTAACCTAATCTAATTGCTCCAAGTATTTCACATTTGTAATCTTGTGTTAATCTTGCTTCATGCCGCATTGTAAAAGTTGAGCCAATAGAATTGCTCCAAGTCTCTTCACATTTCACACCGTCGCCTTGTGTTTGCTTTCTTCTGTCTTTGTGAAATTTGGGCCAATAGAATTGCTTCGAGTCTCTTCGCATTTTGAAATTATTATTTTTTTAATTGTGGCAGTGGTTATCTAATAGGAATAAGCCACATTTTTCAGTCTTTGTCAGAATTGCGAAAAGTGAGCCATTAAGAAGGTTCCACATGTGTTCAATTTTTGCTTTGATCATTTAGGTTGCACTGTGAAGTGTGAACCAATAGAAAAATTTCACATTCTTTGTTATTTCACAGTTTATTCACACCTAAATTTTATTTTAAATTTTGGCTTATTCCAGGAATTTAATCACCTCAAGCTATCTCTTAAAATTTTGGCAAAAAGTTATCAAGTGTCCTCTTTTGGTCGATATATTTTCACCAAGTGGCATCATTTGATTTATTTTTTCATTATTTGTTAACTCTCATTTGTGGACCCACTAATCTATTTGTTTTAATTAATTCTGGGACTTCACATCCGCCACGGGGGATCTTCTTTGGAATTTTTCAAAAAGATGACATGTGCCCCTCTTGATATTGTTGATATGTGCCATGTGTTGCCTCTTGCTTTGGTCATCCTTTAATTAGTTTTTATCGCTAATTAGCTCGATTCGAGCTCGGTTAGCTCGCTTATGAGCTCGCCCCCACCGAGTTGCAAAATAGCTTGTCGAGATAATTTTTTTCTTGATCCCCAATCCAGATCTCGTAAGTTTATTAACTTCTATTTATTCTATGTGTTTCAAATCATTAAGGGAATCTAGTTGGAAGGACATCGAATTGTGACATGTGTCTCTCTTAGCCATTGGATTTGTGCCAAGAGTTTGCTGCCAATTCCTTTGCTCACTTTTATTTAATTAATTTTCTTTCTAAGGTCTTTTAATTTATTTTATTTTTAAAAGGGTTGTAGCTTGACTCGGTCCAAGCTCGGTTAGATCACTTGTAAACTTGACCAGAGTGAGTTATTATTAATACATCCCAAGTTGTTTACATGCATGTAATTACTAAAGAAATTTTGTGGTTTTTTCCTTATCGCTATTTAGATTTTATGTAAAGAGTTAGTTCATTTTTAGTTGTATTTGTCTTCATAAGTTGTCTAAGCATTTAAAATGGCTAGTTCTGCTAGTTTTTCGATGGATAAGTATCAGTTATTAAATGGAACTAATTACAATATTTAGATAGTAAGGTTAAAATCCCGTTTCATGGCTAGAAAGCTATGGGATCTTATAACTAGTGTGGAAAAATGACCCACCGGAAGACAAGTAACTCTTGAAAACCTTAGCTCCTTCTCCCAAAGATCACAGGAAGATCTATCCATCCTATTACAGAGTATAAGAGATGAATTTTTAATGCATATAGGTCATATGGATTCTCATTTCGTGAAAATTTTGGCCATAAGAAATAATAATGTAAATTGAAAAACAAGTCAAATTTCAAAAATAAAAAATGGAATAAATCAGATAAAAATGAAGAGAATAATCATAAAGTTGATTTAGTAACTCTATAAACTACATCTATCACCTCTAAATGAAAAGTATTTTTCTTTTTTTCTTGTATGATTTGATTATCAATTCAAATCAGTTACCTATCAAGTCTTATCTCACTATTTAAAGGGTTAGAATAAGATATTAGAGGTATACATGGTTAGTTATTAAGCATATTATTACGACAGTTGTTATACAACTAGTATTTAACTTTTACATTTGGTTAAAAATAAAATCATATGATTTATATTATTCTTATTATATTATGACTCTAACCATACTAATGTTGTGAAGGATATACATTTGGATTTGTGTTCAAGTGTTTTTGATGCAGGTGTCATCACTCCGAGCACCGAAAGAGCCATGTGGCTAAAGAGGCTATTGAAATTTATACACATGGGAGCTAAAGGAAGTATTCCTCTTCTATGTGAAGGCAAAATTGCTCTTGATAAAGAATCCATTACGACATCAGAGATCAAGTTGCATATATCTTCACCAAGCCACTATGTGTTGTGAATTTTTGTAATTTTTGTGCCTTGTTGGGCCTATCAAATTTTTCATTGAGGGGGAGTGTGCATGAAAATGCCACCTCTTAATGGCCTATTGTAAACTTCCAATACTTCCTCCATTTTTTGATAAGTAAATGTTTCACACTATGTGAATTTACTTGTAAATCCCAACGAAGCATTAGTTATGGGAATGCCTTGTTTTATAAAAGGATCCATAATCTGATATAATTCTTCATATATAAATCACTTGTTCTAAGAATTTATGTATGGGAAGATATGTATGATTTCCCTTGTTTACATGCTAGCCTAAATCATTGTTGATGATTTATGGATCTGTAAATCCTTTTGTAGAAAAAGGTAAAATTGGCATGTCTTTTTAGTTTTCCCCACTTAACATTAAGGGGGAGTGTTGGGGTATTAATTTCAAGTGGGGATACCATTTGGTGGACCACCACTTACGATCCTTTTGTTTAAAATTTTATTTAATAAACTTAGGTCGGTCTTTCAGAGCTAAAAGAGTGATATGGTATGACCGTTTACCCATCTTGTATGTATGTATGTATGTATGTACGTACGTATAGGATGATCCCTCATGGGATTGATATATCAATTGAGATACAAACTAAGACATTCTATTATTTTATATATGAGAACTGTAAAACTATGAGACATGGGTCTGCAATTGTTTTTTGTGAGATCGAGGAGAGAAGTGGAAGTGATGGGTTAAAGTATTGATAAATTCTTAATATGACAAGTGCTTTAATGTGTGTGTGTGTGTGTGTGATAATCTCTCATGGGATTTATATATCAATTGAGATACAAACTAAGACATTATATTATTTTTTATATGAGAACTATAAAACCGTGAGACACTTTGGTCTACAATTGTTTACTTTGTGAGACCGAGGAGAGAAGTGGAAGTGTTGGGTTAAAGTATTGATAAATTCTTAATATAGATAGTGTTTTATTTCAATGGGGTTTTTTCCTTCGGGTTTCTCCACTTTAAATCTAGTGTCTTATGTCTCTTTTATTTTATTTTTAATTACTTTCACTTTTGAAATTAATCTTTGTAATCTGCAATCTATAAACATATAAATCTATGGTTAATTTAATTACACATCATAATCTATAATCTTCGGCATTTATTTTGTGGATCTATAATTTGTTAATTATAATTCTCATCATTTCCCTAACATGGTATCGAGCTAATGATTATGCGTGTGGAGGATCGATCCGGATGCTTTTAGTGAAGAAGCTTGAAGTTTATTTACGGATCTATGAAACCGTAGTTATTCCACAATTGATTTCAAGCTAATCAGGTGAAATATTCCAATTCCCACCCAAATATTATTGAAATATTGGATAAATGGATGTTTATATATTATTTGTACTTGTGCATGCATATATCTTTGTTTCTATGACATATTTTTTTATCTTTGCAGTTTAAATTTGTTATCTACAAGTATTTTTAAATTTTTCATGCTTTTTATAGTTGTTATAGTTGTTTTGGCTTTAGATCCGAAAGTTTTCTTTAGATCTAGTTAGTTTGGAGATTTTAAGTCCGCTCCGACATTAAATTACTTTATTTTTTGTGAGATCTGTTGCTTTCAAAACTTCTTCCAATAATATAAGTCCAGTGTGGTTTTGCTATGTCAATATTTTTATTAAATCTTTTTGTCTCATGCAAAATTTGAGCCAATAGAATTTCTCCAAGTATTTCGCATTATCAATATTGTGTTAAGTTTCCTTCTATCACTTGTGAAATTCAAGAAAATAGAATTACTCCAAGTATTTCTCATTATCATTCTTGTATTAATCTTGCTTCTGTTGCTTGTGAAATTTGATCCAATAGAATTACTCCACACACTCGTTAGTCTTGTGTTTGCTTGCTTCTGTCTTTGCGAAATTTGAGCCAATAGAATTTCTCCAAGTCTATTTACATTTTGCAATTATCATTTTTTTATTGTGGTAGTGGTTATCCAATAGGAATAATCCACATTTTTGCACTTTTCAGACTTGCAAAAAGTGAGCCATTAAAAAGGTTCCATGTGTGTACCATTTTTTCTTTGATCATTTAGGTTTAACTGTGAAGTGCGAACCAATAACAAAATTCCACGTTCTTTTTTTTTTCGTGGGTTATTTGAAACCGAATTTTATTTTAAATTTTGGCTTATTCTGGGGACTTTAATCCACACGAAGCCATCTCTTAAAATTTTTGCAGAAAGCTACCAAGTGTCCTCTTTTGGTTGATAGATTTTCACCAAGTGGCATCATTTGATTTTTTTTCATTATTTTTTAACTATGTTTCGAACCTGCTAATCTTTTTTTTTTTAATTAGTTCCGGGATTTCATGTCCACCATGGGGATTTGTTTTGAAATTTTTTGAAAAGACGACGCGTGCCCCTCTTGATATTATTGATCTGAGCCATATGTCACCTCTTACTTCAGTCGTCCTTTAATTTATTTATTTTATTGGTTAATTTGATCAATCCGAAATCGCTTGCTCGCTTATGATTTTCCCCGCCGAGTTGCAAAATAGCTCGCCGATCTAATGTTTTTCCCGATCCTTGCTCCAGATCCATAAGTTTATTAACTTATGTTTATTCCGAGTATTTCAAGTCCATCAAGGGAATATAGTTGGGAGAATGCCGGAATTATGACACGTGTCTCTCTTAGTCGTTGTATTTGTGCCAAGTGGCTACTACCAATTCCTTTGCTCACTTTTATTTAATTAATTTGTTTTCTAATCTATTTTTAATTAATTTTCTTTTTAAAAATTTTGTAGCTCGACTCGGTCTCGAGCTCGGTTGGCTCCCTTGTAAGCTCGGTCAAAGTGAGTTATTTTTAATACATCCCAAGTTTTTACATGCATGTAATCAAGTAAAGAAATTTTGTGGCTTGTTTCTTGTCTCTTTTCTCTGTATATATCTTCTATAAAGAGTTAGTTCATTTTTTATCTGTATTTGTCTTTATAAGCTATCTGAGCATTTAAAATGGCTAGTTCTGCTAGTTTTTAATGGATAAATCTCAGTTATTAAATGGAACTAATTATAGTATTTGGAGAGTAAGGTTAAAATCCTGTTTCATGGCTAGAAAGCTATGGGATATTGTAACTGGTGTGGAAAAATGACCCACTGGAAGACAAACAAATCCTGAAAACCTTAGCTCCTTCTCCCAAATATCATAAGAAGATCAATCAATCTATTACAGACCATAAGAGATGATTTTTTAATGCATATGGTTTCTTATTTCTATGGAAAATTTGGCCATAAGAAAGAAGAATGTAAATTGAAAAAAAATTCAAATTTCAAAATAAAAAATGCAATAAATCAGATTAAAATCAAGATGAAAATGAAGAGAATAATCATAGAGATGATGTAGTAACTCTATAAACTACATCTATCACCTCTGAATGAAAAACATTTGTCTTATTTTCTTGTATGATTTGATTATCTATTCAGATCAGTTATCTATCAAGTCTTATCTCACTATTTAAAGGCTTAGAATAAGATATTGAAGGTATATATATTATATATATAACATTTCCTAACATGGTTAGTTACTAAGCATATTGTTATGATAGTTGTTATACAACTAGTGTTTAACTTTTATAGTTGGTTAAAAGTGAAATCATATGATTTATATTATGCTTATTATATTATGAATCTAACCATGTTGATGTTGTGATGGATATACATCTAGATTTGTGTTCAAGTGTTTTTATGTAGATTGCATCACTCTGACAAGGCAAGGAAAGATCCATGTGGCTAAAGAGGATGTTGAAAGTGATACACATGAGAGCTAAAGGAAGTATTCCTCTTCTATGTGAAGTCAAGATTTCTCTTAATAAATAATCTAGTTCAACATCAAAGATCAAGTTGAAGATGTCTTCACCAAACCACTATGTGCTGTGAAGTTTTGCGAGTTTTGTGCCTTGTTGGGTCTGCATCGAGTTATTATTGAGGGAAGTGTGCATGAAAATGCCACCTCTTAACGGCCTATTGTAAACTTCCAATACTTCCTCCATTTTTCGTTAAGTAAATGTATCACACTATGTGAATTTATTTGTAAATCTCAGCGAAGCATTAGTTATGGGAATGCTTTGTTGTATAAAAGACTCCATAATCTTATATAAATCCTCATATATAAACCACTTGTCCTAATAATTTTTGTATGGAAATATCTCATGTATGATTTCCCTTATTTAAATGCTATCCTGAATCATTGTTGATGATTTCTGAATCAGTAAATCCTTTTTAGAAAAAGGTAAATTTGGTATGTCTTATTTTTTCCCACTTAACATTTAGGGGAGTGTTGGGTAATAATTTTGAGTGGGGATACCATTTGGTGGACCACCACTTACGAGCCTTTTGTTTAAAATTTTATTTAATAAACTTAGGTCAGTATTTCATAGCTAAAAGAGTGAGACAGTATGACCTTTCACCCATCCTATATATATAGAATGATCTCTCACAAGATTGATATATCAATTGAGATACAATCTAAGGCATTATACTATTTTTTATATGCAAACTGTAAAACTACAAGACATTGGTCTCAATTGTTTATTGTGAGACTAAGGAGAGAAGTGGAAGTGCTAGGTTAAAGTCTTGATAAATTCTTAATATAGATAAGTGCTTTATTTTAGTGGGGTTCTTTCCTTCAGGTTTCCCCACTTTAAATTTGGTGTCTTCTGTCTTTTTTATTTTACCGTTAATTACTTTCAACTCTTGTAATTAATCTTTATAATCTGCAATCTATAAACATTTAAATCAAGTTAATTTAATTGCACATCATAATATATAATCTTCGACATTTATTTTTGGATCTATAATTTGTTAATTATAATTCTCATTGTTTCCCTAACACTTCATTGTTTATATTTAAAGTTACTCTACAATATTAGGGTTTAGCATAACTCTATTTTTGTTAAAGCATTTGGTGAACCCATGCTCAAATACACTTGGATCCTTATTTTCTTCTCTCGATGGCTCCTAAAAATCCTCTAATCTCCCTACATGACTTGCTTTAAATTCACCCACCTTTCCAAGATGTTTTTCAAAAATCCATAGACACTATGTATCGACCTCGTAGTACGCCACCTACTCAAGTAACTTCCATCTTCAATCATCTATCTCGATGACTCTATAGGCCCTAATTCTCCATCTAATCAACCCATCTTAGAGTCCATTCAAGCTTTACACTCTTTGTTTCAAGATAAAATTCAGGCTATGGAATCCACGATTACATCTCTTAAAGCTGAAATCCAAGATCTCAAGGATGTTTCTCAAGCCCACGGCTGTTCTTCTTCTACATGTCATCTTGCTTCTATGTCTTCTACATGTGCTCATATCAGTGAACTCCAAGTCTTACCCGCACCTCTCAAATTTGACTTCAATGTTGAGCAATAAGATATTCTTCCGTGGATCCTCACTCATTAATTGATCAACTTGTCATTTACTCATTGTTATCCTCCTTATCTTCTTACATAATATCAAGGTCATTCATATTACAATTATCATCAAAGTAATGGACATAACAATGATTACTATGCTCTTAAGCAACGAATTGGCCACCTTAAGCATTATGGTCTCATCTCATTTGCTACACAAAATGTTCTACATGTTCATCTCCAATTTCTACATCCCATTGGGTTCCTAAATCTTATTCATCTATGTCTAAAGATCAGCATGCCATCACTTTTAATGTTCTTTCTTTGATCACTCAAGTGATGCCTATACAACCCACTCTAACTAAGAAATCACCTCTCATTTTCCATCCTCCATCACCTCCTCCTATTAAGTCATCTATAACATTACCAACTCCACTTAAGAAACTTCCTCTCAAAATATGTTCAACCCCTCCTCTCAAGTCTTCAACGGTGTTACAAATTCCAAATTAGCAATCAATCTCTAAGCAAGACCAAAAAATTCTAGATGGCCTCTTTCAACTTCCTCCTTACAGCCCAAAATTCAGCCCTGATCTTACTCTTGCTCCCACCTATCATTATGATAATAGTATGATTTCGTATGATACATTTCAAACTCCGTCACCACAAAAATATCTCTCTTATATCATCACATATCTCTCCATCATTGAAACACTTGGGGGCATCATCACTTCTCCCTCCTTTCATTTCTATTAAATGTCTCTATCATCTCATGCATTTGATGTTCTACTCTTAATGTCTAATATTTCCTAAGAATCACTACAAACCCTTTGATACAAACATCGTATCGTCATTTCCCTATGATGAACTCTTGTGCTAAGGTTCACACTTGACTATTAAGGGCATACTACATTCATGAACCTCACACACTACACATGTCATCCTCTCGTGCTTCACGCTAAATATTTTAGGCATTCCATTCTCATACATCATACTACCCTATGATACACTCTAGCTCCACAGTTCATACTTGATTGCTGAGGGTCCAAATCTGAAATGAACCTCACCACATTCATATTTCACGCTCTCTGTTTCATGTTACATATTTCAAACCATTTCCCGATGACATGCTCTTGTTCTAGGTTCATTCTTAACTGTCAAGGGGTCTTTTATAAATGAAACTCATCTCATATTCATCCACATCCGTTGGGGGAACATTTCTTCTGTCACATTCACATTTCATACCATTCCATCTCACTCATACACACAACATATTGCATATCTTGGTTGCACGTACTCTTGTTTGCTTCTACTTACATGTAAACTTTGCTTACTATGCTAGTCAGATATCCAGTATTTCATTATCTTTTCTATATACACATGCACGTTCACTTGGTCTTTAGTTATAAATGCATACTTCCTACATATATTTACACACAAAGAATGATGCTTGATATTGTATCCTTTGATAGTCCCACCGAGGCTCCTGGGGGCATCTACTTTCTCACACATCACAAGTGATATTGTTCTATTATATACTACTTTATATTCTTACTATCACATCACTTTACATTGATATATACATGTCTTGACATAGTTTTTGTCTTTCTAACATGCTAACGGGTGCTTCATGTGTAGCATTTGTTTTGCAAGACTATATGCCACCATGGTTGTCTGATGTATCTTACTTTCTATTGATTTTCATTGTATGTTATTGTTTATGGGCTATGAACTTTTTCTTGTGTGCACATTGTATGTTTTTGGCCACTTCACCTTGATTGTCTTGTGACATTGTAAGGGATGTCCCATGTTTGAAACCTATTTTTCACGATCTATCTTATCTTCTTGTTTGTTACATTGTCTTCTATTGCATTTTTATAGCTTTTTCTATTAACACATGTATATAGACACTTTTTTTTTTTGTGTTCCTTGGTTTCTACCATGCACATCTCCTCCCCTACAAGGTATCCACTTCAAATCTATTTCAAGTCCTCTCCTTTGGACTACATGCTCCTAACAGCGTCACATGCACCCCAAATGAGGGGGCATATAGTGGGTGAATCAGTCACCCCATATAGCATCTCATAACTATACCATAGTACAATTTAGCACAGAATAAAATAATCTACATTTACGAGAAAAGGACCAGAATCTTACTTGGGTCCTCAATTTTAGCACAAACTCTAGCACCTACATACAAACACTAGTGCCTAAGTGCTCCCGACCTCTCCCGGGTGCATATGTCCGGGGGAAAATACAACGACTTTTTCATATCAAAATAGTTCACAAAGTTTACAGGGGAAGTTTCACAGTACATGCATAGTCCTCCAACAAGCGAGAATGCATCCTATCTCCATTATAATCCATACAATATGGAACTAATATAATACAAATTGGAATGAAATGGTATCACACCATCTATAGTGGTGTATAATCGGGAAGCATCGTGGAAGGAGAGTAACATTAGACCTCTATCCTCAACACTCCCCTTTCGTGGTGTGAGATCACCAAAACTTAGTCTTGGCGTGAGATAGCCCAAAAACTCATTCTTCTACAGGATTTTAGGAAATCTTTCTATCCTCTACACTCATATTCATCATGTGCATGCTTTTCTTTTTACGCATTATCACATAATTATGCACAATTGTCATATACACATATTTGACTACTTCTTTTCTCTTCTTTGACATGTTTATCCTTAATATGCAACAAGAAGCATTCCCGCATCAAGCACAACAACAGGTATAACATGGTATAACACAATAAACTTCACCCTTAGGGTCACTTCCTCTTTCTTAGCTTTCATGCTTCATTTTTATCACTCTTTCACTCTGTCTCTTCAAAGACGCTATCACCATCACACTCTACATCGTTATCAAGTACACATATCTTATCTTCTTTATGTTATCGATTATTCACTCAACAACATAAAGTGGGGGCAAATGTATACACAAAATCATGTACTTGGGTACATTTCTAGGTCCTAAAAGCATACTTGCATTCATATGATTCCTAAGCAAGAAAACTAGTAATTGACAACTATATTTGGCCTTTTTACTTTGTTTCTTGTATTGTTTTTGGTCTTTTACACCTTACTGACCTAGTTGATACTTAACTTCTTATCTTTCATGACTTCTAACAATAGCGCCCTTGTCCCCTCTAGGCACCTCTAACCATTTTCTATCTTACTCGCTTCTTTTGGGTCCCTTTTATCTTTTGGGCATCTTATTTTCTTATGCGTCGGATTTCTAGTTGTCAATTATGAAATTCAATTAAGGGAACCATATAAATACAAATCTATGTGATCAAATTAAATGACCAAGCTCTAAGCATACTATCTATCAACTAATATTGCATCTAAAGGCACCTAAAGCACTTCAAGGAATCTATTTGGATTCCATTATTAGGGACAAGGAAAGCATTTTTTCATACACATATAGGAAGGGGAAGTTAATTATTCCATCCACACATGTTATACATTGTTACATTATAGATCTAGGTCGCTATCAAGATCAACTTGTACTAGGGAATCCTAGGACACAATCTTCAAACACACTCACAAGAACTACATGGAATCTGATATGCAGTGCAGTGCTTAGTCGTAAGTTCACTCAGTCGGGTGACCGCTTTGGATCACCCAACTTCCCATATTGCATCTTTCTTTGTTATATTTTATGTGTTTTTGTGGGTCTTATAGGTGAACATCTATTTTACATGTTATAACCACACTCAGTGATCAAGGTGTGACATACATGCAACCAACAATGATGTATCGACGACACTTGTGCGACACCGAAAAATCATCTTTTGACCATCTCGCACAATCACATGTGCCTAATGAGCGACTCTAACACCTAGGCACTGTAACCCACCCAAGCGCCCGGTCCAGCTTTAACCAATAGCTCCAAATTTTATAGTGCACAATTGCAATGATATGCCCTCTCTATTCATCAATTTTCTAGACCATATCAGTTCCAGGGAGAGCATAAATCAACTATGTCATTATTTTCCCTCTCTTGCACTTAAGGTTTCACATTTTATTAGATTATTGCTTATGTCAATTTGTTATTAATATCAAGGTGTCATTTTATCGCAATCACCTTGCTCTCGATGAGTGTCAACATAACTTATTCAACCAATGATCCCCAATATCTAGCTATATTAAAATGGCGTTACGAACACATTAAGTTTAGGGTATTATATACTTCACAAACCATATAAAAAAACCTTGGTGATCTCTTCTCTAAAGGTGAAGTACATCTATATATTACGACAACCAAAACCATTGACGAACACCAACCAACATACTAACCAATAACCAAATACACAAACAAATTAAATATTACTTCCTGCTAGCATAATGATCAAGGTTCATTTTAAGAAGACCCCTCTGAAAAATTACTTTCAAATCGTTAGCGAATCTCATAAATCGACTTTTGAATCGTTGGTGAATTTCTGAAAAATTGTTTCGTGGCGAAGGCGATTTTCACAGAGCATTGTTCCCTCATTTTCACATTTTTTGTCGGGTATGTTGGACGGACGGAGTTGACAGTGAGTTGGGCAGGTGGGTTGATGGAGGTTGGACGGCCAATGGTTGGATGGTCAATGGTT
Source organism: Taxus wallichiana var. yunnanensis (assembly GCA_018340775.1). Taxonomy (NCBI): domain Eukaryota; kingdom Viridiplantae; phylum Streptophyta; class Pinopsida; order Cupressales; family Taxaceae; genus Taxus; species Taxus wallichiana. The sequence goes on along the minus strand of CM031243.1, from coordinate 302,369,134 downwards.
AGACGGATGAGTTGGATGGGTGGGTTGGACGGGTGGAGGTTGGATGGGAAGGTGTTGGGCGGGAAATGGTTGGACGGGTGGTTGGATGGATAGGATTTGGATGGGCGGGGGTTGATGGGTGAGGAGTTGGACGGACAAGGGTTGGACGTGGTGGGTTGGACCGATGAGGGTTGGTCGGCTAAGGGTTGGACGGGAGAGTTAAACGGGTGGGTTGGATGAATGAGGGGTTGGATGGCGTGGGTTGGGCGTTGATACCAATGAATTTAATTTTCATTAATGATACCCCTGGGCCCTATAAATACCCTTTCAAGGTTCAATGTGTCACTTTTATACATAAATTTTCAGTGCTCTGAGCTCTCTAATTTTAGACTCAAATTTCACTTCTCCCAAATTTCAGCAATGGTCAGTACCACATCTATTCCTACACCCAAATTTCAATACATAAACCTCATGTGCCCACATATTTTAGCTCTATTAAAAGCAAAAGACACTCTAAGGAATTGGCTCAAAAAATCAGAATTTTCTGGGCTTGTGAACATGCCCCAATTCGACACTGATACATCAGTCCTTGATTACCTTCTCGCCTCTTACAACGACAATGATGGACAATTTTCCATTCTTCTCGTGCATCTGAAACGTCATCAAATTTCTTTTTCTATTGAACCCGAGGACATGCATCGGTTAACAAGTTTACCTTTCAAAATAAGTCGCCTGTTACTACAAAGGCTATCCTTACAGATGAAGACAAAAAGTTTTGGAGTCTCATTACAATGTACAGGTTGATGGTAAGTTTATTATTTTCAAATGATTTTTTTCTTAACATTACTCAACCACACAAAGGCTCTAACATTTCTTTTCTGTAATTGCAGCTCCTCTTAATCGTTCATCAAGAGGCCTTCTTCTACAAGGTATTACAAACAAATTCTTTATTGCAATTGCTTCACTTTTTTAGGCCAGGATTGTATTATAGGGAAGATCTGCAGACATTCTGTATTGGGTAGTTCAGTATTTATTACTAGCAGGTCAACAATTCGATTGGTGCAGTTATTTGTCCAATAGAATAAAATCAGATATCTCCCATGCCCGCAAAGCCAATCAAACTGATAAATCCAGGACTGTATTCTCTTGTTGCAATTTTATTCTTGCTTTCTATTATGAAGTGTACTACGAATTGATGCAAAGATAAGATTCCTACTACAATCAATGATAAGATGATTGGTCTTAGTCTCGAAGAACAAAGATGTAATTACTTCTTTTCTTTTGTTTACTTGTTATAACGATTTCAATTTCAATATTTTAAATAAAATAATAATTGTATGATTTTATTTTGCAGAGAAAAATTATAGTTGCAGCATCGCATAAGGAGGTAATTGCTAGAGGTAAAGCCCCTCCAGAGGTCTCTACTGATTCTAACATGGATTCAACAGAATCAACACCAGTAAGACCTCATCAAAAGCGACCTAGGGGTCGATATGCACAACACGTTTACCATCACATTTAACTACAGGTATGAATAATGAAGTTATCTTTTTATATAAATTAAAAATTCAAAAATTAATATAGATTATGTATTCTAATATTTCTACTGATCTTTTCTACATGTATTATATTCAGAAACTACTTGAGTTTGATGATGAAGATCAAACTCATTCCTGTGTGTGGAGATCAAAATTTCATGATTGTGTCTCCATCTATGCAAGGTATATTGTACAGTAGTTTGATTTGCATGTTTTGTTTCCTTACATTTTTTTAGCATTTACAAAGCCCAACCGTTATATTCTAACAATTTGTTGTTTGCTTCATGCAGGTAATATGGCTTCAGGGCATGTTCCGCTTGCAAGGAGGCCACCAATTCCTCCAACATGTCAAGTACAAACACAAAGGAGGACTTCAGGAAAGAATATTAGGATTCTTGTAGAGTCAGCAGGAACAATTCATCCTGCTACAACTGAATTTCTTAGACTATCACTAGGTGGTGTTTTAAGTGTAACAACCACATAGATTTTCAACAACATTGCCCTTGACGAGGAGTATTTATGCTTCAATAGTGGTGATCCAGACAAGGGTAACTATTTTGACACCCACGATATGATTCAATCTACTCTGTCTCAACAACAAAATGTGCATGTGATACAAGCGGTGACTCTCCTCTTCCCCCAAGGGATGCTCCACAAATAGATGATGAAAAGACACGTTTTATATTATAAAATCCAATATCATATAGTATGGGGGAAAATATTCAAGAGGTTGTAATGTCTGATGTGGATTTGGTGCAGTCTTGGGAGAGGAGAGAAAAAAATTTGATAAAAGAAATAAATACAAGATACCATAATCATGCTCAAAGGCATTCATTGTTCACTACCGTAGAGAGCCAACCAACATGGCAGGATGTTTTGCTAAACAAATCTCAATCAGGGAAAATTTCATATAGTAATGATTACAATGATGAAATTATAGACATAATGCTAAACAGGTTGGAGAATCTCAATGCTGAAGCACAGGCTTACTACAACAAATGGTCTAAAGACAAGACTAATGTTTTAATAGCAATGCGCAGAAAAGAGAAAGTTGTTGTGAGTGGGCATTTAGTTTTACATGAAAAACTAAAAATTATCTGATATTATAACCACCACAATATATTTTTCATATTATCTAATAGACTAAAAATTTAATATTTCTATTTTGCGGCAAAATATGAAAACTTAAATAAATAAGCGATTGTTTTTAAGCACATTTGAAGAATGCCCGCAAAATCCTGAATTATTTTACAGTTGAAGGAAAAAATCATTTTTATTAATAAACAAAATAATACATTGAGAAGGATAATAAAGGAGCATAAGATGGATCCATAAGTCTTACTGAAGGAAAAGACACATGCAGATGCAACACTTTTGTCTGCAGGAGATGTAGCGAGGAGGAGCTGAATATACTAGAAAATATCAACACTGTAGCAATAGATCTTTAGACATCAGGATTTATAGCAAGTAACTCTATACAGATGCAACAGATTCCTCCATCTCTTATGCAGGAAAAAGAAAAAGCTTCACCTGCATCATAAAATTTGATAAGTTAGTAAAGTTCACCATGTGACAGGTGTGTTGTCACAATTCTGACACTGGTGTAGGAATTAAAAGATAGTGGCCAGCCCTTTTTTAGTTTTTATTCCATGTGGCAGACATAAGGACAACTATGATTTTGAATCATAGGTAGAAAAGAGGATGACCTCATAATGTGTCCTTATATGACAGAACTTGTCTGGAAGCTTTGATATGTTATTACAACCCCTTTTTTGAATTGTATTGGTGACAATGCTTTATGAATTTGTACTTTTTCATAAAGTAATCCGCCACATGAGAGATCGATTTCAAAAGAACTTTGGAAGTTAGAATTGTACAATGTTACTATATGTTGTTAATACAAACTATGTTTCTTTTCTATTGTTTACGTAAATGTTGCTTAAATTTACACTATTTTGTTTCTTTACGTTTCTGAATTGTTGCAGATGTAAAATAAATAAATTAACAGATATAAAAGACGAATGTGTCCTTATTTCAATCTGAATTTGAAAACCAAACATAAAAAAACAAATGGCATAATTGAAACATATAATGACATTGTTCCAATGGCAAAGGATCAAATAATGACAAATATAATATTGCATTTATTGAAAGTTGTAATCACTGAATGAAATACATAAGTAGTCTCAATAATGTATAGAAGAAATTAAATCTATGTGAATTCGAACAGTCCTGGAGCAACACTTTCATTTGTGTCTTAGAAATCAATTGTAGCATGATTTGTGGATGTGTCTCGATCCCCTGGGTCAAGCAGAATATTACTTACTCCTCTTCTGTCTACTAGTGAATTCCACAATGTTAGTGCTCTATCATAAGGAAAAGACTCCACTGAGTAACTCGATACATACAATCTGAGACAGCTTTCTATATTCCTATCCAATCTGTTTCAAACTTTTGAATTTAAAAATGATAGTGCAATCGAAAACCCACTTATCTTCCACATAACCCATAATCATTGTTTGTGAGCTCACACACTTAATATAATCGCTCGATCTTCACTTAGAATACTCTAGAACATATATCCTTCCAAATCCTTTTCATGGCACCGTAATCTTGTGGATTTTGTAGAATTTGAACTTGTCGTATCATTGTATTAGAAAAATTCATTGACTATGAACTAATTAGTTTTCTTTCCAAAATTCCTTCTACATGAATGATTAGTTAAATCACCCATGTTTTTGACAAATAAAGGATTGATAGATGTATAAGGTTTTCCACCAAAAAAATTCTAGAACCGAGGATTTACAACTCCCATTGCTTCAAGTATTTTATCATTTTTAATCTTTCCCGCATCTCTTTAGCTAACAATCCGAGATCTTTATCAACTTATTCCTAGTTTCCATTAATATTGCATCATAGAAATTTCGTGTCACTCTTACTTATTCTATTTCTGAGTTATCCATATCAAATCTTTTTTGGTACGTATGAAGTTGAATCTCTCTTCCATGTGTTATTATACACAGATGATCATTTATATTGTACTTTAAGAAGCACCTGGAATTTTTCAAATATGTCAATGCATTCCAGTTTTCAAAAGCAACACCCTAAAACTCCCATTAGAAATATATAAACTTTCTAGACTCCAAAGAAACACATCTTCTGAGTCTTATAAAGTCTGTAATGTAGAAATACCGATCTTGAGCATGCTTCATTAAAATATTAAGGTCCCTCAACATGGGAAAAATACCGCAAAGTGTGAGTAAATTTTCTGTCAGTTAGACGGCACAATAGATATTTAGCTTTATCTACATCCCTACGGTATTTAAACATAAATCCTATCAGTGAAGGATATTCATTATATATTCTATAGGCAGGTTCATACATAGATATCCATCTGGTATCTACATCTTTGAGAAGTTTTTTTCCTCTGTCAATCCAATAGCAAATTTTTGAAATTCTAAAAATCTCTTCGGACTGCTAGAATAATAGGCATGCAGATCACGTATCAATTCCTTCACTTTAGCTACATTTTCAAATGTGCTCACAATTTTGTAGGCGAGAATAATTCTATGAGCCATGCAAAGTGGACAGCAATCATATACGGAGTAATAGTTGTCTGAAGTCTAACACACAAACCATTTCTGGCTCCCTGCATTACAACTACACCATCGGTTCTGACACAAACTAATTTTGTTGCAATGGAAAAGTCATCCATTCTAGTGATATCCTTCAGATTTGACACCACCAATTTATAAATATTTTCAGAATTGCAATTCTCATGTCATTTTATGAATTGCCAAGAGGTTTGGAGTCCTTATTTCATTAGCAAATGTGTAAACATGAATACATATCCATGAAGTATTATCACTACAATAACCTCATCTAAAGAAAGGGAAATATACTTTGCCTTTTGAACACACAGTTTCAGATCCTCCTTCTCTACCAGAGATAGACATTTTGCAATCTCTCACCGCTAGTATCGACTCAATGAGATTGAGGAACATTATTTAAACCAATAACTTGATATAGCATTTTATTTTCTCTAAAATTTGACACCATCCTTCCCTTTTCATTATATGAAATACGGTTGCAAATTGAATACGCTTTGCTTGCATTTCGCCTCCATAGATTTTCTCAATTTTGCTACTATGGCCCCACCTTTTTCATTTACATATTTGATACGTTTTTGTTCATTTTCATACTCTTCTACGTATTTGACATGTAGACAATATTTTGCATCTTTCCATTTATGTGTTATGACTATGTTGCCATCCTTAAACTTTTGGGAAATGTATATTTTCCCACATTGTTTTTTAATTATGTCTAGTTTGAGTTGCATCATGTGATCCTTCCCCTATTTCCAACCACATATTTTACATCGACATTGTGTTGGAACATCATTACAATTTCAGTGTACACAGGTTCAATAAAAGGATATTTTGCAACCCATTCAAACTGGAATTTCCTTCCAATTGTCCAGTTTTGTCATATTTCTTCTAACATATTTTATTTTTTTTCCTTGGGATTCAAATTCTACATCTGGGTTGTCAGCAGAAATATTTTGAATCTCATGTCTCCTTTTTCTAGAAATAGACCTTGGAGTAGAAGCTTCCTCTGCTGGTGTATCCTGAGAGTTCGATGAATTTTCTTGTACTTCTATTTCATCAAGGGACGGAATGTTTGCCTCAACATATAATGGATCATCAATATCTATAAATTGATTATTCTGTGAAGGAATTTCTGAAATGTCTACAAATAATTTTATAAAATTGTTACTTATATATAGTATTAATTTTATCTATAGTTAAATTTTTACAGAGTACAAATGTCAAAGAGTTCCAAGAACAATATCATAAACATAATTATTAAATTCTATAAGATAAAATAACCAGTAAATAACACTTGCCACATACTGATATTTTCAGCTGAAGCAAAAACCAACTTCATTTTTGTGATTTTCCAAAATAGCCAAGTAAAGTAAATGGCACCCTTTTTGAACTTGTTAAATTTGTAATCTTCTTTCCCGATTTCTAGGATCCGTGATCTTATTCTTTGGGCCCTTAGGGGTGGCTCTTATGTTCCAAGGCTCTGAGAATGGATGGTAAAGGGTTGGATGGCTAAGGGTTGGACAACTATAGGTTGGACGGTTCAGGGGTCGGGACGACGAGGGGTTGGATGGCAAGGGTTGGACGGCTTAAGGTAGGTTAGCTAGGGGGTTAGACGGATAGGATTGGATGGCTAGGGTTGGATGGAATAGAGTTGGACGGTTCAGATTGCAGAGTTAGTCGGGTCAGGGCTAGACGGTTCGAGTTGGACGGCTCGAGTTGGAGGCCTTACAGGTTGGACGGCTCGGATTTCAGACTTCAGTGTTGGTAGTTGAAGATTTTCTTATGTTTACTTCGGTGAATATGTGCACGATATGATTCGAAATGGTGGCAAATTACATTCATAAGCTCTTATATATGTGTAAAATCTAGGTGAAAGGAATAGTATAAGGGACATGTCGGCTGAAATTTTTCAAGAATAAGTCGGCTCTGAACAACATAATATTCACCATTTCAAATTTCCATAATCCTTGATTTTTGCAAGTTTACGAAAATTCGCCACTAAAATTTTTCTTAATAATGATCAAGTGATAATGGTTATTCCAACATTATGATCAAATGATAACAACTAAACAAGTATCATAGAAAAATCGTAACAATAATATGTCATTCACAAAATACCTTGTTAACACATTACGCCATCACTACAACTACATAAAGATCACTAACAACACCTTTTATCCGTAATTAAATCACTAATCTGTAAAAATATAATATTAAAAAATTAGGGACAATACACAAAACCCGACCAGTTATGGGCGTACACTTACTAGCTAGGTAAAGTGGAGTAGGGGCATTACATATTGAATGCAGATAAACAAATCGGTGGGTGGCCATAAAGTCGGCGATCGCACGAAATACTCCACTAAACCTGTGACAAATTGTTTGTACTTAGTACAAGGAAATAATTCACTTAGAAAAGGAGGTAAAGGGGAGTAAGAATGTAATGAAGGGAAGGTTAAGTTTGTGAATAGGAACTTACATATTTCACAACATTAACCGGAGTAGATCCACACTCAATTAGAGGAATTCAACTATGCAAACAACAATGAGACTAACAAACCAAAAACACAAAGTTTTATTGATTCATTTATCAAAGGTACTAAGTCCTTTCTTAGTTTTACAAGATCACCATGCTTATAAAGTTGAGTATGCAAGAAGTAGAAGAAACATAGATAAGAGGGAATGGAAGAAAGTAATCTCTTGTTTGTATTTAGTAGAGTAAAAAGCTATCCACTAGCAATTCACAATTGACAACCCCTTAAAATGGAGAAGTTGTTTCAATTTATAGATTTTACAAAGTGATTTTTCATCTCTCCCCACATGACCTTTCACATTTCTTATCACTTGTGACCTTTCATATTCCTAGGAATAAAAGTGAGTCTTTTCTTATTAATGAAAAATAAATCTTACAATGTATTACTAAAGGTCACTTAAGTGAATAAGACAAAATAGTGAAAAAGTACATCTCTCAATGAAGAATTAGAACATGGAGAGAGAAGGAAGGAGAGGGAGAAGTGGAAGATGATCATTCTAAAGATGAGGATGAAGCTTATGCCAATGAAGAATTGGCTTCTAGTGAATTTTGAGGGAATGCCCTTGGAATGATTTCTTCACCTTTGAACTCTTTAAAAACGTGTCGCAGAAATCCCACCTTGTCTACTTGTGGAATACACACAAAACTCAAAGTGTTGATCCAAGTTCCAGGAACATTACCAAGGATCTATCATTAGTTTAACTAGACCTAATGATCCCTCCCAGTATTAAATATTGAACCTTTAATTTCCACAAGAGATTTCAAAGTGTCATCATTGAATGAGAAGGGATCTCCTGCCTCTTTCTTGACCAACTCTTGGAAGGACTTAAGGAGCTCTTCCATAGATGAATGTTCATTGAGTGGAGGTGACCCGAGCTTCTATACATTTTTGTTGATACCTTCCAAGATTTGGGATGTGTGCTCTCCACAAGAATCAAGCTCAGAGATAGCATCGTTTAGCATGTCATACCTAGCACTCATTATGCAAGACCAAATAGGAGACAAGTTGTCAAGGATGGAAGTGAACACATTTTTCTCACTAGGGAGTGAGAATCAAGATTTCTCATTTTAGATACCAATGGAAACACATTATCCTAGTGGGATTTTCTTTCTCAATCTCCTCCTTGGTCACTTTCACTTTGGAGGTGGTGGCGAGGGAAAATTCAAACAAGTAAAAGAACTTCTGGCAATAGTGTCTTTCCTTTATGGAGGATCCTCTCGACCCACTTAACATTAGCTCTCCCTTGTAGTGTATATAACCTTGGGATTTCTTGATCAACCGAGGAGCAAGGATACTAATGGGAGGGATGGTTTATGTAGGAGGTGGTGGCACTACATTGGGTTCTAAGAATGATTGCACATAAGCAGTGAGAGTTCTTACATGTTCCTCCAATTGCTCCATTGTTTGTTTATACTCTTCATTCGAACAAGCAAGTGGGTCGTAGACTCCCCGAAAATATGTGCATCACCTTCATCATTAGCTTGACCCAAGGAGATCCTTTTCAACTCGTAGTCATCCTAAGTCATCTCTTCCATAGTCTTTGTAACCTTTGGTAGGGACACTTCCACATACTTGGCCCCGAAGCTCCATCAAGAAACGAGAGGTTACTTGTCCTTTCTTTCTCCGCTTGGTCTTCATGAATTTTGAGATAGCCTCAAAATTAGGTGTTGTGGCTTACTGCATTGTCCTTGACTCACTCCTAAGCAACTCCTAAATATATGGGAAATTTTCTTCGCCGAGGTAAACACAATCTCGGGCATGTGGGAACTTCCAAGTGCACGATAGGGGATCACGGCTTACTCGTGGTGGGATGACTCCGTTGTGGAGGAAGATACACTTGGATGTCGTTGGTGAATAAGAGGCTATGAAGGATCAACTTCATCTTGTTTGAGAGGCTCAATGGGGTCTTCAATGATCTTATCTTTCTTACGGAGCCTCTTGGGATGAGAATATTTGGTGTGCTCTTCCTCCATATTCTCTCTTTGAATATTCTTTTGAGTGAGTGGAACATGTGACCTTCTTAAATGCCCTCGAGAATAAGATACACTTGGATGTTGTTGGTGAATAGAGACTGTGAAGGATCAATTTCACCTTGTTCGAGAGGCTCAATGGGGTCTTCAATGATCTTAGCTTTCTTACGGAGCCTCCTAGGATGGGAATCTTCAGTGTGCTCTTCCTCCATAATCTCTCTTTGAAGATTCTTTTGAGTGAGTGGAACTCGTGACCTTCTTGGATGCCCTTAGAGAAGAAGTGTGAGATACCTATCTAGATAGAGTCAGGAGACCACCGAACTCAATGAAAGCAATTCTCTTTCTCTTGAACCATTCTCTTGATCTCTAGATTACTATTGTAATCATCTCCTTAATATCACCTGATTATCTAGTGTTCCATGGAATAGGAGGAAGGGGTGAAGATTACACTGCTTGGTACTCAAGGTCAAACAAGTCCGATCCATCATCTTTTATTCCCTCAATGAACCAATCAAAATTGAGATCACTCATCTAGTCTATTGTCATCCACATATAGTCCCTTTTCCGTACCTCGAAATCATCATTGCAATTGGCCCAGTAGTCTTCAATTTGGGGTGTATGGTGCAAACCTAGAAAGGTGAAAGTCTCTGGATTTCTCATGATGTCAAAGTCAGACCTAGATGTGTAGGAGTAGATACCGAGGGAAGAGGAGAATACTTCAATGTTTATTGCATCTATGACATTCTTACATGAATATATTCCCAAAGAAATGGGAAATGACACACCTTTCTTTTTTTATTCTTACATTTGACATGAACGTGAGCTAGTTACTGCTGCACCACTTGAACATAATGATTTTGTCACTTGGGTACATGTGTAGCCTACAAGGAGTGAGATCATAGCCTGAGACTGATGTATGTGAAGGTAGGGAAATAGATGAAGTGGATCTCATATTTTTCAATTAATGCAACTTTTTGAGAAGATATCCTTCATTCTAGATTGCCCTCAAGGATCCTAATAATGAACATGGTGAATGCATCATTCACCCTAACATAGTGGGAATTGCTCTCCTTATGAGTCAACTGTGGATACTTCTCATATGCAAGTGATTTTTTAGGCACATGGGGAGTTAGGACAATCCTTTGAATGGTCTTGTGAAGGCAAGGGCATACACCGTAAGAAGTCATGGTGAACTTCTTAGTGGCAAAAAATGCAACAGCTTGTCCATGGATATTGTCGCCGATGA